>OX465296.1:18009026-18655617 GCA_949987735.1 Leucophora obtusa
AAATAAATAAAACAAAAAAATAAAAAAAAAATAAAAAAAAAAATAAAAAATAAAAAATAAAAAAAAAATAAAAAAAAAAACACCCATACAAGATCAAGCTGACTCAAGAATTGAAGCCGATGGACCATTTGACGCGACGTACGTTATTATACCCTAAACCACTACGTGGTCAGGGTATTATTTAAAAATAAAGTTGTCAAGTCCTTATTGGAAAACCCTATATAAGTAAAATTTAAGAAACAAAGGTTCTTACCTCTAACTACAAACTGGCCCATAGTTTATTATGTAAAATACTTGATCTAATTCTGTTCTAGATAAGAGCTCATATTATAAATTTAAAATTTTTTTTTCCTTAAAATTCCATTTATTTGTTAAAATTTATTTTTCTACATTCTTTAATAAATTCCAACTTAAATAAAAGAAGAATAAAAAAGAAAAGGGTCTAACTTTTCTATTTTATTCTCCAAACAACAAAAAAAAAAAAACTGTGCAATTTTATTTTATGCTTTGTGTTTGCCACATAATATTTTGAAACAAATTAACTTATATAAATTTTTGCTGACATTTAAAATGTACTTCTTTACAACTTTTAGTACAAAGGAAAAAAAATAAGTTTTTCTGAAATACAAAGAAAGACTGTAAATGTTGAAAAAGAAGAGCTGCTATAAAATAAATAATGATTGCAATGAATACTGTATAAAAGCGACACTTCTTTTGAAATAAACTTTAACATACAAATAGTTATACAATTTAAAATGAATGTTAATAAGGCGGTACTTAAATGGCATAAGAGACTGTGTGAGGTGGGGAATTACAAAAAAAAAACGAACTTTTTTTTGAGGAAATATTTTATATTTTAAGAATTGGAAATAAGAAAACTTATTCCATCACTTTCATGTGGTACTGTCATAGTAGAGGCTCCCAGCTAAAAAAAAATGGAAGTCATACTTTTTTTTTCTTTACTTCAAAATCCCTTGTTACATTTTTACTGCTTTTTTAGAATTAAATCTCAACAATTTCAACATAATCACTTTTTTCATTACTTTCAAAGGATCCATTAGTATATTCTGACATTTTAGAAGTAAATCTAAACAACACAAAATTTCCCCTTTTCTCAAATGTTTATTGTGAATCGGCATAGGAAACCATGTGAATTTTCCATTTTAGGTATAGAATGTGTTCAGCAAACATATGTAAAACACTACGAGAAACATTTTTGTGGAACATTTTAATCCTTTAACCCTGCAATTAAAGGTACTTTTTTGGCCCCATTTTCAAAAAGGGACAAAAGTTACTTTTTTCTCTTTTTTATAAAGGGACAAAAAAGACCCGTAAGTTAAAGAGTTAGAGGGTTAAAATGTTCCACAAAAATCTTTCCCGTAGTGTTTTACATAAGTTTGCTGAAGACATGCTATACCTAAAATGGAAGATTCACATGGTTTCCCCCTAAAATCCAGGTTTGTTGGACATTTGAGCGCCAATTCTGAATAAGTAGGAGATTATCCCTTAAACACATTTTATGTTTTCACTTATTGCTGGCATTGATGATGTCTTAAGAAATTCACAGCAGAATTTCATGGCAAATATTTTGCATAACATTTTAACTAATACATCTAGATCATTAGTTATAGTGCTTTTTACTGCTTTACCATCTCTTTTTTTGCTGCGTTAAGATAGTTCTGTGACTAGTGATAAGTAAGTTCTGTAACTTGGCTTAAAATGTACCACCAAATTGTATTTTTCAAAGTCCTTTTTAAGAGATTTTAATGTCCTTCTCTAGGTTCGTTATGTGGCCTGTTTCAGAGTTTAAATTTCCACCTCCTACGACAACACGTTGTAAAATTCACCGAGTTAAAAACCTAATGTCTGGATAATTTGTTACCCAATCCTAACCGTATTATAAAATTAAAATTACACAAATAAAATTCACCCTAAATTTCATGTTCTCACACAATATACAATGTACCATGCTACAAACTGATGTGAGAAAAATAAATAAAATCATATAAATGGAAAAAAAATTCTAATGAAAAGTTGTTTTCAACGCTTAGAAATTGTAAAAAAAGAGCCTTAAATTGTATTTGTAAATGAGATGGTGCATGAAAAGAACATCCTACATACAAAAGCTTGAATTGAAAGCGTTAAATGTTTTGTGGAATTTGTCATAAATTTAGCAATTACAGATACATTCATTTTTTGTTAAAAATAAATTGGTTCGAGTGCTTTTTCTTTAATGGAAATTATAAGTCTTTCAAATAAATACTTAGAAATATTGGTTAAAATGCAGAAAATTAGATTTTTTTAATTATAATTCCTAATTATGCATTGGGCTGCCTTCAAAATGGTTACATTCTAGGCAAGAGTTTTTAAATTTATAAATTTTGAGAAAAGAGAAAGTGAAAATATTTCGATAGCAAAAAAAAACTCACGACATTTTTAGCGTACGAACTGTTTATGTACGCAATATGGTTCAGATACAAAAAATCAAAAAAAAACTCAAAATTTAATATTCTCAAAATTTTAAAAGACGCATTTACTGTAGAACACAACGGATTTGAAAAACAAGCAAAAATAATAAAGTCGGGCATGCCCACTATGTAATACCTCAAAAGCGATTGCTGCTGCTGCGGATGTACGGAGGCGTAACACGCATCCGCCCACACCCAGTACCTCTAAGGCTGCGAAGGCCCTGATTGGTAATGCACTGGTCAAACTCTACCAAGGACAGAGTGGGTAATCCATCCTGTACTGTAGCTTCCCATCTGCCTACTACATAGAAGGGGAATTTACCGGGTACATCAAGTGTACCTCCCCAGCCCAGCCAGGCAAAAATTGAGCCCCGGCACAAAAACACCTCAAAAAGGGCCTTTTTTAATATGCGGACCGTTTTCAGAACCATTTTTGTGACGAAGCCGATTGACGAGCAGGAGAAATACTCGATATACCCCCCCCCCACCCCCAGCCCCGCTGGTACAGATTTGGCTAAACCCCTGAGAAAGCGGCGCCTCAACGGCAGATATCTGAGGAAGAGCAGCCGCCTTCTCGGACGAAACGTCTAAAACATGAGCCTACACGGCTATTCAATAAGCCATTCAATGAAGGGGTGAAAAACTATCTCATACCGGCTGTTGTGGATAGGAGTGTGGAGGATGGGACTATCTCTCGAACAAATTGGTAGGCAGTCACCTTAAGTTGCTGGAGGTGTACTGCAAGATCCTTGAATCGGATCCCGGTGCACCCCCTCCCCAATGTGACGATACTGTGTGGTTACACTGGCACTTCAAACTTATTGCTTGTACAGATGAGCGATCTGCAACGCTGTATAAGCGTTCAATAGCATCCCTCAGGCAAATATGGCAGGGCGCTAGGCTTGAGACTGTTCCCCCCAGTGAGATACCTCAAACACCAAGGTCTACAGCTGATATTCAAGCTGCGTCATTTGACCCTACAGATATACTGAGGACCCTGCAGAACAGTAAACCACAGATACCCACCTATAAGTGGAATGTAATTAAGGTTTCTAAGCCTGTAGACAACTCGAGGAAAATACCGTTGTTCTTAATGAACAATCTTTAGCGCCAATCCCGGAGAGGCGGGGAAAGGTCTATTACTGTTTCGGTACGATCTTCGTCAGCATCTACTGGGGTGACGATAATGTCGTTGGACAACTATTTGACAATAAGTCTGGGGCTCCAGAAGAGAGAAACTGCATGTCATGCCATGTAGCTGCTGTAGAAGAATTTCTGAATCAGAAGACTATCACTATCAGTTACAGGACTGGTGCGCAGGAAGCAGTCGCTGAAGACGCCCTTTTAGGTTCAGACCTGGAATATGTCGACATCAACATCATAAATGACAATTCACAATGATGAAGGTAACGCAGATTAAACATTCCAAGGCGGCATCTGCAGCATTACTCCGCCGGGTTGCCAAAAGCAGAGTGGAGCATGTTATGGTCCAAGAGCCATAGATTCTTGAGGATCGGGTTTGTGGAATAACGCTTGACGGCTACAGTACGCGGTATAGGTAAGCCAAAGGACTGTATTATGGCAAAGAACTCTCTTAATATTTTTGCGTAACCTACTTAGATTAGATTAGATACGAAGGCGCTACGCACCGCGACCAATACAGATCTTTTGTGCTGCCTAGAGTTCCCTAGAGATTCAGGCTACCAATAAAGCCAATAATCCCGTTAAGAAAATTTCTACAAACGTCCGAAGATGACACGAAACAGTCACCCAGAAATCTGAGTCTCCTGTCACACAGTCTCAGACATTCGCAGAGAATATGCTCCGATGTCTCACTTTCAGCTCACAAAACCTGCAAACATCAGTGTCCGACCGGCCCTGTTTGTGAAGCTGGTACCTGAGCCCGCAGTGCCCAGTTAAGTATCCCGTCAGGGTCCTAAGGTTACCCCTGTCGAGTGACAATAGTCGCCTTGATATTCCGCTGGACAAGGAAATAAATCTTTGAGCCTGTCTTTGGCCAGTAGAAGTTTCCCAATGCCCAGCAAACTTAGTCTCTCTCCACAGACTGAGTGTTTCCCTAGCGTACCCCTGGGTATCCCAAAGATTGGTTCTAAGCCGATGAAGGGTCGACGGGCTCCACAATTGGCTAGACAATCAGCCCTTTCGTTACCATCGTGCCCTTCATGACCAGAAATCCATCCCAGTGTAAAGAAGTTGTTCCTACGGAGTTCGTTGAGAATCTCCATACACTCCATGACCAGATAAGATGATACCCCGTAAGAAGCTCCTTGCGGCCCTATGCTCCTTGCAGGTGTAAAAGGAACAAATATATATATATATATATATATAAGCTCCTAGAGCCTTTAGCGCAGCCTGGCTGTGAAAAAGACTGTAGATGCGGGATCTAACCGTGCCTCTCCGCAGGCACTCTCTCACACATTCGCAGATGGCGAAAACCTCCGCCTGAAAGACGGAGGGGTACTTTCCCATTGGTAGAGCACGTTGAAATCTGGGTCCAAAGACATCTACCCCCGTATCACCATAAGCCTGTTTCGAACCATCAGTGAAGGATTGGAAATGACATAATGTCAAAATGCCTGACGAAAATCTGCTCCGGGATCATTTTGTACGCGACCCTTAAGATTAGGTCGTCCATAAAGATCCCAGCGATCATCATGTGACCCTTTAGATCCCCGCTCCTCATGTCCCCGACCCCCCGGAGACGAAGGAAGCCTACTTATAGTGACAAGGCCACAACGGCAGTAGCTCTGGAAACTGGCCATAACAAACTTTGTCTGGTATTCAGTTATATGGCGCATGACCATGGTGAATAACCACCAAACACTGTGGTCGGGAAGCTGGTACGATCAGTAAGGGCAGCGAATATACCGGTCAAAATATGCGCTGATGGAAACACGCACCACACGGTTTGCGGAAGTTCAGACAACAGTGCTAGAAGTCAGTCACTTTTGGATTTTGTACTCAGAAGTAATTTATCGATAACAAACTTAGTTAATGAACCAACCTTTATTGTTGCGAATAGGAGGGAAGATATTATGCTCATTAGTGAGAGCAGGTTTCAGATAATTAGGGATTAAAATGTTTCGGGGGATTATTCCTTTTCTGATCATAAGTATATCGACTTCTATGTTAATGTTGAAAATCAGGAGAGGAATCCGTACATTAGTAGAAGGAGGACAAACTGGGACTTGCATTGCGGTACCGTCTCCAGGACCCTCCCACATGAACCACTGCTCTTAGAGAGTGCGGTTGATAAAGAGGACGCCATGTGCGGGCTAACTGAGGCGCTGAACGAGGTGACGTCAGGGTCATGTAAGTCAATTATTCGCAGGGGTAATAGCAAGCCACAATGGTGGAACTCTGGTATTTCCAATACACGCGCTGAGTGCAGAAGACTGTTCAATGACGCAATCGGGTGACTGGCCTTCCTATAAGGTCTTGGTGAACAGATTCAAGAACCTAATTAGGAACGCGAAGCGAAAGTCTGGGAGAAATTTGGGCGTGGAGAGCCGTTATGACACCAGTCGGTTGCTTAAAATCCTGTCTAGAACCTCCACTGCTCTGAGCTTTACCCAGAGGCAGTGGGACAGTTGGACCACTTTCAGCCGAGTGTCAGTCGATGCTCTCGTGGATGCGCAATTTCTGGGTTGTCTTCCTGTGACACAGAAAACTTTCCGAATGCTGACGTACCCAGAGCAGTAACCCTATAGAGGAAAGGAGACTACGCTGGGCTGTCGATAGTTTTGACCCGTGTAAACCACCGGGTCCTGACGGTATCATGTCAGAGGATCTGCAGCGGAACGCTGGGCTGGTTATAAGATGGGTTGCCGTTATACACACTGCCTGCTTGAAGTGGTCCCACATTCCGAGGGGATGGACCGTGAGCAGAGTTAGCTTTATTCTCAAGGGGGGAAGACCCTACGTTCGGCAACAAAAAAAATAAAAAAAATTTTCTGCTGGAATTATCGAAAAACTTCCTTATCAAAAGTTTAATGATTTTTTGCGAGCTTTAATTTTCTGATATTAGGGTCGAAAATAAGGGTGGTAGCAATTGAGATCTGGTGGATAACTACTATAACAGGATACTTGAGGTCAATGGCCCCTAGAGCAAAACATTAGTCCCCTCGAAGGAATACATCGATGTATCATACTTTAAGATCCGACCGTAAATGCCAAAGATATAACGAAAAGTTTATAAAAGCGACACATATGTTCGGCAAAAAAAGAATTTTTTTTTTTAACTCTCTTGCAAAACTAATTTAGATTAGACGGTGTACGGCGAACTTTTTTTTAAGGTACGGTCTAATGGACATACTAACATGTACATCGATAATTCTCGCCAGCGTCTTTCTGCCGAACGTAGGGGTAGCCTTTTTTGATTTTTCGTTATATCTTCGGCATTTAAAGTCAGATTTTAAAGTGTAATACAGCGATTTTTTGCCACGAGAAGACCAGTGTTTTTCTTCCCTTAAAATATTGTATTTTGTATGTAGAGACCGCCGCAAATGAATTTAAACACAAATAAAATTTCATTTTAAAACAGGACCACCAATATTTCGTTAAATTTAACTTGCGTTTTCTTTATTTTTTTACTTGTAATAAAATGAACCACAAATTAGTCAAAACAACTAACAAAAATTACTTGCATACATGTTTTTAATTTATTTGTTTTTTTAACAAACTGACTGAAATTAATGTTAGAAATTCTCAGTATTTTATGTTACTTGTTTTTTTTAAAGACTTACAAGTGTAGTTAAAATAAGCTTTTCTTCTATAAATAAAAGTTATTTTCACTTGAAATAACAAAAATGAAAAACTACTTAAAGAACTAACAAATTCTGACTACGAAAGTTGCCTGAGTGTATGGAAATTAGTAGCTTAGTAGGTAAGTAGTTTAAAAGTTTAATGGTTTAACAGTTTAGTAGTCTGGTAGTCTGGTAGTTCAGTAGTTTATTAGTCTAGTAATTTAATAGTGGTTTAGGAGTAGTTTAGTAGTAGTTTAGGAGTTTAGTAGTTTAGCAATTACTATTGTAGTTTAGGAGTTTAGTATTTTAGTAGTTAATTAGTTTAATGATTGTAATTTTTTGCTTTTATCGGATTTACTCATGACAGCTTAATGAAAAAATCCTTGGTTACAAAACAATTTCAATTTCCAAATGTCATGTAGAGATTCCAAAATAATCCCACAACCAAATACTGCTCTGTAATTCGCCATTTAGTCAGCTGTATCAAAATAAAAGTAATGAAACATAAATACCCAAGTTATTTAATTTAATTTCTGTGGTAAATTATAACTGATAAATGAATCAAAATACACCACAGCCTCCCAAAATGAAAAAATGCTTCAATAAATTTTCCTCCGCAAAAAAAAAAAAAACATGAAAAACCCCCAACAACGCCAAAGTAAAGTGATGGAAACTTCAAGGGAATATACAAAAAAAAAACACACACACAACAGAAAAAGAACAATCACAGGAGGCATAAAAGATTATACAGAAAAGATAAGAAACATTACAGCGGAAGAACAAATATTACCACTACACATTTACAAATACAATCACACACACACACACATACATGTAAAAATATACAGACAGTTACACAAAGGCATTATGTATCATGTCATTTAATGCCGGAAGTGAATTATAACTTAATGGCCAAGATTATAAAAGCACAAATAAAATACAACGAAGCAACCAAACCAACAGCACACAATTGTGAAACTGACATAAATGGTGGTGGGGCATTATAATGAAAGGGGAAGGAAGGAGCTGCAGAAGCCAGAAGAGATGGCACAAGCTATTTTTTAAGCTATAACTGAAGCAAAACAATAAATTTTACAATTGACAGGCTATTGTTTACAATATAGACACATGTACAACACACATTCCTACTCGTATGGATAAGTATGAATGTATTGGTTTCAATGAAATTGACGATGTAAAGTATTAAATTCATATGTTTATGGGGAAAAGTAAACAGGAACGTAATATTAAATTAAAATAATATTTTTGTTTTCAAAAAGGTTTATTCCACAAAATGCCTCTATAACAAAAATATTATACTTAAGTGCTTCATATTTTAAAAATATACCGGAATTTATATACTCTGCCTTTAAGACAAAATAAACTGAATTTACTGCTTACTATAGTTATGAATATCAAATTTATTTGGAATTATCTGTGGTTAACGCTTAACCTTGGTTATTGTGGAAATAAGTTACTCGACCTAAATGTTATTTTATTCGATTACTTCAGCTTAATCTCTCAGCTTACTTTCTACGCCTCTGGATATTTATATACCATCGCTTATACATATATTTGTATACATTATTGTTAATACTTTGATACTCATATGTTTATTTGCGAATATAATAATGATTTTAAAATGGTACAATTTTTCTATATAAATAATGAGCTTAAAATATAATAAGTTGAAATATTGAAAAAGAATAGACTTTATTTATTTCTAGTAGGGTTTTGGAGCAACAGCTTAGTTTGAAAAAAAAAGCTTTTAAAAGGTTTTTATTATTAAATTTATTGCTGTGATGTTATAAATGCAACATTAAATAGCATGTTAAATCAACAAAAATTGTGGATATTTTTTTTTTTTATACAAATCGTCAATATCAACTGTATTTTAACTTTCAAACTTAAAATCTCAACACTTGAAGGATGTTATTGAAATGAAAACAAAACAACTGTTTATTGCTTAATCGTGAAATTATTATGCAAATCCTTTTGTCAGGCTTTTAAATATTATTCATTAAGGAAATGAGAAATATTTGTCTGAAAAGTTTTGGGGAAATTGAGCAATTTTCTACACCTGCACTAAAAAGGATTCCCAAGAAAGATTTACGGAAAATTATAATAATTTTGTACAAATTCACATTTCACGTGTGAACTATATTGGTTTCGAAAATCATAATATGAATTTGTACAAAATTATTATAATTTTCCGTAAATCTTTCTTGGGAAACCTTTTTGATAATCTGGAAATACAAAATGAATTTGAGACGCTTCAACTTTCAATGTATAGAAAATTATTTTTTAATAAGTATTGATTTTTATCTTTTATTTGTCAAAGTAACCCATATTTCTTTCCACTTAGGTTGCTACCAATCAAAACTTAATTTGCAAAATTCTAATGAAAACTAATTTAAATCTTCTTTATACAGTTTTACAGAACCTTAAACTTTGTACTATTAAGGGGGGTATCAACTCTAGGAAAAATTTTGTTTTCGAATATTTTTATATTTTATTTGGATAGATCATACTCTTCAGTATATGCTCAGAAAATATCAATAAAAAATTCGGAGAAATAAAATTTGCATATATTTTTTTTGTAAAATATATTTTAGTCACTAAGTTATATTCAATGCAATAAATTTGTACACAAAAATTTTTGGGAGCGTTTTTTAGCATTGTCTTTATTAGAAATCTTATTTCGCATAAAACTGTAGAACAAAAAGATAAAAACTACATCCCAAGATGCAAGAATTGCATGCAGTCTATAAAGAAAAGCCAATAACAATTCCTCGATGGTGGGTGAAGGCACGTTATATGAGCCAGGTACTGATGGCTTTTTATAAGCCATAAAAGTATATAAAAAATAAAAAACAAATACAAAACTAATTAAAAAAAGTACAAAATAAAAAATTTTGACCGAAATGAAATGTCTAATAAATTCTCTAACATCGTTTTTAGGAATATTTGGGTTAATATATAAAATACTCTTTGTCCGATTCTTCTCAAATTTGGTGCATATATAGAAAACTGCCAGATGTAAATTTTGTTCATACACGGTTTTTTGAAATTTTACAGTTTTATTAGCGTAATATTAATTTTAAACTTTAAACCCGTTTTACCACAACCCTGAGTTCAAAATCGGCTGCCACTGTACAGCCAAGGCGGGTTAACCGATTTCGTTCCGGGGTTTTTTCTTTAATAGGCAACAAACAAATCTAGTCCTTATCGTGGCCGTTTTTTTGAATTTTGGTCAAATAAATTTTATATCCGGAAGCAAATGTGTTTTTTTCTTGCCTTTTTTGGAATTTTTAAGTTTGTGTGGCAACTTTGTTAAAAAAAAAATTTTTTTATAAAAATCGGGCCACGATAAGGCCTAAAGAATTTATCTGGGATTAAGAATCACTTTATATTTTTATTTTCCGATAATTAATGAAGGCTGCAGAGTGGCAGCCGATTTTGCCAGTAATGAAGTGGCAACTCTGACGATTTTGGCTGGGGATATATAAAACTGATATTTTTAAAAATACTACAATAACATGATTTTTAAATAAAAGAATAAAATATTAAAAACCTTGTTAATTGAATTTTTGACAACCGTTCAAATATGCCCTTTAAAATGCTGTTGTTACAGTATTTACCCCCCCTTAAATAATACCATACGTTTGTAGAGCATAATTTAAGAATTAGTTTCGTTCATGTTGCTAAAGAAAAAACGTGCTTAATACTTTAAGTAAAGGCTTAGATACACACCTAATTAGAATGAAAAAAAAAAAAAAATCAGAAACGTAAACAAGAATATTTATGCTTAAACATGTATATTTCCATAGTTTTATTTTTAACGCTTTTATAACCTAAATATGAGCTACAGGCCAGAAATCCCATAAAAAAATTTTTATTTTTTTCAAAAAATGAGCCGTGACAAAAAAAAAGTGATTTTGCACAGAGTTAAACTATCTATTGTCCAGGGAAAATCCATGAATGTCAAGCTAGCTTAAAAGCGCGATAATTCACTACCGGCAGTTTTATATATCAGAATATATTTAGAAAAAAATCTCATTATTTTTCAAAGGATTTTTGTCTTTTATTAAATTTGTTTAACCATTTTATGGAGTATGTTTTCGAGCTCAGGCCTGTAGGGAGATATTGGGCGCCAACATAACAAAATATGGTCGCAACAAAGGTATCCAACATATTTTTAATGCAAGTGGACTGCCTGTTCCGAAAGAATTACAGAAACAACTACAAAATAACACTGTACAATAGAGTGGACGGGCCGATTTGTATGGACAAAAATTTTTTGATATTGTGTCATCGATTTTTCGATAGCTTTTGGCATGAGGAAAAAAAGTTATAGGCGCCCAAATTTAAATTTTTTTTACAAATTTTCTATTTTTTTCTCATGCTTTTGGCATGAGAAAAAAAAGTTCCACTACGACATATCAAAAAAATCATTTCGAGGCGTCCAAATTTCAAATTTTTACAATTTTCTAATAAATGCTAGATTAGAGCCATCTTGCGGTGGCTTTTTGAAACAACTAATAAAGTTGTAAACAATATAACATTACAACCTTTCCATAAAGGTATTACTTATGAAAATCGGATAAAAAATGTGGCAACTAGAGGTAAAAGTATGAAAGTAAAATTATTTTGTGCTTGATGATGAAATGATGATGATGATGTTGATGAAAACAATAATTTTACTTATATACTTTTACCTCTAGTTGCCACATTTTTTATCCGATTTTCATAAGTAATACCTTTCTGAAAAGGTTGTAATTTTATATTGCTTACAACTTCATTAGTTATTTCAAAAAGCCACCGCAAGATGGCTCTAATCTAGCATTTATTAGAAAATTGTAAAAATTTGAAATTTGGACGCCTCGAAATGATTTTTTTGATATGTCGTAGTGCAACTTTTTTTTCTCATGCCAAAAGCTATCGAAAAATCGGTGGCACAATATCGATTGCTAAATCGACCCACCCTACTGTACAACAATTTCGATTTTTTTTTCAAAATTACAGGGATCTGAAAATGAATTCTGGTAGAGGAGAACAAAAAAAATATACCGGCGTTTTGAAAGATCACATCTCAGTTTTATTTTAGAGGGGTTAAAGTCGTCTTCAGAGACTTATATTAGAATATCATGACAAATATTTTTGCGGAATATTTTAACCCCCTAACCCTTCAACCTATGGCGCCTTTTTGTTCATTTCTAAAAGGGGGTCAAAAAAGTCCCTTTAATTGCAGAGTAAGGGTGTTAAAATGTTCAGCAAAAATATTTATCATGAAATTCTACTCTAAGTCTCTGAAGATATCAAAGTTGAAAATTTAACTTCAATTCCAGAAATAATTCAAAACTTATAAGGTGTTTAAGGGTTAAAACTCGTACTTCATAATTGGCGCTCAAATGTTCAATAAACCAGGATTTTAAGAGAAAACCATATGAATCTTCCATTTTAGGTATAGGATGTGTTCAGCGAACTTATGTAAAACACTACGAGGATAATTTTTGCCGAACATTTTAACCCTCTAACTCTTCAACTCATGGGTCTTTTTTGTTCCTTTTTAAAAAAAAATCCCTTTAATTGAAGAGTTAGAGGATTGAAATGTTCCACAAAATATTCCTCGTATTGTTTTATATAAGTTTGCTGAACACATTCTATATATAAAATGGACGATTCACATGGTTTCAACCCATTTTTGTGGGACATTTGACATGCAGTTCTAAATAAGTACAAAATTAACCCTTAAACACACATTTTAAGTTTTAACTTATTTCTGGCATTGAACTTAAATTTGCAACTTTGATGTCTTCAAAAACTTATAGTCGAATTTCATGACAAATATTTTTGTGGAACCGTTTAACCCTCTAACTCTACAATTAAAGGGACTTTTTGACCCTCAATAGAGCGCCCATATGTGCAAAAGCGTTATTTTTTCACCTCCCCATGCACTTTCCGGTAGATTGGGTGTAAAAAATAATATGGCCGCGAGAATTTATCCTCCCGGATTAAAACAGGCCAGTCACCCGCGGCTTTTAGCCCTAAAATGGACTAAAAATAGTTCACAGCTTCTTTGCGCTATAACTCTTAAAGTAAAGGTTCAACAGAAAAATATTAAATAGGCATATCCACAGGCAATAATGTGGCTAACATTTTTCTCATACAATCTTTTGACGTACCAAAAACGCGTCATAGTGATTTCATTATTTCGTGTCCGGGCCCATTATGCCGACAACTAAGTCAGTAGCGAAAGAAAAGGCAACATTTAGCACTTAAACTTAATATGAGCAACATACAGCATTTTAGTAGCTGCTAAAGTCAGCCATGTTAAATTCTCTAACAAACATCAATCTCTAAAATATGGTTTAATGAACTTTTATGGTATAGTTTTTCTTAAAACGCATACAAATTCTTAAGATTTCTGTGCTTTGATATTATAATGTTATTAAATTTTATACACTAAAATTTGTGTTTACTTGTTTATATGTGGGTGTGAACATACTTGCTATTTCTTTCATCTACTTCTTCATTATCTTCTATTTCTTCGTAAATTAAGTTGTATTTTGTTACTAGGATTTAAGTTAAAATACTAAGTCATGTTATAACATAACTGACACGAATTTCTTGTGAGGTATTTGAAAAATCAACCTCTTATTCTATATTGCTATATAAACAGACTTTCTCTAACTTTATTTTTTTTTTGTTGTGGTACAAATTAAAACATAAGAATTAAGGTGAATAATTAGATGCAAAATTGACTTAAAAACGACTAAACTCATTTAAAAACGCTATTTTATGGAGAATGTCTCAAATTATATATAGAAAGCACGATTTATCTCAAAATATATAGAAAAGGTGTGTATAGGTGTTCCTTAAAAATAGATTTGTCATTACACCCCCCCCCCCCCCAGTTTTATTGGAAATCGTTCCAAATGGAAGAAATTGACTTTTTTTGGAAAAGTTGGACGAAAATGGCCCATTTTGGAAAAAATGTGTATTATTATTAAAAATTCACAAAATTCGAAATTTCGAAAAAAAAATACTTTTTATTTCATTTATTCATTTAATATAGTCAAAAGGATTCAGCTATGGAATTCTAACTTCATCGGATACCACTAACCGAATTTAGCCTGGAATCGAAAATGTCCCACGAATTTGATAAAAATGTAAAACCGTGTTTTCTTAAATTAATTAAAAAAAATTTTTTAAATGCCTAATTTTCAGATGGTGGTTGCTATTTGTACCATATAATAGTTGATACTAAAGGAAAAAAATAAATTGGAAAAATTATAATTCTAATTTGTGTTTGGAGCGACTGCTTTCCAAGACATTTTACAAAAAATGTTTGTTTTGTAAAAAATTGGCAAAAAATTTAAATGTTTTCATCAAAGTTTGCATAATTTTTGGAAAAATATCATTTAAGTTTGATTAGACTCTAAATAAATTTACTATAATTTAAAAAATATTTAACCCTTAGTGACTAGGGGACAAAAAAGGCCCATGAAACTTAATATTAAATATGACTACAATATTGTAAAGAATTTAAATTGATAAAAAAAAAATTCACTTGATAGAAAAAATTATTTTATGTAACATGATCCATATAAGGTTAATTTTTACACTCCTGGCCAAAAATGACCCACTAGGAAATTTACAGAATAACACCTTTTATTTGTTATTCTGTATTGCTAAAAAGTGAAAACATTAACCTTATATGAATCAAGTTACACAAAATAATAATTTTTATCAAGTGGCAAAAAAATTTTGAAGTGATATATTTCCGAAAATTACACTATGCGACAGTCAAAATCGGGATGGGATGAAACCAACGGGAAATGTTATAGCGGTCAAAAACAAGTTATACGTGTCCCGGCGTTTCGCTGGGTCACCCCTAGGAATCGAGATATATCTTTTTTTTGACATAACTCGAGAACCACTAGTCCGATTTTGCTCAAACAATTTTAAAAAAATTAAAAATTACAATTCCTTTAATCTGTTCATATAACGTTTTTCTATATACTCAACAGTTTTGCCGGTAAAAATAAATTTTTGTTACCGCTACCATAAAAATCAATAACCTTTTGTTTATTACTTTTTTTTATATTTTAGGCAAAAAATATTTTTTTTTTCATACAAAAAAAAGACCACTAAAGGTCAAATCGATATATCTCGATTCCTAGGGGTGACCCAGCGAAACGCCGGGAAACGTATAACTTCTTTTTTACCGATATAACTTTCCCCGGTAGTTTGAACCCTTCCCGATCACTTACCCCTACCATTTGTCTCACAGTGTTATGAATAAGTAATAACTTCATTAAAAGTCTTGTATTAAGTTCACTAAAAGTCAACGATTAAATATTTGTATAATTAGTTCATTAAGGGGGGTGAATACTGTAACAACAGCATTTTAAAGGGCATATTTAAACGGTTGCCAAAAATTCAATTAACACTATTTTTAATACCTAATTTTTTTATTTAAAAATTACATTCTGTAGTATTTTCAAAAAATATCAATTTTATATTTCCCTAGCCAAAATCGCTAGATTTGCCACTTAATTACTGGCCTTTTTTTAAAAAGGCAAAATCGGCTTCCACTGTACAGCCTTCATGAATTATAGGAAAATAAAAATGTAAAGTGATTCCTAATCCCAGATAAATTCTCTAGTCCTTACAATGACCCGATTTTTATTTTAAAATTTTTTTTTAACAAAGTTGTCACACAATCTTAAAAATTCCAAAAAAGGTAAGAAAAAACACATTTGCTCGGGGATATAAAATTTATTTGACCAAAATTCTAAAAAAGGGCCACGATAAGGACTAGAGTTTTTTGTAGCCCACGAAAGAAAAAAACCACGGATCGAAATCGGTTAACCCGCCTTGGCTGTACAGTGGCAGCCGATTTTGAAATCAGGGTTGTGGGAAAACGGGTTTAAAGTTTAAAATTAATTTTACGCTAATAAAACTATAAAATTTCCAAAAACCGTGTATGAACAAAATTTACACCTCGCAGTTTTCTACATATGCACCAAATTTGAGAAGAAGCAGACAAAGAGTATTTTATATATTAACCCAAATATTCTTGAAAACGATGGTAGAGAATTTTTTAGACATTTCATTTCGGTCAAAATATTTTATTTTGTACATTTTTTAATTTGTTTTGTATTTGTTTTTTATTTTTTGTATACATTAATTACTTTTATGGTTTATAAAAAGCTATCAGTGCCTGCCTCATATAACGTGGAATCGTCATTGGCTTTTCTTTAAAGACTGCTTGCAATTTTTGCATCTTTTGATGTAGTTTTTTCATTTTTGTTCTGCTGTATTATGCGAAATAAGATTTAAAATAAAGACAAGGATAAAAAACGTCCCCAAAAAATTTTGTTTATAAATTTAATGCATAGAATATTACTTTGTGACTAAAATATATTTTACAAAAAAACATGTGGAAATTTTATTTCTTCGAATTTTTTATTAATATTTTCTGAGCATATACTGAAGAGTATGCTCTATCCAAATAAAATATAAAAAAAAAATCGAAAACAAAATTTTTCCTACAGTCGATACCCCCCTTAAGATTTTTAGTGTATTACAATTCAAAAATAGATTTTTAGACCCAATTCATAATGCTCTTTTTTAGTGTTCCACAGAGCACTTTCACTAAAAAGCTACTTTTAGTATGCTTTGGAGGCATAATGAATGAATCTTAATACCGGAAAAATGTTTTTTGACCCAATTTTAAGGGATTTTGGGTGTCAAATTTAAGGAAACCCTCATAGTTTAGATGTAAAGTTAACTATTCGGCCGCTGATTTTTTTTTCAATTTGCCCGAACAGTGAATTCGCCGCTCAACTTCGGACTTTTCCCTAAATTTAACACTCAAAATGCAGTCCGACCAACTCAGCAATCATTTTTCAGTAAGCAAAATTTGTCCATAATGCTTCAACAAACGGAATGCCGAGCAAACAGTGTAGGGTCGGTCTTATTTTTTAAGATTTTTATTTCAGTTCATTAATGATAAATTTGTTCCTTTTAAATTTAATTTAGTACGCGAACAGATTTTCTGAAATTAATTAAATTATGATTTAAAATTTATTTTCTGTACTAGATTTGGTTCATAATGGCTTTCAGTTCATTAAAATTCATCGATTAAATTTCTAAAAAGTTAGTTCATTAAGATATTTAGTTCATTAGTAACATACAATTTATTTTTTTTAATTATTGCATTACACAGTACAACACATTACTTTGGGAATCAATTTTTAGAATTGCACGTGAAAGTAGCCCAAAAATTAAGAACTACTGCATCATTCGTTTTGTCAAGTTGGCTGCATTAAAAATTTAATGGCCATACGATTAATGCAGCCAACTTGACAAAACGAATGATTCAGAAGTTCTTATTTTTGGGGCTACTTTCACGTGCAATTCTCAGAATTGAGTGCCACATTAATGAGCTGAAGAATGTTGTACTGTATTATGATAGTTAGTTAGTTCATTAATATTTTGTAATTAAATTGTTTGAAATTTAGTTCATTAGTGATCCAAAATTTGTTTTTTCTAAATTTAGATCTAAACGATTAAAACAAATTTTTTGAAATTTAGTTTACAAGGACTTAAGGACTTTTATGAGTAGTTATGAAACTTAGGGCCAGTTTTATAATTAGAACGAAAAACAAATAATTTATAAAATTTAACATAAGTCAGAAATTTTCAAATAGAAATTCTAACTTAAGATATATTTGAAACAAAAGTCGGTATTTTTTCTGACTACAAAACTGGCCCTTAATGACATGTTTTTATGCACAAGATGTGCTGACTTTTTTTCTAAGAGTTAGTTTTTTTAATTACATCCTTAAGACTTTTAAGACCAGTTTCATAGTCAGCACTAAGTGTGATAACTGTTTAAAATATTAGTTAAGCAAGACTTTTTTATTTGAAAAATAATAAAATTAAAATTTCATTTTTATTTTTTGACTTTAAAATTACAAATATTTTTTTTATAATTAGTTCATAACGAGATGTAGTTTATTAAAAGTTTGCTATTATATTTTTTAAAACTTATCCACAAAAATTAATTACACTCTATTTTCAACCAGACTGAATCTAAAACTGATTCCCTGAGAACCAATTCCATGGGACTAATTCTGGATCACTGATAATTGATCCGGCATTATTGGCAGAGTATAAATTCTAGAACTTTTGAGTTATTTTGAGTTAATTTTAAACAAAAATTATTGGTATTAGAACAGATAGGTGAATGCATTATAAAGCAATCCTATTTAGAGTCGATTTGGAGAAGTCTGTTGGTAGTTCGTTAAGATTTTAAGCTTTCCCACAATTGTTTTGGTAAGAATTAGTTCATAATGATATTTGGTTCCTTAAAAGTTCATGGTTAAATTTTTTTGAATTTCAGTTCACTTAGAATTGAAGTTTATTAGTAACCTACATAATTTTTTTTTTTTTTTTTAATTTATTTCTTATGATTTTTATACTTTTTTATGTTGTTATATTTTATTACTTTTTTTTCAGTTGACTTCAACAACAAACTAAATTCTTAAACAAATAATTTTACAAAAAGTCTAATTCCAAATATCATACCCATGTAGTTTTTATCATAAAATTTTATCAAAATCATGATAATTTATAATTTTTGAAACAAAAATAATCATGATAAAATCTATATATATAAAACATAGTGAATGTGTTAAGTAATACAATTACTATCAGCTCTTCTATATCTTTTTAATTAAACTTTTGACATCAATGCTGTTATAATGTTATAATATAAAAAAAACACACATGTTGTAAAAACAAAATCATGTTAATACGCAAGTTGTTAATTTAGTTTTCATTAAATAAACATATGAATAACAAATGTAATATTTGGTGCATACAAATAGCAGTATAAGCCCCTTTCAAATTTAAAACCAACAATTGCTATCAATATATATTAAACTGATGATCAATATTATAAATCAGCATTAACACATATGTGTGTGAGTGTGTACAGTATATAAATTTATACAAAAAATCCTCACTAAATTTAACAGAAAATAACATTATAAGTGAATCAATGCGCAAAAATCAAATTACATTTTGCAATTCGTAAATGGAAATGAATCAGAATTAAACGAGCAAAATGTTATTAGCACAAATAACTCACACTCAAAAATTGAAACACACCCACACACATACACATGTTAATAAACTTTTACACACAATAATCCCGGAAAATAATAATAAATACATTTAAAATTAAAACTGGAAAGAAAATTTTTAAGGAAAAACTTATTTCAAGTAAATTTTTTATTATTTGTTTTAACTTTGTTTTATATACAAAACTCAAATTAATAGATAAAATTAATAAAAATTTTTTATTTTTAGTACTAATTGTTTGCTGGGTTATATGCTCTTACTCAAAATAGACACGGTTATGCATAAAAACTTTTTTTTCCACACAATACAATAACATCATCATGCCATTTGCATTCACACATTCATTTTATATTATAAACTTTATAGTTTTTGGTATATGTACTATATATAAAGTATATTAGGGTGGATCGATTTAAAGTTTTGTTGGAATTTTGACAAACTGGATATGGATATATCAAAAAATGTGATAAAAACCGTGTAACCACCTAATTTCTAATGCATGGATTACATTTGAGTTACATATTTCGATATATATCAGGGCATTGTCACCTGTTTTACAAAATTTATAACAATCTGACCAATTTTTGGTTAATACATAAAATTTGTGACCAATTTTATAGGCCAAATGTAAACTCCGTAACAAGTAACTCATAAGGTTTTTTAACTTTAATAGCTTATATTTTAATAACCAATAAAGCTAAACACTAAATGTAAGAATACTTATGAAGAGGAAAAGTGCCGTTTTTAATAAAAATTAATACATTTTACAAACTTTTTCGTATATCTTAGCTATCACGACTTCAACTCTGTAACGATTTTTCGTCATAATTTTTGATAAAAATGCATATACCAGAATTTTGGAGTTATCTATTATTTATATTGCGAAAAGTATAATGTTATTTATACTCAAATAATCGTTGGACTGTAAATAATCATCCAGTATAACAGACTTGAAGCTTTTCTGCAGCATGTAACATTCTCGAGATGAAAAAGGATGTCTTTAATAAGATTTGAAAAAATGTTGTAAACTCCGTTCCTAATTTTTACATCAAACTATTTAACGAGTAAGAAAAACAATGTCATATTTGGTTTCACCTTGTAGGCATCATGCGATTTTGTTTCGGAAAAAAAATTCTGACAAAGCGTTTCTGAAAGAAAACGAAAAAAGTAACCAAATGTAAACTCCGTAACTGTAAACTCCGTTACCACAATTGTTTGCATCAGGTTTCATTCAAATAAATGTTTATAAATGTTTAAAATATTTTAAAATAACCATAAATAGAGGTGATTCAACTAATATTTATGCGTCAAAAGGCGATTCTACTAATAATTTTGCGTCAAATCAAAAAAAGTTATCAGTTTCATACCCTAAGCTGCTGGAGCGAAAAACGATTGATTTTGCATTTCATTGGTTTTGAATCGATATTTCGAATCATTACTGACATTAGTTTGACAAATTAAATTTGTTTCACACAATTTAAAAATTTTTTGATCGTGAAATGTTATGTTTTTAATATATTATTTTGTAACTGTGCAACCGCTGTTTGGATTTTAAAAAATTTTATATTTTTGAAAAGTATTTAAAAGGACCAAAAATACAAAATTAAAAAAAAAATTAAAATTTTTTCGCGGAATGAATTGTATTTTTATTCGCGAAACCGCCAATTTGATAAACACAAATTATATATCATTGGAAAGCTAATTGAAAACCCAAATACGAAAAACTAATAAATTGAAGAAAATTCGTACCCAATTTTTTTTGTTATATCTTTTGCTTGCAGAAATGTAAACTCCGTTACAACAAAAAAAATTAAAATTGTGCAAAAAAAGTTATTGCGACAACTTGTAGAAGAGATTTTTTGCAATTAGGTTTATAATGACTAAACTTACTGATTCCATTAAGAAAAAATCAAAATATTAACACTTTTTGCTTCTCACAAATTTGGCCCAAAAATTGATCACATTTTTTGATTTCATACATATATAAATACATTAGAGTAGGCCGACTTTTTTGATATTGTGTCATCGATTTTTAGATGGCTCTGGGCATGAGGAAAAAAAAGTTCCACTACGACATATCAAAAAAATCATTTTCGAGGCGTCCAAATTTCAATTTTTTACAATTTTCTAATAATTGCTAGATTAGCGCCATCTTGCGGTGGATTTTTGAAACAACTAATGAAGTTGTAAACAATATAATATTACAACCTTTCCATAAAGGTATTACTTATGAAAATCGGTTAAAAAATGTGGCTACTAGAGGCAAAAGTATAAAAGTAAAATTATTTTCTGCTTGGTTTCATCAACATCATCATTATCATTTCATCATCATTATCATCATTTCATCATCAAGCAGAAAATAATTTTACTTATATACTTTTACCTCTAGTTGCCACATTTTTTATCCGATTTTTATAAGCAATACCTTTCTGGAAAGGCTGTAATGTTATATTGTTTACAACTTCATTAGTTGTTTCAAAAAGCCACCGCAAGATGGCGCTAATCTAGCATTTATTAGAAAATTGCAAAAAAAAATTAAATTTGGGCGCCTCGAAAATGATTTTTTTGATATGTCGTAGTGTAACTTTTTTTTTGTTGATTTTTAATTTATTTTGCCATTTTTATTCTTTTAAAATCAGTATATAAAAAAATCTGCCATCTAATAAAATCCCAAAGAAGGTAGTTAGTTAAAAAATTAAGCTCGTTAAGATATTTAGTTCAATAAGAAATTCACTTTATTATTACAGTTTATTGCCTAATTGAGCTCGTGTAAAATAAAATTCATTAGCTTAAATTCTAACCCCTCAATTCATAAACGCTTTGTAAAGTTATAGTAGGTTTACAAAACAAAATTTTCATACAAAATTTGTTCAATAAACCTCCTACAACTTTACAAAGCTTTTTGAATTTAGGGATAAAACTAAAATTTATAAAAAATAGTTTTTATATCTTTTCAAACTGCTAAGTAATCTAGCTGTCAAACTTTCACCAAAAAGCCTGAAATCTAACCACCCTTATATATATTTGAGAGTACATTTTTCGAATTTCTAACATATATAACAGAGCCTGAGTGTGTTAATGCAACAAAAAAAAATCTTTTTCTGAACTGAATTGTAACTTCCGTTTTTATATAAATTGCTTTTGATGTTATTGGCATATATACATATTTTTGCCCAAACATATTAAATAAAATAAAAAAAAGTTGAAAAATTTTTCAGTTTAGTTGAAAATTTTATGGTAAAATAAATATTATGGAAAATGTTAAAATTAATCACAGGATGTCTGTTGTTATTGGTTTTCAGCTTAAAAAGTAAGAATATTTTTGTTGCATTTTTAGTATATTTTTGGTGCTAAACCCCTAAATGTGTGTTATGGCATTTGTGTTAGGATTTATATCTATTGTTCACACCTATTTTGTGGTGTGACAACAAAGTTTTGTCGGGCGATAAATTTGATGAAAATATTTAAATACTAAAGATAAAGTCAGTTTGAATGCAAAATGAAAATATTTAATGCAATTAGTATTATAAATTTATAGTTTTAGGCTAAAAAAAAAATTGTTGAATACTGGTGACAAGTTGTGTTTATTTCTTTAACACTTTAAACCTGCTAACTTATCTAGTAATAAACAGAGTTAAGTGCTTAACCATAGTTATGAATGTGGTCCTCTATTGAGCGCCAATTCTGAATAAGCACGAAATTAACTCTTAAACACATTTTAAGTTTTAACTTATTTCTGGCATTGAACATAAATTTTAAACTTTCAGAGACTTATAGCAAAACTTCATGACCAATATTTTTGCGAAACATTTTAACCCTCTTACGATTCGTTTAAATCCCTTTTTAAAAAGGGGCCAAAAAGTCCCTTTAATTGAAGAGTTAGAGAGTTAAAATGTTCCACAAAAATATTTGCCATGAAATTCTACTACAAGTCTCTGAAAACATCAAAGTTTAAAATTTAGGTTCAGTGCCGGAAATAAGTCAAACTCAAAATATGTTTAAGGGTTAATTTCGTACTTATTCAGAATTGGCGCTCAAATGTCCCACAAACCTGAATTTTAGGAGGAAACCAATCCATTTTAAGTATAGGATGTGTTCAGCGAACTTATGTAAAACACTACGAGCAACATTTCTGTGGAATATTTTAATCCTCTTACTCCTTAACTTACGGGTCTTTTTTGTACCTTTTTAAAACGAAGCCATAAAAGTCACTTTGATTGAAGAGTTAGAGCGTAAAATTGTTCCACATAAATGTACCTGTGGTGTTTTACATAAGTTTGCTGAACACATTCTATACCTTAAATGGAAGATTCACATGGTTTCCTAGTGCGCATACATATGTAATAAATCCATAAGTCAGAATCAGTTTTTGGCCTTTCTGTCATGAAATGGCTGAAATATTTTTAAACGGCTTATTTTGCTTTTAAGGGGGGTAAATACTGCAACAACAGCATTTTAAAGGGCATATTTGAACGGTTGTCAAAAATTCAATTAACAATATTTTTACCCTTCAATTCATAAATGCTTTGTAAAGTTGTATCAGGTTTACAAAACGTCATTTTCATACAAAATTTGTTCAATAAACCTCCTATAATTTTACAAAGCGTTTATGAATTTAGGAGTTAATATTTTATTATTTTTTTAAAAAATCATGTTATTGTAGTATTTTTAAAAGATATCAGTTTTATATTTCCGCAGCTAAAAACGCCAGAGTTGCCACTTGATTGCTGACTATTTTTAAAAAAGCCAAAATGGGCTGCCACTGGCAGACTTCATTATTTTTCGGAAAATAAAAATGTAAAGTGATTCTTAATGTCAGATAAATTCTCTAGTCCTCATCGTGGCCCGATTTTTATTTTTTCTTTTTTAACAAAGTTGCCACATAAACTTTAAAATTTAAAAAAAGGCAAGAAAAAATAATTTTGCTTGGGAATATAAAATTTAGTTGACTTAAATTCAAAAAAAAGGCCACTATAAGGACTACATATTTTTGTTAAGTTTGTGCTGCTGTTGGTAAAAACAAATAAAAATATTTTACCGAGATCCACCTTTTAGTCTACCGATCGACTTAGAAACACATTTTGTTCTATAAGTTACCCACCAGACCTCAGTTGCTACCACCCTAATGTACAACCCTAATGTCAGAAAATTAAAGCTCACAAAAAATCATATAACTTTTGCTAAGGAAGTTTTTCGATAAACCAAGTAGAAATTTGTTTTAAATTTTTGTAGTTGCCGAACGTAGGGGTCGCCTTTTTAATTTTTTTTTTTTTTCATTGGATTTTACCTTTATAGCAACACTCTAGTCTCCTCGAGGAAAAAAAATTAATATAAATTAATTAAAATCTGACTTTAAATGCCGAAGCTATAGCGAAAAATTAAAAAGGCGACCCCTACGTTCGGCAAAACCAAAAAAATTTATGAAATTGCCTTGCAAAAATACTTCATATTGGAACGTGTACGGCGAACTTTTTTTACGGTACGCTCAACTGTCCATAGAAAAAGACAGAAACTGAATCTAGTCTGATTAGCGAATTTAATGTGTTTATAACTTTTGAAAAAATGTTTATTCTTCTTCTTAACCTCAAACCTACTAAATTAGAATTAATAAAAATGCATATTAATTACAATATTAATTGCAGTTGATCTATATGACGCGTTTGAAAAAACAACACTTTTATAAAAGAATTAAAAAATCTTTTGCCGTTTTCTTTCCACAAGTTTAAAAAAAAAAAACAGTTACAATTCAGCCGTCCAAACAAGAAGATCCCCTTAAATTTATGGATTTCGGCGAAAGACTATACAATTTTATCATGAAAAATTCTTAAAATTTATAAAAGTGTTTTAAATTTGACAAATCGTATATAAGCTTGACAAAATCTTAATTAACCTGACAATCAAGGCAACTCCAGAGCCGGCTGCAGATTTATTTATGCTACTGCAGCATAAATAAAGTGTTCTGTAGGTTTTTACATTTTAATTAGGTTTTTGTATTATTTGTTTGTTAATTTAATAATTAAAATATATAACTTTTGTCTTCTGATTTTTATACATAGCTACGTTTTTATGTATTTTACATTTGTGTCTTTTTATGCTAATTAAGTTATTTTAACTTTAACATATCAAATAAACATTTATCTTACACTTCAGCATCAACGCCCTTTATATCAGTTAACATATATATGAAGCATTTTATTCATTTAATCCACAATTATAAATGGTAGTAATATTAATGCAAGTATTGCAAATCTAGAAAAGATTTGCAAAATGTAAATCAAAATTTTCTGTTTTTCTAAACAGAACATTTATTATGTCTCCACATGGGTGTGAAAAAATTTTAATTTTTATGTAAAAGATAAATCTTTTGGTAATGGGACTTAAAAATTTGTATGACTTATAAGCAGGGAACACAAATTAGATTTTTATACTTTTTTTACTCATACAAAGATGATTCTTTTCGCTTTTATAGATTTTTAATTTTTTAGCTTTAAAATAACTTTTTCTTAAGGGGGGTATCGACTTTATGAAAAATTTTGTTTTCGAATTTTTTTATATTTTATTTGAATAGAGCATACGCTTTAGCATATGCTCAGCAAATATCAATTAAAAATTCGAAGAAATAAAATTTCCACATGTTTTTTTTTGTAAAATATATTTTAGTCACAAAGTAACATGCTCTGCATTAAATTTGTACACAAAATTTTTTTTATTATATTAATATTGTCTTTATTATAAATCTTATTTCGCATAATACAGCAGAACAAAAAGGAAAAAAATACATCAAAAGATGCAAAAATTGCAAGCAGTCTTTACAGAAAAGCCAATGACGATTCCTCGAGGGTGGGCGAAGGCACGTTATATGAGGCAGATACTGATCACTTTTTAAGAGCCATAAAAGTAATCAATGTATATAAAAAATAAAAAATAAATACAAAACAAATAAAAAAATGTACGAAACAAAAGATTTTGACCGAAATGAAATGTTTAATAAATTCTCTAACATCGTTTTTAGGAATATTTGGGTTAATATATAAAATACTCTTTGTCCGATTCTTCTCAAGTTTGGTGCATATGTAGAAAACTGCGAGATGTAAATTTTGTGTATACACGGTTTTTGAAATTTTACAGTTTTATTAGCTTAAAATTAATTTTAAACTTTAAACCCGTTTTCCCACAACCCTCAGTTCAAAATCGGCTGCCACTGTACAGCCAAGGCGGGTTAACCGGGTCCGGGTTATTTTTTTTTTTTAATAGGCAACAAAAAACTATAGTCCCTATCGTGGCTCTTTATTTGAATTTTGTTCAAAAAAAGTTTATATCCCGAAACAAATGTGTTTTTTCTTGCCTTTTTTGGAATTTTTAAGTTTGTGTGGCAACTTTGTTAAAAAAAATTTTTTTTAATAAAAATCGGGTCACAATAGGAACTAGAGAATTTATCTGGGATTAAGAATCACTTTATATTTTTATTTTCCAATAATTAACGAAGGCTGCACAGTGGCAGCGGATTTTTCCTTTTTTAAAAAAGTCCAGTAATGAAGTGGCAACTCTGACGATTTTGGCTGGGGAAATATAAAACTGATATTTTTTTTTAAATATTACAATAACATGACTTTTAAATAAAAAATAAAATATTAAAAATATTGTTAATTGAATTTTTGACAACCGTTCAAATATGCCCTTTAAAATGCTGTTGTTACAGTATTAAATCCCCTTAAGAGTTTTTTAACTTTCAAATGCTCTTTTTTTTTAATTGCGCCCAAAAGTGCTTTTTTCTCATAAAAAATATTTTTCTTTTTATAACTTTAAACATTCTTTTAAAAATAAAGTGTTTTTTCAAGTTTTTTACTTTTGTTTTTTTTTAGCTTTTTACAATATTTTGTTAATTTGAATATAAAGCATTTTTCGCCTTCTCTGCTTTTAAGGCAACAATTTTAGTAAGTTAAACTTCAATTCGACAAAGTATTTAAAAAGTTATAAAAATTAAGAAATTGCTTCATATATCCTATAGATATATATCGTCATATAAAATCAAAAAAGCCGTAAGTTACAAAAAATTAAAAATCGAATTTTTGATCGATTATGATGCACCGCATCAAAATACATATTCCTGCAAAAATTTACTCTCCTAAGACCAAACACGACGATTTTATTAAAAACGCAAACAAATTTAAAAAGTTTTTTGCTTCTCCTGTAAAATTTTTTTAATATAACTTACAGCTTTTTTGATTTCATATGACGATATGATACGACATCTTTGCAGAAAAATGCAAAGATGTCGTAAATATATGCTCTAGTACAAGAAGTATAAATTAAATGAATTTTTAAGCCTTTCACAAAAACAGCAATCGCGATTTTAAAGGAGGTACTTTTATGAAGGTGCCGAAAATGTCCACACTTTTCTTATAAACTCAAAATACTTGCATATCCAAAACTCTTAAGATTTAGTCCAAAGAAACTAATGTTGATAAGAATTAATTTTAGCACTCCCCTTCAAAATTTGTGTCGCCTTAATCTACGTCCTTATTGCTTACACCTATCTGTTTGTTAAAACAACAGGAGCAGTTGCTAGAAAAGCTGGATTTTCTTTAATGAATTGTACTTTGTATTTAACATTTAATTAATTTAAAATACAAAAGGATTTTAAATTAGAACTCATGAAAGTAAAGGTTAAAATAAGAGAAATTATATAACAAATTGTTAAAAAAAAATATTCCTATTGAGGGCATACCTCTATCCGAATTTAATTCTTGCCTAAGGAAATTGTCAGAGGACGACATTTTTAGAACTTCTAGAAATAATTTTTGACTGACAATTTCTATTGTTGGTTATAAATACATAAATAGATGTCACCTCATGACTAGATCTGTCAAAAATAAAAAATAAACAGAGTAATATTTTGTAAGATGACAAATCAAATTGTGGTAAAATTTTTGTTGTTGTTTTTTTTTGTTGTTATTTTAAATGTTGAGTAGCGCTCCTAGACTAGAAAACTAAATTCTCATTTAGTTTTTAATTTAACCTAACAAATATTTCTAGAATTTCAAAAAAAAAAAAAAAATAATAAAATCTGTAACTCCACAATTTCCTTGCGCTTAAGTTTTGTTTTTTTTATATATAAAAGTTTAGTTTTTTATTTACGATATTTCGCACTCTATTGTGTAGCATCTTCAGGAAATATGAAGATTCTAAACATTAATGGAGTAGCGAAATATCGAATATAAAAAACTTTTTATATACAAAAAAAAAAGTTTTTTATTTTCGATATTTCGCACTCCATTGTGTAGCATCTTCTGGAAATATGAAGATTCTAAACATTAATTGAGTAGCGAAATATCGAATATAAAAAACTTTTTATATACAAAAAAAAAAAAAAACCTTAAGTTCAAGGAAATTGTGGAGGTGGAGTTAAAAATTAAAAACGAAAGTTAAATAAACGACAAGAGAATAAAATCTGCATAAAATTATACCTTAAACAGACTATTTTTCAAAATTTTTTAAATACACGCAAAGAAAAAACATGGCTGGGTTGAGCATATTCGAAGAGCATCATATATTTTTGTACTCGTATTGTTGGGTTTATGATTTCGACAATCATATTATGAAATACCTTTTTCTATCATAATATTGTCCTTAAATTACCACATTGAGATTCCAAAATAAAAATTAATATTATTATAAATACACTCATAGAAACAAATCTGTAAAAATAGCAAAAAAAAAGTTACTAAAAATTAGTTAAAAATGATGCTGCAGAAGAAACTGTTAAAATTAGCAGATTTTTTTACTAAATACTAGTAAAATAAGAACAGCAAAATTAAAACTGTTAAATTTACTGTTTAATTTAGTTATATTTAGGCTAACTTTTAGTTAATTGAAAATAACAAATTATACTGTAAAATCTACAAAAAATTTTAGCTAAATATTTGTAGACTAAAACGAGTAAAAAGGTTAAAGTCGGGCATGCCGACTATACAATACCCTACACCAGTCTGGTGTATTGTTTGGATCCGAAATTCGAATGGGTTAAAATGGGGCTTATGTCAAAATTTTCTATAATGTGAGTCAGCGCACCAAATTTCATTAAAATATCGTAATATTTGCGACCTGCAGTTTGTAACCAAGCCAATTTTGGGGGGACCCTTATATGGGCACTAGTTCTAAACATGGACCGATGTTCACCAAAACCAATAGGCTTCGTCCTTGGGTCAACATAGGTCTATATACCAAATATAGGACCCTTATATGGGCACTAGGTCTAAACATGGACCGATGTTCACCAAAATCAAACTTGTTCGTCCTTGGGCCAACATATGTAGGTCTGCATACCAAATTTCATCAAAATATCTTAATAGTTGCGACCTGTAGAGTGCGCACAAGATTGCATGGACAGACAGACAGACGGACGGACGGACGGACAGACGGACATCGTTAAATCGAAATAAAAAAAAATTCTGAACCGATCGGTATACTATAAAGTGGGTCTACGACCAATATTTTTTGGTGTTACAAACATCAGCACAAACTTATAATACCCTGACCACATAGTGGTGTAGGGTATAAATAGCAAAAATAAACTGTAATATCTACAAAATTTTTGCTATATTTAAGCTAAATTTAGTTGATTTAAATTTTTTGGTGATTTTTTAGGCTACTAATTATTTAGCAAAATGTTTTGCTAATTTTAGCAGTTTAATTTACTATTCTCCATTTACAAAAATTTAGCTCAAATATAACTAAAATTCTGTATATTTAACAGTTTTATTTTTGCTGTTTCTATATTACCAATATATAGAAAATATTGTTTGCTAATTTAGCAGTTTTTTTCTGCAGCATCAGTTTTTAACTAATTTTTAGTATATATTTAATCCTTTAATTCCCAGTGGAACATAGGGCTTTAGTAGTTTGAACTAAATTTTTTACAGACTTTTTTCTATTAGTGTAGAGAATCTGCGGCATCTACGTTTTGTCTGTCTGGTTGTTGTCCGCACTATAAATGTGTTTATCAGCAGAATTTTGGTAGCAAAATAAATTAGTAAAGCATTAGTTCCAAATTAGTTTAGAGCTACAAAAAAAAAATATAAATAAAACTTTTGCTAAAAACGCAATTTAAGCAGAAATTTATACGTATAAGATGTTTTACTAATTTTTAAACTAATTTATTTTTGTAAGTGTACTTCTTGAAGATACCTAGGATGCTGCACCTTTGAACTTAAACAACTCTCTTGAGGGAAATAACCTTGTACGGCGCACTCCCTAGGCCAAATCTCGTGCACAGGACCTAAAAGGATGTGAATGGCGAAAGAAGACTTCTTTGTCGAAATCCCTGTCCACTGTTTGCTACAGGGCCTTTGCAGATACTCTAGAACCACTGAAGAACGTGAACTGGTACGACACACTACCCCGCTGAAACAAAGCTACAGTAGTGGACTAAAGTGGATACATATATGAATATTTTTAAATCTGTATTAATAACTTTTGTTCAGTTTGTGATATTCAAGCGTAATTTTTCCACTTTTTGAAGTGGCCAGGTCAGAGCCCCGATTTGAATCGCATCGAGAATTGGTGAGCAATTGTCAAAAGAAGACTCTCCCAATGCGAACGAGCACCGACCAACTTAGATGATCTTCAGGATCAGGAGTTTCAGCGAAATGGGCTAATATTCCACCTCAAACTATTAAAAATGTCGTGGAAAGCATTCCTTCTCGCATAAAATCTATTTTAAAGAACAAAGGACTTTCGACAAAATATTAAAGAAAGAACTTGCCGATAATTTCAAATATGAACAATACTGGATAAAAGCGGTCACAATTTGCAATTATTTTTTCATTAACTTCTTAATGATATAGTCTACTGTATTTAGGTTTTTATTAAAGAAGAATGTTTCAGTTTTAAGCTTTAAAAAAAATCATTTAAATTTCTATAATAAAATAAAAATTATAACAAATTTCCAAAAATCTTGAATTAATGTATCCACTTTAGTCCACTACTGTAAGTGTTGATCAAATGGATTTAGCATACTATGCGGGTTTCTGCAGGGATCTTGGAAGGATCCGATATAGTACGGCACTCTCCTTTATCCAACCACAGGATTTCTCCAAAGGTACGCCACCTTTCCTTGTCAGAACCAAGTTTCGGGGTTTCCCCAGATCTTCAAGAGTATTCACAGGAAAGGACCTTTAAGGATCATCACAGGACCTTCAATGTTATTCACGAAACCTTCAAGGATTTGCACAGGACCTCCATGGATATTCACAGGACCTTCAGTTATTCTCACAGAACCTTCAAAGATATTCACAGTACCTTCAAGTATGCTCACAGGGCCTTCAAGAATATTCAAAGGACCCTAAAGGATACTCGCAAGACCTTCAAGAATATGGCACTACATTCAAAGATATTTATAGAACATTCAGGAATAACCGCGACCTTCAAGAAAATGAAGGTCACAGCAAGTCTTCAGGATGCAGGTGCTACGAATGGCAAGCTTCCTTTACAGGATCTTGAACGCGAGATAGATTGGTTAGTGAGGAAATCATGGCTGCAGAATACTGATTCTACGATTTTCTGCTAGTAGTGGTGGTGGTAGTAGTATAGGCAGCTTATATAATTCACTGTTTGTGCATTAGGGTGGGTCGATTTAGCAATCGATATTGTGCCATCGATTTTTCGATAGCTCTTGGCATGAGGAAAAAAAAGTTCCACTATGACATATCAAAAAAATCTTTTGATTTTTTCTCTACTTTTAATTTTACGGTTTTTTTAGTAGGTAATAAAAAAAAATCAGCTGATTTCATTTTTTTTTTAAATATTACCTTTCCAAGGTGAAATTGTACGCTAAACACGATGGCGATAGCAGTTTTTCCAAAAAAAAACTATTTTTCTTGGTGCTTTGGACGAGTTTTTTGGAAAAAAAAAATTCACCGATTTAAAATTTTTTAAATATATCCTATCGAAGCTAAAATTGTAAGCTTAAAACGATGGCAATATAATTTTTTCTAAAAAAAAATGTTTTTTTTTTGGGTTTTTAGACGAATTTGGGACGAAATTTGGGCGCCTCTGGAAATGATATTTTTGATATGTCGTAGTGGAACTTTTTTTTTCCTCATGCCAAAAGCTACGAAAAATCGACAAATTTTTGTCCTTACAAATCGGCCCACCCTAGTATGCATATTGTAGAAATGACCACAGCGACTCTTGTTTTTACAACATCAATGCCCAGGCAATACCTTTACGAGGAGGTTTTACAAAAATTTATGTGCAGTGAATAGAAGCCTGTGAATCGGTCAGTCAGTTTTTTAATAGGACTCATACCAATTTCAAAATAGGTGGTTCATATGTCGCTATATTTATTCCCTTCCTAAATTTTAATCCCCGTACTGTGGTGTAAGATTCCATATAAGTAGTCGTCATTTTGAATTAATGTAACTAAAGAGTTAATTGTGAAAACTAAATCAGTTGATAAAAACATAAAATTAAATTTAGCGTTTGTTTAAACAAATCGAATAAAATCGAGCGATAATTTCTTCTGCGTAACAATTTTTAAATTTCTTTTTTTTTATAAGTAACAAACCAATAACTTACTAACTTTCCTTAATAACAGTTATTCTTTCATTATACTGCCATCTTAATAGGTTTTGCAATTAAACATAAATTTAATTTTTTCCCCCTACTTTGGTTCGCAAAAGTGCAACAAATAAAAAGTGAGAACAAAAAAGTTTATAAGAAACTTTGTATGAAAATCAAAAAACCCATTGAGAAAAACTTATTCAAGGAAAATATTGAAAATATATGAAAAGTCAGTTGTTGAAATGGTGCCAAGTGCTAGAGAGTTTGGTAATTTGAATGAATAAGAACAAATGAATGAATAAAACGTTATAAATTTACTACAACGGAATACTGCACGCACAAGGTCCATAATTATATTACAAGAAGTTGTGGTTAGCGAAAGGACAAAAAAAATATGTACAAGTAAAAGTTTTTCTTCCGAAGCTAAAGATGTGAAACAAAACTTTATGATGATGACGACGACGACGACGATGATGAGGTTAAAGATGATTTAAAAATTGTTGTTTATAGTGTTGGCTACAAAAGTGTATATTTTGTTTTAAACAAAACTTAAATTAAAGTTAAGTAAAAGTTTGTTATTTTTAACAACTAACCATAGACACTTTTCCTTAAATGTCCATAAGAGGATGCTTGTTGTTTTCATTTGTTTGACATTTAGCAATTAATCATTTTGACTTTTAATCTTGTATTTGTCGACTATTTATTTATTAGTGTAAAACTTTTGTCTCATTATTTAACGGCCATTGGACAACAAATTTTTGTGTTGAACTATATCCATTTGTCTGCTTGTTTTTCTTTAGTCTTGTAGAGACAGTTGTTCTTATTACCGACTATTGTAGTCTTGTAGTGTTGCGTGCGGTTTTTTTTTTTTTTTGTTTTTAAACCAAACACCATTTGTAAGGATTCTTAGGTTATAATTAAGTATACTTAAGCGCTTTATTATGTAGGATTTAAAATTTAACAAGCAGTTAAGGAAACTTTAAAAAAATTTTTTTTGACATTTGTTAGACTTTAATGAGATTTATGATATATTTATGTAATAGAAAGTACAAAATAAATTTAATTCCCATTACGGAAACCTTCTAATGGAGGCGTTATGTAATCATATTTTTTTACGTCCTTGCATCAAAATTGTTATCCTTTCATTTTACTTACAAGCAAAATATCCCTAAACTCTAATTAACTTTTTTTGAAATTTACCCAACTTATAGTAGGAAATATGGTAAATTTACTCCCAAAGCCTAAATCAAAAAAAAAAAAAAAAAAAAAATACGTACTTGATGTGTATGCTAATTACACAAAAAATTGTTAAATTTACATTGAAAATGTTTAAAAAAATTTTAAAAAGATGTGTAATTTTACAGTTTTGGTGGGTAAATTTACCAAACAAAAATACGTATTGCCACCCAAAAATAAAAGAATTAAATTATTTTTAAAATATTTTATAAACAATAAATGTTATATTGTGTGTATAACTTAAAAATTTGGGATTCACAACCGACAGAGTATTTTTTACACATGGTTTGGGTCTTTAGTAACTTATATGGGGCATTTTGGAGAGTACAAAGCTGTCATTTATTCTCACTTACTCATTGAACGAAATAGTGTAAACAACAAAGTTTTTTTTTCAATAGGTTTGAGATTAAGAAGATGACTAAACTTTTTTCTAAAAATTATAAACACATTAATTTGCAAATCAGAATAGATCTAGTTTGTGCCATTTTCCATTAAATTACATTATTGTTTATATTTTATTGTCAGCATGCGCGGTTCCAGCAATTAACATAAGGGGAAAAATCATACGCCACAGTGGACAAATACATTGAGTTGGCCACTGAGGCGTATGATTTTTCACCTTATATTAATTGCTGGAACCGCGCATGATTGTCAGATTGTCCATCAATATGATAATTTTTCAACAACCCGTCGCACAGTGCTTTGATCCCATATAACGATTGGACAAAAATAGAAGGAGTAGAGACAGAGTTTTGAAATTTGGTATGCTGACATAGAGACCACTTAGTTAAGCAAAATTTTAATTTTTGGAAATATCGGGCCAAGGACACGCCCACCTCCCATAGGTCCTGAAATTTAAAAATATTATATTAGCTACATAAACAGACGTAAAATTACAAAAAGTATCCAGTGAGATGTACATAAAACTGAAAACGTTTGTGTCAATTTTGATCAAAATCGAAGCAAGATCTCTTAGTCCTGCCATATATCCTTTATTTTAAAATCTTTATAAAATCTGTAAAAATGATCCCATTGCCAAGAAATTTAGCACGTGAATTATCAAGCCATATTTGTGCCAAATTTGGGAAAAATCGATTCATTAATAAAAAAAAAATGCCTTTCACAAAAAATGGGTTTAAACGCTTAAAATGATTTTTCTAAAACAAAAAAAATTAAATAGGATTAAAATAGGAAACCATGTGAATCCTCCATTTTAGGCATAGGGTATGTTCAGCGAACTTAATTTTTGTATAACATTTTAACCTTCTAACTCTTCAATTAAAGGGACATTTTTGGCCCCTTTTTAAAAAGGGACAAAAACGACCCGTAAGTTGAAGAGTTAGAGGGTTAAAATGTTCCGCAAAAATATTTGTCATGAAATTCTACTATAAGCCCTTGAAGACATCAGCATTGAAAATTTAACTTAAGTGCCAGTAATAAGTAAAAACTTAAAATGTGTCTAAGGGTTAATTTCGTTCTTATTCAGAATTGGTGTTCAAATGTCCAACAAATCTGGATTTTAGGGAGAAACCATGGGAATCTTCCATTTTAGGTATAGGATGTGTTCAGCGAACTTATGTAAAACACTACGAAGAATATTTTTGGGGAACATTTTAACCCTCTAACTCTTCAACTCACGGGTCATTTTTGTCCCTTTTTAAAAAGGGCCCAAAAAATTCCCTTTCATTGAAGAGTTAGAGGGATAGAATGTTCCACAAAAATGTTCCTCTTACTGTTTTACAAAAGTCCGATCAATACATACTATATCCAAAATGGAAGGTTCACATGGTTTGAATACTAAACACTCTTAAATGCGTAAAAATTTGTGTAAAAATCATGAATTTAGGCATTTCAAAAAATTCATTTTTTTTTTGTGGTACAAAATAGTAATTAATTTTTAAATTTTAAAAATCATGAATTTAGGCATTTCAAAAAATTCATTTTTTTTTTAATTTGTGGTACAAAATAGTAATTAATTTTTTAATGATCTATTATATAAGAAAAAAAAATATCAAATTTTATATAATTTTTTTTTATTTTCCATCAAACTTAAGTAATTTTTGGATTTTCAACCAAAAAAATGTGTTTTTCGGAGCAATAAAAAATAATTGTTTTGTAAACATTATGCTAAAATCCATATTTTAATTTAACTGCAAATATATTGAAGTAATTAAAAAAAATCTTCGAACAACTTTTTAAAAAAAATGTATTTTTGAGAATTATTTTCGTGAAACAATTAAAACCTATTTTTCTGTTAAGTAATTTTTGCATAAAATTCTCTGAGTTTAGCGCCCTCTCTTGGCGGCAAAAGCAATCACACCAAATATTTTTTTTCATATTTGTTTGAGTTACTTTCTTATCTTTAAAAAAAATCCTTCTTTAATCACAATTTGAGACAAAATTTTTTTTTTATTTTTGTCCATGGGACGAAGCATAGTACGTCGGCTGTAGGAATTGAACCTATGCCTATTCCCACATTACAAACGTAACTTTACAAAGGTGCGACAGCTTAGCCATCTCACCCAAGTAAGGCCTTGAATGTATGATTTTTCTATTGTAAAAAGTTTTCAAAATTAAATGCATTAAAAAAATGTCTGTATAAAACAGACTTTTAGTTAAAAATATTTTTAGAATCTTATAATTTCGCTATTGAAAAATGTCAACGCCATAACAGCTTTCAATAAAAAAATTTTTCAATACGACTTTGTTTCCATTTTCCCAAAAACTAATCATCCATTAATTTCAATTGTATATAAAAATAGCTTAATATGCCAAATATCGAAATTGCCACCACAATTGCCTATTTTAGTGCAAAGTTGGCAAAAAAAAAAAAAGAAAATACAATAATATGATCCCTTTTTCTGGTTATTTTAACAATGAAATTTTCACACTTCCTTTATTAAATAATATTTCTATGCCCACTAGCACATTTGGACAATATAAGTATACAAAATATATAGAAACATTTTTCAAACAAATAACATTTCGATGGTTAATAGTTGACAACTCGTAACTGATATTGACATCAAGCCATGAGTTAAATTACTTTTCCAGCATACCAATGTCATGAAACATCCTTATTTCAGTGTCTTGTTAAATCCCCAGTTACTACTTGTCAACATATGACTATCGATTTTTCAGTTTATTTGTTTTGTGTTCATGTTTTTGACATTTATGTAATGAGTTTTATTTAATATTATTGTAAAGACTTCAATACTTACAAATAATATGTTTTTTTTTTATTTTTTTTATTGCCAGAGTAAAAAAATTGAAACATATAATAGAAAATAGAAAATAATTATGAACATCAGCACAAACTTATTATACCCTTTCGAAGTAGTGGTGTAGGGTATAAAAACGCTTCACGTAATAATAATTATAGAAAAATAAATTTAATTTACCCATTTTATTAGATGTATACAAAAAAAAAAAAATTTAAGATCAAATTATAAAGCATACTTTGTGGCTTTAAATGTTTTAAATTAAAAAAATTTAAGCATTTTCTCGATAACTCCGAATCAACTATAGTTATAAAAATTAAATCCCATTTTATGGAGGCCCTAATAAGCTGGAATTGGTTAGTAGTATATGAGGCTTTCCATAACAACTATGCAGACACTAAAAATATACTTATAGCGTATCAAAGCCAAACTAGCAGTAATGTACTATGTAATTGCTTATATGTACTCTTCAGATTGAACCGCACAAACCATTTCTCGCACGTTCAAATCGGTGGAACATGTTGAGGACAAACTTCGGTGAGGATAAGCAATCGATGTGCTCCAGCTGTTCTTTTTTCAAATTTTAGAAGTAAAGCCAAACTTCTACAATTTGAAAATAATACTCTGTTGGCACAAAATTCTATATTTTCGAAGCAAAAAAACTTTGTTGTTTCCACTATTTCGTTCAATGACTAAGTAAGAAGAAATGACAGATGTTTACCTTCCAAAATCACATATAAGTTAATTAAGTTGTAAATCCCGCATTTTAAAGTTATATACCAATAATATTTAGAGAAAAACATTTATTTTCCTTTTAAATCTCAGCATTACTAAAATAGAATTCATTTTTTTTTAATTTATTTTAGTAATGCTGAGATTAAAATGGAGAATAAACGTTTTTCTCTAAAAATTATTGTTGTAAATGTGCTAAAATCTCAAACGTATTATGGGAAAAATAATCTGTTGAAGGCATGTCTCTATCCGGATTTCATTCTTGCCTAAGGAAATCGTCCTGAGACGACGCACTATACTTCGTGCCATGGACAAAAATAATAAAAAAAAATGTTTGTCTTAAATTGTTATTAAAGAAGGATTTTTTAAAGATAAGAAAGTAACTCCAACAAATGTGAAAAAAAAATATTTGGTGTGATTGCTGTTGCCGCCAAGAGAGGGCCCTAAACTCCGAGAATTTTATGCAAAACTGACTTAACAGAAAAATGGGTTTTAATTGTTTCACGAAAATAATGCTCAAAAATATATTTTTTTAAAAACTTGTTCGAAGATTTGTTTTTTAATTACTCCAATATATTTGCAGTTAAATTAAAATATGGATTTTAGCATAATGTTTACAAAACAATTATTTTTTATTGCTCCGAAAAACACTGTTTTTTTTTTGTTGAAAATCCAAAAATTAATTAAGTTTGATGGAGTATAAAAAAAATTATATAAAATTAGATTTTTTTCCTTTTTTTCTAAGCTTACACTATTGTATAATAGATCATTAAAAAATGAGTTACTATTTTTTACTACAAATTAAAAAAAATGGATTTTTTGAAATGCCTAAATTCATGATTTTTATACAAAATTCACGCATTTAAGTGTTTAGTATTCAAACCATGTGAACCTTCCATTTTAGGTATAGCATATGTTGAGCGGACTTTTGTAAAACACTACGGAAAACATTTTTGTGGAACATTCTAACCCTCTAACTCTTCAATGAAAGGGAATTTGTTGGCCCCTTTCTAAAAAAGGGACAAAAAAGACCCGTAAGTTGAAGAGTCAGAGGGTTAAAATGTTCCACAAAAATGTTCCTCGTAGTATTTTACATAAGTTCGCTGAACACATCCTTTACCTAGAATGGAAGATTCCCATGGTTTCTCGCTAAAATCCGGGATTGTGGGACATTTGAGCACCAATTCTGAATAAGTACGAAATTAAGCATTAAACACATTTCAAGTTTTTACTTATTACTAGCCTTTAAGTTAAATTTTCAATGCTAATGTCTTAAAAGACTTATTGGAGAATTTCATGACAAATATTTTTGCGGAACATTTTAACCCTCTAACTCTTCAACTTACGGGTCGTTTTTGTCCGTTTTAAAATGGGGCCAAAAAAAAGTCCCTTTAATTGAAGAGTGCCCCACAAAAATATTCCTCGTAGTGTTCTACATAAGTTCTCTGAACATATCCTATACCTCAAATGGAGGATTGACATAGTTTCCTATTTTTAATCCTATTTAGTTTTAAATCATTTAAAATGCATTTTTTATGACAGGCATTTTTTTTTTTATTAATGAATCGATTTTACGCAAATATGGCTTGACCTTATATCAATTCACGTGCTAAATTTCGTGACAATCGGATAATTTTTTCAGGTTTTATAAATATTTTAAAATAAAGGATATATGGCAGGACTAAGAGTCCTTGCCTCGATTTTGATAAAAATTCACACAAACGGTTCCAGTTTTATGTGCATCTCAATGGATACTTTTTGTAATTTTACGTCCATTTATGTAACTAATGCAATATTTTTAAATTTCAGGACCTATGGGAGGTGAGCTTGTCCTTGGCCCAATATTTCCAAATATTTAAATTTTTCTTAACTAAGGGGTTCGATACCTGTGTACCAAATTTCAAAACTCTGTCTGTACTCCTTCTATTTTTGTCCAATCGTTATATGGAATCAAAGCACTGTGCGACGTTTTTAGAATTTCTAAAAATATTTGTCAAGTTAAATTACAAACTCAATGAGAATTTCTTGTTCTCGTCTAGGAGCGTTATTAAACATTCAAAATATCAAAGAAAAAACAACAGCAAAAAATTTACCACAATTTGCTTTGTCAGCTTCCAATATACTACTCTGTTGTTTTGACAGATCTAGCAATGTAGTGACATCCATTCATGTTTAAACACCAAGAGAAAACAATTTTTAAAATAAAATTGTTTTGTTTTACTTTATTTATTTTTTTTAATATTCATCCTAAATTTACTAAAGTGTAAAGTTAGAATGAAATAAGAGATATTTTAAGGACCTATCTTACAGATTCATTTCACACTCATGCATTGTATATGTCTGAAGTTCTTGGGTTTGTATTGTCAAAATTCTGAATTTCTACTTTTAAGGTCCTTAAAGTAACCCTCAATCTAATAATTTTTACCAAGAATATTTTTTTTAGTTAGTCAATAGGAAAAAGTCTGTAAAAAATTTACTTAAAACTGCTAAAAATTAATTAAAAATGATGCTGCAGAATAAACTGTAAAATTAGCAGATTATTTTGCTATATATTAGAATTTTAGTTATATTTGAGTTAAAGTTTTGTTAATGGAAAATAGCAAATTAACCTGCTAAAATCAGCAAGAAATTTTTCTAAATAATTTGTAGCCTAAAAACCACAAAAAAATTAAATTTTTCAATTTTTTTTTTGCAAATAAAAATCGAGCCTTTTGAAAACAACAATTTACAATTTTTTGCAAATATTTCTGCTGCTTTTTGCAGGATACACTGCTATTTGCATTCAACTAAATTTTGCTTCAAAATAGTAAAAATTTTATAGTTATAATAGTATTCATATAGAGACAATCTGACAATGAAAATATAAACAATAATACAATTTAATGGAAAATCACTGATGAAGCCTGTCCATAAAAAGGCAGAAACTGGATCTAGTCTGATTTGCAAATTTAATGTGTTTACAACTTTTGAAGAAAATGTTTATTCTTCTTCTTAACCTCAAACCTACTAAATTAGAATTAATAAAAATACATATTAATTGTTTTTGGTCTATACAACGCGTTTGAAAGTCTGATTAGTCTGCTACTATTAAGCAAAATTTTCTGCAGAATTTATAGTACAATTTTGTTATTTTAAAATAACTTAAAGTAAACTTAAATGCATCCAAAATTCTGTAAATTTAACAGTTTTAATTTTTTTGTTCTTATTTTACTAGTGTTTAGCAAAAGAAAATCTGCTAATTTCAGCAGTTTTGTTCTGCAGCATCATTTTTAACTGATTTTTAGTACCTTTTTTTGCTATTTTTACCGATTTATTTCTATGAGTGCAGAAATAGTGATTTGGCCGGGTCTGTAGATTAAACCGTAGCTCAAAAAAAATGTTCGGGATACACCGTCCAATCTAAAATATTTTGGAAGAAGGTTTCAAAAAATTTTTTTCGCCATTTTACAGTTTTTTACATTTTTTGTTATGTCTTTGGCATTTACAATCGGATCTTAAAATATTCTACATCGATGTTTTTCTCTCGAGGGGACTAATGTTTTGTTCTAAGGGCCATTCACCTCAAGTATCCCATTCTAGTAGTTACCCATCAGATCTTAGATGCTTCCACCCTAATGTAGCACCCTAATGTCAGAAAATTAAAACTCCAAAAAACTCATTAAACTTTTGCTAAGAAAGTTTTTCGATAAATCCAGCAGAAATTTTTTTTAATATTTTGGTTGCCGAACGTAGGGGTCGCCTTATTAAATTTTTTTCATTGGATTTTTCCTTTATAGCAAAACACTGATCTCGTCGAGGCAAAAAACTCGATATATCACACTTTAAAATCCGATTTTAAATGCCGAAGATGTAATGAAAAATTAAAAAAGCCGACCCCTACGTTCGGCAAAAAAATTCTTTTTTGGAATTACCTTGCAAAAATACTTTATATGTATTTGAAGGTGTACCGCGCAACTTTTTTTTTTTGCCTGTAAGTTGGTATTGTCTAATGTACATGTAATTTTGAATACCCTGTGGCGTATGAGTGTTATTATTGCTGATAGTTAATAATACTCATACGTAAGCAGGCCCATAATTTTTCAAATACACATAACTTTTGAAGAAATGAAGTTATATTAAAAATTTAAAATGGAGGTGAAAGTCACATCCTTAAGCTTCAAAACGCATGCTCACACGATGTACTAGTCATACAGGGGGCTTCAATTTCTTTTGGCAAAATTCAGTATTATTTTGAGTTGAAATAATACATGTTTAATTTATAATAAATTTTTTATTTGTATCACAGATATAAATTTTTTAAATATTTTTAATAATAAAATTTTAATTTGGTACACATTAAGTAATTTAGTCATTTACTTTTACGTGAACAGGGTATAAAAGTTTGTGCTGATGTTTGTAACAACAAAAAATTTTGGACCTAGACCTACATTGTAAACAATGTGTAGACCTAGTGCCCATATAAAGGTCCCCGCTATAGACGGCAAATACGAAGATATTTTAATTAGTTACGCTGACTCACAAGAGGCCAAGGAAAATGCCTATTGATTCTTGATAGTTTCGGTTGGAACAGAAAATTTCCCGTTTTAGAGGAATAAAGAGTGCAAGTCTGACATTAAGCCGACATAATTTTTCCTGTTGCGGGACATTTTTTATTTAAAGCCTCTTATATTATATATACTTATTTGGCAATAAGTAAAGTATACTTTAAGGATTATTCGCACATTACATTTCTTATATCCTAGTTTTTTTATTTAGTGATATTATAGAATTTATGTTAAAAAAAAGTCTAGTTTTTGTAGCTTTATTCAAACAGCATATTTTAGAAATGATTTGGTAATCATTATACAGATGTATTTCGATAAGTATAGTGTACTTTTAGGATTATTTGAAAAACATAACCTACTTTTTGTATAATTTTATAGAATTTACTTTAAAAAGCCCTAGTTTTGTAGCTGCACACTGCAAACAAAAGGCAGCCTATTTTAAAGGATTAAATTCAACATTAATATTTAGTGTATTCTTTCAAAATAGCTTTTCTAATTCAAATATCATCCAATAAGCCATTGGCTACAGAATAAAAGAATATACAACTTTCCAAAATAACGAAATTATTTATCAATAAATTTTTTACATTTATTTCTGTCGATTTACTATACTACTACATATTTCAATCATCAACTAATGCACAAAATATTTACTCAAATTTCATAATATTTCTTCAATATCATCCTTTTAGCAAATATGTTTACATGTCAAGCATACAAAATACTAATTTGTATTTAGTTTTTGCAATATCTTGTACATATTTTGTTGATTGAGAAAATATATAAAAATAATGAAAAAAAAGCTTATTTGGCAATACTATTTGATGAAATGTTATACAGTAAAAGCATTTGTAAAAGTAAGATATTATTATTTATTTCTATCCTTAACTAGTCCTTTAATAAATTTACTTACTGTGTTTTTTTTTTTTTTGCAAATTGTTTGTGCATGCACAAATTGATATCATATTCATAAAGCATATGAAAATTCTTTCCATATATGTATAAATATATATATTTTTTGTTTTCTTATTTACTTGTAGAAACTAATATAGCTACAATTTGGTTCATCTTTTTTTTCCTATGTCAATTTCCAAAATGACCATTATCAGTTTATTAATAAAATATTATGAATTTGTTGAGAGCAGAGAAACAAAATATTAAGAATATTGCTGAAATGGCATTTAACAATTTGTATGTGAGCAATAAGGGCCAGTTTTATATACAGAACTAACAACGATTTTTGTTGTAAATATTTGTTAAATTAGAATTTTGGGTTTGAAAATTTCTGACTAACGTAAAATTTTACTTTTTACTAAAAAATTTTCTTCAAGTGCTTTACAAATAAAGCAATGAATTTATGTAATTAAAAAATAGATGATATATTTTGAAGCAGCTGTTCGAAAAACCTAAAAAGTTGCTATGGAAAATTTAATGTTTATGTAAAATTACCTATTATGAGCACCGACTTGCTATTTATATCAATGCACCGAGAGAAAAATTTTTGTATTCTAGGTTCACTTTTAATTAAAATGAAAATGTTACTTCAAAGCTGGTAAAAATGTTTTTTGCAATATTTTGTGGAAAATGTTTTTCTCGAATTTGGGAATTTGTGAAATCAAAATATTTTTATATTAGAAAAACTCTCGTGATCTGAGAATTTTTTTATTAAAAAATTCGTCAAAAGGGTCTTTACCTTTCTTACAGAAAAATCCTCATATTCTGGGGACTTTTTGGCATAGAAAATTTCTAATATTCTCCTTTTTCAAGATAAGTATGAATATTTCAAAATGCCCTAGAATTTGAAAATTTAAAAAAGTCCCTATTTTTCTCCAAGAGAAATTCCCCAGCACTTGAAAATTTGTTTAGAACTAAATTTACCCAACATCTAAGAGTTTATCTCTTTGCAGAATCTTTGGAATATGAAAATTTTTTATTCTGGGAACTTACCAGAGTATGAGAATTTTTCCTCTGTAAAACACCTCAGAATTCGAGAATTTTTTCACAGTAAAAATACCTCAGAATCTGGGGAAAATATTTCTTTAACAAAAAGTTCTCAGAATTTTCTACAAGAAAAATTCCTCAGAATCTGAGAATTTTTAAAAAAAAAAAGACCCCAGAAGCTGAAAATTTTTCTATTAGAAATAGTCCTTTGAATTTAAGAATTTTTCTATGAGAAAAAGTCATCAGGATATGAGAATTTTTAGATAAAAAAAATCCTCAGATTATGGGAATTTTTCTATAAGAAAAAAATTCTCAGATCTAAGAATTTTTCTCTAAGACAAAGTCATCAGAATTTAGTAATTTTTCTATAGCAAAAATTCTCGACAATCTGAGAATTTTCTAAAAGAAAAAGTCCTCAGAATCCGAAATTTTTCTATAAGAAATAATCCTCAGAATTTAAGAAAAAATTCTTAGAATTTAAGAATATTTCCTGTAATAAAAATTTCTCAAAATTTCAGGATTTTTTTATAAGACAAATTCTTTCGAATCTGATAGTTTTCTATATGAAAAAGTTCTCAGAATCTCAAACTTTTATATTTTTGCTATTTTCAAAAAAAAGTAAAGAAAAAGAATCTAAGAATTTTCCCAAAAAACTTCTTCAGAATCTAAAAAATTTTCTACAAGGATAAGTACTCAAAACGTGAAAATTTTGCTGTAAGAAATAGTCCTCAGAATTCAATAATTCAAGAATTTCTATAAAAAAAAAAGGTCTTAAAATCTAAGTATTTTTCTACAATAAAAAGTTTTAGGATTTTTATATAAGAAAAACTCTTCAGCATCTGTTAGTTTTCTATAAGAAAAAGTTCCCAGAATCTCAAGATTTTTTATTTTCGCTATTTGTACGAAAAAGTCCTCAGAATGAAGTCCCTTTTTTTTCTCTAAAAGTTATAAATACAATAATTTGAAAATCAGACTAAATCTAGTTTCTGGCTTTTTTATGGACAGGCTTCATCAGTGATTTTTCAATTAAATTGTATTATTGTTTATATTTAATTTTCAGATTTTCTCTATATGATAATTTTTCAATAAATCGTCGGCTGCAGGAATCGAATCTGTGCAGATGCCTACATTACAAACGTAACTATACTAAAGTGCGACAGCTTAGCCATCTAACCCAAGTAAGGCCTTGCAAGTAGTGTAGATAATTCATAGTTTTTCTTTGCTATTCAGCTTTCTGTTATTGTTTTTCTTTACTGTCAGAAGTGATCAAACAGACGCATACAAACATTCTACTTTCTTCTAATCTCCTCCGTGTCTCCCTTTTCGCAAATGTTGCCACAATGAGGTATGGTTTTTAGCTTCAATTTGTGTATATTGGAGACGGACTGCCTACAGGGCATTTATATAATGTTTTTCAGTACAGTATTGTTTTTTCAGACGCATAATATAGACCAGCTGCAATTAATATTGTAATTAATAAGCATTTTTTTTTTAATTTTAATTTAGTAGGTTAAGAGGTTAAGAAGAAGAATAAACCTTTTTTCCAAAAGTTATAAACACATTAATTTGCAAATCAGACTAGATCAAGTTTCTGCCTTTTTCTATGGACAGTCTTCATATATTTTTGCTATTTATAACAAAACAAAACAAAAAAAATATAAGAATTTTAGCAAAAGAAATTGCTCAGAATCTGAGAATTTTTCTAGCAGAAAAAGTCCTCGGAATGTGATAAATTTCCTGTAAGAAATAGTCCTCAGAATTTAAGAATTTCTATAAGAAAGAAATTCTTAGAATCTAAGTATTTTTTTTTTATATAAAAAGTATTTCTCATGGCTTGAGGATTTTTCTTTAAGAAAAGTCTTTAGAATCTGATAGTTTTCTATAAGAAAAAGTTCCCAGAATTGCAGAATTTTATATTTTTTCTATTTACTAGAAAAAGTCTTCAGAATCTAAAAATGTTTCTTTAAGGAAAAGTTCCCAGAATCTAATAATTTTTTTAAAAGCAAAGGTCTGTAGATTCAAAGAATTTTTTGAAACGAAAACTTCCTTAAAAATCATTTGCATTCCTAACGAGTAAAAAGGTTAAAGTCGGGCATGCCGACTATACAATACCCTACACCACTCTGGTGTATTGTTTGGATCCGAAATTCGAATAGGTTAAAATGGGGCTTGTGTCAAAATTTTTTATAATGTGAGTCAGCGCACCAAATTTCATTAAAATATCTTAATATTTGCGACCTGCAGTTTGTAACCAAGCCAATTTTGGGGGGACCCTTATATGGGCACTAGTTCTAAACATGGACCGATGTTCACCAAAATCAATAGGCTGCGTTATTGGGCCAAAATAGGTCTGTGTACCAAATTTCATCAAAATATCTTAATATTTACGACCTGCAGCGTATAAACAGTATAATTTTGGTAGGACCCTTATGTGGGCACTAGGTATAAACATGGACCGATGTTCACCAAAATCAATAGGCTGCGTTATTGGGCCAAAATAGGTCTGTGTACCAAATTTCATCAAAATATCTTAATATTTACGACCTGCAGCGTATAAACAGTATAATTTTGGTAGGACCCTTATATGGGCACTAGGTCTAAACATGGACCGATGTTCACCAAAATCAATAGGCTGCGTTATTGGGCCAATGTAGATCTGTGTACCAAATTTCATCAAAATATCTTAATATTTACGACCTGCAGCGTATAAACAGTATAATTTTGGTAGGACCCTGATATGGGCACTAGGTCTAAACATGGACCGATGTTCACCAAAATCAATAGGCTACGTTATTGGGCCAATATAGGTCTGTGTACCAAATTTCATCAAAATATCTTAATATTTACGACCTGCAGCGTATAAACAGTATAATTTTGGTAGGACCCTTATATGGGCACTAGGTCTAAACATGGACCGATGTTCACCAAAATCAATAGGCTGCGTTATTGGGCCAATGTAGGGCTGTGTACCAAATTTCATCAAAATATCTTAATATTTACGACCTGCAGCGTATAAACAGTATAATTTTGGTAGGACCCTTATATGGGCACTAGGTCTAAACATGGACCGATGTTCACCAAAATCAATGGGCTGCGTTATTGGGCTAACATAGGTCTGTGTACCAAATTTCGTCCAAATATCTTAATATTTACGACCTGCAGCGTATAAACAATATAATTTTGGTAGGACCCTTATATGGGCACTAGGTCTAAACATGGACCGATGTTCAAAAAAATTAAACTTGTTCGTCCTTGGGCCAACATAGGTCTGCGTACCAAATTTCATCAAAATATCTTAATAGGTGCGACCTGTAGAGTGCGTACAAGATTGCATGGACAGACAGACAGACGGACGGACGGACGGACGGACGGAGGGACGGACGGACGGACGGACAGACGGACATCGTTAAATCGAAATAAAAAAAAATTCTGAACCGATCGGTATACTATAAGGTGGGTCTACGACCAATATTTTTTGGTGTTACAAACATCAGCACAAACTTATAATACCCTGACCACATAGTGGTGTAGGGTATAAAAACGTTCTCGGAATTTGGGAGGCCTTTCCCTAAGAATTTTTAGGGGTTTTAGATTTGTTAGGGGCAAGTGACTAAGATTTGTTATTTAGAAAATTAAAAAGTTTATTGGACAGTGGTGAAACCCAGATCTTTATAAAATTTAAATATTGTAGAGGCCAGAAAACCAATAGACATGTATTTTCATAGAAACACAATCCCTTGTTTAGAGGTTAAAAATTTGGGTCAAAAGTGACCGCATTTTACATGAAAAATTCTTGTTATTAAAAATTTTAAAGTTTTCCTTTAGAAATCCCATCATATTCTGAAGAATTGTAAAGTCTTTATTTTTCTTTTATTTCATTTATTTTGACAATAAAACTTGTCATATTTTTTTTGGTGAATTTGGAAAAAAAAAATCGAGGTTTTTCTTTAAAAGTCCCAGTATCTGGCAACCCATTTACAAAAGATTAGATCTGTTTAGTTCTAATTAAAGTTTAGACCTGATCTGATCTTTTTGAATCTAAATATATATGATTAAACCTAATTAGATCCTGTACCAGATCTCATCAAATATGATCAGATATGGCACATGTGATAATACCTTATGACAAGATTTGATCAGATCTAGTGCCAAATCTGTTCAAATCTAAAATGATCTGGACAATTGCGCCAGATATGCCTAGATGTGATCAGATCTAATTAAATCTCAAATTTGTCCCCAATTTTGAGATCTAATTAGATCTGGTAAGATCTACTAAGATCTGGTTAGATTTGCCTAGATCTGATCAGATAAAATAAGATCTCAAATTTGTCGCCAATTTTGAGATCTAATTAGATCTGGTAATATCTACTTTTACACGGGTTGTTGAATTTATTTAGATATGATGCCAGATCAGATCACACATGATCAGATATGGTATATGTGAGATACTTTTTGGCCAGATCTGATTAGATTTGTTCATATCTCAAGTAATCTGGAAAACTGGGTAATTTTCGTGAACAGCTGTGAGCAGATCTGACCAGATTTGGTATCATATCTTATCTATTTAAGCTGAGACCAAAATAAAAATGTACAAAACAATTTTTTTAAAGAATTACTTGGTAATATGATCAGTTTAAACTTTTAATTTCAGTTTAAAGTCAAAATGATATTTCATGATCTTTCATCTGTGATCTGGTCATAAGATCTAATCTTTTTTATACGGAAATATATTTTTTGTGTATATTTTAATATTTCTTAAAGACATAATAAATATTTTGACATTTGGTGCTTTAATCGGATCTATAAATTTGATATAGCTTTTATCAAAACCAAACAAAAACTGTGATTTTTTTATAAGTTTTGAAAATTTTAAAATTTTTGAAAATCCTCATATAGCATTTGTCTCTAGTATGTTTTTGGGTCAATTGTTTGAAGAACGTAAGTATATTTTTAGATTCCTAAATTTTCTCTACTTGAATTTTTATACCCTACACCACTATGTGGTCAGGGTATTATAAGTTTGTGCTGATGTTTGTAACACCAAAAAATATTGGTCCTAGACCCACCTTATAGTATACCGATCGGATCAGAATTTTTTTTTATTTCGATTTAACGATGTCCGTCTGTCAGTGCGTCCGTCCGTCTGTCTGTCTGTCCATGCATTCTTGTGCGCACTCTACAGGTCGCAAATATTAAGATATTTTGATGAAATTTGGTACACAGACCTATGTTGGCCCAAGGACGAAGCCTATTGATTTTGATGAACATCGGTCCATGTTTAGACCTAGTGCCCATATAAGGGTCCCCCCAAAATTATATTGTTTATACGCTGCAGGTCGCAAATATTAAGATATTTTGATGAAATTTGGTACACCGACCTATGTCAGCCCAAGGACGAAGCCTATTGATTTTGGTTGACACCGGTCCATGTTTAGACCTAGTGCCCATATAAGGGTCCCCCCAAAATTGGCTTGGTTACAAACTGCAGATCGCAAATATTAAGATATTTTAATGAAATTTGGTGCGCTGACTCTCATTATAGAAAATTTTGACACAAGCCCCATTTTAACCCATTCGAATTTCGGATCCAAACATTAGTTGACTTTTAACCAGACTGGTGTAGCGTATTGTATAGTCGGCATGCCCGACTTTAACCTTTTTACTCGTTTTAACATAATGAATGCAATGACTACTGGTACTTTAACTGCCCACCATACCATTGACATTAATTCGTGGAATCGCGTCCTAATGAAACAGAACATGATCAACACAGTTATGTATTCGCATCAGATAGAAGTTTGCAAAAATTGTGGATTAAAACTGTTGCAAAAACAGTATTTAATTTTAAAAATATTGCTAAAAAATTAACAGAGTTATTATCTCGAAAAATCATTTCTAAATATGTATCACATTTTCGGGGTTTTCCTTTAGTTAAGCTTTGTTTTAGTATAATTCGAATAATAGCAGATTAATGAAATTTTATTCATACTTAAGGCTTTCATACAGAATAATTTCTCCTAATTCAACCATTTGGAGTCGCATAAATTTCAAACGAAATTTTGTTCTTCAAATACATATGTATGTGAGTTTCAACAATTACATATATCGTGTTGCACAAAACTAATCGAATCAAATTGTCTGAAGTGGTTTGTAATATTTTATAAATGAAATGTGGAAAATGTTATATGGAGGGCGGCTATTTGTGTGTAAGTTTGTAGGTGTATATGTGTATAAATACCCAACAACAAAAAATAAGATTATGACACATTTGTAACAAAAGTTTTACCTATCACCACGTAATAGGCAATACTAAATTAATAATAAAGATCGTGTTTGCGGGTCTTTTTGGCAAAAAAAAAAAACCTTCCGCACCAAATGCAATTTCTAAAAAAAATTTTTGCTCGCGGATTTTGTTTAATTTACATAACGAATTACTACAAAAATTATTGTAAATGACAACAAATATATCCAAAAGTCCCTGCAAAAAGGTTTCGTAATTTTTACCGTAAATAGCTTTTAATAAGCATCGTTTGAGTCTCATTTGTTTAAAACTTTGGAGAAATATTTTAATTAAACTAAAACCAAATAGACCAAATTTCCCAAATTTCAACAATTTTGGTGTGGGAACTTTTTTGACAGCAGCGAAAAAGTAAGATTGCGTTTCTTAATATTTTTTTATGGCTTTTTTGGCTTTGGGCATATAAAATTTGATATTTGCAAAAAAAAATCAAAAAGTCATAACCCTACTGCTCACAGTTAAACTTCTAAATTAACTAAGCAAAAATGATTACTTTTGTGTTTTGTGAATTTTTAAGAAGTTCCATAAGAAGGGATTACTCTTGTTTTCTTGCTGGGTAATCGCTATTTCAAAGTGTATGAGTAAGTGATGAATATATAGGATTATAATCAAAATGGGCATATAAATTTGAAAACTAACTATTTATGCATATACACAAATGTGCTGCAAATCGCCAAACGGAAATTATGTTATGGTCATAAAGGAAATTAATAAGAAAATAAATCACAATATAACGGTGAAATGCACGAAAAAAAAAAAGATTTAATACCACAAAATATTCATGCAATTTTGGTAAGGGAAATTAATTTCTTAAGTAGGATAATGTGGTCAGAAAAAAATTGAGCTTCAAAAGATAGTAGAAAGATAAGTAAAACCGAATTTATTGTCACACCCATAGTCTCATTCACGGCAATTGAATTTTTCCGATGTTACAAACATTAAATAGTTGAGACTATAGTAAATTAATTGTGACAACAGAATTTAGCTTCCCAGTGTAAAAACGGTAATGACATATCATTATTTTTTGGAGTACCAGTAATGACACCCACTTACCTTCTGCATTATTTTAAAACACATAATAATGAGTCACTGATAATAACTTATTTTTATCATTATTTCAAATAGAAAATAATTTTTTAGATATTTTTGAAAATTTTTTGAAATCTATTTTTAGACTCAATATTTTTTAAACACTGGTAAGGATATATGTAAGCACATATTTTTTGATTTTTTGTATGTTGGCGAGTAAGCTTACTTGTGTGCAGGAAGTCAAGTATGTTTTTATCTATTAAATATTACATGTCGATATAGCTCAGATGGTAGAGCAGTTGACTGGCAATCTGTAGACCCAGGTTCGATTCCCGCACCAGCAAATTTTATTTAAAAAAAAAATACAATAAAAAATATTTTTTTTTATATAATTAATTTTTTTTGAAAATCTATTTTTAGACTCATTATTTTTGTCAGTACTGGTAAGCACATAGGTATGAATGTTTATGAATGTTTAGAATGTTTTCTGTGCTAAACATAGGAAATATTCATATCAAACTTCATACTTTTGCATATACAGTAGGGTTTGGGATTTCCCGGACTTTTTTATTTCCCGGGAAACGGAAATCCCGGGAAATATTTTTGAACAAAATTGTTAATGAAAACCACCTATATAAGTAATTTTTGTAAAAAAAAAACACTATTTCAGTACAAATGCAGTCTGTGTAGTGAGAATTCAAAGTAAAAAATATCAGAATGTTGAACATTTGATTTCACATAAATTACTCGCAGCACTGCCAAATGAATTGCATGATTCCAGCAGAAAGCACCTACTACTGGACTGTCGGAAACAAACCGTTTCATCACACTTGGATTAGATATGGTGGCCACAATGTTATTTTCTAAAGACAAATAAAACTCATCTAGTCTTATTTCTACAATTCTTCTTATTTCATCAGCATTACATCTTCCTGATATATAAACCAACCCCAGGTTATAAAATGAATTATTTCCGTTTATACATATGTTCAAATATCTCTTTTGTGATATTCTTGTCCATTCATCTAAGATTATAGTAAATCTCCTATCATTAGAAATATTGCTCGATATTTCTTTTATCATGATATCTTTTACATGATTGTAGTAATTTAATATAATGTTCTTTACATCGGTTTCATCGGTTTTGCCAGGTTTTTATTATAAAAACTTTCTCGAATAAACGAAGATCTAGTTATGGTGCGGATTGACTGCGGCTAATTTGGATACCATTTCAGGAAATGTTTGCCCTACCATAAAACCTTTAATGCCTATTCAGCTTACACTTTTTTCCTCGGATACTTTGCTAATTTTAGCTAAAACGTTATTCTTATTGTTGTTTTCTTCAAGAGAAGTTGCATGACCATCAATTTTTTTTTTTTTTTTGTGAACCACATTTAGATGTCGGATAACCATATTTAGATACCACCGTTAACCATTAGTCTTTTCTTTTCACATTTATTAATGAAAACGTTACTTATAAAATTATTGACCCTTAATATAAAGGAGTATTTTAAATTTAAAGTCGACTTTATTTTTAATCAAACGGTTTTGTTCATTTTGTGTATGAAAACCTTACAAAAATATTTATATTTTCAAATATTTTGATTGGTTGAAAATAAATTAACCACCCAGCTAAAAATCGACATATATTGATCCATACAGGTTTAATGTACATATGTACGTACATGCTCACAAACATGCATTCGTGACCATACATGGATACATAAATCTCCATACATGACTCATATGTGACCATACGTGTGTATTAACGAAATTTGAGGTAATATCTACATATATGATCATGCATGCTCATGCATGTTCATGCGTGTTCATGTATGTTCATGCGTGTTCATATATGTTCATACATGATATAGATATTACCTCAAATTTCGTTAATGCACATGTATGGTCATATACGAATCATGTATGCAGATTTATGTATCCATGTATGGTCATGAATGTATGTTTATGAGCATGCAAGTACATACATTAAACCTGTATGGATCCATATATGTCGATTTTTAGCTGGGCAATGAGAATGCTCCAAAATTAAACCAAGTCAAGGTATACTGCAGAGAATGGTTTGAGTACATTCGTTTTTATTGTGCAGCAGTGTTACCATATATTTTTTTAGAAAAACTGTAAAAAAAAACTGTTTCTTTATATAAAAACTGTTTTTCAAAAAATTTAAAAAATCGGAAGAAATTCTGGGATCCCGAAGTATAGTGGGATTAAAATATTTTAAAATTTTCAATTTTCAAATATCTAGATTTGAACAATTTAATTGCGTTTGGCATTTATATTAATCGACTTTTTCCACAGCCTTCTAACAAAACCTTTTTAAGAATTTTGGTCTCCTAGGCCCGAATCTTTTTTATTAACTCCTGACTTAGGATAGAATACTTTACTGGTCAATGTTATACCTCAAAATATTTTTTATGGATTTGCATTCTGCATAAAATTACCTTTTATTCGATTGAGTATTATTATGTCGGGAATTGTTTGACGGCGTGTAAAAACCCCGTAAAAATCTCGAAAATCACGTTTTTTGGAATAGTCCTTGCCCAAGTAAAAAAGTTTTGATATAGTCATATATTATCATATAAAATTTTGTATAATTATATATTGGAACATATATACGAAGACATAATCATATATAATTTTACGAAATTATATCCTAAGTATATAAATATATCTAGTTCTATATTGCACAATATATAGTGCAACATATTACAATATCCAATTATATATAGACCTATATATAGTTACATATGCCTCATATAATTATGTATAATTGTATCGAATTATATACCATTATATCTAGTTGGATATGATTATAATATATTTGATACATTTGAATGAGGACAAAATCCAGATAAAATTGTATCAAACCATATTTTATTCCATCAAATTGGATCTAATTATGTCAAATTATATCTAATATGATCATATTACGATCTAATTTGATGGGATTAGATGTTCTCATTTTTCGGATATAATTATATATAATACAAAAGTCATATAATTTTTTTTAGTAGGGTGATCATAATTTAAAATTTTAAAAAAATTTATTAAATTGATTGATCAAATTTAAAAAAGTAGTAAACTGTTATCCAGAATTGGCAAATATTTATTTAAAAAAAATGAATTTCGGACTTTTTTGATGAGACATTGCTTTAAAAATTTTTTCAAAAAAATATAATTTTCTAAATTATCCTTCATTTAGAAATGATCTGAAAAGTTCGGCTAAAAAATGTCCATGTCAGATGTGGTTTAGCTAATTTTATTCCATGCTAATATTTGATGAAATTTGTTAAAAGTGTCGTTTTTTCAGTAATCATATTTTGTAGTATAATAATGGCATTGTAGCCTAATTTTTCAGCACAATATGAAAGTTTTATTGTAATTTTTGGGTCATATGTATAATCACTTTCTAAGTTTATAAATGGCTTATAAGAAAAATATTTTATACAAAATTCATTTTATAAACGTGTTATAAGGTTTTCAAATTATTATGCATAAGCACTTTTATATTTGAATTCTTAATTTTTAGTTAAAAAATTAAAAAAAATTGTAAATGAAACAAATATGCCGATTTAATATGAAAAAACTGTAAAAAAAACTGAAAAACTGTTAGGCTTCCCAAAAAACTGTAAAAAACAGTTAAAACTGGCTATATGGCAACACTGTTGTGCAGTCATACCATTCATTGCTTTTGCCATGTATTCATGCAACAACAATAACTAATGCTATTGCTATTGCATTAAAAAAATAAAATCAATCACAACATTCATTTAGTATTCGTTGACCTGTTGCAGTATTTTGAAAAATGCAGTGTGAAGAAATTTCCATTTTTTTTTATTTAAATATGAAATATGCATATATTTTCTCATTTTGTTAATGTTTATGTGAAAAAAATAAACACCAAAAATATACTAAAATATTTGACAGAAAAAAATTTTAAATTTTTATACAACCATTCATACCATTCATTTTATATTCGTTGCTTTTGTGAGTAAGAGGTAAGATTAACAGAAGACATGCAGTGCAATGGATGGCTATCGTCATACTCACTTTTTTTCAATTGTGTCTGTATTGCTTTACTGAAATGATGTGTATTGACAACAATATGCACATTTTTTGTGATTGCATTCAAAAGCATAAAATAAGGCACTCAAACCATTCTCTGGTATACTGCCACCCAATATTTTAACTAAAGTCGACTTTACCTAAATTATACATTTGAAAAATTTAGATAGTAAGGGCGATTATTTGTAAGAAACAAAGCTTTTTTTCATATTTCTTTTAAAGATTTTACCAAGTTGAAAATTTTGAATAAGTTATGCGAAAAATCTTTATTAGTTGAAATGCTCCTAATTACTTGGCAAAGATTTTATTTGTATGTCAAATAAATGTATTCCCTTTTAAAAGATTTTAACAATGACATTTCTGTTTTGGTATTTAAAATTTTTTTTTATGACTAAAATTAAAAAATCCTATTCGAAACAAAAACATTTTAAAAAATTTAATATTTTTAAAATTTCCCGTTTTCGCGGGAAATATATATTATTTTCCCGGGAATTCCCGGCAAACTTTTCCCGGGATTTCCCGAACCCCAAACCCTAATATACAGTGACGGACAGTAGAATAGAATCAATTAAAGTTTTTCTAATTTTATCCCCGTTGCTTTTATGTTTAAAGATCAAAATAATGATTAAATTGTCCCGAAGTACTGGAAGGTGGTCCAGAAAATTGTAGCAAACTTGGCTACCTATTCTAAGTGGCTTTTAATGAAAAATCATCGATATCGACCTTTCATCAAATTATATAGCAAAATTTAGCGAGTACTGATCGGATCTGCACAAACTGAATATTGTTGAAAATTCTATACAATTTATTTTTATTCACAAATGGTGGCCAGATTTAAAATGACAGCGGTTTAAATATGTGTAAATTTTTTTTGTTTTTAGCAAATTGAAATATGAACGCAAAAAAAACGTGTACATTAATTTTTTTCCTCTATCAGATACTAGAATCTCATTAAGATTGGAGAGCACTCATAGGGACCCTGAAGATCGAACCATTTCACTCCAGGCAAAAAATTTCAATACATTTTAAATATTTAGTATGTTTTCTAGGATCTTGACCATAAAAATAAAATTATTCGTATGGCTAAACTGTTCTGTTCATAATGCCAATATAATTGTGATATTTTTCAATGAAGTTAAATTTTTTTAATTAACCAATAATACCGGAGAAAAGAAGATTTTGATGTATCTTCTAAATCAGTGAAGCTAGGAATGTAAAATTTGATTCATATGATGATCAAAACAAAAGAACCCAACGAATTTTTGGCTATTTACAGGTAAAATAGGGCTAAGAAATTTCAAAAGTTCGACTTTCGACCAGCATATTTGGCAGATTGTTTCCCCCCATTTCAGAACCCTTAACAAGAAAGTCTAGAAAAAATGTCAGTAGCTAAAGTTTTAAATATTAAATGAAAATTGGCTTTACACATTCATTAATATTTATTTCTAAAGCTACTGTATGAATGTGTGTTAAATTCATAAATTTTTCTGAAACATAAGACGATATATTTCAGTCATAATAATCTATCTGTAATAAATGTGTGCATATGGGTGAAATCAAAAAATGTGATAAATTTTTGGGCCAAATTTGTGAGAAGCAAAAAGTGTTAATATTTCGATTTTTTCTTAATGGAATCAGTAAGTTTAGTCATTATAAACCTAATTGCAAAGAATCTCTTCTACAAGTTGTCGCAATAACTTTTTTTGCACAATTTTAATTTTTTTTGTTGTAACGGAGTTTACATTTCTGCAAGCAAAAGATATAAAAAAAAAAATTGGGTACGAATTTTCTTCAATTTATTAGTTTTGGGTTTTCAACTTGCTTTCTAATGATATATAATTTGCGTTTATCAAATTGGCGGTTTCGCGAATACAAATACAATTCATTCCGCGAAAAAAAAATTTTTTTTTAATTTCGTATTTTTGGTCCTTTTAAATGCTTTTCAAAAATATAAAATTTTTTAAAATCCAAACAGCGGTTGCGCAGTTACAAAATAATATATTAAAAAAATAACATTTCGCGATCAAAAAATTCTTAAATTGTGTGAAACAAATTTAATTTGTGAAACTAATGTCAGTAATGACTCCAAATATCGATTGAAAACCAATGAAATGCAAAATCAATCGTTTTTCGCTCCAGCAGCTTAGGGTAAGAAACTAATAACTTTTTTTGATTTGACGCAAAATTATTAGTAGAATCGTCTTTTGACGCATAAATATTAGTTGAATCACCTCTGTTTATGGTTATTTTAAAATATTTTAAACATTTATCTACATTTATTTGAATGAAACCTGATGCAAACAATTGTGGTTACGGAGTTTACAGTTACGGAGTTTACATTTGGTTACTTTTTTCGTTTTCTTTCAGAAACGCTTTGTCAGAATTTTTTTTCCGAAACGAAATCGCATGATGCCTACAAGGTGAAACCAAATATGACATTGTTTTTCTTACTCGTTAAATAGTTTGGTGTAAAAATTAGGAACGGAGTTTACAACTTTTTTTCACATCTTATTAAAGACATCCTTTTTCATCTCGAGAATGTTACATGCTGCGGAAAAGCTTCATGTCTGTTATACTGGATGATTACTTACAGTCCAACGATCATTTGAGTATAAATAACATTATACTTTTCGCAATATAAATAATAGATAACTCCAAAATTCTGGTATATGCATTTTTATCAAAAACTATGACGAAAAATCGTTACAGAGTTGAAGTCGTGATAGCTAAGATATACGAAAAAGTTTGTAAAATGTATTAATTTTTATTAAAAACGGCACTTTTCCGCTTCATAAAAATTCTTACAGTTAGTATTTATCTTTATTGGTTATTAAAATATAAGATATTAAAGTTAAAAAACCTTATGAGTTACTTGTTACGGAGTTTACATTTGGCCTATAAAATTGGTCACAAATTTTATGTATTAACCAAAAATTGGTCAAATTGTTATAAATTTTGTAAAATAGGTGACAATGCCCTGATATATATCGAAATATGTATCTCAAATGTAATCCATGCATTAGAAATTAGGTGGTTACACGGTTTTTATCACATTTTTTGATATCACCCATATATAATATAATTCCTATTCATATAGAAAAACATACAATATATTCAAAATCAAACAAAAGGATTTACAATCTACATATCGATATTTACACATACATACATACTGAATCAAATAGATTTCCTATAACATACATAAATAGCATTTATACAACAGTACGTTTAGAAGACATCATTACAAAATGTTCAATATCATTTGATGATTTCACTCATGTATAGAGTATGCTAATTAAGTAAACCAATATCAAAATTTTGTATTATGTCATTGAATGTGTCTGCACTTATAAGTAATTATATTCACTTACGAGTATAACAACAGGCAACAATAATTTTAACTTTTGCCAGTAAATATGAAGAAATCTTATAAAATTTTAAAATATGAGAATACAGCAAACTAAATTTGGAATTGTCTACTTCTTTTTGTACTACACCTGTTCATATAATCGACAATAAATAATTCTTCTTACAATTATCGGGTGTAAAATGATCTTAAACCCCGACTATTGAATATCCAGCTGGGACTTTTATTGTCACAGTTATTATTATTTCCCATATAAAATTTGAACAGGTAATCGCGTAAAACTCAAATGCTGTAATCTTCGAAGAATCATATTCTAATTTTTTAAAATTACAAAAATTTTATTACTTTTATTTTAATTGAGTTTTAAGTTTTTTTTTTTTTTTTTTATTTTTTTATTCCTTCAATGTAGTGTTTCACTGTGTGACATAGATAAAGAGTAACCATAATATTTATTAATATTTACATAAGAGTGGGTTGAAAAAATCCCGTCTAGAAATTGTGACAATGTCAGCAGCGCCGTTCAGATAGCAAGTAAGTAGGTGCAGATATTAACCAAAACTATTTTTGGGTTGGAGCGATTTGAATAGAGGGGTACTATTTATATTTCGTGAACTGGCAACACTAATGTCAATAGCTAAGATCTGGCAACACCATAATAAAATTTGACATTTTTTAGCATAAACGTACTCACAATGTTTTGATGTACAAGTCAGAGGCATATAATATAGAGATGCAACATGAATAATTTTGTAAATAAACTGTAGATGTCGCTAGCATGTGGGAAATTTTGTCAAAGGGGGATTTTATTTTGGGAAATTTTCTCAAGGGAGGATTTTCTTTATGTCAAATTAGGTTTTACAGAGCTGTTAAGTAAGGGGATTTGGGCCCAAATTAGGGATTTCAACTTCGTTTTGGGGACAGATTAAAAAATTTGTAAATTTTAAAAGATTTAGTTTAAGGCCCAAAATAAGAAGAATTTTGGTATAAATTATGTGCGTATTATTTCAAACTAAAGTCGATCAAATTAGGTCTGTTAAAGAACTTAAAAATTTCTACAAAATATTTGAATTATTGAGGAAATGTTCTACAAATATTTATAAATCTTGAAATAACGAAAAGCAACCAAGCTCAATAACACTATGCGACAGTCAAAATCGGGATGGGATGAAACCAACGGGAAATGTTATATCGGTCAAAAACAAGTTATACGTGTCCCGGCGTTTCGCTGGGTCAACCCTAGGGATCGAGATATGTCTTTTTTTTGACATAACTCGAGAACCACTAGTCCGATTTTGCTCAAACAATTCTTAAAAAATTTAAAATTACAATTCCTTTAATCTGTTCATATAACGTTTTTCTATATACTCAACAGTTTTGCCGGTAAAAATAAATGTTTGTTACCGCTACCATAAAAATCAATAACCTTTTGTTTATTACTTTTTTTTAATATTTTAGGCAAAAAATATTTTTTTCTTCATACATTTATTTTTACCGGCAAAACTGTTGAGTATATAGAAAAACGTTATATGAACAGATTAAAGGAATTGTAATTTTTAATTTTTTTAAAATTGTTTGAGCAAAATCGGACTAGTAGTTCTCGAGTTATGTCAAAAAAAAGACCACCAAAGATCAAATCGATATATCTCGATTCCTGGAGGTGACCCAGCGAAACGCCGGGACACGTATAACTTCTTTTTTACCGATATAACTTTCCCCGGTAGTTTGAACCCTTCTCGATCACTGACCCCTACCATTTGTCTCACAGTGTAATTAATCAAAAAATTTTCTATTTTCCAAATATTGAAATTGTTACATGAAAGGACTCAAAAAAAATTAATTTTGTGTAGGCTCTAAAGTACCAGGGTTTTTCATATAACCTCTTATGTACCTTCTGAATCGTGTAAACTCGACTTATGCAAACTTAATGTTCAAAAGAGTTTACGAGTCCTAGAACCTACACCTTACTAGATTTACAAATTTTAGAAAAAAAAGACTTTTCACCATAATGAAGTTCGTGTGAAAATTGTGGAGAATTTTTTCTCTCGAAAATTTAATATACGACTTTTATTTTGAAACGGTGACATTTCAGCTTAATTGTGATTTGTCTTTCGTATAATAAAATTTTTTTAGTTTCACAATTTTAACAAATGTTGGAGGCTTTTTTGTTTTGTTTACAGTAAGTTAAGAAATTCAATTTGGCCAAAAAAATGGAAATTTCAAGAGAAGGACTTCGTTGGATCATTTTTCACAACTTTCGAAGTGGATTATCTCAACAAGAATGTATCGATGAACTGAGTTCTTTGTATGGCGATAAAGCAGCATCAAAAAAGACAGTATATCGCTGGTATAGTCAATTCAATCGTGGTCGTAGTTCGAACGCCGAAGAATTCCGTGAAGGTCGTCAAAACTGATAATGCGTGAACTGATAATGCGAGATCGTCATGTGAAATATCGTGAGATAGAGGCGTCCTTGCACATTGGTTACACATCAAATCATTCGATTTTCACATGAACACTTAGTTGTAAAAAAAATTTTCTCTCATTGGATACCCCATAATTTATCAATCGCTCAAAAAAAAGGCTCGCGTCGATTTGTGTAAGGGAATGATTAAAAAGTTCGACCATGATGCTTCAAAAGACGTGTATAAAATCGTGACAGGTGACGAATCACGGATATATGCGTATGAGCCGGAAACAAAACAGCAATCGACCGTGTGGGTATTCCAAGACGAGCGAAATGCAACAAAATTTGTTCGTGGAAGAAGCACAGCGAAGCAAATGGTCGCCGATTTCTTCGGCCGTATGGGTCATGTGGCCACTGCTCCGCTTGAGCAACGTCGGATGGGCAATTTTGAGTGGTACACGACCATTTGTTTGCCGGAAGTCTTCGGAGAAATTTGTAAAACAAACCGACGATGCGTGCTCGTCAAACAGGTGAATTTTTGAGCAGTCAAAACATCGAATTGATGACTCCACCTCCATACAGTCCTGACTTGGCACATAATGACTTCCTCTTGTTCCCGAATATCAAAGGTAAGCTGCGTGGTCAACGATTTACGAGCGCCGAAGAAGCATTTGAAACGTTCAAAAACCATGTTTTGGAGGTGTCTCAAGAGGAATGGAAAAACTGCTATGACAAAAGGTTTGAACGAATGCAAAAGTATATTAATCAACAAGGGGAATATTTTGAAAAAAAATAAAGCCATTTTTATTTGAAAATGTTTGTTATTATTTACTATTCCCGAAATATAAATATGTAGTACCCGTAGCGAACCTCAATATTAAAAATATATCGATGTCTGAGACATAAAAAAATAAAATAAAATTTAAAAAACTAATATGCAAGTGCTTGTGCAAATTCAAATGTTACTGACACTTTAGAAAACATTATTTTCTATTGTTGTTTCTACATGAATGGATGTCACTACATTGCTAGATCTGTCAAAACAACAGAGTAGTACATTGGAAGATGACAAAGCAAATTGTGAAAAATTTTCTGTTGTTTTTTTGTTTTTTCTTTGATATTTTAAATGTTTAATAACGCTCCTAGACGAGAACAAGAAATTCTCATTGAGTTTGTAATTTAACTTAACAAATATTTCCAGATGTTTGGAACACAACTCCACAATGTTTGGAACTCTTCGAGTTACAGTGCCAACACCAAACTACACATCTTTAAAGCCTGTGTTCTTTCACTACTTCTCTACGGTTGCGAAACTTGCTTTGTTACAGACGTAATACAAAATAAACTGCAAGTTTTTGTTAATCGAAGTCTTCGCAAAATTCTTAAAATTTTCTGGCCTCGCACAATCACAAATGAACAACTTTGGGTCAGAACTGGTGTTGGAAATGTTAACACAGAAATCCGTAGAAGAGAATTTGGATGGATTGGCCACACCCTGCGACAACCTCCTGAGGAAGTATGTAATCACGCCCTTGTATACAACCCACAGGGAAGTAGAAAAAGAGGACGTCCTAAAACCACCTGGAGACGATCTACACTGCAGGAAATAAATTTCATACCTCAGAGCCTTGGTAGAACTATCAACAACATAGGAGAGCTCAAAGATCTAGCCGCACGTCGAGAAAGATGGAGACAACTTATAGACCGCCTATGCCCAGTATAGAGGCAGCTCGTAATCATTGGACGACGAGCAAGGCATTATATATATATATAAATATTTCCAGAAATTCTAAAAACGTCGTCCCCTGACGATTTCCTTAGGCAAGAATGAAATCCGGATAGGGACATGCCTACAACGGATTATTTTTCACAATTTGTTAAATACGTTTGGGATTTAAGCATATTTAATTCCTTTAATTCAATTTAAAAAATAAAAATAAATAAATCTAATTTAAAAGGAACATTCAAATAAAATTAATATAATTTGAATTTTATTTTAGGAAGATTCAAATAAAATTTAAAAATTTGAATTCGAAATGTGGAATATAGGAACCCTTGTTAAACTATGTGTATTATTATGGTTTAGATGAACGAGTAAGGCGATGAACTAACAAACACAAGAATTCTCGTTCGAATTTTGAGGAGTGTGAGTCCAAATAAAAAACTTTGAATTTTTGCTCGTAATATAAGAAAATTAACTGCAAAGAAGAAAAGAAAGAGAGAAAGAATAATTCCGATGCAGCCAAAATATTTTTTTTGTCATTTTTAAAAGTTTGAAGTGCTGATGACAACTTACTCACCCATGCTGGAAATATCAGTGATGACTTTCTAAAGATATATCATCACAGTGACAACCTGCCGATTTGTCTTGATGAAATTTTTACATTTGTATGCAAATTTCAGCAGGTGTCTATAGGTTAGGGTGTCCCTTAAAAATAGATTTGTCATTACACCCCCCAGTTTTATTGGAAATGATCCAAAATGGAAGAAATCGATTGTTTTTTTTTGGAACACGTTAACCCGTGCCGAAAGTTGAACGAAAATGGCCCATTTGGAAAAAAAATTCCCTAAATTCGAAATTTCGAAAAAAATTAGGTTTTATTCCATTTATTCATTTAATATAGTTAAAATAATTCAGACATGGAATTTTGACTTCATCGGATATCATTAACCCATTTTAGCCTGGAATCAAAAATAACCCACGAATTTGATAAAAATGCAAAAACGTGTTTTTTTTTTAAATTAATTTTAAAGATTTGTTAAAATGCCTAATTTGGAGATGTCGATAGCTATTTGTACTACATAATAGTTGATATTAAAGAAAAAAATAAATTGGAAAAATGATAATTCCAGTTTGTGTTTGGAGCGACTGCTTTTCAGGACATTTTACAAAAATTGCTCATTTTGTCAAAAATTAAAAAAATCTTTAATGTTTTCATCAAATTTTACACAGTTTTCCGAAAAACATCACTTAAATTTGGTTAGACTAGAATTATCTTTACATTTGTTTAAAAACTATTTAACCCTTAGTGGCCTGGGGTCAGAAAAGACCCATGAAACTTAATATTAATTATGACTACAAGATTGTAAGGCCATTAAATTGATAAAAAAAAAATATCAACTGGATAAAAATAATTATTTTATGTAACGTGATATAGATGGGGTTAAATTTTATACTTCTGGCCAAAAACGACCCACTAGGAAATTTACAGTATAACACCTTTCATAATTTTCGGAAAAATATCACTTTGAATGAATAAAAACAAATTTTTTCCACTTGATAAAAATTATTATTTTGAGTAACTTGATCCATATAGGGTTAATGTTGTCACTTTTCTTAAACAAAAAATGACCCACTAGGAAATTTACACAGTTTAACATTTTTACTAAGGTTAGTATCGTACTAAAGACACTTTAGTATCTTAAAATGTCTTTAGTACGATGCTAACCTTAGTAAAAAATTAATTTATTGCCATAACTTTTGCAAATGGAAATTGTTTTGCTTGAAATTTTGCAACAACAGTTTTTAGAGGTAACCTCATATTATACTAGTTTGGGGACATCTTAGAAAGCTATGCTGCCACATAAAATTTTTGAAAAGTCGCGATTTTAACGCATAGACCGCTATAGACATGCGCGGTCCCAGCAATTAATATAAGGGGAAAAATCATACGCCTCAGTGCCCAATGTATTTATCTACGGTGGCGTATGATTTTCCCCTTATATTAATTGCTGGAACCGCGCATGGCTATAGATGAATACATTTTTTTTATTGAAATATTTTGTAATGTGGGAATGCATGGGTTCGATTCCTACAGCCGACAGGTTGTTGAAAAAATTATCATATAGAGACAATCTGACAATAAAATATATACAATAATACAATTTAATGGAAAATCACTGATGACGCCTGTCCAAAAGAAAAAGGCAGAAACTAGATCTAGTCTAATTTGCAGATTAATAATGTGTTTATAACTTTGAAAAAATGTTTATTCTTCTTCTTAACCTCAAACCTACATAATTATTTTCCTTTTAATTGCTTCCTTACTAAGGCATTACATTTATTGAGGTCGATTGTACATTCGGCATGTCCGAAATATATAAAATTGATGATCAGATCTCCATTAATTTTTTGGAGTGTCATGCAGTGTTATTTTTCAAATTAAAGAAAGATTATACAATTTTCACAAGTAAATTACAAAGAATAAAAATTTTTTAAAGAATTTAATAAGGCCAGCAAGACATAATACGTATTTTCGTTATCTTGCTACAAAGCCATCATCAGTGTCGTTTGCCTTGATGGGTTAATCATTGATGGTGATCTTCGTATGCCAAAGTTGTAAACAAATATAATATCCCTACGGGAAATTTTAACAAACTGTCACCGAACTGGCCCCTTTATATGAAATAGAGTTGTCACTTTTACATGACGTTGTCATAGGAGGGGGAAATTGACCCCTTGTGACATGTTACAAGACAAATCCTAAGACAGGTTACTGAACTCTCATAAAAAAACAAAGTTCATGGACCTGTCCTGGGATTTGTCTTGTGACATGTCACAAGAGCTCAATTTCCCCCTCCTATGACAACGACATGTAAAAGTGACCACTCTATTTCATATAAAGTTGCCAGTTCGGTGACAGTTTGTTAAAATTTCCCGTAGGGAAGTTAACAATTTAACTAGACTAAAATCAACGAAATCTAACAATGCTATTTTTATCCTTTTGTAATTACTGCTTTTTGCTTTGAACTTTAATTCTTAAAGTTTCGCAGCTAGGTCTATTCAACTCTGTGTATGATAAACACAGATTTATGAGTTACAACGAAGCGTTAAATTTAAATGTATGTTAGTAGGTATGAGGTTAAGAAGAAGAATAAACCTTCCTCAAAAGTTATAAACACATTAAATTTGCAAATCAGACTAGATCTAGTTTCTGCCTTTTTATGGACAGGCTTCATCAGTGATCCTCCATTAAATCGTATTATGAATTATATTTTTATTGCCAAATTGTCTCTATTTTAAATTATATTTTGCACCGTATCATGTATTTTAAGATGAATGAGGGGTATGTATAGTTGATGTTTTTATATTTTGTTTAATAAGTTCTTTTTAATTGTTCTTACAGTATTGGCTCTTAAGGTATAACAAAACTTTATGGAGTTTTTCATAATGTTAAAAAAAAAATATTTAAATCGAAAAATATTCCGATATAAATCTTGTAACTTACTATATTTACCCACTGAGCACGAATATAGAATTTCTTAAATAACATTCAAAATACTAAAAACAAAAATATATCAATGGTACATTTTTCGTCCCACTCTTAGTTACATGCAACTAACAGTTCTTTAGTTAACCGTAAAGTAATTTAACAATACATGTCATATGTCATGCTGAGCAGTTAAAATATACATTTTCAACATGATAATAATAATATTTGTAAAGGTTTTGTAGTCGAATGTTATTACAGTTGTGGTCAAAATAATAGCAGCAGTTTAATTTTTTGATGTTGTTTTCTTTTGTTTTCTCAAATATCACAATCGTAAATTAAATTAATCTTATAAATATAGGAAAAACTTATGAAGAAAAACATTATAAACTTTTTTTTTAGTTAAGTGTTTGTAACCGTCGCATAGGACAATCGTAATTAATATTAGAATTAATTATCAAATAATTTTCTCTAGAGTTGATTTATAGGAAGAAGAAGGAGAAAACATTTTTATTGAAAAATTTAACAGATACAAAGGAATCACCGGCAGTCTGGTGATTCCCTTGTGTCTGTTAAATTTTTCAATAAAAATGTTTTCTTCTTCTTCCTATAAATCAATTATAAACTTTGTTTAAAGTTGAGTTTAAACATGAATCGACTCTCGATATTTCGATATCCACCACAGCGAAAAAATAATGAAGAAAAGTTGTTATACATTAACCCCTCAGTTCATAAATGCTTTGTAAAGTTATAGCAGGTTTACAAAACGTCATTTTCATACAAAATTTGTTCAATAAACCTCCTATAATTTCACAAAGCGTTTATGAATTTAGGGGTAAATTTTTAGAGAATTTATTAATTAGAGCTATCTATGTGTGCTTTATTTAAAATTTAACATCCTTATGTTTTCCTTCATTGTTTTTTTTCGAAGTGGTGAATATCGAAATTTCGGTATTTGGATGAAAGTGTAAAGGAAGCTTAACAATCGGTTCGGTAGATCTCAATTGTAAAGCCTATACGCTATTTACAAATGCTTAATAAAGTTAAAAAGTAGGGTTTTTAAAAAAAAATATTCCCTACAAAAATGTATTAATAAATCTCTTTTCTTAGTAAACCTTCCTAAGGTGAGGAACAGTAAATATGTTTTCAAGCAAATAGTCTTCGTTTATAGGAAATTCATAAAAAAGAATCGAAATTAAAGCTTGACAAAATGCATCCACATCAATCAAAGAATTATTTTCCAGCCTTTTTTAATTTCAGATGTCGCTAACAATATTTTCTATTTTTGGTTCTAAGTTTTAAGAGCCATTATAAAATGAAAACAGTGCTATAATTTTGCGACCAACTGTTTAAATAGATCGTTAGTTAATAATTATGTGTTTGTATGTGTTGAATATTGCATGTGATTGTAAAATATACAATTGTGTGAAATTAAATGAGCAAAATTTTGACAAGGTAAACCTAATTAGAAAAGTAATTCTCAATAAAATAATATAGCGGAAACTTAAGGGGGGACATTACATTCGGGGGGACATTACATTTTTTAAAAAATTCATAACTCAAACAAAAACAAACATTTTTCCCAATTTTTTTTTTTTTTATTATTGTAGAGTTTTGAACAAGTTACAAGAAAAAAAATTAAAAAAATATATTTTTCACTCCAACATGGTTTTATAGAGCTCCAAACTGGCGGCAGAGAAAAAAACGGGGCCTCGTGGTTGCAGCACTGGGAGTCGCAAAAATTGTCCGATCTGGGAAAAAATGATTATCGTATGACACGATAAAATTTAAAATTTTTTTTAAATTTTTGGTGATGTTCCAAATTTGAAAGAGTGTTTTTTTTTAGAAAAAGATATTGACTTTAAAAATTCATAAAAAATCGAAAAAAAATTTAAAAAAAAGCTCGTGTCATACAATAGTGAATCAAGTTTAAAAAAATACAAAAAAAAAAAAAAATTTTAGTCAAAAAATAAACCCGCTAGTGCTGCAACCAGTACGAAAAACATGGTTTCGAGATAAACGCGTTCAAAGTTTGTGAACAAAGAAAAAAAAAGGTTACCTTCAATCTGCCAAGCCTGCTTCGTACTGTATGCCTTTGTTATCTTGTGTTGTGCTGTTTCTTATAGTTTTTTGCAATCGTTTAGCAATCCCGCCTTCTTTTGAAGCTTCATATGCCTTCACTCTGACGCATTTCAAACGGTTTGCATCATTTCCACCATCATCAACCACCAAAAGTCAGGTAGCAAGTAAAACAAGTATATACCAGCTGCCGTACGTAGGTAGCGCGAAAATTAAAAATGCGCTCTCACTAATCCGGCTGTAACTTTTGAACCCGTAAGAATTTTTCAATGAAATTTTTTTTCTTAGAATCTTAAGAATATTTACTAAAATACAAAATTATAAAAAAAGTCGCTTTCAAAAAACGGCCAATGTCATGTCCCCCCTTAACTAAATTAAGTGGCTTAAACATGATGTCAGCATGCAATAAAACCCAAGTAAAAAAGTTTTGATATAGTCATATATTATCATATAAAATTTTGTATAATTATATATTGGAACATATATACCAAGATATAATTATATAAAATTTTACGACATTATATCCTAAATATATAACTATATCTTGTTATATATTGCACAATATATAGTGCAACATATTACAATATCCAATTATATATAGGCATATATGTAGTTACACATGCCTCATATAATTATGTATAATTGTATCGAATTATATACCATTATATCTAGTTGGATATGATTATATTATATTTGATACAATTGGATGAGGACAAAATCCGGATAAAATTTTATCGAACCATATCTTATTCCATCAAATTAGATCTAATTGTGTCAAATTAGATCTAATATGATCATAAGATCTAATTTGATACAATTAGATGTTCTCATTTTTCGGATATAATTATATATAATATCAAAAGTCATATAATTTTTTTTATTAGGGAAGTTAGAGTTTATTGAAATTTGTTAATGTTTTTTCTAAACTATGTCACTTTACAAGATCAAATAAAAAGAAATAACTTCCCAAAAAACATTTATACAAAATACCATAATAAGCATTGCTTTTATATGCAACAAAAATTTTTTTTTATTGGAGGAGGAAATCAAACTTTTCGCTAAATTATCGTATCGTTTGAAAATTTCTGACTTAGATAAAATTTAAGAAAAATTTCGTTCTTAGTTCTTAGACTATTAAATTGTCCCTTAAAAATAGTTTCAAAAAAAAAATTTTTTTTTTGAAACCTCCTTGCAAAAACACTTCATATTGGAGAGTGTACGGCGCACTTTTTTTTGCCTGTAAAGTGGTACGCTCTAGTGACCATGCATGCGAAAATTTCTCACACTAGATACAGGAACGGGGTATAGGAACAGAAATTTTATTATTTTTATAATAAAATTATGAAATGTATCATATTTTTTCATTTTATACATATGCATATTTAAATTCAAGTTAGACAACAATTAAATGTAAGTTTGTGTAGTTCAGGCGGTAAACATACAGCCTGAAAGCTTAGCAGTCTGAGTTCAAATCTCAGCAAAGTTTTTTTTTAGTTTTTTTTATAATTCCTTTATGGATCCAAATTAAAAAACACAATTGATTTTCTGTTGTTGATATAATTTTTTTCATCAACAAATTATTCAAATTTACAACCTTAAAAAAATTTAAATTTTAATAAAAAAATTTAAATCGAGTTTAGCCTAGGAGAAAAGCATTACGCTGACAAACCACCGTATCTATTCCAGTTTGCGACATAAAAATTATCATAATAAAATTTTTGGAACGTGTTTTCGATTTAGAAAATTTATAATTCATCAACATTAAAGCAACCAATTAATACAACAAAAATTCCGAAGTTTTAAAAAAATGTTGGTAATTACAAGGGCATTCAAAGTGATTGTAACTGGAGCTACAAAAATTCGGTTGGCGAAAAATTCCGTTGGAATTACGAATTGGTTTTCTGTGTGAACTCATTAAAATTAAGTAAACAAACATTGACCGACTTTCAAGCAAATTGTCAGATATTGATGACTGAAATACGTTGACAAATCATAACTAACAATTATTTGCTCTCATGCAGAAGTCATTGAAAGCCTTATCTTAAGTTGTAAAAGAAATTTCATTTCTGAGTTGTCAATTTATGACCATCAATATGTATAGATTTTTCTTTTTAATTGCTAAATTATATTTACGTTACATTTAACTGAAAGCACTTTGTAGCCTTTATGGATTATTCTTTTTTTATGTTTCATAATTTCACCACTCTTCAAATGTTTACTATTAACCCTTTCCACGACAGCTGATAAATATAATGCCTAGTTAAACATTTAAATATATTAGAGGAATCTCCAACTTAGTTAGAAACCAGTTCTATCGAGAGAATAGTCTCCGGCTTGAAGAAAGTTATCTTAAAACTAAAAAAATTTATCATCATCATCAACATTTTTGGTACATATTTTCTCAAATAAGGCAAGGGAGACGAAATTCTTCGGTTATAAATCCACCAATCTCTCATCTTCTTAGAACTAATCAATTCCTATTCTTATAGTACCCTACAAAATTTTAATCCCTTTATGCGCCAGTGGTCCTCAAAGGTATGGAAAATGCTAGGTTTTTGTTAAATTTTTCAGCAATTTTGTTTTGCATTGAATTTTTAATATTTTAAATTCTCTGTAATTTATTTCTCTGCAATTTACTTGTATGATCTCAAAACTAACAAAAAACATTTACTATTTTAAATCCTTTTTAAAAAAATGATATAGAAAAACTTTCTCCTTGAAGGGCCTCCATAAAACTGTTTGACTAGAAACCAGAAATTTTCAAAGTTTTGGAATTTTCGCCTGTTCCAAAATATAAAGTAGATACCAGATTTCTCGAATGAGATTTTTGATAGATCATAATAAATTATGCGTAACTATTAATCTATAAACATTAGGGTGGGTCGATTTAGCAGTCGATATTGTGCCATCGATTTTTCGATAGCTTTTGGCATGAGGAAATAAAGTTCTACTACGACATATCACAAAAATCATTTTCGAGGCGCCCAAATTTTAATTTTTTGACTTCTTCTAAACTTCTATTTTTAAGGTTTTTTTAGTAGGTAATAAAAAAAATCGGCGGATTTAATTTCTTTTTTAATATTACTTTTCCAATTTCTTGAGGTTTTGGACGAGTTTTTGTCGAAACATCGATCTTTTTTTTACGCGTTAACTTTTAAGGTTTTTTTAGTAGGTATGTTAAAAAAAAATTCGCCGATTTCAAATTTTTTAAATATATCCTATCCAAGGTAAAATTGTACATTAAAGGCGATGTCGATATCAGTTTTAGGAAAAAAAAATAATTTTGAACAGGTTTTGGTGTAAAAATTTATTTTAGAATTGAAATTTGAGAGCCTCGAAAATTATTTTTTTTATATGCCTTAGTGAAACTTTTTTTTCTCCTGCTAAAAACTATCGAAAAATCGATGGTAATAATCGGCCCATAGTGCTTCGTCCCCATATAACGATTGCACAAAAACAGAAGGAGTGGAGACAGAGCTTTGAAATTTGGTACACTGACATAAAACCCCTTAGTTAAGAAAAATTTTAATTTTTGGAAACATCGGCCAAGGACACGCCCACCTCCCATAGGTCCTGAAATTTAAAAATATTATATTAGCTACATAAATGGACATAAAAATACAAAAAGTATCCATTGAGGTGCACATAAAACTGGAAACGTTTGTGTCAATTTTTATCACAATCGAAGCAAGGACTCTTAGTCCTGCCATATACCTTTATTTTAAAATCTTTATAAAACCTGCAAAAATTATCCGATTGCCATGAAATTTAGCATGTGAATTGATATAAATAAATTGATATAAACCATATTTGTGCCAAATTTGGGTAAAATCGATTCATTAATAATAAAAAAAAAATCGTCTCATAAAAAATGTGTTTTAAACGCTTAAAATGATTTTTCTAAAAAAAAAAAAATTAAATTCTTTTCGTTTATTTAACCTTCTTTTTTAATTTTTAACTCTACTATTTTCTTGAGCTTAAGGTTTGGTTTTTATTTATAAAAAGTTTTTTATTTTCGATATTTCGCTACTCCAATGTGTAGCATCTTCAGGAAATAACAATTAAATGTTATTTCTTCATCTTCAGGAAATAACAATTAAATGTTATTTCCTGAAGATGCTACACATTGGAGTAGCGAAATATCGAAAATAAAAAACTTTTTATAAATAAAAACCAAACCTTAAGCTCAAGAAAATAGTAGAGTTAAAAAAAAAAAAAAAAAAAAAAAAAAAAATTAAATAGGGTTATTATAGGAAACCATGTGAATCCTCCATTTGAGGCATATGGTATGTAAAACACTACGAGGTATATTTTTGTGAAACATTTTAACCCTCTATCTCTTCAATTAAAAGGACTTTTTTGGCCCCTTTTAAAAAGGGACAAAAACGACCCGTAAGTTGAAGAGTTAGAGGGTTAAAATGTTCCGCAAAAATATTTGTCATGAAATTCTACTATAAGTCTCTGAAGACATTAGCATTGAAAATTTAACTTAAAGGCCAGTAATAAGTAAAAACTTAAAATAAGTTTAAGGGTTAATTTCGTACTTATTCAGAATTGGCGCTCAAATGTCCCACAAACCTGGATTTTAGGGAGAAACCATAAGAATATTCCATTTTAGGTATAGGATGTGTTCAGCAAACTTATGTAAAACACTACGAGGAACATTTTTGTGGAACATTTTAACCCTCTAACTCTTCAACTTACGGGTCTTTGTGTGACCCTTTTTAAAAAGGGGCCCAAAAATTTCCTTTCATTGAATAGTTAGAGGGTTCGAATGTTCCACAAAAATGTTCGTCGTAGTGTCTTACAAAAGTCCGCTTAATACATCCTATACCTAAAAGGGCAGGTTCACATGGTTTGAACACCAAACACTCTTAAAGGCGTAAAATTTGTGTAAAAATCATGAATTTAGGCATTTCAAAAAATCCATTTTTTTTTTTGCGGTAAAAAATATTAATTAATTTTTTAATGATCTATTATATAACAGTATAAACTTACAACAAAAGGAAAAAAATAACTAATTTTATATAATTTTTTTTATACTCCATCAAACTTAAGTAATTTTTGGATTTTCAACAAAAAAAATGTGTTTTTCGGAGCAATAAAAAATAATTGTTTTGTAAACATTATGCTAAAATCCATATTTTAATTTAACTGCAAATATATTGAAGTAATTAAAAAACAAATCTTCGAACAAGTTTTGAAAAAAAAATGTATTTTTGATAATTATTTTCGTAAAACAATTAAAAACCCATTTTTCTGTTAAGTCATTTTTGCATAAAATTCTCTGAGTTTAGCGCCCTCTCTTGAATATTTTTTTCACATTTGTTTGAGTTACTTTCTTATCTTTAAAAAAATCTTTCTTTAAACACAATTTGAAACAACATTTTTTTTTTTGATTTTTGTCCATGGGACGAAGCGTAGTGCAACGTGTTTAGAATTTCTGGAAATATTTAAGTTAAATTACAAAGGCAATGACAATTTCTTGTTCTTATCTAGGAGAATTATTTAAAATTTGAAATATCAAAGAAAAAACAAGAATAAAAAATTTACCACAATTTGCGTTGTCATCTTCTGATATACTATTTTTTGTTCTTGTTTTTTTTTTGTTTTTTCTTTGATATTTAAAATGTTAAATAGCGCTCCTATATGAAAAGAAGAAATTCTCGTGGTCCTCTTCCGTTCTTTAAATTTTTAAGTTAAATTTGGTCTTAAAAGGGTTAATCTTATAATCTTAAAGCAATTGAGCAAAGACGAAAAAACATTTTAATCATTCAAATTTATTCATTATTTAAACATTTTATTTATATTTAGATATAAAATGCTTAATTAACTAAGAATAATTAATTAGTTTTCTTATCAGTATTAAGCATTGAATCTATGGCAATTTAAATTGAACTTACTTAGAATGAATGGAATTAAGTTGAAGAAGCATAACTTTAGGCAACAAAAAGTTTTCGGAAAATATTATAAATGTAAGAGTTTGTGGCAATAAACGAAAATAATTATGCATAAATTAAATAACAAAACAATATATTTTGCATAAGTTAGAGGGTATATATTTGTTATAAGTAAGTGTGTGTGTGTGTGTGTGTGTGTGTGAATAAGTAAAGATAATATTATATTGTGTGTCGAAATAATTATTACACAATTGCTTGTACAAATAGTAACGAAAATCAAAGAAAAATTAAAAAATCCTTCAATAAAGAAGACTCCTCTTAAAAGAGAAAACAAAATTTTAATAAAAGAAAAGTCAAAGAGTTACTTGGGGGAATTATAAATAAAAAAAAAATATTTTTTTTATAAAATGTCCATAAGATACATAATAAATTATTTATCTTAATAACTTTGAAAGTAGGCAATATTAATTTGTATATTTTGCAAAATATAATATAAATAAATTAAGATAAAATTTTAAGTGGCAGCATCAGAAAACAATTATAAGACAAACTAATAAGACAATAATTTTGAATAAATTGTAGTTAATAATAAAGGAAAAAAAATTATGCAATATTATAGAAAATTGTAAAATACTTTAAGAAAAAAGTTAAATTAAATTGTATTTAAGCTGCCTACAAGTTGCCAATAAAATTTTTTTGATATATGCTGTTAAAACTTTCTTAAAGTAGACAACAAAATTCACTAAAATTTAATCCTAAAAGTAGTTAATACAACTTTTATAATATAATTCCTTTAACAAATCAGTTCTTTTTCTTACATACGCTTTCATTTTAAATTTTATTGTACACCACATAAAGATTTATCTTTATTTAAACATTTAATTTTATTAAACAGCCTGTCTACTATTTATTTTACAGTAGTTTCTATAACAATGTATTGTGTTTTATATTGCTTTAGTTATTTCTGCCATAAAAATCAAACAAAATATCCATACTCTACGATCTAATAACGTAACAAATTATTTTGTTATTTGCTTTCTGGGTGTTGGTTTTATATGAGAATAAAATTGCAAAAAAAAAAAAAAAAGAAACAATATCTCAATCATTTTTTCAGTTTTTTTTTTTTCTTCTTATATGTATTGTTAAATTTTTCACTGGTTTAGCTTTAGGAGCACAACAAATAGTGAAAAAAAGTATACAAACTAGTACGTATCACAGAATTTTGTATAGTTAGAAAAATAAAATTGAATTTTTGCTGACAGCATTTTCAATTTTAGTATATATATTGCAGCTCTTTTTAAACATGCATCAATGAAGCGCATCTTTTATGGTGTAAAGTATAAATGATTTTTCCTGTTGTAGTTTTTTTTTTTTTTTTTACTTTAAAGTTTTATTATTACACGCTAGCTTATGGCAGTCGTTGTTGTTTTTCTTGTATTATTGCAGAATATGCATTAGCAGAGGAAAAATAAATTTATTAAATACATATGATAATTTGAAAATTGAAATACCTTTTAAAAAATTAAGTTTTGTAGAGGGCTAATAAAATTAACGGAACTAAATAAAATAATGCTGACAATTTGACTCCATTTTGACAAATATAACCTATGACTAGTTAAAAGTTTAAGTTAGAAAATTGTTGAATTATTTCTCATTAGTACTCCACCGTTTACAACTAACTTACCTTTAAAAGTCTAGAGGTAGCAAATGTTAGTAGTTTGTAATTAATTTTGATTTTGGGTTTTAAATGTTTTTTCTGTTTTTGCAAATTAATTAATTAATTAATTAATTAATTATATTTTAATAAAAAATGTGTTTTATGAATTAATTTATGTTTTACATTTTATTCCCGTTACTAAAGTTTTGTTTTAATTTTGAATGCAGTTCTTTTTCCCTTATTTTTATACGTATACGTAATATTAATTATAAGAGTACTTTAAATAACACTCATACGCTCTAGTGTTTCTTTGAAAATTCTCACAAACGCTCACAATGGCCAGAAATCCGCAGTGTTGCCACCAGGGCTGCCAGAATTGCTAATTTTTCTATATTTTGGCGATTTTTTTATTGAAAAATAAGCAAAATGGCAATTTGGCGATTTGTAGTTGAAAAATGCCGATTTTTTTAATTTTTAATTCAAAAACACGCAAATTTAATTTTTAGTGATTATTTTATATATTATTTATTATATATTTTATACTTAAAAGCAACCTTAAATACATATTAAATTAATTGGAAAGACAATTAAAAAAAGGACTACTGATTTTTCATTATATTCAAACCATTCTGCTATTTATTTTCAAACATTGTTTAAGGGGGGACATGACATTGGCCGTTTTTTTAAATCTACTTTTTTTATAATTTTGTATTTTAGTAAATATTCTTAAGATTCTAAGAAAAAAAATTTCATGTAAAAAATCCTACGGGTTCAAAAGTTACAGCCGCATTAGTGAGAGCGCATTTTTAAGTTTACGTACGGCAGCTGGTATTTACACAAACTTTGAACGCGTTTATCTCGAAACCATGTTTTTCGTACTGGCACTAGCGGGTTCATTTTTTGACGAAATTTTTTTTTTTTGTATTTTTTAAACTTGATTCGCTATCGTATGACACGAGTTTTTTTTTAATTTTTTTTCGATTTTTTATGAATTTTTAAAGTCAATGTTTTTTTTCGAAAAAACACACTTTCAAATTTGGAACAACACCAAAAATTTAAAAAAAAAATTAAAAAAAAAGCTCGTGTCATACGATAACCAATTTTGTTAAGATTTAAAAAAGTCATTTTTTTCCAGATCGGACAATTTTTGCGACTCCCAGCGCTGCAACCACGAGGCCCCGTTTTTTTTCTCTGCCGCCAGTTTGAAGCTCTATAAAACCATGTTGGAGTGAAAAATATATTTTTTTGAATTTTTTCTCTTGTAATTTGTTCAATTCTCTACAATAATAAAAAAAAACTTTTGGAAAAATGTTTGTTTTTGACTGAGTTATGAATTTTTAAAAAAAGGTCTGTTTTCTCTGCCGCGAATGTCATGTCCCTCCTTAAACGATCCATAAAAGAAATAAAAATAATTAAAAAGTCTATTAAAACAATGATCAATTTTTAACTGACAAAACGTAAAAAAAAAATCGATTTTGTGGATTGTTTTTTCATATTTGAAAGTTTTTTTTTTTTTTTTGTTTGAATTTTCAAAACACTACACCATACACAACACACACGTTCATATTTTTATTGGCTATGTTTTTGTGTATGAGTTAAAAATTTCTTTTAATTTGAATTGAAATAATTTTATATATAAACAAACTATTTTAACAAAAAACAAAACCGAAAATATTTGAATTTTTTGTTTTAAAACAGAAAACATTTAAATTATTTAAATTATTTTTTCTAAAAACAGAAATCTAAAAATAGAATTTTTGGCTGAAAATAACAACTCCTACAGACGATGTATATTTTTTTCTAGTTTGTAGTTTGAAACGTAAAAAAAACGATTTTGTGGATTGTTTTTTCATATTTGAAAGTTTTTTTTTTTTTTTTTTGTTTGAATTTTCATAACACTACACCATACACAACACACACGTTCATATTTGTATTGGCTATGTTTTTGTGTATGAGTTAAAAATTTCTTGTAATTTGAATTGAAATAATTTTATATATAAACAAACTATTTTAACAAAAAATAAAACCGAAAATATATGAATTTTTTGTTTTAAAACAGAAAACATTTAAATTATTAAATAATTTTTTCTAAAAATAGAAATCTAAAAATAGTATATTTGGCTGAAAATAACAACTCCTACAGACGATGTATATTTTTTTCTAGTTTGTTTTTTATTGATTGATAAAAAAAAAGTTAAACAATATGTTTCAATGTATTTTAGTTGATTCTTCAATTGAAAATAAACTTTACCTATTACTTTTACAAATTTTAACATTTTGCAAAAATTCACTTGATTGTTTGTCATATTGCAATTTTTGTATTATAAAACTTATTGCAAAATGAAAGCAAGAGAACGATATATTGGTAATAATATTTAAGTATTATTGCAAGGCAGACTTTGGAAAACATAATTCATTAATTTCATTCGCATTATTTAATCAATTTATTAATTAAATTATTTCCTATTTTTTTTTTCAATCAATATCTTATTAAAAAGCCAATTAGATTTTCATTGGCCTATTTTCTAAAATCAAGCAAATGGATTAAATTTTAATAAATCATTTCAACTAAATGCGAATTATCTCATCAAACAAATTATTATTATTTTCGAATCAAAATTAAATTAGTATAAATTATACCAAATCATTAGCTCACTTTATACAGGGAAGTAGAAGGACGTCGAGGAGACGATCTACATTGCAAGAAATAAATTCCATATCTCAGAGCCTTTGTAGAACTGTCAACAACATAGGAGAGCTCAAAGATCTAGCCGCACGTTGAGAAAGATGGAGACAACTTATAGACCGCCTATGCCCAGTATAGAGGCAGCTCGTAATCATTGGACGACGAGCAAGGCATTATATATTATATATATATACAATATCGACACATTGATTTAAAGTTATTATAAATTATTCACTCATTCATAAGATCTGAGATCTGGCCAGATCTGATCTTTTTTACACGGGTTGTTAAAAATTAAAAATAGCTTTTTAGATTTCGTGATATTAGTCTAGCTGAATTGTTAACATATTATATTCGTTATCAACTTTGGCATAAGTAGATCAGCATCAATGATTAACCCATCAAGGCAAACGACACTGATGATGACTTTGTAGCGAAAGCCGAAAATACGTGTTCTGTGTTGCTGGCCTTATCGAATTCTTTCAAAATGTTTTATTCATTGCAAATTACTTGTGAAAATTGTATCATCTTTCTTTAATTTGAAAAATAATTTAAACAGAAATTATCTGAAATCGAACTAAAAACATTCATTTACCAAATAAAAAGATCAATTATACATACCCCTCATTCAAAGTTTTCATGTTCATTCTTAGAAATGGACTAATAATAGTCACAGCTCATCGCATAGGTATAAACATTTTAAACTAAATTATTTTATAGATTCCTGACAGTTACAAACAATATCATTGCCCATAAGATAATATGCTCTAACAGATAATTATTTTACAATTCACATTAACTACGCCAAACCACTTCTTCTTCTTATAGATACACATTTAGCATCCTTTTTCCTATTGTAACATAATCTTCAATTACACGATGTCAACTTACCACCATTAAGCTACAATGTTTTAATAAGAAATACAATTCATAATTAAATGTAAATACAAATTATATTATGAACCAACACACCAATATAACTAATACAGATATAGCAACAATATACAGACTTATAAATATACAAAAGGACATTTATATACAATCCTATTTTGATAAAATGCTTGGTTTCATTTATATTACTGTATATAAAATAAATAACAATAATACCGAAGGAAATTAATTAAGTGAGCACAAAATTGAAAATAACATGGGAATAGTAACAAGTGTTTACCTTGATTAACACCTGATACATTATTTCATTTATGTATAATAATAGGCCTGTTTGCAAAAATTATAATAATAAAATTACAACAATAGAAAATTACAAAATTATATAGAAAATTACAAACAATTAACAAATGAATCCTAGTTACAAACAACACAATAATGTCTACAGAAAATAACAATGACAATTTTCGACAAGATTTGGTTTAAGCAAGTGGTTGAAAACAATATTGTTAAAAAGAGCATTTATTTCTCTTGAAATTTCAAAATATTTTTCTTTTCTTCTCTCTCTTTGTAATGTGTCACTATAACACAATATGTGCAAAAATCAAATATATGTTAACAATCGTTTATTAACCCTCTAAAACAGTAGACTGCCTTTAACAGCTAATTTTATTAAATATATTTTGAATATTAAAATTTTAGAATCTCAGGCTTTTTCTATAGAGAAAAGAGCTCAAATTAGAATGCCTTTTCATTAGGAAAAAGTGGTCATAAACTTTAAATTCTCTACGGGCTTTAGAAAAAATTAAGTTTATTAACCCTCTAAAACAGTAGGCTGCCTTTAACTGCTAATTTTATTAAATACATTTTGAATATTAAAATTTTAGAATCTTAGGATTTTTCTATAGAGGAAAGAGCTCAAAATGAAATACTTTTTCAGTAGGAAAAAGTGGTGATAATCTTTAAATTCTCTAGGGACTTTAGGAAAAATATCAGAAAGAAATTTTTCCTTTAGCAAAACTATTAGATTCTGAGAATATTTTCTAAAAAGGAAGCCTAATAATGTGATTACTTTCCCAGCAAACAAAGATGATCATTAATGACTCAGAAATGAGCTCCAAAAACATAAACATTTTTCCACTTTTTCCTATGAAAGTGGTCCGTCTAAAAGAGTCCCTTGGGTACTCAGAAATGACTCAGAAAAAAGAACGTATAAAATCGAAATTTTCTTCATAAATTTAAATAATTTTGGGATCTTCTTTGAGTCCGAAAAATTAACCCTCGTTTTAAGACAGCTTTTTAGATTGCAGAGACAACTTTTTGGATTGTTTTATGAGGGTTCATATTTTCTACCCAAAAAAGAGTGTTTTCAAAAAAACAATAATTATTTCTATGAGCCATTTAAAAATCTTATTTATGAGCGCTCCGAAATTGCTTGCTGAGTTTTCTTTAAAAAAACCCTAAGATCCTGAGAAAATATTCCTATAGAAATATTCTTACATTCCGAGAACTTTTTCTTAAAGAAATCCCTCAGATTCTGAACACATTCCCACAGAAGAATATTTTGAAGAAACTATATAAAAACTGTTAGATTTTCAGGACTTGCACTAAAGCATAATACTCAAATTCAAATAATTTTTTCTATCAAAACCACAAGTTTCTGGGAATGCTTTCTATAGAAACCCCTCAGATTCTTTGGACTTTTCTTATGGAAATTCCACTTGACTCAGAAGACTTTCTGCTATATAAAACCCTTCGGATTCTGAAGATTTTTTCCTATAAAAAACCCATCACATGCTGAGGATTTTTTCCCCTTAGACTCTGTTGACTTCCTATAGAAAAATACCCAGTCTTCTAGAACTTTTTCCCATAGAAATCTCTCAGATTCCGAGTATTTATTCCCGTAGAAATTCAGTCAGCTTCTAGCTACATTTTCCTATATAAAGAAGGTCATTGAATCTGCGACATATCTGCAGAAAGAAATCCTCAAAACTTAAGGTTTTTTCCATAGAAAAAAGTCCCTGAATCTGAATATGATAAAGCTCTCAGATTGCTTGGACTTCACTCCTACAGAAATTCCATTTGCTTCAGAGGACTTTCTTCTACATAAAATCCTTCAGATTTGGAGGAATTTTTCTTATAAAAGAAAAATTCCTCCAAATTCTTAGTTCAATAAAACTCCAGTTTTATCTAACTTTTTCCTATAGAAAACACTTAGATTTTAAGGACTTCTTCGCAAAGGAAATCAGCCCAGAAGCTGACTTTTTCCTTTAGAAAAAAAATTTGCTGACTCTAAGACATTTCTGTAGTAAAAATTCTTCAAAATCAAAGGGATTTTTCTACAAAATAAATTCTCTAAATCTAGTGTTTTATCCATATGAAAAATGATACAGAATTTAAGTTATTTCCTTGGAATTCTTTTTTTAACAAGGGAAGGTCAACTTAATTTCGTGTTTTGTTGGGAAAATGTAATTAGAATATAAGGAAAAAGGAAAAACTCTTGAGGCTTTTTCCCTAAGAAGAACTGCTTAAAATCTAACACCTCTCATCGGAATGAACTTTAACTGAAAAGTGCGATCACCAGAAATATTTTCCTTAATTATCAATTTTGGAGGCTCCAGAATAATATTGCGATGAAAATCAAAATCTTCGATCGAGCAGTTTTTGTAAAAATTGCCTTCGAATTTGCAAAAATTTTAATTTTTGAAATTATACGAAAACTGTTTGACATATGAGAAAAACAATACAGACAAAATTGTACTTTGGAAGAAACACAATTACATGCCATACTCTTAAATTTTTATTGTTATACTGAAATCGTGAAAATTTTTAAAATTTAATTTAAAAAAATTTTCATATTAGGCCTGATCAGATATAATACCTAATCAGTTTTAGACAGATTTTGCTCACCATATATGATCACATCTATCTGGATTTGGAGTTATAATACTAATAGATAAAATAAAAACATTAACTAAAATTTAAAAAATCTAATACGCAGAGAGACAATATATTTGAACATGATTGAGGAAACGAAATTATCATATGATAATTGTGATCATAAAAATGATTTCTGCTTATCATATTATGGTCACTGAAGACGATTTTATCATAACTTAAAACCATATTATGAACACTAGGATAATATTATCATTATTAAGATCATATTATGATCACTAAAAGAATATTATGATTATGAGGAAAATATTATGATCATTAGGACCATGTTATAATAATTCGTATAATATTATTATTATTATTAGGATAATATAATATTCATTAGGATTATATTATGATCACAAGAATAATATTATGATCGTTAGAAGCAAATTATTATCATTAGGATTATAATATTATTATTAATAATTATGAACTTTACTGTTCATATTATTTTCACTGATGACTATTTATCATAATTTAAGAAAATGTGTATTGTTATCATTAGGATAATATTATAATCATAAAGATCATATTATGATCACTACGATCATATTATCATCACTACGATCATAGTGTGCTCATTAGTGTCAAATTATTATCATTAGGATCATATTGTTATTATTACACTATGCGACAGTCAAAATCGGGATGGGATGAAACCAACGGGAAATGTTATATCGGTCAAAAAAAATTTATACGTGTCCCGGCGTTTCGCTGGGTCACCCCTAGGAATCGAGATATATCTTTTTTTTGACATAACTCGAGAACCACTATTCCGATTTTGCTCAAACAATTTTAAAAAAATTAAAAATTATAATTCCTTTAATCTGTTCATATAACGTTTTTCTATATACTCAACAGCTTTGCCGGTAAAAATAAATGTTTGTTACCGCTACCATAAAAATCAATAACCTTTTGTTTATTACTTTTTTTAATATTTTAGGCAAAAAATATTTTTTTCTTCATACATTTATTTTTACCGGCAAAACTGTTGAGTATATAGAAAAACGTTATATGAACAGATTAAAGGAATTGTAATTTTTAATTTTTTTAAAATTGTTTGAGCAAAATCGGACTAGTGGTTCTCGAGTTATGTCAAATTGATATATCTCGACCACCAAAGGTCAAATTGATATATCTCGATTCCTAGGGGTGACCCAGCGAAACGCCGGGACACGTATAACTTCTTTTTTACCGATATAACTTTCCCCGGTAGTTTGAACCCTTCCCGATCACTACCCCTACCATTTGTCTCACAGTGTTATTAATAAATATGATTCTTACTGATCATATTATTATCACTGATGATGACTTTATCATAAGTTAAGATCGTATTATAATCATAAGGATCATATCATGCTCATTACAATAATATTATGATCATTAGAATCACATTGTGAACATAAGGATAATAATACAATATATAATATAATTTTAGTGATCATATTATTATCACCGATGATGATTTTATCATAATTTAAAATCATATTATGGTCATTAGGATCATATTATGATCACTAGGATCACATTATGATCATTAGTATCACAATATGATCATTAGGATCATATTAAGATCACTAGGATTGTATTATGATCGTTGGGATCATATTATGATCTGGGTAATGATTTAAAAAAATGGTTATACATTTTTTGTCTCTGAAAATATCAAAGATCTGGTAAAAAATCTCAATATATCTGATCATATGTGGCCAATAAATTACCAAGTTTTTAATATCATGGTAGTTATGAAGAGATGTGTCCATAAATTGTATCACATAAGACAGTCAGTTCTAACACCGATATTTTTTTAGTTGTTCCAAAAGCAACCACTTCTATAGCTCCAAATTAAAACCGATTGTCTTAGAATCAGTTCTAGAACTATTAAGTATTTTTATATTTACATTTTAAATTTATATTCATGTCAATACCACTAAATTTTTCTCCTTCAAATTTCACTTTTTAAGACTTTTAAATATATCAATGCCATATATGGGTTAATCAAAATTTTCTTACAAAAATCAATTTGCTGATATGATAGTTCATATGTTGTGTTAAATTCAACACCTTAATATCTTAATTTCCTTTTATATACAATAGTTAGCAGACAATCAACAACAATTGCAAACTCTATATGACTTAAGGAAATTAAATGGAATTTTTAATAGATACTTCGTTAGTCAAATGAACAATCAATTTGTAAATTTGTATTTTTGTATATTCGTAATTTTCATATGAGGCATGCAGTGTCAACCGTCATGCTAAAATAAACGTATTCCAAAAAGAAATGGAAGCCTTGTTTTAAAATCCACATCTTTCATTGATTTTAAAATATCCATTGGTGTACTTTTACTGCTTTTTTAGAAGGTTTTCTGAAAAATTTCAAAAAACGTCACTTCTTTTATTTCTTCCAATATATTCGTTAATATATTTTCACAGCTGTTTTAGAAACAATTCTGAACAAAATCCAAAATCAACTTACGCCTCAATTCATAAATGCTTTGTAAAGTTATAGCAGGTTTACAAAACGTCATTTCCATATAAAATTTGTTCAATAAACCTCCTATAATTTTACAAAGCGCTTATGAATTTAGCGGTTAGTTTTTAAAAGCTTCTAAAGTATTATTGCTCTAGGAGTGATACTGAGAAGTGATTTGAACAACATCCAAAAAAGACTTCATTTTTAAAAGCTTCTAAAGTATTATTGCTCTAGAAGTGATCCTAAGAAGTGATTTGTATATACTTAGTTTATTCCCAAACAGATGATCACGGGTTCGAATCCTAGCGAGATCAACATTTTTTTTTTGCTTTTTTATTATAATTGACATATTTAAATTTAATATATGATCTTGTGTCTTCTTCTCTTCAATAAAATTGTTGTGACTTACTTTTTCCTGTAGCGCGGCAATTGGTATGGAAAGTCTCATATATGTTTTATTTTGAACTTGAACTTAAGTTTGACTATTTCCTTTTCAATCATAAAACTATTGTAAACACAAAATTACATTTGCTGCAAAAATATGTCACAATGCTCACTATGTTAGAATTTCTCTCAGTCATTTCAAAACAAATCTAATTTATATATTTTCATTTATTCCTTCATATCTACATATTTATCAAAATATTTTTTATTTAAAATTTATACAGTCAAAATAATCTATTTCATAACTGACATTTGACTGTTTACTTTATTTATTTATTCTCATGTTTCATATTTTTTATCACAAATATTTGCATACAATACATTGTTTGTTTTACTATATGCATTTGGTTTTTTTTTTATTTATGATAAATAATAAATATTTAATTTATTTATGTGTAATAGTAAACAAAAAAATTTTTTTACAAAACATAGTAAATAAATTTTTAAAAGCCTATTTTTAGTGGTTTGTTATATTAACACTTTATGGGGAAAAATGTCATTCCTTTGATGTTGTATAGAAAATAAATATTGATGGAATTCACAGTTCGTATTGCTTTAGGTATTCAATTAGAATTTATGGTAAAATTCGCAATTTTCTATGGGTTAAACTTCAAAAATCCTTATATTCTACAATAAAACCATAGCAACAAAACTTACCAACAATTTGCTTTGTCATCTTCCAAAATACTACTCTGTTATTCATATAGATCTAGCAATGCAGTGACATCCATTTGTGTATAACGAATAAACGAAATTATTTTCCTAGAAGATACGAAAAAAATATTAAAAATTTTTTTTAATTTTTTTGGAAAAGTGGGCGGAGTAGTAGTAGCAATTTTTTTTTTTAAATATGGGAATAATTTGAAATAATTCAATTTAAATATATCAACGGAGTTTTCTATAAAAAATTTTTAAAAAGTTTAAATATTGCATGTCGAAAAAATTTCAGAATTAGTTCAGAATATTTAGCGAAATACAATTTATCTAAAAATCGGCCAGATCTTTTTTTATTTTTTTTTTTTTTTAAAGTTAAATTAAAATAAAAATTAAACTTTCTTACTGGAAGTATATTTCTTTTATTGAGTGTATATTTATCCCTTATATTGGCTACACCTGAACGTACACTCATAAAAAAAATCCGTAGAAATAGGTCAAAATTGTTCTGGCGCAAATACATGTACTATTTCCTGTTATTTTGGCAGAATTTTGACCTATTTGTACGGATTTTTTAGAGAAAATAACAGAAAAATTAGTTCAATTTAATCAGAACGCGTTTAACAGACTTTTGTACTAACTTTGTTTTATGAGTGCATGATAAATATAATGTTAATTATATGCACTGTGGTACTAACTGATAACACTACTTAATAAATTTTTTATTTGTTGACCCTCACTTGTAATGCATACATATATATTAACAAGTCAGCTGATTCCGAATCTAGCAAAAAAAATTTAAATGGGCCGTTTCCGAGAAAAAATAATTTCAGCAGGTTTTAATAAATTTTTCAAATCTAGACTATAAAATAATACAGTTTCGATAAATGAAAATACTCGAGCCCGAGATCTAGTTTTTTTATAAAAATCAATTTATTATCCGATATTTCGATATTCTTCGAAGGTCATCTTGCAAGAAATATTAGATTTATACAAAAAAAAAACAAAAATCTTAAAAATGTCGTTGTTTATATATCGTCATCTATTATTGCCCTGACGATATACAAACAACGATATTTTTAAGTTTTTTTGTTTTTAAGTCAACATCTAATATTTTCCGGAAAATAACATTTGAAGGCTGTCGAAATATTGGATAATAAATAGATTTTTATAATAAAACCAGACCTTAAGCTCGACAATTTGCATTTATAAACAGTTGAAAGGTCGAATAAATACAACTTTTAAATAATAATACTGTTTCTTTAAACGTAATACAACTTTTGGACTCAAGAAGAATTCTTAACCTAATTAAAGGACTCTTAACCTAATTTAATGAGGAGTGGAGACAGAATTTTTATTATGACATAGAACCCCTTAGTTAAGAAAAATTTTAATTTTTGGAAATATCGGGCCAAGGACACGCCCACCTTCCATAGGTCCTGAAATTTAAAAATATTATATTAGCTACATAAATGGACGTAAAATTACAAAAAGTATCCATTAAGATGCACAAAAAACTGGAAACGTTTGTTTAAATTTTTATCAAAATCGACGCAAGAACTCTTAGTGAATTGATATAAGGTGAAGCCATATTTGTGCCAAAACGCTATAAATTATTTTTCTAAAACAAAAAAAATTAAATAGGATTAAAATAGGAAACCATGTGAATCCTCTATTTTAGGCATAGAGTATGTTCAGCGAACTTATGCAGAACACTACGAGGAATATTTTTGTGGAACATTTTAATCTTCTATCTTTTTAATTAAAGGGACTTTTTTGGTTCCTTTTTAAAAACGGACAAAAACGACCCGTAAGTAGAAGAGTTAGAGGGTTAAAATGTTCCACAAACATATTTATCATGAAATTCTACTATAAGTCTTTGAAAACATCAGCATTGAAAATTTAACTCAAAGGCCAGTAATAAGTAAAAACTTAAAATAAGTTTAAGGGTTCATTTCGTATTTATTCCGAATTGGTGCTCAAATGTCCTACAAATCTGGATTTTAGGGAGAAACCATGGGAATCTTCCATTTTAGGTATAGGACGTGTTCAGAGAACTTATGTAAAACACTACGAGGAGCATTTTTGTGGAACATTTTAACTCTCTAACCTTTCAACTTACGGGTCTTTTTTGTCCCTTTTTAAAAAGGTGCCAAAAAATTCCCTTTCATTGAAGAGTTAGAGGATTAGAATATTCCATAAAAATGTAGTGGAACATTCTAAGTATTTTACAAAAGTCCGCTCAATACATCCTATACCTAAAATGGAAGTTTCACATGGTTTGAATACTAAGCACTCTTAAATGGTGAAATTTGTGTAAAAATCATGAATTAAGGCATTTCAAAAAATCCATTTTTATTTTTAATTTGTGGTAAAAAACAGTAACTAATTTTTTAATGTTCTATTATACAACAATATTATCTTACAAAAAAAGAAAGAAGAAAAAATATCTAATTTTTTATAATTGTTTTTTATTATGCATTAAACTTAAATAATTTTTGGATTTTCAACAAAAAAAAATATATTTTTCCGAGCAATAAAACTTAGTTGTTTTGTAAACATATACTTAAGTCCATATTTTAAGTTAACTACAAATATATTGAAGTAATCAAAAAACAAATCTTCGTACAAGTTTTTAAAATTATTATTGAGAATTATTGTCGTGAAACAATTAAAAAAATATTTTTTTTTTACATTTGTTTGAGTTACTTTCTTATCTTTAAAAAAATTCTTCTTTAATCACAATTTGAGACAAAAATTTTTTTTTTTTTGATTTTTGCCGATGGAACGAAGCATAGTGCGACGGGTTGTTGAAAACAAATTATCTTATAGAGAAAATCTGACAATAAAATATAAAAAATAATACAATTTAATGAAAAATCACTGATGAAGCCTGTCCATAGAAAAAGGCAGAAACTAGAACTAGTCTGATTTGCAAACTAATGTATTTATAAATTTTAGGTTTATTCTTCTTCTTAACCTCAAACCTACCAAAATAAATAAAAAGTGGTTTATTTTAAAGGGATTGGAAAAATTTGTTTAACTTCATTTTTTAATTTTTTGAATATTAAGTCAGCTTTTTTCAGTAAAAATCTATTTCATTCGGGCGATACTCTGTCTTTACTTACGATTTTATCAATATATGTGACAGCGCATAGAGAAAGGGACCTAAGGGTAAAAAAATAAATTTTTTTTTTGATGTGGACAACATCTGAGCATCGAATGAGACCGATCCCATGCCCCAAAAGTGTTCCCTCCCAGAGATATGCGCATTTTATGAAAGTGAAGTCGACGATTCTAAAAAAATGTTCGTACTAACAGAGTGATATTTACGATTTAAAAGAATTACAAATGAGTATTTATTATAATTCACAATTAATAATTTCAGAAAATAAAGCTGGATTCGAAAAACTGCGAGCAAAATTGATATCAAACTCATGGAAACAGCGCGCTAGGTAGAAAACAGTAAAAACCAAATACACAAAACAAGAAGTAGGGACGACCTACGCGCGTTTTCAAGGTTGACCAACACGTTTCTGACATCATGAGATGTGTCGCTTTCAAATGAGACCAATACCAACACGCTCAGTGATGGTACACCAAAGATACACGTATTTTAATCTTTAAAATGGCTCTCCTGAACAAAACCGGTTTTTACCCTTAGGTCCCTTTCTAATTTGCGCGTCACATATATGGCTATAAACAGTTGTCAGTTAAATTAGCCTAAAGCTTATTCTCTAATTTTTTAAAAGCAGCATTTTCAAACTTTTCTATTGAAATAATCACAAGATTTTGATATTAAAATTCTTTTATTTTGAATATACGAATATGCCTTCATTGAAGTGTCTGTGATTCGTTTATAAGAAAAATTACTCCAAAACCTACAACTTTAGTATCAAACCTGAAATATAAAAATTGTCCCAGTGCCAAAGAGTTTTTTGAGCACTAAAATATTTCCTAATCTAATAGGTTTGATACAGGAAAAAAAAGTTTAAAAGCCAGTTTTACAGTCAGAACTAGGATGGTTTTTTTGTTAAATATTTCTTGAATAAGTAATTTTGTTTGAAATATTGAAATATATCTAAGAAATATTTAAGAAAAAATCGCTCTTACCACAAAATTCCTTACTTGGAAATATTTAAGAAAAAAAATATCGATTTTACTTGTGACTATACAACTGGATCAAATTAATATAATTTTTAAATTAAAAAAAAATAACAATGAGTGTTATTTTTGTTCAGTTTAAGATTATATATGACAAATTCCAAATTGAATTTACAATTTTTTTTACAATAAACAGTGAAAAAAAACTTATGAAAAAACTTTCCGAGAACCAATGATTGACAATTAATGCATTCTCAAGTGCCACCAATCACTCTCATCAGCTTTCCTTTGTGGGGGTTTCTCTAGGTTACAATGTATAAAAAATAATTTTAAAAGAATTTTCTAAAATTTTACAAATTTCTAAAGTAGGGCATACACGTTCGATATTGTTGATTAATTTTTCAAAAATCAACCAATCAGAACATTTTATTTTTAAATACTTTTTTCTAATTGGTTGATTTTAAAAATATTGATCAACCAATCAGAACAAAGAATTTAAAAATAAAATGATCTGATTGGTTGATTTTTGCAAAGTTCATCAATAATATTGAACGTGTATGCCCTACTTAAAACGAAAATTAATTAAATTAAAAAAACTAACTAGGACACTATCCTAACCGATTTTAGTGGAATATGAAGCCGGCTTAAATGCTATAAGTTTGCCATTGCCACAATATAATTTTTCGTATAGCGAGGCATATAAATTTCATCGAAATCGTAGTTCAAAATTTATAATACATTGCTTGTTTGCATATTTAAAAATGTAATTTTTTCATTACCAGTACGTATGAGTAATATTTATTACAAATGCCATAATACTAATACGCCTTGGTGTATATTTGATATTTTCTATTTTAAGTTCATTTACCCTGTTTATTTAACAGCATACGATTAATTATCACAAAATGTTAATATATTGAGCATTAGTAGGGATCAATGATGAAGAGCGAATTTTTAAAAAATAATTTAAGATTTCTAATTGAGTTAATTTTTATTATTTACACACCCAGAAAATAATTTATAGGCGTTATATAAAAATTACTGATATGGAATTTGGTTACACTTTGGTAACTTTCAGAATTTATATTGTAAAAAGTCTCTCATATCCAGGGACATTCCGTCAGATATATTTCCTTAGACTTTAATGATTTTTTTTTTCCTGCAGCAAAAGAGTCAAATTCTAAGAATTTTTCCTTTAGATTCTGAAGAGTTTTCTTCTAGATAGCTTTCTAAATTTGATGATTTTTTCCTATGCTATAAACTTTTAGATTTTTCTGAAAGAAAAATCATTGGATTCTGAGAATGTATTCCTATCGTAAAGCCCCTTTTTCCATTAGAATACACCAAGAAATTTTAGGAATTTTTAATAAAACTTTTAGTATTAGAAAACCCCTTAGAATCTGTGGAATTTTTATGATAGAAAAACCGTCGAATATATAAACTTTTTCCTACTGAAGAATACTAATATCCTGAGGAGTTTTTTTCTATACAAAATCCCTTACATTCTAAGCACTTTTTCCTATAGAAAATCCTGAGATTCTGCAGATTTTTTTATAGGGCTTTTTCTCATAAAAATACCCTAAGATTCTCACAGCACTTTTTCTGTAAAAACGCCTCAGATATGGAGGACCTTTTCTTATAAAAAAATCCCTCAGAATCGGATAACTATTTTTAGTAGCAAAACCCTTCTAATCTGAGACCTTTTTTCTATAGAAAAATTCTTCTATTCTAAGGAAATTTTCCTATAGAAAACTCTCAGATTCTGAGGACTTTCTCCTTTAGAAAAGACCTTAGATTGTGACAAATTTTTAGTATAGGAAAATACTTAGATTGTGAGGACTTTTTTCTGCAGAAAACCCTTCATATTCGTAGTAGTTTCTCCTATAAAAAATTCTTCAGATTCTGAGAACTTTTTCCCTAAGAGAAATCCTCAAATTCTGAAAATTTTTTCAATAGAAACCCTTTTCTATTCTGAGGGCTTCCTCCTATACAAAACTTCTCAGCTTCTTGATAATTTTGCCTTTAGAAAAACCTTCAAGATCTGAGAACGTTTTCTTGTAGAAAACTCTAAGGCTTTAAGGAATTTTTATATTGTATAATTTAGTATTAATACCTGCAATTTGCATAATTCAATTAATTTTTAATTATTTATTAAAAAATTATATTTATTATAATAAAATATTTCATTATTATGGGGCTTTTTGCAATAAAAAATATTTTGCCTGCATTAAAATTGGTAATTCTTCTATTTTTCTCATTTTATTTAACAAAATTTTTATGTGATTTCCGAACACAAAAGTCAAACTGAAAATAATTACTTTATATAGTAATATTGCCAGATAACCTAGCAAACTTTATGTTGCCTTTGAATAGGTGATAGCACCCTACAACTTTAGGCAGTATAACCTAAATTTTTTATAAAATTTATGTTTGAAATCTACAGTGAAATGAAATGGTGTTTGGCACCTTAATGACCTTTGGAATTTATAATGACTTGAATATTTTAATACCAATTTTTAATTTCTTTTTTTTTTGGCAATATAATTCGATTACCGAATTTATAATTATTTGTTATAAAAAATTTACCCAAGGAAAAAATTTAAAAAAACCCAAAAACACCAATCAAATTTTCAATTGAATTGAATTCCGCTCCTAATGTTTTTTATTCCATCGTTACAAAATTTTATATATTTAACTTTTATACAAATACGTCAAAGAAAACCCAAAAAATTGACATTAATTTCTTTGAACACCTCTAATGAGTACGCGTGTGTGGGTGAGTATTTATAATCCTAAGGCCACACCATTTTGTAATTATTTTTGACAACAACAAAAACATATTATGGAAATGAATAAAACAACAAACAATACTCAATATACAATACAATTGTATTGAAAACAAAATTCAATTAAATTTCCTACAATAGCAATAATACGCTTTACATACAAACATTTTGACATAAGTAGAAATGAGGATTTCCATACCAAATTGGATATAGTCTAGGGATGGCCAGGAAAAAATTCCGAATTACAAGGCATTGGCATATAACCACTTACATAACTGATTGCCAAATAATATTAATAAAAAAAAATTTTAATAATACAAAATAATTTGATTTTACGCAACTCATATTAAGGCCCGATTACTAAATTTCCAGTTATAATTTATCTAGTTAGTAGCTTACTGGACATTTAGTAATCGGACCTAAGAGTTTTTATTAATATGTTGTCAATAGTTATTATAGTCGACACCAATACTCATTTTCAATTAAAATTTTAATTGACATGATTTAATTTTTACTTGAAAATTAATTTGAAATCAAACAAGATTTGTAATTTTTTCTGTGTACATTACCAAACCCACTCCAATAAGATAAAAAAACAAGAAGTATTTCAATTAATTCTTAAAATTAAAAAAAAAAAAAGAATATGAATTCCAAAGAATCGATTGCTTTTAGTTACTAAAAATCAATTTATTGTTTTATTTAAAAAAAATTGTTTGCGTATTGTAACTTAAACACAGCTGTGGTAAATATATGCAATTTTCTGTGAATGTTTACCCATTTTATGAGTACATTTACACGTAAAATATTTTTTAAGCACAAATTTTGTAAACTAGCACACTAATTTCAAAATTTTATTTAATTTTTACGCACTTTTAATGTAAAATTACAGATGACATTTTATGCGCACATTTACATATAAAACGTGCTGTTTTACGCACACATGTATTACACTCACACATTAAAAATTCAAAATTTTATTTAATTTTTACACACTTTCACTGTAATATTACATATTATTTACGCACTTACTTAAATATAATGCGCATACTTTTTTTTCAATTACACATATATAGTAAATTTACCCAATTTACAGTAATATAATTAAACATTTTGTGCATATTTTTACTTTCTTGGTAAATATAAATTTTACTCACAAATTTTGTAAATTTACTAATTTTAATATTTAATAGTAATTAAAATTTAAATTGACATTTGTAAAAATTTATGAAATTGAAAATTGCAAAATAAATTATTATGAAAATAAATAGTTTTCCAGATGAAAATATCATCATATATGAACATACACGATCGTATATTGGCGCGTTTTAGATCATCTATGTCTATAGCTGATCACATAATCATATATATCAATATATAGTACAATTTATGACCACATATGGTCTCATATATGACCATATATGACCATATATGTTCGAATCCGAAATTTCTGGGTATATGGTCGTATAGGATTATATATGTTCATATATTCGTATATATGATTAATATATGCTCATATATGATCATATACGGCCACATACCCCCAAATTTCGGATACAAACATATATGATCACATAACATAGTATATGGAACTATATATGGACCTACATAATCAGATATACCCATATATGATCATATACGAGTCCATATTTGATTACATATGTTCATATACAGTCCCATGTTCACCTGGGTTTCCAACAAATTCTTATAAAAACCTGTACCAATATTATCGACAGTGGCTCCAACCAGACCAGTCATTGTGGTATATCTGTACGATATCTACAATTGAGAGGTAACGATGTCTTTAAGGGGGTTATCGACTATTGGAAAATTTTTGTTTTCGAATTTTTTTTTATATTTTATTTAGATGGAGCATACTTTTCTCTATATGCTCCGAAAATTTCAATAAAAAATTCGAATAAATTAAATTTCTACATGTTTTTTTGTAAAATATGTTTTAGTCCCAAAGTAAATTTGTGTGTAACATCTTTTGTTTGCATTTTTATTAACTTGTTTTTATTAGAAATCGTACACCTTATAACAGGGCAGAATAAAAAGATAAAAACTACATCAAAAGATATAAGAATTACACGCAGTTTTCAAAGAAAAGAAAATGACGATTACTTGATGGATGTTGGAGACACGTCATATGGGGCAGCTGCTGATGGCTTAATATAAGTTTTAAAAGTAATCAATATATGTGGCCTTCTCCAAGAAAAGTTAATATTTTTTTTTTTTTTTTTTTAAAGCATAAAATTTGGCAAAAACACATCATCTATTTCATTAATAAATCCATAAATATACCTAATTTTTGGTTTACCAAAGTTTGATAATATATTAAAAAATTATGTTAATTGATTTCCATATTATTATTTCTTTTTTGTTAAGAATAGACCTTTACATATTATATTTAAAAGAAATATCTACCAATTTGTTTATAGAAATCAAAAAAAAATATTTTTTTAAAAGACTGATTTTTATATCTCATTCACCTAATAAAAGCTACAAATATTTCATTTTTTAATTAAATTACCAGCTGATAAAAAAAACAAAATCTATTTTTTGAACTTTGGGAGCAAATTTACTAAAGTATTATCGCGAAAAACACTACCAGGAACATTTTTATGGAACATTCTAACCCTCGAACGCTTCAATGAAAAGGAATTTATTGGCCTCTTTTTAAAAAGGCACAAAAACGACCCGTAAGTTGAAGACTTAGAGGGTTAAAATGTTCCACAAAAATGTTCCTCATAGATTTTTTTGTAAGTCCGCTGAACACATCCTATACCTAAAATGGAAGATTCCAATAGTTTCTCCCTAAAATCCAGATTTGTGGCACATTTGGGCGCCAATTCTGAATAAGTATGAAATTAACCCTTAAACACATTTTAAGTTTTTACTTATTACTGGCACTGTAGTTAAATTTTCAGTACTGATATGTTAAAAGACTTATAGTAGAATTTCATGAGAAATATTTTTGCGGAACATTTTAACCCTCTAACTCTTCAACTTACGGGTCGTTTTTGTCCGTTTTTAAAAGGGGACCAAAAAAGTCCCTTTAATTGAAGAGTTAGAATATTAAAATGTTCCACAAAAATATTTTTCGTAGTATTCTACCTAAGTTCGCTGAACATATCTTATACCTAAAATGGAGGATTCATATAGTTTCCTATTTTAATCCTATTTAATTTTTTTTGTTTTAGAAAAATCATTTTAAGTATTTAAAACTCATTTTTTTACCCAAATTTGGCACAAATATGGCTTGACCTTATATCAATTCACGTGATAAATTTCATCGCAATCGGATAATTTTTGCAGGTTTTATAAAGATTTTAAAATAAAGTATATATGGCAGAACTAAGAGTCCTTGCTTCGATTTTGATAAAAATTGACAAAAACGTTTCCAGTTTTATGTGTATCTCAAGGGATACTTTTTGTATTTTTACGTCCATTTATGTAGCTAATATAATATTTTTAAATTCCGGGACCTATGGGAGGTGGGCGTGTCCTTGGCTCGTTATTTCCAAAAATTTTAATTTTTCTTAACTAGGGCGTTCTATGGTAGTGTACCAAATTTCAAAACTATGTCTCCACTCCTTCTATTTTTCTCCAATCGTTATATGGGATCAAAGCACTGTGCGGCGGTCCTTTAAAAATATAAATCCTTAATTAAATTTTTAAATCTGATTTAATTTTAAAAGAAACTATTCGCAAAACTTATTTTATTGATTGAGTGTCAGCAAATTCGATTGTGGCAATGAATTTATATGTATGTAAAAATCTACAAAAACAAAATGCATTTGGGTATGTAAGTTTGACATTTATGCGACATAATATTTCCTGCAGTTGTTATGGAAAGTCTCATATGTATATTAATACAAAATACCCACTAAATATACAAAAAGACACCTAAAGGCCTATAACTACAAACGAAAAACTTCTCAAATAAATGGATTTTAATAAACCCTATAAATAATGCAAGTAACTGTTGAAGAAATTAAATATAATATTAACTTACTTATAAGAAAGGCAGTCTTTAATTTTATATTAGTTTGTAAGAAAAAATTAAAATTTTATGTTGTAAAATATAATGTTTCTTGTAAATAGGGAAAAACTTTGTAGTTCTAGTGAATTCAGTTAAGAATAAGGACAGTTTTACTTTAGTCAATTGTAAATATTTACTATTGAAGTTTATTTGTAATAATAATTAATTCATATCATACCAATATATATTATTTACATCCCTGTGTTTATTTTAATATCTTTACATTCAAATTAATTTGCTCATCTAAAAGTTACTTTGAAATTTAATATGTAATATAAGCTAATTTATTTTTCTGTATAGATCAATACAAAAATGTTATTCTTAATATTGTTTGAACTACTAGTATAAGTTATAATATACCAGTAAGTAAAACTCAACTGAACTACAGTAAAAACTTTTAACAAAAGTCACTAGCTAGTATTAAATTTAAATTTATATTTAAAATATTTGTAAATTTTATATAAATTTTTCTTTTAATTTTATTTATAAACTACCATCCACTGTTATGCCTTTAGATTTATTATTCCAAAATCCTTATTATATTGATTTCATTTAATAGTACTTGAAATTTTCAACAAAAATTATAAACTTTACATTATTATTAACTAATATGTTAACTTGATTTTATATACAATATATTTTAAAACAAACTGATTAAAAACAAAATATTAATATAGTAATATTTAGTGTATTAAAGAACTTTCAGTAATTGGAGAACTTTATTAGTTTAAGAAGATTAAAAGAAAATATTATTGAGTATGCAATCAAGAATAGATAATAATAATAATAAATAGACTAACCAAAAAGAAGGCATAGCTTGATTTCTATTTGCAAAGGTAGAACGATTGATATTAAATACAAATTCTGATTTTAAAAAATATAAGAATTGAAAGCTACATTTGAAGAAATTGGCCATCACATTTTTGCAATAACTTTTTTAAAAATAACTTAAATTAAAATTTTAGTAGGCTTTGAAATGAATGCAAGAAAATTTAATATTTAAAACTTTTTTGCTAAAACCTTTTATTCGATTCAAAATGGCAAGTGAATTATAAAAGCGAAAAAGCATTGTGAAAAAAACACCCTCAGTGGATATTAGAGTTCTGCAAAAAAAAATTTTTTTTTTAGCTATTGAACCGGCTACTCTCTAGAAATATATATTTGGCTGTAAAACTACGTCGCCTAAAAAATTTAAATAATCGGATATCGGGAAGACGCACAGTGCTTTGATCCCATATAAAAACTGGACAAAAATAGAAGGAGTAGAGACAGAGTTTTAAAATTTGGTATACTAACATAGAACCCCTTAGTTAAGAAAAATTTAAATTTTTGGAAATATTGGGCCAAGGACACGCCCACCTCCCATAGGTCCTAAAATTTACCAATATTATATTAGCTACATAAATGGACGTAAAATTACAAAAAGTATGCATTGAGATGCACATAAAACTGGAAACGTTTGTGTCAATTTTTATCAAAATCGAAGCAAGGACTCTTAGTCCTGCCATATATCCTTTATTTTAATATCTTTATAAAACCTGCAAAAATTATCCGATTGCGATGAAATTTAGCACGTGAATTGATATAAGGTCAAGCCATATTTGTGGCAAATTTGGGTAAAATCGATTCATTAATAAAAAAAAATGTCTTTCACAAAAAATGGGTTTTAAACGCTTAAAATTATTTTTTTTTAAATAGGAAACCATGTAAATCCTCCATTTTAGGCATAGGGTATGTTCAGCGAAATTATACAAAACCCTACGAGGAATATTTTTGTAGAACATTTTAACCTTCTAGCTCTTCAGTTAAAGTGACTTTTTTGGCCCCTTTTTAAAAAGGAACAAAAATGACCCCTAAGTTGAAGAGTTAGAGGGTTAAAATGTTCCGCAAAAATATTTGTCATGAAATTCTACTATAAGTTTCTGAAGACATCAGCATTGAAAATTTAACTTAAAGGCCAGTAATAAGTAAAAACTTAAAATAAGTTTAAGGGTTAATTTCGTACTTATTCAGAATTGGCACTCAAATGTCCCACAAACCTGGATTTTAGGGAGAAACCATAGGAATCTTCCATTTTAGGTATAGGATGTGTTCAGCGAACTTATGTAAAACACTACGGGGAATATTTTTGTGGAACATTTTAACCCTCTAACTCTTCAACTTACGGGTCTTTGTGGACCCTTTTTAAAAAGGGGCCAAAAAATTTCCTTTCATTGAAGAGTTAGAGGGTTAGAATGTTCCACAAAAATGTTCGTCGTAGTGTTTTACAAAAGTCCGCTCAATACATTCTATACCTAAAATGGCAGGTTCACATGGTTTGAATACTAAACACTCTTAAATGCGTGAAATTTGTGTAAAAATCATGAATTTAGACATTTCAAAAAATCGATATTTTTTAATTTGTGTTTAAAAATAGTAACTAATTTTTGAATGATCTATTATATAACAGTATAGACTTACAAAAAAAGGAAAAAAAAAATCTAATTTTATATATTTTTTTTCTTATACTCCATCAAACTTAAGTAATTTTTGGATTTTCAACAAAAAAAAAATATGTTTTTCGGAGCAATAAAAAATAATTGCTTTGTAAACATATGGGTGAAATCAAAAAATGTGATAAATTTTTGGGCCAAATTTGTGAGAAGCAAAAAGTGTTAATATTTCGGTTTTTTCTTAATGGAATCAGTAAGTTTAGTCATTATAAACCTAATTGCAAAAAATCTCTTCTACAAGTTGTCGCCATAACTTTTTTTGCACAATTTTAATTTTTTTGTTGTAACGGAGTTTACATTTCTGCAAGCAAAAGAAAATTGCGTACGAATTTTCTTCAATTTATTAGTTTTTCGTATTTGGGTTTTCAATTTGCTTTCCAATGATATATAATTTGTGTTTATCAAATTGGCGGTTTCGTGAATAAAAAACAATTCATTCCGCGAAAAAAATTTTTATTTTTTTTTTAATTTTGTATTTTTGGTCCTTTTAAATGCTTTTCAAAAATATAAAATTTTTTAAAATCCAAACAGCGGTTGCGCAGTTACAAAATAATATATTAAAAACATAACATTTCGCGATCAAAAAATTCTTAAATTGTGTAAAACAAATTAATTTGTCAAATTAATGTCAGTAACGACTCGAAATATCGATTCAAAACCAATGAAATGCTCCAGCAGCTTAGGGTAAAAAACTGATCAATTTTTTTGATTTGATGCAAAATTATAAATTGAATCGTCTTTTGACGCATAAATATTAGTTGAATCACCTCTGTTTATGGTTATTTTAAAATATTTTAAACATTTATAAACATTTATTTGAATGAAATCTGATGCAAACAATTGTGGTTACGGAGTTTACAGTTACGGAGTTTACATTTGGTTACTTTTTTCGTTTTCTTTCAGAAACGCTTTGTCATAATTTTTTTTTTTCAAACAAAATCGCATGATGCCTACAAGGTGAATCCAAATATGACATTGTTTTTCTTACTCGTTAAATAGTTTGGTGTAAAAATTAGGAACAGAGTTTACAACATTTTTTCAAATCTTATTAAAGACATCCTTTTTCATCTCGAGAATGTTACATGCTGCAGAAAAGCTTCAAGTCTGTTATACCGAATGATTACTTACAGTCCAACGATCATTTGAGTATAAATAATAGATGATTGAGAATAGATAACTCCAAAATTCTGGTATATGCATTTTTATCAAAAATTATGACGAAAAATCGTTACAGAGTTGAAGTCGTGATAGCTAAGACATACGAAAAAGTTTGTAAAATGTATTAATTTTTATTAAAAACGGCACTTTTCCTCTTCATAAAAATTATTACAGTTAGTGTTTAGCTTTATTGGTTATTAAAATATAAGCTATTAAAGTTAAAAAATCTTATGAGTTACTTGTTACGGAGTTTACATTTGGCCTATAAAATTGGTCACAAATTTTATGTATTAACCAAAAATTGGTCAGATTGTTATAAATTTTGTAAAACAGGTGACAATGCGCTGATATATATCGAAATATGTAACTCAAATGTAATCCATGCATTAGAAATTAGGTGGTTACACGGTTTTTATCACATGTTTTGATATCACCCATATACTAAAATCCATATTTTAATTTAACTACAAATATATTGGAGTAATTAAAAAACAAATCTTCGAACAAGTTTTTAAAAAAATGTATTTTTGAGAATTATTTTCGTGAAACAAGTAAAACCCATTTTTCTGTTAAGTCATTTTTGCATAAAATTCTCTGAGTTGAGCGCCCTCTCTTGGCGGCAAAAGCATTCACAGCAAATATTTTTTTTTCACATTTGTTTGAGTTACTTTCTTATCTTTAAAAAAATCCTTCTTTAATCACAATTTGAGACAAAAAAAAAATTTTTTATTTTTGTCCATGGCACGAAACATCGGCCCTGAAATTTGAAACACTGGATACAAGGGAAAAAACTATGACTTTTTGTATATTTTCTCAAAAACAGTGATATTTTCAAACTACTTAGAATTAAAGATATTAAAGAGCCGTATTTCGGAGAGATTTCTTTTTGAAAAAATGCAATAAAAACTCATCTTGGTTAAAAACAGCCGAGTTATTACAATTTCACTTGGTAATTGATGTGTCGCAGATCACTTAATCCAGAAATTCGAGTCCAAATTTTAAAATTTACTAAACTAATCTACTACAAAAACATTTCTTTATTCTATAAGTTCCAAGAAACTCAGATAAGGAGTATTTTTTTATATTGTGTTATACTAACTCCTTTTAAATTAGTGCCAAATAGTCATAATTTTCAAACACTGTTTTCAAGTCAACAATTTATAATTTTTTCATTTTTTTTGAAAAACAATTTTTGGTTAAAAAAAAAAATCAGAGATTAATTACGTTTTTTCTGAAGCAGAGTTAATGAGCTTATTCTAATGTTTATTAAAAGCATATACTCACATCTATATTCATTTTATTAAACATCAGATAAGGCTAAACATTAGATAAGGCGCATCTAAGAAAATAGGCTTCATATATTGAATTTGAATTCTCTGAGTTCCAAATGGGAGTGTACGAGTTGGAAGTCTTACTTATAAAAAATATATTAGATTTTATTTTCTTAATGTTTCAGATTGTGTGTAAATTTTACTTAAAAAGTTGTGGCTCTTAACTAAAAAGTTTATAAAGAAGTTAATTATAGTATTTTATTATATAAAAAATCATTAAAATCAACAATATTTTCAAATTTTTTTTTTTTTTTGCTATTTAATGCAGTGTAGAAAAGTACTAATTCAGCTGTAGAGGTACTTTAGTTTTTGCGAAGTAAAAATAATACAGAAAAACATTCTAAAATACATTTTATTCTATCACTTTACCTTAAAAAAAAGAAAACAAAAACAAACCCACTTAGACGTATGAGTATTTTATAATTTTCATTAAAAAAATTGCATAACACTCATACGTCCAAGTGTTCTTAATAGCGCACAAAACAATAAACAAACATTTCATTACTTAAATCTTGTTTACCGAAACCGGTAAAGGCAAACAACAAAATAATAGTAGTAATAATAACATTTACCTTCTACTCATCTACGCAACATCAAAATCTTCATCAACAACATTATTATAATTATAAACACATTACATTAAAATGAAAATAAGGAACAACAAGAACAAAAACATACAAGTTTCTGAAAAGAAGTCCTTTAGAAAATCGTATTATTAATGTTTGTGTAGCTGTTTGTTTGTTTGTTATTTTATACAACAGAGGTATGTCAACATCTTTCAACACAATTTCAATAGGAAAATTCCATAAACAAATAGACACAGAGTAAGGAGACCACTACAAACCAGCAAAAACAACAGAAAAAGCAAAAATCATTGCAGTCGACCAACAATGGGATGTGGAGTTATGGAATATAAATAAATTTGAAGAGAATTTTTCAACAAACTCAGTTGGAATTTTATTGACTTGTCAATTAAAGTGGATTTTTTTAAATATTTATTATTTTATTTAAATAGAAAAAATATAGGGAATTTAGGTATAAATAATTTATATACTGTTAAATAATTTGCGTATATTAATATGGATAATTAATTTCTTTATTGAAAGTAGTAGTTCAACGAAAACAATTTGTTGTAGAGTGGAGGAAACTTACATTAAGTAAACACATAGTGCTACTGATATTCTATGGAAGATCACTTGGCAGAATGTGAAATCATGATATATAATAGCACAATATCTAAAGCTGCTAATAAATTCAATTTACTTTATTTCTACATTAAAAAAAATTTTGGTAAATTTACTACCATAAAATGTGCAAAGTTTTATGTAATATTACACAAATTAAATAAATATAAACATTAAATGCTTAAAGCTATTTTTTATACACTCTCATATACAATAACTCATATGTGACCTTCTCCGAGAAAAGGGACCAAGTGTGTGAAAATGAAGTTTTGAGAAGAACGCATTTAAAGTTAAATTAAAACTAAAATTTTAATGTTTTTCTCATTTTTATCGAAACCCGTAAAGTACTTATAGACAAAATAAGTTTAAAATTACACATTTTATGTCTAAAACTAGAATTCTCTTCTTGAATAAAATTTTTAAGCACAAAATAATTAATTATAGGAATGAAAACATTTCGTGTGTTACTGTCCAGTACAGATGTTCTGTTCATAAACTACTCCTGCTTGACTCCCTCAGGATCATAAGGACGATTGGGAATTTCTAGGCTGGGACTCCATTTCTCTTTTCACTTTCCGAACACATTTCTCTTATCTTGTTTCTTTACTTTTCTTCTCTGGTGCCATGGATTATTTATAGTCTCACCGCCAACTCAACAACCAAAATCAGCCAATTGCATTTACTATTGCCTTTGTTTACAGGGATCGCATATTTTTCATGGACCGACAGACGAACGTACGGACATCGTTAAAACGACTAAGCAAGTGACAAAATCTATACCCAAAATCTACAACTTAATGCAATAAAATCTTAAATTTTCAATTAGTTTTATTAAATTGAAATAAAATTTATAGATATTTACTTGCATTCCATTCTGGTTTGTATATACGAAATGGAATGAAATGGAGAAGAATTGAAATTAGAACACTTTACATGGGTATCGTAATGAAATGGTACGAAATTTGTATTATCGGAATGGGTATTGTATAGACCAGCGGTTCCCACTAACCCCCAAACCAGTGTTGAGCGACAGGTACTTTATAAATTATGGGGCAAAATTAATAAAAGCACCTGCTTGTTTTAAATGATGGCAAATTTTAAGCAAGAATAAAGAAAAAAATTTTTCAACTCAATATTTTGTTAAATAATTTAAAAATTATAAAATTTTTTTTAATAACTTGTTTTATGTTTTTTGTCGGATCTCTTCGCGGATCCCCATTTGGGAACCGTGGGTAAAGACCGAACCGCAAAAAAAAAGTTCGCCGTGCACCCTCCAATATGAAGTATTTTGGCAAGGCAATTTCAAAAAAGATTTTTTTTGCCGAACGTAGGGGTCACCTTTTTTAATTTTTCGCTATAGCTTCGGCATTTAAAGTCAGATTTTAAAGTGTGATATATCAATACTTTTGCCTCGAGGAGACCAGTGTTTTGCTATAAAGGAAAAATCCAATGAAAAAAAATTTTAAAAGGCGAATCCTACGTTCGGCAACCAAAGAAATAAAAAAATTTCTGCTGGGTTTATCGAAACACTTTCTTTGCAAAAGTTGAATGATTTTTTGCGAGCTTTAATTTTCTGACATTAGGATGGTATATTAGGGTGGTAGCAACTGAGTTCTGGTGGCAAACTACTAGAACGGGATACTTGAGGTCAATGGCCCTTAGAGCAAAACACTGGTCTCCTCGAGATAAAAACATCGATGTATCATACTTTAAGATCCGACTGTAAATGCCACAGATATAACGAAAAATGTAAAATGACAACCCCTTGGAAAAATACTTCATATTGGAGGATGTACGTCGCACTTTTTTTCCTGTAAGGTGGTACGATCTAGTATTGTATTATCACATAAATTACTAAAGAATCGAGCCACCCTGTAGCTGATTTATAAAATTGAAACCTCCCGGACCTAGCTTATATAAATAATAAAAGCCTGATCAAAAATGTTGGTACCGACAAAGTATTTGCTCCATAGGAGTACTAATTGAATGCTTCACTTGCCAAATCGATTAACTCCATAAAGATAAATGAATGAGTCTTAATGAGAAAAATGAGAAAATAGTAAATATTGTTTTTTTTTTAATTCTTATTAAATTGTAAATTTTGTGGTTTAGTAGTATTAATATTTATTATCAGACAAACTTTTTCTAAATATTTTACAGTTAGGGGTCAATAAAGTGTTTTGAAATTAAAGTTTTATAAAATTCTGAAAGTGGAGTTAATCGATTTGGCAAGTGAAGCATTCAATTAGAGTTTGCTAAAAACAGAAAAATTTAAAAACCGCGGTTTCGGTTTTTCGAAATTATAAAAACCACGATTTTGGTTATTTTTCGGATTTCTTGTGATATTAATAGATAATTTAAATAGATATTTGAAAATAATTTAAAACAGAAAGTGATATTAATTTATGAGTCAAACTAAAATAACATTCATTTATTAATAGAATTGTTTTAAAATAATTAAATATGTATAAAAATTAAATAGTTTAACACCTTCAAGATACTTATTAAATAAAATTCGATGGTATATTTCACTTGAATAAAAAACACGGAAAATTGTTATAAATTCAATTTTTTTTTTATTTTTTTTTTTTCGGCAACTAAAGCTTTATTTTAAAGAGTTTAAATTTAAATTTTAGCAATTTGTTTAAAACAATATAAAGTTAAAATTTAATCAATTTCGCGGACCACAAAATAAGACTTTTTGAAAAATACGCGTTGAAAAACTGAACTGAATATGTGAAACTCAGTATATCTTAAACCATTTGACTTTCCAGCAAACAAAGATGATCATTAATGACTCAGAAATGAGCTCCAAAAACATAAACATTTTTCCACTTTTTCCTATGAAAGTGGTCCGTCCAAAAGAGCCCCCTGTGTACTCAGAAATGACTCAGAAAAAAGAACGTATAAAATCGAAATTTTCTTCATAAATTTAAATAATTTTGGAATCTTCTTTGAGTCCGAAAAATGAACCCTCGTTTTGAGACAGCTTTTTAGATTGTAGAGACAAATTTTTTGGATTGTTTTCTGAGGGTTCATATTTTCTACCAAAAAAAGATTATTTTCAAAAAAACAATAATCATTTCTATGAGTCATTTAAAAATCTTATTTATGAGCGCTCCGAAATTGCTGGCTGGGTTTTTAGTTCAATTTTCCTTCTAAAGTTATAAGCCTCAGTTTATGTTACCCAGCCAACATTATTTTGAGCGCTCAGAAATTATGACTCATAAAAGACTCTAAAATACGAGCATTTTCAGAGTGCTCAAATTTTGGAGTCATAAATGAAACATAATAGACTCTTATTTATGAGTGTATTCAAAATTTTTTTTTAATTTTTTCAATACTCATAAATGACTCAAAAATTATTGATAAACGACTCATAAAGAGGGCTCAGAAAATTCAAAAATTTCCAGCAATGCTCATAATATTGAGTCTTTTATGAGTTATAAAAGTGCGCTTCAACAGTGAAGGAAAGCACCCACATATACATAGTTATGATTTCAGAAGGTCCAAGGGCTCTATTATGAGTCTTTTCGGACTCTAATATTTAATGGAAATTTTCATTAAAATTAAATACAAAAGTTTTTAAAATAGGAGCTTAGCCCTCCTCGAAATTCAAGATTCCGTAATATTGTGGGCGCTGTGGTGTAATGGTTAGCGCGTTGGAATGTTACACTTAAAATTGCGGGTTCGATACCCATCGATCGCAACATCAATATGGAAAAATAATATGTATGACTTTTCTATCCCTTATACATATTGCAGCATCAACCTACGGTGTTCCCAATTTAACCCTAACGAAGTAAAATAATATAACAGGGCTATGAACTAAACAGATTCAGCAAAGTTCGCCAACTCACCATCAGATGGCTGCAACAACTGTTCTAAAATTCAATATCTCGCGCAATTACAGTGTTGCCATATTTGAAGCCCTTCATTTTTCATAAACTTTCATTTCTTCTCTATCCCCTTTCAAAAGAAAGCAACACGTTAATTAATAGGAAGAATTTCTTGGAAGTTGCTTCTATTTTGAAAAAAATATGCTATTTAATTAATTATTTTAATTGGTTAAAGTATTTATGTATTAAAAACCGACTTATTTTTGTCAGTTTTCGGTTTCGGTTTTGATGCTTGAAAAACCGCAAACTCTAGTACTAATAATACACTCAAATAATACAAATACGACAGGTCCGGTAGAGCTCCCGAGGGATCCATTCTTACACAACATTCACAGGGTGACGTTTTTAATTTTAGTTTTTTAACAATTTATATAATACAAATTAACACACTCGATATGGAATGGAACAGGTGAAATTGTAACACTCGCCATTGAGAATAAAATGCAATGAAATGGGGTACGAAATTTGTATTCTATTATCACATAAATTAAAAAAAATTGCACCCTGTGGATGTGTAAGAAAAATGGATTATTTTTTATCCCTTTTTTAAATGGCCATTATTTCGATAAGCAAGATATCGCAAAACTGATAAAATGTTTGCTCTATAAGAAGGTTATCATGTTCCGATAATGCAAATAAGGCATACATTTTTCTACAACAGTCGAAGGGTGAATTTTTGTTTTTAACAATTTGATTGGTAGGTACATCAGGCCAAATAGGAGCGATATTGAATGAAACGGTGAGTGAGTGAAATTGAAATAATTGTCGCATGAAACGAAATTGATTGAGACGGAGAAGTTAAAAAAATGTATTAATCTGCGCCTGTTTTCAAAAATAGACTTTTAGGAATACCTCTCGGATCTATAACACCTTAACAATAGGAGTGTGATCATCCTCTAGCTTGCAAAAATTTTGTCCGCTTTGCGCTATTTCGCTTAGATTTCAAGCTACAGTCCATAGTGTGAAATGGCGATTTTTTAAGTGGCCGCAGAGTTCCTACTGGATCCAATTTTATACAACAGTCACAAGTAGAATTATTTTTCTAGTTAAAACAAACTCTATGCGTTGAGCACTTTTTTTAAATTTTGTTGAACAAAATTTTTAAAAACTCAATATTAGGGTTTTGCATATTTACAAAAAAAGTTCCAGTTTCGGTCATACCTGTAACTAGGTCAACATAATCCAAGAGAAACAAAAATTTAAACGTGAATATTTATAGATCTTAAAAATTAACCTGGAGTTTTTGAAAGTTTTTGAAAATAAATAAATTCTTTTGCGATTTTCATAATTTATCAAATTTTCATAATTTATCCCATTTTAATGGTCTGGGCGAATTGCAATTACTTAAATATTTTCAACCGATTTTGTGCTTTTATGCCTCGTTAAAGAGGTAGTTCAATCTTGCTTATGAAACTATTGACATCTTCGAGAGCTACAGTTATTTAATAGCCAGTGTTTAAAAAAAAAAAAAAAAAAAAAAAAACAAAAATAATTTTTTTTCTTTGTAAATCGTTCTTCATACTTCAGGGCCGTTACGACATATAATCACCTTAATTTTTTATATGATATATTTTTATATCCAAACTATGGGGGACAGGTCACAAATCGCAAATTTTTTTCTTTTCGCCATATAACGAACTTTCGTTCTAATCCTCCCCCATAGTGCCACGTCTAAAATAAAAGACGAAAATGTATGAATGAATGAATATGAAAGACCAATATACGAACAGGGTTTTGTGTCTAACAGTCTACAAACCATCATACCTTTAAATTTTTTTTTTTTTTTCTTTTTAAAGCAAATATTTTATATTTCAATGCAGTTGTTGCATGATGAGGCCTCAACATAAGTATCAGCAGCAGTTTTCAAAAGCAAAGTAATTTGATTACTTCATCTCTAGAGATGGATTTAAACTCCTCGCAATATATATATATTTAACACAGACACACATGCAATTCATGCAACATAAATTCATACTTACAAAACACGTACTATTTTTAAAGATACCAGCAACAACAACAACATTACACTAAATGCCTTTGAGCATCGTAAATAACACATCAGTGTATATAAATTTACAGAGAATTATGAATGCACTCTGCAACTGAGATACTGGTCAAATAGCATGTAGAGTAGAACAAGAAAATATACTTACACATACATACTTATACAAACTCTTAACTACACATACATACTGTTTCATAATTCACATAAAATACTTATGGCTTGACCATACACATTACACACACACATATATAGAAACTCAATGGCACCAACTATGCAGCAGTTTATAAGAATTTCTTTAATATATGTGAAGAAATTTTTATCATCAAGCAAGGGAAAGAAAGCTGAATCTGTTGATTAACTTTCCATCGATTTTGATAAAGTTTTGATAAATAATATAAAAGCTGTTTCTTAGGTTTATCTGTTATTTTTGTTGTAGCACATAGTTGGTCAAATTTATCAAAAAAATATTCTTAGTTGCCGATGCAGAAAAAAGGAAGAAAAATATATTTTTTAAATGAACACTAACTACAGTTTTTATATTCTTTTAAGCTAAACTATAAAAAAAAGTCCTTGTATATTTTAAGACTTTTTTATGTAACATTTTTTTTTTTTTTGTTTTCTTCATTTCTTCCACTTGGAATAACGTCAAAGCTTCGAACTACATATCGCTCAAAGAGGAAAATATAACAAAAAAAAACAGAAATTTTTATAAAAATTTTCTTATTTTATAAATTATAAATTCAACCTTTAGTATATCGGTACGTAATCGTTACTAAAATGGCGAGTCAGTTGTCTTGAATTTCGAAATTTTTCGAATTACGTGACATAATAGCATTCAAATGATGCATATGATTGAGCTGGTTAAGGGAAAAATACAAAAAAAAAATTTTGCGGTTGCTGTTGGTCTTTGATGTGTATTTTTTAAAAATTTTTTATTAAATTTTTGGACATTTGGCATAGCCGAGTATTTTATTGGAAGAATATTTTAAAAAATTTCGTAGAGTGTATTAAATATACAAATTTCATTTTACACACTGTAGGCTTAACGTTTTTCAAGTTTTAGTTGAATAAAAAATCACTAACTAAGTTTAACAAACTAACTAAAGTGTTAAGTTCTTTCTGTCTTTTTTGTTTTTTTTTTATAAACTACTGCTTGTTATAAAAGAGTATAAAAGAAAATTTATAACTTTTCTTTTGATATTTTGCAACATAAAAATGAAACAACTTACAAATGTTTTAAATTATATTAAACACATAAACAAACAAAATTTTTTATTTTAACTAAAAATTTGAATAGCTACAACTTTAAAGAACTTAAGAAGATTTAAATTGCAGAATAAGAACGGAAATAGAAAAAGCTTCTTTTCAAATACTTAAATAGGAGATCAAAAAATGATATATCGTATTAAGATTATACTTATAGCAAAATATATATTTAAAGCATGTATTGATGTTGTTTTATATCTAAAAAGTATAAAAGTTTCAATATATTTCAGTAGAAATTTCGAGTGGTTTGAAATAAAATGCAAAGCATTTTCTGTTCCAAAAAATTTCGTTACAAGATAACTTCCCAGTAAAATTTTCTGTTGCAAAGAATGATTTATAGATTATCTACTTTTCCATTACAACCCTTAATTTTACAACCAATAACACCGATGATTTTTTTAAATAAAAATGTAAAATGCAGAGAAAATGTTTCAGAACCCATTAGATTAAGATTAGACTTTGCGGCTTCTTCTCCGTTTCTTTTTTTATATGGAGATTTGACACTTAAAAACTCACTACAGTTTCTCTTTAAATTAAAAATAAATTTAATTTGATTTCTCTGCGTTTTCTCTCATAACACTATGCGACAGTCAAAATCGGGATGGGATGAAACCAACGGGAAATGTTATATCGGTCAAAAACAAGTTATACGTGTCCATCTTTTTTTGACATAACTCGAGAACCAATAGTCGGATTTTTCTCAAACAATTTTAAAAAAATTAAAAATTATAATTCCTTTAATCTGTTCATATAACGTTTTTCTATATACTCAACAGTTTTGCCGGTAAAAATAAATGTTTGTTACCGCTACCATAAAAATCAATAACCTTTTGTTTATTACTTTTTTTTAATAATTTAGGCAAAAAATATTTTTTTCTTCATACATTTATTTTTACCGGCAAAACTGTTGAGTATATAGAAAAACGTTATATGAACAGATTAAAGGAATTGTAATTTTTAATTTTTTTAAAATTGTTTGAGCCAAATCGGACTAGTGGTTCTCGAGTTATGTCAAAAAAAGACCACCAAAGGTCAAATCGATATATCTCGATTCCTAGACTGACCCAGCGAAACGCCGGGACACGTATAACTTCTTTTTTACCGATATAACTTTCCCCGGTAGTTTGAACCCTTCCCGATCACCGACCACTACCATTTGTCTCACAGTGTAATCAGTGTTGCCAAGTTGGGGGTTTTCCCCCTAAATTTAGAGGATTTTCAACCGCTTAGGGGGATTTTAGGGAGCAGCAATTTGTTGGGGGTAGTTTTGACTTAAAAAGCAATTAAATTTTAGAGTTCGATGATTGGTTTTGCCAAATTGTTGATAGTTTTTCACATCAATTTTTATTTTCTTTTAGCCTACATATTTTTGAAGTTGAAAAATTTTAGACTGTGACTAGGAAATTAAAGAAAACCAGCTAAAATATAACGAAGTTTTTTATTTTAAGAACAAAAAAATCAATTATTTGCATTTATTAAAAATAATTTGAAATAAAAACTTAGAAAATTGTGGAATTTTGTGAAAATTTATTTTAGATGGAAGTTTTTAGCGGTAGAGCAAATTTAGGGGGTTTTTTTGACAACTTAGGGGGATTTATAAAAAAAAAGACTTGGCAACACTGCTCATAATCTTATTATTTAATAATGTTCAGAGATGGAAATGTTAAAACGATTGAACTTTTATTTTGAAAACTCCTTGTTTTTCATGTTTATTATTAATTTCGAACTTATTAGTCCATCATTTTAATTGAATGAACTTTACTAAAGTAAAAATGAAAAAAATTTAAAAAAAAATAAAAATTTGTTCTATACTGAAATAAAAACCTCATTTCCCATCACTGGTGCTCTACACACACACACCACATGCACACTAAACCGTACCACCTTAAAGGCAAAAAAAAGTGCGCGGTACACCTTCAAATATAAAGTAATTTTGCAAGGCAATTCCAAAAAAAAAAAATTAAATGCCGAACGTAGGGGTCGCCTTTTTTAATTTTTCGTTATAGCTTCGGATTTTAAAGTGTGATATATCGATTTTTTGCCGCGAGGAGACCAGTGTTTTGCTATAAAGGAAAATCCAATGAAAAAAAATTTAAAAAGGCGACCAAAAAAATTTAAAAAAAATCTGCTCGGTTTATCGAAAAACTTTCTTAGCAAAAGTTTAATGATTTTTTGCGAGATTTAATTTTCTGAGATTAGGGTTGTACATTAGGGTGGTAGCAACTGAGATCTGGTGGGTAAATACTAGAACGGAATACTTGAGGTCAATGGTCCTTAGAGCAAAATATTGGTCCCCTCGAGAGAAAAACATCGATGTATCATACTTTAAGATCCGACTGTAAATGTCAAAAATATAATGAAAAATGTAAAATGACAACCCCTATGGTCGGCAAAAAAAATAAAAAAAATTTTTTTTTGAAACCTCCTTGCAAAAAGCACTATTATGAATGAGAAGGAGGAGAGAAGGAGAAAACCCCCCTGCATTTATTTGAAACTCATTGGAGAAGACCCTAACGATAACAACTCCTATAGTGCGAATCCTAAAAAAGCTCGACTTGAATTGAGAAAAGTCATCACCAAAAGTAATAACCTTTGACACTAATGCTTTATGCCACATACGATCGAACACCTTGGAAATATCTAAAGCAACTATTTTACTTTCAGCAAATCTGTGAATGGACCGACTCCAAGGCTCCGAGAGAAGCGCCTGCTGGTCTCCCGTAGAACGGCTTCTACGAAAGCTATACTATCGATCGTTAAGAAATGAGTTGGAGTCGAGACAGTTACCATGGATTAGCTGGATATTGGCAACTTTCCACTACGATGCAACAATACCCCAGCAAAAAAAAACTAGAAGTGGTCTTAAGGAATCAATTTTTCATTGATTCCAAACTATCATTAAGTTCTGATTTTGCGCTTCTAAAGCAGTTCTTTTTCACAACTTCCAAAAATGTGATTTTGAATAAAATTAAGTCTTTTCAAATCTAGCTAACTACAGATATTTCAATATAAATTTAGCATTTCTAACTAAGGCTAAGCACTTAACTTTAGTTAATTTGAGACAATTTATCAGGTCCAAGTGATTTGCTCAAATTTTTTACGAATCAACATTAATTCCTTTTCAACATCAAAAGGATCATAAAAAAAAACTTCCACTCTATGACAGGCTTATGTTAAATTCATTGGTTCCGATCAAAATTTTCGCAATATCGAAACCCAAATCACTGCTTCTTTTTCTCTGCTTTTGATGATTTTTTTCTTACTGGGACGTGTCAAAGAAGGTTTGCCAATGGACACGATAGAGTCGAAGGACCAGCGCTGGAATGTCATACCCATTGGTATTATGACTATTTCTATTGGGATTATGGCTAAAATATTTTTTATTATATTATAAGTGTAATTGAAGTGTATTCCTAAACATTTTCGGGCATAATCACAAAAACCGAAATTCTAATTGTCAGTTTGGTAATTGTAATTTTGCAACCTATTCTTTACCACAGAAAATTTTGTTGGGAGGTTATAAACAAAATTGAAAGATACTGTCATTAATAAATATAGACCTACAGCGGTGGCCACGAATTTAAGACAATTCAAGCTTTTTCTAATTTTATTGTTGTTGCCTTTATTTTTAAAGATCAAAATAGTGGCTAAATTTGCCACGAAAGGCAAGGAGATGGTTCAGAAAATTGTACAGAATTTTAATGTAATGTTTTTTTTTTCATTTTGTCACTTATTTTATGTGGGCGTGGCTTTTAACGAAAAATTAACGATAACAACCTTTTAACAAATTACATAGTAGAATTTAGGTGGTACTGATCGGTTCTGTACAAACCGATCACTTTTTGTTTCGATTTATCGATGTCCGTCCGTCCGTCTGTCTGTTTATGCATTCTTGTGCGCACTCTACAGGTCGCAAATATTAAGATATTTTGATTAAATTTGGTACACTATTGATTTTGGTTAAAATCGGTCCATTTTCAGACCTAGTGCCCATATAAGAGTCCCCCCAAATTTGACTTGTTTACACGCTGCAAGTCGCAAACACTAAGATATTTCAATGAAATTTGGTTCGCCGACTCGCATGATCCCAAGGACAAAGCCTATTGCTTCTAGGTAGGATCGCTCCATATTTGGACATATCGCTTATATGGACTATATTTGCGAATTTTTCTTTTATCACTTTATAGAAAATTTTGACACAAGTCCATTTTAACCCATTCGAATTTCGGATCCAAACATTAGTTGGCTTTTAATCATTATATAGTCGGCATGCCCGACTTTAACTTTTGTATTCGTTTTTTTTTTTTTAATTAAAGCAATTCTTTTAATTTTTTAACCATTTTACATTAAACATTTCGAAATAATAAAATTTATTGCGGGTAGAGTTTTAACTACATACAAATCGTGCTTGTGCATGCATACATTCTATATATGGGGGCAAATTTTTCCAACCCTCCCATAATATAAATATAAAATAATAACTGATAAAAAATTGTCCTAACTGATAAAAATTTTACAATGTAAATTTTATACTATGAAAAAAATCCCCTTACTGGGAGTTTTTTTCGAAAACTTTAAATTTAAATTTTCTAAAATATTTTCTTATAGTCTATCGACGGATGCAACATTGATGAAACGAACATTTTCGAACTATTTCAAAATATAACTAAAAATATATTTATCTCAAAATACGTTATCTGTAATATTTTTTAAAATAATTTTTCAAATAAAGGACATCCCACCAACACTTTGCTAATGCGTGCGATATAGGTACTCATACATTACCTCCCAGTGTAGAAAATCACTAACAGATATGTGATTATATAACCACATAATTGCCTAGTGTAGAAACGGCAAAGATATATCGTTATTTTCTTGGAATACCAGTAATGACAGCGACTTATTTTCTGCATTATTTCAAAACATATAATAATGAGTTTCTCACAACTAGTTCCTTTTTCCATTATTTCGAAAAAAAACATAATGCGTTACCAATAATGTCTTATTTTTTATCTTTATTTCAAGTACAAAGTAGTGTCACACTTTTTTTTAATTTTTTCTCAATATCTTTTCAACACTGGTAAAGGTATACATTAGGGTGGGTCGATTTAGCAAAAGATATTGTGCCATCGATTCTTCGATAGCTTTTGGTATGAGGAAAAATATTTCCCACTACGACATATCAAAAAAATCATTTTCGAGGCACCCAAATTTCAATTTCTTGAATTTTTCTTAATTTTTATTTTTAAGGTTTTTTTTTAGTAGGTAATAAAAAAAATCGGTTGATTTCCTTTTTTTTTAATATTACCTTTCCAAGATGAAATTGTACGTTAAAAGCGATGGCGATGGCAGTTTTTCCAAAAAAAATTTTTTTTTAGGTTTTGGACGAGTTTTTGTCGAAAAATCGATCTTTTAATGCGTTAATTTTTAAGGTTTTTTCAGTAGGTAGGTTAAAAACAAATTCACCGATTTAAAATTTTTTAAATATATCTTATCCAAGGTCAAAGTGTACGCTTAAAACGATAAAACGATTTTTCAAAAAAAAAATTTTTTTTTGGGTTTTTAGACGAGATTTGGGCGAAATTTGGGCGCCTCGAAAATGATTTTTTTGATATGTCGTAGTGGAACTTTTTTTCCTCATGACAAAAGCTATTGAAAAATCGATAGGACAATATCGACAAATTTTTGTCCTTATAAATCGGCCCACCCTAGTATTTATACATGTGTAATCACGTATTTTTGAATTTTTTGTATATTGCAGCGTACCACCTTACAGGCAAAAAAAAAAGTGCGCCGTACACCCTCCAATATGAAGGATTTTTGCAAGCAGGTTTCAAAAAAAAATTTTTATTTTTTTTTGCCGAACGTAGGGGTCGCCATTTTACATTTTTCGTTATATCTTTGGTATTTACAGTCGGATCTTATAGTCTGATACATCGATGTTTTTCTCTCGAGGAGACCAATGTTTTGCTCTAAAGACATTTTGACCTCAAGTATCCCGTTCTAGTAGTTACCCACCAGATCTCAGTTGCTACCACCCTAATGTACCACCCTAATGTCAGAAAATTAAAGCTTGCAAAAAATCATTAAACTTTTGCTAAAGAAGTTTTTCGCTAAACCCAGTAGAATTTTTTTTTTTATATATTGGTTGCCGAACTTAGGAGTCGCCTTTTTTAATTTTTTTAATTGGATTTTTACTATATAGCAAAACACTGGTCTCCTCGAGGCAAAAAAATCGATATATCACACTTTAAAATCCGATTTTAAATGCCAAAGCTATAACAAAAAATTAAAAAAGGCGACCCCTACGGTCGGCAATATATAAAAACAAAATTCTACTGGGTTTAGCGAAAAACTTCTTTAGCAAAAGTTTAAGCAAAAATACATCAAATTGGAGGGTGTACGGCGAACTTTTTTTTGAGGTACGGTCTAGTGGCCAGGCTATAAGGAGTTTGTTCTGATATTTGTTACACCAAAAAATATTCAACCTAGACCCACCTTTTAGTCACTTTTTGGTTCGAGTTTCGTGATAGACCTAGTATCCGTATAAAGCTTCCCAAATAATTGGCTCTTAATTTTGTTCGCATGCTACAGGCCGCACATATACAGTGGGGAGCATTATTGAGTACATGTCAGCACTTGAGGAAACTTACAAATGCAGGCATAAAAATATCGGACAAGGGGACTAAAGTATACTTTTCAGAAAGCAAAAGGTTCGCTTAATCTAAATCTGGCCTCAGAAATGACCTTCCATATCAGACTTTCGAGCTATATAAATGGGAAAAACTTTACTTTTCTTCAAAATATTTCGAATCGTATGTTTCCTCGAAAAATATTTTTAACAAGATTTGTAACTGTATCTGAATATACTACTCTTCCTCTTTAAAAAAGTTTTTGAATTCTTTTGATAACATATTTTTTTACGGATATATCGTTTTTTGAAATTTGGGTCTTTTATTTTTTTTACAATTTTACTTTGAAATTACGGTGAAGGCCCAAATTTCAATAAACGATATATCCGTAAAAAAATATGTTATCAAAAGAATTCAAAAATAATTTTAAAGAGGAGAGTAGTACATTCAGATGCAGTTACGAATCTTGTTAAAAATATTTTTCAAGAAAATATACGATTCGAAATATTTTGAAGAAAAGTTAAGTTTTTCCCATTTATATAGCTCTAAAGTCTGATAAGGAAGGTCATTTCTGAGGCCAGATTTAGATTAAGCGAACCTTTTGCTTTCAGAAAAGTATACTTTAGTCCCCTTGACTGATATTTTTATGTCTGCACTTGTAAGTTTCCTCAAGTACTGACATGTACTCAATAACGCTCCCCACTATATGTAGGTATTAAAATGATATTTGGAAGGCACATATGGGTCCAACGCAAAGCCTATTGATTTTAGATGAAATCGGTCTATATTTGGATCTAGCATTGGACTATACGAGTATTTCCGATTTTCTCTTAAATACACTTAATATAAGAAAACATCAAAAATTCTTTCTGATTTTCTAAATTTCTACTATTTTATAGAAATATTTTGATAAAAGACCATTTCTACTCACTATATAGTCGTAACGCCTAACTTTCAGTTTTATACCCGTTTTTTTTTAAATTTTTCTTTCGATTATAGCCATACCACTGTATCGAAAAAACGGTAACCGTAACCTATACCGAAATAAGTATTAAAATCATGACGGTATGAAACCCATAACCATTATTCATTTCGGTTGCTATACTTGAAAAAATTCATAGTTGCAAATATTAACTAAAATGAATCAAGTTTTTCCTTCCCGCAACTAAGTTTAAAAACCCTAATGGGGAACACGTTTTTTCAATCTCAAATCCATTCTACACAAATTTGGCGCCCAATCAGGAACATTTTTAATATAATCCTAATTAGAAGTAGATTTGAGTTCCAAAAAACTCCTTCATTTTTTAAATCATTCGGTTATACAGTAAAATGGCCTAAATATTGTGATTTATATTTCTTTTGGGACTATGCATGGAAATTATTACCAGTACATTGCCATTTTGGCGCCTGAGCAGTTACGCTATAAAAACAATCACAATAAATTGTTAACTATTGCGTCCAATTAGAAATTCTTTTGAAATTTTTGTGAACAGGAATTTCTTGTAATTTTTGTACTGGAGTGTCCTCTAAATAGAATCACGAGTAACCCTTTGAATCATTTTCGTCCCAACAACAAAAATTTTTTAAATACTTTTTTTTCTTCTTGAAGTCATTTAAAAATATATTTCTCATTGTATACTATTTATGCTAAAATATTTTCTTTTGTATAATTAATATCGGCAATTACTTAAACAATAAAAATCATTTAAATTTTTAAAAATAAATCAAATAGAAATCAGTTATGGTTTTTCCTAATAAATAAAATATGTCGAGATAGCTAAGGTGGTAGAGCTTTCGACCGGCAATCTGGAGTCCCAGGTTCGATTCTCGGCATGGGCAAATTTTATTAAAAAAAATTTATTAAAAAAAAGTATTTTATTATAGTTGACCTTTTTTTGTAGAGTGTTGTTTTGTTTCGGCTTGAGGTCAGTTTAAATTATAATAAAAATAGAAATTAAATTTTTTTTAGATTTATTATTTACTTAATTTTTAAAAAACAATATTTCGACTAATATCATTAGTCATTTTCAAGGAATCTAAAAAAAATACCGGGGCAGAGGGTCCCGGGTTCGATTCCCGGCGCGACCAAAATTTTTTAATTTTTTTTTTATTTTATTAATTTTTTTTTAATATTTATAATCAATTTGTTTAAATTCAATATTTTTAATTTTAAAATTTCTAAAAATATGTATATATAAAAAAAATGGTGAGAAATTGCTTTTTATGCTCCTGTAAAAATAATACTCAAAACAATATTGAATCGGAGTGCACCTTTTTACACTTGTTTAGTAACTGCTTTTATTGAAGAGAATAAGGAACAATAGCTCGCATTAACAAAGTGGTGTTTTTATGCCAGTCAACTTTCATATCAAAGAATAGCTCAGCGGTAGAGCGCTATACTAGCAGTCGTGAGGTCGCAAGTTCGATACCCGGTGGCGACAATGAAAACACTTTTGTAAAATAAAAAAAATATATTTTTTTTGTAAAAAACTTTTTTTTTTTTTTATTTAGAATTTGTACTATTTGATCTTAAACCGAACAAGAAAATAACACTCAAAGAACTTTTTTTTAACTTTTAATTGGTGAAAAAGAGCTTCCTTTGCACTCGTTCAAAAAGTACTGAAAAAATGTTGAAGTGGGAGTACTCCTCTCCTACGACAACTCAGTGCTAAAATTATTAGTGTTTATGTTAAAAAAGAAGCACATCTAGATCATCAATTGTAGTGCTTTTTATACTGCTTCGGCATCTCTTTTTTTGATGGGTTGTTACACGAAAAATTTTCATCAGCTACAACAATATTTTTAATAACTTTGAAGAATTTTTACTTTTCAGTGGGAGGCTTGAACTAATTTTGCCCCATATAAAAAAATATAACCCACATTTGAAATACATTTAATAAGTACCACGTTTTTATAGTGCAATCAAATACGTTTTATTATCTGTTGCAATCAAATGCAAAATAATATCTTTTATTGCAAACGTTAGAAAAGTGAGAGAGAACAAAAAAAAAATAAAAATGATCAAAACTATTCATACACATACATTAACATTATACTAAATGTGTAGATTGCATATTCAGTTTAATACTATAGAAAATGGCAAAAGCAAAAAAAAAAAAACATTGGCAAAATATTGCTGCATAAAAGCCTTGCACAAAGCAAAAAACCAACAACAACAAAAACTACAAAGTATAAACGAAAAATATATTGTGTATGAATTGTATGATAACACCGTCCAACACAAAAATAACAATAACAACAGGTTCGCACTTGTAAATAAATTTAATATATTTTGAAAGAATAGTTCAAAATATAATAAATGTGTTTTCAGCATTCCTGCAACCCGTTCCTGTAATGAATGGTCACCCTACTTTATACAGGATAAGTTGTGGAGATGAAATGTAAAATTTATTTTTTGGAATAGCTATTTTTAGTTTCGTTAGTTTTGTCAATACTGGTACACTCATAATATTTTATCGTTCAAAACAACCTAAAATATATATTAGATTAATTGAAAACACAATTAAAAAAAGGACTACTGATTTTTCTTTATATTTTAACAATTTTGCTATTTATTTTCAAACATTGTTTAAACAATCCATAAACGAAATAAAAATAATTGAAGAGTCTGTTAAAACAATCTTAAATTTTTAACAGACAAAACGTTAGAAAATAACGATTTTGTGGTTTGTTTTTTTATATTAGAAAGTTTTTTTTTATTTTGTTTGAATTTTCAAAACACTACACACACCTTCATATTTTTATTAGCAATGTTTGTGTGTATGAGTAAAGAATTTTTTGTAATTTAAATGGAAATAATTTTCTATATAAACAAACTATTTAAACAAAAAAGAAAACCAAAAATATTTGAATTTTTTTGTTTTAAAACAGAAAACAAGGAAATTATTTAAGGGGTTACATGACATTCGCGGCAGAGAAAACAGACCTTTTTTAAAAATTCATAACTCAGTCAAAAATAAATATTTTTCAATTGAAGAATTAATTAAAATATATTGAAAAATATTGTTTAACTTTTTTTATCAGTCAATAAAAAACAAACCACAAAAAAATATGTATCGTCTGTAGGAGAATTTTTTTGTAATTTGAATGGAAATAATTTTCTATATAAACAAACTATTTAAACAAAAAAGAAAACCGAAAATATTTGATTTTTTTTGTTTTAAAACAGAAAACAACGAAATTATTTAAGGGGTTACATGACATTCGCGGCAGAGAAAACAGACCTTTTTTAAAAATTCATAACTCAGTCAAAAATAAACATTTTTCAATTGAAGAATTAATTAAAATATATTGAAAATTGCGCTGGGAGTCGCAAAAGTTGTCCGATCTGGAAATAAAATAACTTTTTTAAATCCCAACAAAATTGGTTATCGTATCGTAACCAATCGAATAATAATAAATTTTTTTTAGATTTTTATGAATTTTTAAAGTCAATATTTTTTTCGAAAATACACACTTTCAAATTTGGAACATCACCAAAAATTGAAAAAAAATTTATTATTATTCGATTGGTTATTCATACGAAAACAAATTTTGTTAAGATTTAAAAAAGTTTTTTTTTTTCCAGATCGGACAATTTTTGGGACTCCCAGCGCCGCAACCACGAGGCCCCTTTTTTTCTCTGCCGCCAGTTTGGAGCTCTATAAATCCATGTTGGCGTGAAAAATATATTTTTTTAAATTTTTTTTCTTGTAATTTGTTCAATTCTCTACAATAATAAAATAAAAAAAAAATTTTGGAAAAATGTTTGTTTTTGACTGAGTTATGAATTTTTTTAAAAAAAAAGGTCTGTTTTCTCTACCGCGAATGTCATGTAACCCCTTAAATAATTTTTTACAAAAATAGAACATTGACATTGACTGAAAATATCAACTCCTACAGACAATACTTATTTTTTGTAGTTTGTTTTTTATTGACTGATATAAAAAGTTAAACAATATTTTCCAATATATTTTAATTGATTCTTCAATTGAAAACAAATTCAATTGAAACTAACCTATTACTTTTCAAATAAACCTCAATCGCTTATGGAAAATATATTGTGAGTGTACTTAACCACATATCTGGTAACGATTTTCTATACTGGGATATTATAGTGATAGATAAAAACATAACTGACTAAATGCACACAAGTATGCTTGCACGCCCACATAAAAAATTCAGAAATATGTGGTTATAAATATACTTACAAGTGTTGAAAAAATATTGAGTCTAAAATTTAGTTTTAGAGAACATTTAAAAAAAAAAAATCTAGAATTTTACTTTATATTTAAAATAATGATAAAAATAAATCGTTATTGGTAATGCATTATTTTTTGTTTTCAAATAATGGAAAAATAGTTATTAATAACTTAATATTATATATGAAAAAATTGTTTATTATTATTATATATTTTAAAATAAAGTAAGTCGGTGCTGCAAAAAATAATGGTGTATCACTATCATTTCTACACTGGATGAATTTAACCAATAAATAGCCTGGTAATTACCCAGTCAGAAAAATACAAACGGGAAAGCGGTAGCAAAGCACTTTAGCAGGTGGTACAAGTACTGGCAAAAAGTGCTTTCCCATTCCCAAAATGATAACATCATTAGACAAAAGGACCGGCTGTTCAAAAAGCGCCGGAAAATTACTGGAGGAACAAAATTTTTAAACGTTGGCAAACCGCTGGCAAAACCAATAAATAGGTGGTCTGGAAATATATTTTCCAAAATAAAATTTAAAAAAAGTTCATATGTAATTTTTTTGGTCCTGCCGTGATTTGAACCCAGGCCATCAGATTGGCAGACGATTGCTCAACCCACTGAGCTAACGAGACATATAATATTTAATGGCTAAACGCATAAATGAGTGATAATAGCTGGACAACTACTGGCTGTGCCAAAATGCTAGTACTGGCAAAAAATTTTTTGTAACTAGTATGCCAGTGTTGGGAGGGCAAAAAAAAAGTTGGTCTTGAAGGAGCTTTCCCACAAACAAAAAAATTGATTTTAGTAAACAAAAAAAATTTTAAATTAAAAAAAATCCAAAAAAAATGTTTGCTTTCAACCGGATTTGAACTCGGAACCTTCTGACTACAAACATTTTTTAACGAAGCGTCAGCATTTTTATAAAATCATTGGTCTACCAGTGAATTGATTTTTGTACGCCTGGTAGCATTGGCTAGGTAGCACTGGATAACCACTGATTGCAAACCTTGGCATATCACTCTAAGCCAATTCTTTGCCAGTGGTTTTTTTTATAAACCACCGTAATTTTTGTAAAACAAATACTGGTAAAACGCTTTTTGCAAACGCTGGCAAAGCGTCCCAAATGAGTGTTCTGCCAGTCATTTATTTTTAACACCGTGGTTACCCAGTGGTATGCCAGTGCTTGATTTTTTGTACCACTGGCGATTTCTGACTGGGTAGTTTAACGCTTTGTTTGGCACTAACTTGCTTAATTACTTGGTAATGTCTGTTTATGCTGGCTCTATTAAATTTTCTCATACGTGCTAGCAAAAATTAGTATTTTGTTGGACGGTGTAATATTGAGCAATTTCATTTTTAGTTTCTGTTATTTCATACATATTTTGTTATGCAAGTGTGCATGCATGTGCATGCTCATGTGCATATACATATAACGGCTCAAGCTACTTAACATTTATTTCAACAAATTGCACATACATCAAAAAGTAATCGTTTTTAAAATATAAAAACAAAAATTCTGCCAGAAAAAACGAACTATATAGAAGCAATTTTTTTTTTATGATACAATGATTCCTTAGTGTTCATATAAACACATGATTTGCATACAATCAAAGAGTAAAAGATTAGCAAAATTTAAAAAAAAAAAGCAAAGTTCAAAAGAAAGTCGAGAACTTAAAGAAACAATTAAATAAATGGATGGGGAAACTAGGATTTCTTAGTAAATTTTAATTAGCTCTGTAAACTATAAATTGTGTTTAAGCTATTTATCGCCTCTAACCCTAAATATCGGGGGGAAAATATAGAAAGACTTAAGCTCTCTTAAAATTTAAAACGAAAATCTTGATTTAAATTAGCATTTCAGCTGAAAATTTGTTAATAATTAGCCATTTTAAGTGTAGCTCCACTTATTCATTCCATTTTTGCGCACTTTTTCCATTTTAATATTAATAGTCTCTTATTGCAATCCCCTGCTAACTAATTTAAACTTATTTTCAAATTAATTTCATTACATCTTTGCAAAAAAAAAAAAATTATTACTACAACATTTAATTTAAAATTCACTATTTCAAAAACTACCACTACATGCAGCATAAAATTAACTTTTCCAAAATTATTTACAACCAAACACGTAATAATAAGAGAAGAAAAAATAGTCAAGAGCAATTAAGTGAAACATGAACAATTAGATATATTTACCTCAGGGTGTAAAAGAGAGCGACCCGAAATTTATAAATATGTGAATTTTATGCATATAAAGCACATACATCAACAGATGAATTAACTATGCAAATATGTACTGTAATATACAGGAGGTTCTAGAAAACGATTGTAAAATCATGTGATTTTTAATAACAACAACTTGTAATATCGTATGAAAACTCCCATTTGTTTTTTTGGCTTCCAGAACAGTCTCGATAAGTTTTGAGGAATACTTTTAGCTGAATATCAGCTAAATTTTTAAAAACTTTTATGTTTGAAACCTTGGGGACATTCTAGTAAACAATATGAAAACAAAACAAAAGAGATTTGAAGCAGAAACAAAACAATGCTGAACAATAGTTGTAGCATGTATTTACAGACTCGTAGAGTTCCAGCTATTAAATGCGTGCCTTTAATAAACATAATATATCTATAGTCCACTAAATGCACAACTTTTTAATTTACCCTCAAAAATGTAACACTCTGTGCAGAGCCGTAACTGGAAATTTAAAATAACACAAAATATTAAAAATTATAGCTGTTTATGTAGAAATTATTTTATTTGAAAATATCTTAGGAATTGAACTACATATAGAAAAAAATACTAAATCCAACAGAAACAATATTAAATCAAATATAAGCACCTATGAAATCAAACTAAGTTTGTTTTATTTTTAATTTAACCCTCTAACCGGCAAGCCCGCCTCCAGGCGGGGTATATTAAATTGACCAGAAATGCGCCAAATGGGTATTTTATAATAAGAAATTATGCTTTTTCAACAGAAAACAAAATTTGTAAAATTTTTTGTGAAGAATTTTTTTTTACACAATGCACGGTTTAGAAGCGAGAAAGTGTCAAAGATAAAATTTCGTAAAATTTCAAAAATTAAATATTTTAAAACAACCAAAAGTTTCAAAAATCTTAAAAACATATTTAAATTGACTAAAACAATTGATAGTGACCATGAAGTAAGATTGGAGCTTAATCTATTCAAAAAGTTCCTTACTTTGGTCCAAGGACGCACAGGATTCCATAAGGATACCTTTAAAGGACATCGCCTTAACTTCAAAACGAATGGACGGATTTTTGTGAAATTTGGTAAAAAGAATATATTTGGTATAGGTAGCAAAGCTTATAAGTTTGAATAATATATATTGAAGTTTTGGTGCGTTTTCGCTCAATTTCGCATTTTTCGAAAAACGAAAATCGCTACAACTTCTTAAGTAACAGCACAAAAAATGTAATTTTTTTTATTGTTATTACATCTTGGTAAGAGAAATAATTTGTGCCTAAACCTAGTAATTTTTATGCGCTAGTTTTCAAGATTCATCCTTAAACTATTTTGGCCCATATCGCCTAAAGTAGGCAACGAAAAAAAATTTTGTAGAAGAACTTATTGTTTATTTTTCGTGAGAAACACATGGTATAAATTTCATTGCAAAAAAGCTTAGGCCGGTTAGAGGGTTAATAGTATTTCGAAAACAGAATTTAAAATGTTTGCATATTAAATTTTATACCAACAAGTATGTTTTTTTTTTTTTTTTTTTTTTTTTTTTTTTTTTTTTATAAAGAGAAGCAACACTCAGGAAATTCTTCCTATTATTGGAAAGGGGATAGAGAAGAAGTGAAAAGTGGTGAAAGATGAAGGGCTTCAAATATGGCAACACTGTAATTGCGCGAGATGTCGAATTTTTTTTTTTTAGAACAGTTGTTGGGCGCCATCTGATGCTAAGTTGGCGAACTTTGTTGAAGCTTTTTAGTTCATAGCCCTGTTATATTATTTTACTTCGGTGGGGTTAAGTGCTATGGGAACACCGAAGGAGGACGCTGCGATATGTATGAGGGATAGAAAAAACTCATACATATTACTATTTTTCATAAATTGATGTTGCCTTGGTTGGGGCTCGAACCCGCAACCTCACGTGTAACAGTCCAACGCGCTAACCATTACACCACAGCGCCCACAACTAAACTTTAACTAAAAGAATATTTACTTTAATAAGATTCATACTTAATATAAGAACTTATATTATGCTGATCAACTCAAATGCTGAGTATATTTAATATAGTCCGTCCATCTGTGCGTCTGTCCACGCAAAATGAATGACCCTTCCGGCCAAACTATTGGTCACAGTTCTGAAAATAATTGATCAAAATTTGATACACTCTCAGAACAATTCCGTTGTGGCAACGGAATTTTTTGCCAACCGAATTCAGTTGTGGCAACCGAATGCGACTTCGATTCGGTTGCCACAACCGAATTATCGGTTGCCACAACTAAATTCGGTTGGGGCAACCGAATTACGAGGTTGCAGCAACCGACCCAATTCGGTTGGAAAAAATTCGGTTGTCACAACGGAATTGTTTTGGGAGTGTACATAAGTGTGTAGTTCCCCAATTAGGGACTCTGTTGAAAATTATTCAAATCGGTCCAAAAGAGATTTTAAGCAATTTTATTCATTAATCGGTTAGAGCTAATTGGGGAAGTACTAAGCCAAAAGTTGAACCCAATTGGGAGAGAAAAAATTAAGTTCAAATTTTGCCCATTTACTCCCGCTTATTTTATCAAAGTATTTCAAAAGCCGAAAAGTTCAAAAAATTTCGAAAATGATATTGCTTTTTTTGGTTTTATTTGGTCTTAATATAAAATTGGTGAATAAATTGAACCACTTTGGAAAGCAGAACTCCAGGCCTAAGCGATAGACTAACCTTTATTCGCCTAACCTAACTCGAAAGCCAAAATGTTTACGTGCAAAATTCCAAGACCCTCAAGATATTCGAGAATTTAGTGTTTCAACTTTTTAAACTCAATTTTGTAAAATTATATGATGAAATTCCTCAGTTTCATACAGCCCATTCACATAAGGTCACCTTAAGTTGGAATATTGTCAACAAATAAGTATTTAACCCTAATAATTGCAAAGTCTGGAAAAGCACAATAATAGTGTTTAAGGTCCCATATTGTTCGTTCTATGAGCAATAACAATTCGCTTACGTAGTACACCCCTAAAAGACTAGAAGAAAGCGCACCCTAAACAATTGGAAAATATTTAATACCAGCGTCAGATCTGTACTCCTGTATGGCTGCGAGACATGAAAGGTTAGCAACATGATTACAAAGAAGCTGCAAGTATTTGTTAACAAATGTTTGAGACGAATTCTTAGAATATTCTGGCCTACTCGCATAAGCAATATGGATTTACTGAGAACCTGCAGTAAATAAGTAGATGTCAAGAACAGTCTCCGGCTCCCGTAAGTGAGTATCGTAGCATCTTCCGACGACAGTTCTGGGCAAAAGAAAGTTAAAGTTTTAATGATACGGAATGCTAGTTCTTGGTCGAGTCCCCATTTTTGCAGAGAAAAGTTGGTATTTAAGATAATTTAAGCGTGGGCGCTGTGGTGTAATGGTTAGCGCGTTGGACTGTTACACGTGAGGTTGCGGGTTCGAGCCCCAACCAAGGCAACATCAATTTATGAAAAATAGTAATATGTATGAGTTTTTTCTATCCCTCATACATATCGCAGCGTCCTCCTTCGGTGTTCCTATAGCACTTAACCCCACCGAAGTAAAATAATATAACAGGGCTATGAACTAAAATAAAAAGCTTCAACAAAGTTCGCCAACTCACCGTCAGATGGCGCGCAACAACTGTTCTAAAATTCAATATCTCGCGCAATTACAGTGTTGCCATATTTGAAGCCCTTCATCTTTCACCACCTTTCACTTCTTCTCTATCCCCTTTCCAAAGGAAGCAACACGTTAATTAATAGGAAGAATTTCCTGAGTGTTGCTTCTCTTTAAAAAAAAAAAAAAAAAAAAAAGATACCTTGAGTTTTGTAGTAAAAGTTTTGTGGTTAAAAACGATGTGGATCTTACCCCTTCGAATTTGTTCCATCAGAGCTTGTGTTGCCAATTTATTCTGGTTGAGATTAATCTGCATAAGCAAGGCCATTGATTGTTAATGTACGCCTCATTTGAGGATTTCGAAATTTCAGACCCCGAACCTGCAATGTGAAGCAGAGTTTTCTTAAATCTTCCTCTTGCATCTAAATCTTCCATATCCTGTGTTGTTTTGCAATAGCTGTGTGTATTTCAGGTTCTTGTTGCTAGTTGTAGCTTTAGCGTTCATGGAGGCCAATTCACCAATCTCAGTAGGGGTTTTATAGTCAATTGATAATGACGACTATGGGCCCGTTTGTTCATCACCCTTAGCAAGCGGTACTAAGTTATTCAGGCACTGCATTGTAAAAGCAATAGGTATATCTCCTCCAAACTAGAACAGGTTGCTTTAGAATTGGTGCTAGAACTGATTATATAAGTGGTTCTGGGGCAATGAAAGCTTACATTTTGACTTGAAGTAATCAGTTCTAGAACTGGTTCCATGAAATATATTGTAATATATTGTGAAGTAATCGGTTCTAAAAAATTTTTAAGGATATAATGTTGTTAAAATTTTCCACTTCGGGAGCTACCATTTTCCAATTTTTGGTCCACCATGATGACAGTAATGAAACCATGACAGTTGGTTCCGTAATTACCGCAGTGACTTTTGATTAATAACAATTTATTGGCCTGAAGTCCGATGAATAACAATTTATTAGCCTGAAGTCGAAACTGGCTACTACCACGAGAGAGAAATGGGGGCAACTATTATTTTTTTCTCTGTAACTGAAATTTTTCCAACAGAAAATGGCGTCAAAAGTTGGGAATTTTCCTAAAGAAAACATTACGTAATAACTGGAACATTTTTTTATAAGATAAAAATTTTAGTTCCATCAAAAAATCCTGTAGACGTCCCTGCTTGTAGGTGTAAGCAATGTTGACCATTAGCTTAATTTTTTATTAAACATTTTCAAAGTAACAAAATGTTTTTAAACAACATTTTGCACGTAGATATTTAGAAATTTATTTTTCAAATTATCAAAATTACCCAATAAGCACATGGGTTTTAAAAATTCAAGTGCTTTAAATTTTGCTTGAAGTAAAGTATATTTCAAATTCTAGCACTTGTATTTTTAACAAAAATATTTCAAACTTGAATTTGCTGGAGTATGCTATTGAAATAAAATGTAATAAAAGTTGAATTCAAGCCTTGAAACTGGAAAACAGGGCTGGAATTGAACTTGATTTCAACTTGAATTCCAGTGAAAATGTTTATAGGGTATAAACAGTAATGTTTTAGCATTTAAAATGTAGTTACGAACAAATTTAATTACACATAAATATTTTTAGTGTGCATGTTCAAAATGAAGATTCATATAAATGTTGAGATATAATTGTATAAATATATTTCAGTGTTTATTAACAACAATTGTTGGACGATACAGTAGGATTGAAAGAAGAGAATTGTGTAAAAATTTTCCCTAGAAATTGTAGCCGTTTGGCGAGATTCATATAAAATATCTAGCATAAACTGTACTTAACCCTCTAACCGGCCTAAGCTTTTTTGCAATGAAATTTATACCATGTCTTCCTCACGAAAAATAAACAAAAAGTTCTTCTACAAAATTTTATTTCATTGCCTACTTTAGGCGATATGGGCAAAATAGTTTAAGGGTGAATCTCGAAAACTAGAGCATAAAAATTACTAGGTTTAAGCACAAATTATTTCTCTTACCAATATGTAATTGCAATAAAAAAATTACATTTTTTGTGTTGTTACTTAAGAGGATGTAGAGATATTCGTTTTTCGAAAAATGCGAAATTGAGCGAAAACGCACCAAAACTTCAATATATATTATTTAAACTTATAAGCTTTGCTATGTATACCAAATATATTCTTTTCCCAAATTTCAGAAAAATCCGTCCATTCGTTTTCAAATTAAGGCGATGTCCTTTAAAGGTATCCTTATGGAATCCTGTGAGTCCTTGGGCCAAAGTAAGGAATTTTTTGAATAGCTTAAGCTTCAATCTTACTTTATGGTCATTATCAATTGTTTTATTCGCTTTAAATATGTTTTTAGGATTTTTTAAAATTTTGGTTGTTTTAAAATATTTAATTTTTGAAATTTTACGAAATTTTATCTTTGACACTTTCTCGCTTCCAAACCGTGCAATGTGTACAAACAAATTCTTCACAAAAAATTTAATAAATTTTGTTTTCTGTTGAAAAAGCAAAATTTCTTATTATAAAATACTCTTTTGGCACATTTCTGGTCAATTTAATATACCCCGCCTGGAGGCGGGCTTGCCGGTTAGAGGGTTAAGTGAACGCTTTAACAACACCACTGTACAATTATAAATTGAACTCAATTGTGTGGGTATGACTGAGCGTGCACCGTTGCACGAGTCTATCTGTAAGTTGTTGTAGTCTGCGTGTATGTATGAATGTTGGTTTCTATATATATGTGATTATATGCGTAATTGAAATTTCAATTTAAAATAACACATTTACACTTCGCACCTTACTATTCTATATATGTGACAGCGCATAGAGAAAGGGACCTAAGGGTAAAAAATTCAATTATTTTTTTTGTGGACAACATCTGAGCATCGAATGAGACCGATCCCATGCTCTCCTGACCTTAGGTCCCTTTCTATTTTGCGCGTCACATATATGTATTTCTGTTGCCAAATTCACAACGGTTTGTTGTTTTGAGGTTATTTCTTTTAACAGCTAAATTTAGGTATGAGTGTGGAGCATATATATTCATGTGATATGTGTATTTTGTTCGCAATTTTCATGTTTCAATTTTAATTCAACACTATGGGCAGCCCCCAACACTCGCCTTCATAGAATTTTAAGTATTTTTCAACATGTGAAATGATAATAAAAACAAAAACAAAATATATAAAGAAACACCAACCATATAATAGAAATTGTGGACTTTTACTGGATTCTCATCTTCTTTTTTATAAACCAGCAGTTGCTTGTATTTTTACTTATTTAACTTTATACAGTTCTCTGCTTGGAAGTTTTTTTCTTTTTTTTTTTTTTTATTACTCACACACGAATTTTTCATTTATTTGTAGAGTACATGCGATTATCGTAAAGTTTATAGCAGGACATGTGCATTAAAATGAAGGTAAATACAGAAACATTTATATATATTTATTCCCCTCCTCACATGCACACACACACACACACACTCTCTCATACATAGAGTTATAAATATCTGATAAACTCTCATAGATTAACATTCCCATACACTCATACTCATATGAACATGAACATAATTTATAAAAAAAAAACTCTCGTAGCGGTTATAAAAATATAAGTAATGGAAATGTGAATAGATTTTCTTAAGACTATTAAAATATTGTACTTTAGTTTTTATTGTGCAAGGATGCTGTACATTTTATTTTGCAAGATTTATATTTGAAATGATTTCTTTTTTTATGGGATTTAAGATTTTTGAATTTGAACTTAGCATTAAAAGCTTTTAAAGAAATTTCTGTGAAATGAAATGAAACATTTATGCAAAAAAAAGCATATGTGTTATAGATAAGCTTTTCTGAGGGGCAATTTTGTAACTTTTTAACGACAAAATTCGGTAGTCCATTTAACAAGAATTCATAGTAAACTGACAACTTAACTACCGAATTTTGTTTCGGTAGTCCATTTAACAAGAATTCATAGTAAACCGACAACTTAACTACCCAATTTTGTTGTTAAAAAGTTAGAGAATCCCACTACAAATGTATATAAGGTTTTTTTTATTTTATTTTTTTTTTTAAGAGAAGCAACACTCAGGAAATTCTTCCTATTAATTAACGTGTTGCTTCCTTTGAAAAGGGGATAGAGAAGAAGTGAAAGGTGGTGAAAGATGAAGGGCTTCAAATATGGCAAAAGTGTAATTGCGCGAGATGTTGAATTTTTAGAACAGTTGTTGGGCGCCATTTAATGGTGAGTTGGCGAACTTTGTTGAAGCTTTTTAGTTCATAGCCCTGTTATATTATTTTACTTCGGTGAGGTTAAGTGCTATGGGAACACCGAAGGAGGACGCTGCGATATGTATGAGGGATAGAAAAAACTCATACATATTACTATTTTTCATAAATTGATGTTGCCTTGGTTGGGGCTCGAACCCGCAACCTCATATGTAACAGTCCAAAGCGCAACCATTACACCACAGCGCCCACATAAGGTTTTGAGCTCGGGAATTTCCGGGATTTTCCAGCAAAAGTGTGCCAAGAAATCCTGGAAAAATATATTTTGGTTCTCGGTAATATGAGAAATGTTAAAAAAAAATCTAATTTTATAAAGTAGTCGTAAAATTAGATTTTTTTTAAAGGAAATAAATTTTTCTTCAAAAAGTTGTAAAATAATTGCTTTTTTTTAGAGCCGAAAAGCCTGTTTTGTACAATATTTTGAAAATATTATCATTTTAATGATGATAAAACTTTTTTAAATTTAAATATAAATAATTATCAGCTAGATCGACACACCGAGAAGTAGAACTTTCTTTATTACAGCCTTTGGTTGGAACTTTTGAGCAATTTTTTGAAATTCTATTTCAGGATCTACTCAATAAATTTGAAAATTTCACCTAATTGTGTTATAAGGAAAGTTACAATTAAGCAAATTTTTGAGTTCCTTACGAGTTCTTAAAAACCCCTTTAAACATTTCCCGACATGATTATATTTACTTGAAATTTAAATCCGTATAAAATATATTGGATTTGATACACCCATCCAGGCAGAAAAATAATATCGGCACAACATTGCCAAATCGTTGGCTTGGTCGGTTATGCGTTGGCAGAATGTGGGAGAGTATTGTCTTGTAATGACGAGTTTTCCTACACTCAAGAAAAAGTCAGTAAAGTCAGCAAAAAATATTGCTGTGTCACTTAGTCGATTTCAAATTAAAAAAATTCTTGCTAAAATCACTAAACTTTTTGCTGAATATTAGAAAACTGAAAAGAATTCAAAAAATGTGTAGATAAATTTTATTTTAATTAAAAACGTTAGTTTAAAAACGTTAAAATTTTTTTATTTATTTATATCTACAATACAACACACTTGGTAATAGTGGGGTGGGAAAGATAGGAACCTCTGATTGAGAGTGACGGCTGAATTTCGGAAGAATGAGTGAGCGGGGTGCTGACAGATCTGCAGCAAAGCACACGGGGTCTGTAAGCACGTATTCTCTAAGGGAGATGGCCTACGCTCGGCACACACTGAATTTTGTTGTAAGGAGGTAACCAACGCTTGGCACACACTCAATGTGGTTCTATGGAGGTGACGAATGCTCGGCGTACACTCGCAGTGTTGGTCAATGGCACACACTCGATGTTCTGTAGAGGCGACCACCACTCGGCACACACTCCCAGAATCTCACAGAATATACGTAGTAACTTGAATGGTTCCTTGAACAACTTCAAAGGATATGTGCAGGATCTCAAAAGACACTCCAAGGATATAGGCAGGACCTTGAAAGATATTCGCAGGACCTCGAATATCATTTGCGTCCAGGAAGCGTGCCGTTCGTAGGTCACTTCCTCCTGCCGTATCCTTTGAATATCCTGCGAAGGTCCTTCAATATAATTTTCAACCAGGAAGAGTGCAGTTTGTAGGTCACTTCCTAACACATTCTTGGAATATCCTTCGAGAAACCTGCCATGGATATTCAAAGAACCTCGAAGGATATTTGTAGGAACCCAAAAGGCTTTTAAAGGATCTCAAAGGATATTCAAAGGACCTCGAAAGATATTCGCAAGATACTTGCGGAATCTCAAAGGATGTGACCCATGCATAGTCACTAGAGCGTACCACCTTACAGGCAAAGAAAAGTGCGCCATACACCCTCCAATACGAAGTATTTTTGCAAGGAAGTTTCAAAAAAATTTTTTGTTTTTTTTTGCCCAACGTAGGGGTCGCCATTTTATATTTTTCGTTATATCTTTGGGATTTACTGTCGTACCTTAAATTATGATACATCGATGTTTTTCTCTCGAGGAGACCAGTGGTTTGCTCTAAGGGCCATTGAGCTCAAGTATCCCATTATAGTAGTTACCCACCACATCTCAGTTGCTACCACCCTAATGTACCACCCTAGTGTTAGAAAATTAAAGTTCTCAAAAAATCATTAAACTTTTGCTAATGAAGTTTTTCGATAAACCCAGTAGAATTTTTTTTTATATATTGGTTGACGAACGTAGGGGTCGCCTTTTTAAGATTTTTTTCATTGGATTTTTCCTTGATAACAAAACACTGGTCTCCTCGAGGCAAAAAAATCGATATATCACACTTTAAAATCCGACTTTAGGTGCCGAAGCTATAACGAAAAAAAAAAAAAATTTTTTTTGAAATTGCCTTGCAAAAATACTTCATATTGGAGGGTGTACGGCGAACTTTTTTTTGAGGTACGGTCTAGTGTGCGTCCAATTTATGGAAAATTTTAAGTACACAGAGAAAACAGATTCGTGCTTACAACCGAATTTGTTGCCAATCGAATGGTTCGGTTGCCGTAACCGAATTTTTCAGTTGAAACAACTGAATATCAATGAAGTGAATAGTCATTTCATAATGGCAACAAAATTTCTATTGCCTCAACAATAATTCGGTAGTCACAACTAAAAAATTCTGTTATCACAACCGAAGCATTCGATTGTCAATAAATTCGGTTGTAAGCACGAATCTGTTTTCTGGGTATATAAATATCAGCCGACGACCTTTGAATATCCAGCTGGTATAGGAATTAAAGCCGAATGACCACAAATTGCGCCGTACGTTCGGTCAGTGGGCACAAAATCAACTGGAACTCAACCCAAAATACTATGTTCAGTGATCAGGCTAATAAATGCGCATGTTAATAAGCCGAATTGCCAGAACGGCGAGAACGTTAGCATCAACGGTGCGCGCTATAGAGCCATGATTGCCGATTGTTTCCCACCCCAATTGAATGGAATTTTGATAAAAGATACGCGTTTCCAACAGAACGGCGCCACATGCCATAAAGCGCGTCTAACAATCGATTTATTGACGATAAAAATTTGGTGAACGCGTTATTTCTCGAAGTGGGCCACTCGATTGGCGACCGAGATGATGCCATTTAACGTATCTAGATAATTTTCTCTAAGGTTACGTGAAGTCATTGGTTTTTGCGAACAAACTGGAAGCAATGGACGCCTTGGAAAACAACATTGTGCAAACCATTACCGAGATACGGCCCCATTGCTTGAAAAAGTAGCTGAAAATTTGATCTGCAGATTACGCTATTTACCCGATAGCCGCGAAGGCGGCATGCCCGACAATATATTCAAGCACTAATGGCATAAAATTATTTTTCTAGTAAAGAAAATTTTTAATTCGAAATTATGTAATCCCATTATTTGATTTCAATTTAAAATTCTACAACTATAAAACTTATAAATTACTTACTAGACTACAAAACTGCTAAACTAATAAACTACTTTACTAACAAACTACCAAACCACTACACTATTAAACTAGTAAACTACCAAACTGCTAAGCTACTAAATACTAATTTTCTAAATTTACCAAATCATTAAACCACTGATCAGCTAAACTACTAAACCGCTATACATAAAACTGCAAAACAATTAACCTGCTAGACTAGTAAATAAAATACTAAAACTTATAAATTACAGAACTACTAAACTACAAAAGTGTTAAACTACGAAACTACTAAACTACCATACTGCTAAACTACTAATCAACTAAACTAGTAAACAATTAGACTTGTTAAATCCGTAACCCCTTGTATTCAATTTTATTATGATTTAGCTATTTCTCCACTTCTTCATCTCTAAAGCTCTTCAATTGATATTTCTATTAAATCCTGCAATTCTCCTTTTCCATAGAAACAGCTTTTTATACAGTGACATATGTCATTTACTGAAAATTTTATACTAGATTTTTCTTTGTTTTTTAATTGCTTTGTTAAAAGCCAATAAATTGTATTTTTTTCAGAAATATGTGAAGTATGCAAATAAGTTAAAAATAGAAAAAAAGCAAATCTCTATTAATCCTTAAGCTGCAAATAAGTAGCAACTAAGGAAAAATTGTTTTAGGCAAATTGCTTTTGTTGATTTTCTTCAGTTTTGTTTTAAAGTACACTTATAGAAATGGATATGTAAAATTAGCAGAAGAAGCTAATATAAATTAGTTAAAAGTGACCTTGCTGAAAAAACTGCTGAAGTTATTAGATTTTTTTGCTAAATATTAGTAAAATAAAAACAGCAAAAACAAAACTGTTAAATTTACAGCACCTCAGTTGTTTTTGAGCTAACTTTTAGTTAATTTAAAATAGCAAATTATACTGTAAAATAAGACGAAAATTTTTCTTAATATTAGAAAACTAAAAATAGCACAAAAAAACAACATTTTATAGCAACAACAGTTTTCTTATTTTTAAATTAAATTTAGTTGAATGTAAGTAGCAGTCTATCCTGCAAAAATCAAGAGAAATATTTGCTAAAAAAAAATAGTACACTGCTAATTTCAGAAGGCTAAATTTCTATTTCCAGTAAAAAAAATTGAAAAAAAAAACTTTTTTATATTTATTTACTTAGCAAATTTTTTGCTGATTTCTGCAGAATAAATTGTTATTTTCTATTAACTAAAATTTAGCTGGAATATAACTAAAATTCAGTTTATTTAGCAGTTTTATTTATGCTCTTCCTAAGTTGCTAAATATTCCCCCATTCATTTGCTAATATTTATTTATGAAAATTTTTATTTTTTTGATAATAATATTTACTAAAAATAATCTATTCATTTCAGCAATTTTCCTGCAAGGTAATTTTTAACTAATTTTTAGTAGTTTTAACTAAAATTTTTATATATTTTTTTCTATTAGTGTAACTACTTACAAATACATTCATTATATATTTGAACTTTTCTTATGTCTTAAGCGGAATAAAATGTATCAAAATATACACTTATCCCTCTTATGATGTGGATTTTTCCGTTTTACCTATAATAAGGCTTTTTCTGCAATATTCCTTAAAAGAGCTTGTAGGACGTTTAGATAGATAAATTAATCTACTTCACTAAAGTTAATACAACTTTTTAATCTCAAGTTAAGAGATTAACTGGACAGTTAAAAGTTAAATTGACTCAGTTTAAAACATCAAGGTGGGACCGTTATCGATCCTGTAAATGCTGAACATAGAAAATGTCGTCGTTAGCAACATATTTATCGGCGGCGCCGGCATCAATATAACGTTAATTTTTATCTGACTTTGTGTTTCTGGTTTTCAGGATTGCCAATCGTCGTTATAACAAAAAACAGTGTTGCATAAAATTAGTAGTATGAATACAGAGTCGTTTAGAAATAGTAAACACATTAAAAGTTGGATTAACTTGTAATTAAAAATATTAAAGTAGGATTTAATTGACTTGTTTCGAGCTTAATTAAGCAGTTATTCCAACTTTTACGAGATTAAATTTTGTAACCAAATGCACTATTAGTGTATCAAATCAGCAATCTTCTTATAATTCGTGTTAAAAACAGGCCGATGTGGAAAAATTGAATTATAAGGACCCAAGAAACATTTTTACGGACTCTCCGGCACTTACGGAATCATGAATCCGGCTTTTACGGCACGTGAATGGTCCGTATGCACGTATCCGAAAAAGCTTGTACGTATACGGAACATCAACGGACCGTGTAACCGATTTTCGAACACAATAGGTTTTGACTCCGTTTTTTTTGTATCCGTTTCCGTACTAGTAAATACGGACTTTACCTGTGTTAATTTGTTTTCAAATAAAAGTTATTAAATTAGTTTAAAAAAGAGAGCTCAGCTTTTTAATAGTTAAAAAAATATTATTGAAACTTAATATTAGAGCAAAACCGTTCACACACAAATGACTTCATCTTCCATTTATTAGATGGTAAGTATTTATGAAATTCCAAATGTGTTTTCACGATGTGTGCAATGAATGCAATGGTGCAAAAAGAATGATTTGCTAATTTATGTCATGTGTAAAAACTCCAATGTAAATACCATCTGTTTAACCTAAACTAATTAATTTTTTTTTTGTTTTTATCAGGTATTAAATTTTATAAAAGGCCTAAATTGCAACGTAATGATGGATGAAGATGCAAACTCCTTTATATCTGTTTTATATTGTGTTGTTATTTTCCCTATTTTAATAAACAAAAAAAAAATATAATGTACTACTCAAAATTAATAAAAAATGGTCAGAATTTAGGTAGATATAGAAGTCCGTTTTTGTTTTATAAAACGGCGTAGATACGGACCAGAAACGGAGTCACTCCGTTTTTTCACGACATAACGGTCCGTAAATGGTCCGTCATTGACGGACTTTAGCCGGACTCATGCCCGTTTTTCACACGACAGACCGGTCCGTAAACGGTCCGTCATTGACGGACTTTAGCCGGACTCATGCCCGTTTTTCACACGACAGACCGGTCCGTAAACGGTCCGTCATTGACGGACTTTCATCGGATTCGAATCAGTTTCGATGTTCCTAAAGTTCCGTTTTCTGGTCCGTATACGGATCCATATACGGAGTACGTTTATGACGGTCCGAAAACGATATGTAAACGGAACGTATTGTTTGTTGGGAAGATTTATTATGGTTTATTACACTAACAGTTTTTTTAGACACAAAAGTTAATCTCTTAAAATTCGTATTAACTGCTTAATGTAGCACTTAACAAGTCGATTAAACCATATTTTAATCTTCCACATAAGGGAACAGAGGGAACAGTGTACATTATTTTCCATTCCATAATATTTTAAGAAGAACGAAAAAAAACTGAATTTTAAACACTGATTTGCTAAAAATCGTATTGAAAAGCAAAATAACATAGTATTGGTATTAAAAAGTATTTATACAAGAACAAAAAAAAAAAGACAAAACTGAATTTCGAAAAAAAAACTATAAAACCACTTAAAACACTTAAACAAAGAATGACTTTTTCTATTTTCAAAGAAACGTTCGAATTCTTACAAACAAAAAGACAAATAAAAACTAAAATTTTATCAAAAAGGAAAAAAAGAAAGCAAAAACTAAAGATTTTTAGGCAGAAGGCAAAGTAAAGTTTTTTTTTTCATAACCCCTACCTAAAAATTATAGGTATATTTAGATTTTCTAAAGAGTTTTTAATATTTTATTTAAAACAATACACGCAGTTTAAATAGAAATAAAAAATAATTTAAAAGATCCACTGTACATATGTACCTTCATACATCTTAACACACTAGATACAGTGCAAAATATAATTTAATATGCATAATTGTTTCCTATCAATATGGATTTATATTGTAGGTTAAAAATAATTAGAATAAGCATTTAAAATGAACGGTTCGTTGTCGTTAAATGAATTTGTGATTCATAAGCGGACGATCAGAATTGAATAGTACCAGCTGCGTTACTTTAAGGGGGGTATCGACTCTAGGAAAAATTTTGTTTTCGAATTTTTTTTTACATTCTTTTCTCTATACGTTCCGAAAATTTCAATAAAAATTCGAAGAAATTAAATTTCCACATGTTTTTTTTTTTGGAAAATATGTTTTAGTCCCAAAGTAATACTCTATGTTGTAAATTTGTGTGTAATAGTATATTTAGACTGGGCAAAAACTAATAGTTTTTTGGCCATTTTTAGTTTTTGAGCCGAAAACTATAAAATTTTATTTAGTTTTTCCATACAATTTTCATACAAACTGAAAACCAGATTCTACCTGGTTTTTCCCAAAAACCAAGTTAAAATATCTGAAATATGCAGTTTTGATTTACCGGGTATCATTTATAATTAATTTTCGCTACACCCTGTTACAACGAATATAGAAGTAAAGCAAGTGTTAAAAAAAATATTTTTTTAATTTTTTAAGAATATTTCTGGTTTACTTAATTTGAAATTGTGTGTTGTTATTCATTAATTTAATAATAAAAAAAAAAGAAAAGTGTGTAATAAAAAAAGTTGTGACAAAGAAAAACTAAATACCCAGTGTAAATAACTTGGCTTTTGCAATTTAGTTTTGTACAAAAAACGGCTGGTTTTTGCTCAGTCTAAATTCAGCTTAAAATTAACTTTAGACTTGAAACGCGTTTTTCTCACAACCATGAGTTCAAAATCGGCTGCCACTGTACAGCAGCGTTGCCACTTTTTGAATAATTATTCAAAAACGGGACTGTTTACACATTCCTTGGATAATTTTTGAATAATGACATTTTTGTGTAATTTCACTGTTTACTAAAAAGTTTACTTAATTCCATACTTTCAAGTCCCACAGTTGATAAAATGAGTTTATTTGTAGAACATCTTGCACAAATTTTAAGTTTCTGGTTAATTATTTTTGTAAAGTTGTTCTACGCGAAACCCAATTTAGTTGGGAGAAGTCAAAACAGTAGTTTTTTATATTATTTGTATATAAACTCAATATTATGTTAATATTTTGAGAAAATATTTGTCAAACTGAATGCAAAATAAATAAATATTTTTGTTTAGGGTGGCATTTGAAATTAAGCAAAAGAAATTTGGTTTTGTTATGATTGTGACTTTCTCATGAGCGAGAAATTTGAGGGATTTGATCAGACAATAATTTTCTTACGGCAGTGGGGCAGATCAAAATATCTTTTAAATAATTCATTAATTCAGTCTTAGTTAACATGCAAAGGCTATTTTTACTATAAGTGGCACTCTATAATTGATTTATAAGACCTTTGTAGGTAAACTGTGGATAAATATTATCAGGTTTTCTCCAAATTAAGAACATATTGGTAGAATGTAATTCAAACAGCATTTGCGAACTTTCTAGTAATGATAGTTTTTTGTTATGTTTTTAAAATCTGTTGATAAATTGAAAAATTGCAAGCTTTAAAAATGTTCACATTTTAGTGATGCCTTTCTTTGTAGCTGAGTGGCACAGCTCCCGTTTGGTCTATGGTTTCAGGCCTCAAAACTTAAGCTTTCTGACAGCAACGTAGCCAGCCGGTAAGAAGTGCATTATTTCCAAATTATCGTATTTTGATTCTCGCCCACTGTGCGCAGGAGAGGGCCACATATGTGCATGTATTATTTTTTTTTTTTATAAAAATAACAACTATTTTAAACTAATAAAAATAATATTAATTTGTTGTGTAATTTCATACGGTTTTGGATAATTTTTGACCTACGGCTGTGTATTTTTTTGCTTTACTGGTGGCAACACTGCTGTACAGCCAAGGTGGGTTTACCGATTTCGATCAGGTTTTTTTTCTTTGGTAGTCAACAAAAAACTGTAGTCCTTATCGTGGCCCTTTTTTTGAATTTCGGTCAAATAAATTTTATATTCCCAAGTAAAATTGTTTTTTCTTGCCTTTTTTGGATTTCTGAAGTTTGTGTGGCAACTTTGTTAAAAAAAAAATTAAAAAGTAAAAATCTGGCCACGATAAGGACTAGAGAATTTATCTGGTATTAAGAATCAGTTTACTTTTTTATTTTCCAATAATTAATGAAGGCTTTGCCTCCTCCTTTGAAGGATTTTGCCTTTTTTAAAAAAGGCTAATAATGAAGTGGCAACCCTGGCGATTTTGCTTGGAGAAACATAAAACTAATATTTTTCGAAAATACTACAATCACATATATTTTAAATAAAAAAATAATATAGTGAAAATATTGTTATGTGAATTTTTGACAACCATTTAAATATGCCCCTTAAAATACTGTTGTTACAATATTTACCCCCCTTAACAGATGTCTCTTGAGCGCAGCAGTGTTGCATTTCATGTAACTATGAGGGAAAATCGAAAAGTCACGCTCTTATTGATACGTCCTAGTATGTTAAAACTTTCATTGAAATTAGAAGAAAGAACATTAGAGAGCTAATACCGATACACAACAGTCGGCGTAGCCATTTGTTTTTTTTTTACAAATTCTCATTTTTTGTATCACTCCAAATTTTTCCTCATTTCATTTTCAGGCTACTTAAGTATTATTTGCCTTAAAATCGTAGCATTGACAATTCCCACAAAGCAAAAAGAAAAGAATCTGCAAAAAGAAAATTCATACAACGTAAAACTTTTAAAAGAACTTAAAAATTCAAGCTGCAAAAAAAAAGGTGGCAGTGCTATGGAAAGGGTTATCTTTCTTAAATCGGTTTATAAATGTCTCAATGCGTGTGTCATTTATAAAGTGTATATGTAAGACAATCAAACAAACTTTCATACATTTATTTATCCCACTACGCCCTGCTTAAAACTAACAAACAATTTTACAAAGTTTTTCCATTAGAAAACATTAAATATTATCCGCCTACTTTTATGAACAAAAGAAAAAAAAAAAAAACTCTAAAACTACAATGACATTAGACATTGGAACAGTTGTACATATACGAGCATATTTGCCTGTTAACGGGATAATCTTTGGGGTAACAATCATTGGTTGGGAGTTTTCCCACAACATATATAGAACAAAAAAAAAAGAATTTCAAAAACAAATAAGTAGAGTTTAAGTTTTTCACCACATACGTGGTTTTAATTTCAACATTTTATTTAACACTTTTTTTTTTTCTTTTGGTGTCATACTTAAAGTTCAGGTAAGAAAAAAAAAGTTCAGGCACATACACCACACATTATATATGTATGATTTACACTAAAGATAGAGCTACAAATATAAATCTGAAAGGTTTATATTTGTAGGTCTGTCTGTATTATAAATCATAGTGTTCAACAACACATATGTTGAATTAGAACAAAAAAAATAAAAGTTATTAAAATTATTTCTCATAAGAATAAATCGACTATATATTGAGCTAAAAACCATAAATCTGCTAAAAAAAAAATGGTGTCAATATAAAGACAATTAAAAGAGGAAAAATGTTTTATAAACACTGTTTTCCAACTGCTTCAATTATTTAACAGAAATAGGGGAAGAAAAAAACGGCCAGCACAGAAATTGTATTTCTTTATAGCGTTAATTATTATACCAAAAACTGACAAGAAGTTTAAAATTTTCAGTTTTCTTAATGCAATTAAAAATCTTTCCTTCTGAAATCAGCAGTTTACTATTTTTTTTAGTAAATGTTTCTATTGATTTTAGTAGAATAGACTGCCATTGCAATTAACTAAATTGTAGTCAAAAATAACAAAATTTTTTTAGATATAATAGTTTAATTTTAGTCTGTTAATGTTTAGCAAAATTTTCTGCAGTTTTTACAGTATAATTTGTCATTTTTAATTTACCAAAAGTTAACTCAAATATAACTGAAATTCTGTAAATTTAACAGTATTATTTTTGCTGTTCTTATCTTACTAGTATTTAGTAAAAAAACTGCTAATTTCAACAATTTTTTCTGGAAAATAATTTTTAACTTTTTTTGTTATTTTTACAGATTTATCTCTATGAGTGTATCTACCATAATTGAGACTAAAACAATAAATCGATGGCTTAGTCGCAAATATGATCTACTAACATATAATTTTGAGTCTACTTACAAATGTATATTTTGAATTTAATATTGCATACTTATAGGGGGGAGAATATGAAATATAAAAACACGAAAGTTGAGAAAACAAGAGCAAATTGTAAATAAATTTTAAATATGATTTAAAGCAAGTGAAATGCTAAGATTTACTCAACTATAAAAAAAAGAAATAATGCATAAGTATAAACTTAAGTTATAAATGTTGCAAAAGTATGCAGATGTATGAGAACTTACACTAAACGATATAAGAATGTGGAGAAAAAAAATATTTGTTAAAAAAAAGTTTAGTCCTCAAAAATTAATAAAAAAAAAAAGTAAAAAAAATCGATGTCGGAATTTTGTTCGTCAAAATTCCACAAAACGATTCCCCTTTCCAGATATTGACATAGCCGAAATTTGAGCTCGATTGGAGTATGTTAACCCGTGCCGCTGAGGGCTCAAAGTTTGAAATACGATTTACAAGGCGAAAAAATCACTTTTTTGGCTTTTTTTGAAAATACAGGCTCTTAAATAACTGTATTTTTGGAAAATGTAAAAAGAATCATAAACTAAACTGAATTCCCTTTCTGTTAAAGTATAAAAATCCAAAATCGGTTGGAAAATATTTCGGTAATTGTAATTTCCTCAGACTATTGTAGGGATATACTCCAGTTGCATTTTTAAGATATACAAATATTCAGATAAAATTTTTTGTCTCTCTTGGGTTATAATAACCTAGTCACAGGTATGGCCAAAGCTGGGATTTGTTTTTTTTATAAATTTGCAAAACTCTATTTTTGAGTTTTTTAAAATTTTGTTTAACAAAATATAAAAAAAAAGTGGTCAACGCATAGGGGTTTATTTAATACACCTTAGAGAATAATTCTGCTGAAAATTACACAAATCCCTCTTTTAACTTAACTGTGACGGAGTTTTAAATTTGAAGATTTTAGAGAAAATTGTGATTTTGGCCAATAATTAATTTTTATGTTTTTAGCTAGCTGGAACAAAATCACTTCCGATTTCATTTAATTCTGGTACGAGAGGTTGTTTTCTAAAAATTTTGTAAAATTCCGACAACGTTAACCCTATCTTTATCAAGGTCAAAGGTGAAATTTTTGAAATTTTTTTTATTTTTCTTGGAAGTATACCAAAACAATGTGTTGTTTCTTGCGGAATTTGGTGAAAGTTGTCCAAATAACTCCGTTAACACCAAATTTTATACATAGTAATAAAAAATTAGAAATTAACCCTTATAGGCACATGGGGTCAAAATGACCCCAAATTTTTAAAATGTAAAAAAGTGCCATTTGGCATGAAAATCAATATAAAAACCTTTAATTAAGCATTTTCTAGAAAAAAAATATAAATTAACATGTTTGTGAACATGGTATCAAACTGACCCATCATTTATGTTAAATAACGATGGTTTTTTTCCCTCTCTATGAGATGCGGTCACCCTAATGCGCACTAAGGTGTAGCAAAATGTCTTTGTTGAGCTACTGTTCAACTTGCCAGAAATTATGAGAGGGGACATCGCTTATAATGTACAACTTTCGTCATCCTACCATGAGAGGAAGGCGACGCATTGTTCGTCCTATAGACAAAAAAATTAATTTTGTCTCAAATTTAGATTAAAGACACATTTTTTGAAAGATACTATTATATAATAGATGATTAAAAAAATAGTTACTATTTTTTACCACAAATTAACAAAAAAATTAAATTCATAAATTCATGATTTTTACTCGCATTTAACGCATTTAAGAGTGTTTAGTATTCAAACCTGGTGAACCTTCCATTTTAGGTAAAGAATGTGTTAAGCGAACTTATGTAAAACACTACAAGAAAATTTTTTTTTGAACATTTCAACCCTCTAACTCTTCAATGAAAGGTAATTTTTGGGTCCATTTTAAAAAGGGACAAAAAAGACCCGTAAGTTGAAGAGCTAGAAGGTTAAAATGTTCCACAAAAAATTTCTTCGTAGTGTTTTACATAAGTTCGCTGAACGCATCCTATACCTAAAATGGAAGATTCCCATGGTTTCTCCCTAAAATCCAGGTTTGTGGGACATTTGAGCGCCAATTCTGAATAAGTAGAAATTAACCCTTAAACACATTTAAAGTTTTTACTTATTACTGGCTTTTAAGTTAAATTTTCAATGCTGATGTCTTCAGAGACTTATAGTAGAATTTCATGATAAATATTTTTGCGGAACATTTTAACCCTCTAACTCTTCAACTTACGGGTCGTTTTTGTCGCTTTTTAAAAAGGCGCCAAAAAAGCCCCTTTAATTGAAGAGATAGAAGGTTAAAATGTTCCACAAAAAAATAGTTTATATATAGATATACAAACTATATCTACATATAAACTATATCATATATCTATACAAACTGAATATTTTTGGAAAGCCTACAAAATTTTCTTAAGTCTTCCATTATTTTTATCTAGATATGGTCACCAGACTCTAAATGGCAGAACCTTAAACATAAAAAAATTTTCTTTGTTTTTAGCGATTTTAATATAAATTTTTTTTATAAAAATCCCCAAAATCTTAGAGAAAAAAGTCATCACAATCTTGGAATTTGTGTTAAACCAATCTGAGATACATATTTCCTGATAATTTATTTCTAAATCCCATAGAGAACTCTTTAGTTCCTGACCAATTTTTCGTAGGAGAAAAGCAATATTTCTATCATAAAATACCTATAATTTTCTTATTATTTTATAAAAATAAGGCGATACTGTTGGTAACACTTAAAAGGATACAATTAAGCACCACTGCCGTATCGATAAACCTTCCTGTTTCGTCAAAGTAATATATTACAAATCTGGAAAAAAAATAGCTCAAGTGACAAGGAAAATCGCATTCTAGGGATCAAAATAAGAAACGAGGAACCATACCTCTAAAACGAATTCTGAATCCCCGATTTTTGACCCGTAGGGTCAAATTTTAAAAAATCCCATGAAAAAATGTTTGTATGGGGAACCCCCAGGGGGTATGACACTGGCAAATAGGAACATTTTAACCCTCTAACTCTTCAATTAAAAGAACTTTTCTTGTCCCCTTTTTAAAAAAAGTGAAAAAGACCCATAAGTTAAAGAGTTCGAGAATTAAAATATTCCACAAAAATGTTCCCTGTATTGTTTTACATAAGTTAGCTGAACACATCGTATACCTAAAATGGAAGATAAACATAGTTTCCCCCTAAAATCCAGGTTGGACGTTTGAGCGCCAAATCTGAATAATTACGATATTAACCCTTAAACACATTTTCAATTTTGACTTATTTCTGTACTGCAATTAAATTTTCAACTTTGATGTCTTCAGATACTTAGAGTAGGATTTCATGGCAAATATTTTTGCGGAACATTTTAACCCTCTTACTCTGCAATTAAAGGGACTTGTTTGACCCATTCTAGAAAGGGACAAAAAAGCCCAATAAGTTACCAAACATGACAAAACAGTGTGATATCAAATGAAAAATGTTGAGTTTTTAATAGAAGAAAATTAACTTCAAATCAGTTTTAGCAGACCTTTTTGTAGAAAAATCGTCAAAAATATCGTCAAAATCGTCAAGAAATCAATATCGGTAAAATATCATAAAAACACCAGTTTAATCTATTTTTTTATTCAAAAAGAAAATTCAGAGCTTTTAAAACTTCGCATTATATGTAACTCATAAAGAATTTAAGTCCGTGATTCCGAACTCTTTTATTGTTTATTTTCAGAAAATCAGTTTTATAAAACACATAAAATAAAACTAAAGAGAGATGATTAAAGCTACCTTACATCTATTAAAAAAACTCCGAACTCTGTTTTTAAAACTTTCAGTTACGTCATAATTTTCTCAATTTTCTAAAAAAAATATGACGATTTTCTAAAAATGTGACATGATTGAGACATTTGGGGGCAAATTTAGAATCAGCTTTTTAAATTAAAAATTAATCTAGTCTAACTTTTGTTTGTTAACTGATTCCAACCACGAACATATTTTTCCACTCTGGCCCGATGAGTACTGCGAATTCCAAAAACACGATTCGAAAATAACAATTTGGGATTTTCTAAACACTTTACTTTATAGTTTTGCTTAAGATTCATTAAAAAATCATTAATTTTGCTAAATCCGCAAAACATACAAAAATCGTCATTCTTAAAATTTTGACTAAAAAAATCGTTAAAATGAAGTAAAATCGTCGCGTCAGGTACCACTGCTGCAAGAAAAAGGAAAAGAGAAAAAGAGAGAATAATTGAGTATTGGAAGTAGGGAATATAAGAAAATCACAAATTTGTTTAGCGCTTTTTAGAAGTTGGTCTGATGAGAAATTACTGACCCGTGCTGGAAATATCAGCTACGACTTTCTAATGATATGTCCATTGACATTTAGAATTTCTAGAAATATTTATTAGGTTAAATCACAAACTCAATGAGACTTCCTTGTTCTCGTCTAGCAGCATCATTTAACTATTAAAATATCAAAGAAAAAACAAAAACAACAAAAAAGTTTACCACAATTTGCTTTGTCATCTTCCGAAATACTACTCTGATGTTTTGACAGATCTAGTAATGTAGTGACATCTATTTATGTACAACCAATAAATGAAAATCGTATGTTTTCTATAATTTGCAGTTACGTTTAAATGGTATCATTAGTGGTACTGCAAAACTAGTGATGCCCCATTACTGTTTCTATACTGGGATATTGGTCTGTTTAATATATTTGCGTAACTATAATATCAACATTAATAAGCAATCTGAAAATCCAATTAAAAAACTTTTTCGATGCAGTCACCATAGAAATATTAACAAAATAAAAATGAAATCATTAACAAATATATAAACTTTGACACATAATAGACATTTTATTACAGTAGAATAAACAAATATCTATGGTATAATATTATGCCGGAAGCTAAACTATTTTGCTAGTAACTACAAAGACTAGAGCGTTAAAGTGGCCAGGTGGAAGTGGAATATAAATTGTATTTCTAACGAGTTTAGAAAGAAATAAGTATTACGTCAATAGTGGCGCCCAAGCAGGGGCACTTGTGTTTAAAGGGGCACTTATTTTTCAAAATTTCAGCTGTCGGCTAATATCAGTGGATAATTCACTAATTTTAGGCTTTATTTTTTATTTCAACAAAATAATGTTGTTCAAAATGGCTGGCAACCTTATAAGCTCAATTATTGCCATCGAATTAATGTTTTTAACAAACATTAATTCTGCGTTGACTCAAAAGCAACACAAAAAAACTAAACTACTATGACAAAGTTTGTTAGAGGGCAAAAAGCAGAAGGAAAAAAACCAAAAGAAAAATTTTCTAATTTGAATACTATTTACTAACAAACCTATTCTATTCCAAATGCCACTACATACAGAAAAAAATACTTTAATAAGGATTCCAGATTAGAAAAAATTTCAATAATTTCCATTTTCAACCTATTGTTCAAAAACTTTTCATTATATTAAAAAAAAAAACTAACAAACAGTAACTTTAACAGCAATAGAATGAAAATCAGCAGCAAACAACTTCTATAGAACTGGCAACATCTGTTTAAATGTCGATATTGTCTTGCTATTGAACAATATAACATTACGCTGCATTGACCAATATAATTAAAATTGTTCGCTAAAGTTTTTTTTTAGTTTAAAATGACAATCTGAAAAATAAATGCGTAGAGAAGCATTTGAAAATTGAAAGAAACTCAAAGTAACTAGCGAAATAGTGAACAAAAACTATTTACTTACTCGAAAACTAATGAAAATAGCAACGAAAATTGTACATAAACTATAATTTAACATGGAAAACAACAGAAAATTGTTTAAAGTCCTGGAATAGAGAAAGTAGAAGCAGCAAAAAAGAAATCGTAAAGTTTGATTGAATTGCATTTTGATGCTTGAGTAAATGTTCAGGCAACAACAAATACACAATGAGCTCAAAGTTGTATTGCAAAATTTTCTGTGTTGTTGAAAAGTAGAAGAATATACAGAAATTTCTTTTGTTTTATTCTTTTTCTTTTTACGTACATAGTTAATTTTTCAAAGTAAATAATGTGGCATTAAATAACGATTTTTAATTAGAAATAATTTGTTTTTTTTCGTAGTTAATATAATTAAATTTAAAATAATTGCGGAAATAAAACAAAAGAATGGAAAATTCTAAATTTCCATAGAAAAGTGAACAAAGTGATTTTAAAAATAGTGAATTTAACAAATAAACAAAAAAATATCAATGTAGAAAAAGTAACCGAATTTCTCAGTGAATCAAATTATTAAAATCAAAATAAAGCTTTTAGTGGACTAATTTTTTACTAAATAAACATAATTTCGATATAATTAAATGAATTCCGTAAATGAACTAAATTTATTAAGTTATTAATATTTTAATGAACAAATTTGTTAGAGTTTAAGCCACATTCGCAATAATAAAGTACTCCACAGTGCAGAGTGTGGTGTAGTGTACAAAAAATAAAGATGACATGAAAAAAAAGTATGTGCGAAAAAGAAAGGAACAAAACCCACTCTGTAATCGTGAATTTTCAATGAACTAAATATCTGATTGAAAAGAACCACAAAATATCAATTGTGGTTAACCAGGAACTATATTTCTGCTTGAACGGAACCACAAAAATCAATCATGATTTTTAAAGAACTAAATTTTTGATTAAACTAAACTATAAAAAATCAATTGTGGGTGTTTTAGCGAAGAAAAATTCCAAAATAAATAAATGTGGAATCTTTATGACTAAATTTCATATGCATGCCATTTTATCAGAAAATAATCAGGGTTTATTGCTTAACAATTGTTACAGTATATAAAATTTTTATACAATTAACTATGGTTAGTGTTAAGCTCAGGGTTATTATTTTGAAAAGTTACGCACTCTTTATAAATTAAAGCTAGAATTTTATTAAAATAAATTGCTAAATGAACTAAATTTCTCAATGAACTAAATTGTTAAATAAACTAAATTTTTTAATGAACTAAATTTCTAAATGAACTAAATTTCTTAATGAACTAAATTTCTCAGTGAACCAAATTTCTTAATGACCTAATTTTTTTAATGAAAAAAATTTTTTAATGAACTAAATTTCTTAATGAACTAAATTTCAAAATGAACTAAATTTTAAAATGCACTAAATTTTTTAATTAACTAAATTTCTCAATGAACTATTTATTTTAATGAATTAAATTTCTTAATCAACTAATTTCTAAATGAACTAAATTTTTTAATAAACTAAATTCCTAAATAAACTAAATTTCTAAATTAACTAAATTTCATAATGAATCAAATTTCTTAATGAAGTAAATTTCTCAATGCACTAAATTTCTTAATCAACTAATTTCTAAATGAACTAAATTTTTTAATGAACTAAATTCCTTAATGAACTAAATTTCTAATTGAACTAAGTTTCTTAATGAATCAAATTTCTTAATGAACTAAGTTTTTAATGAACTAAACTTTTTAATGAACTAAATTTTTTAATGAGCTGAATTTCGTAATGAACTATTTTTTTAATGAACTAAATTTCTTAATCAACTTATTTCTGAATGAACTAAATTTTTTAATGAACTAAATTCCTTAATGAACTAAATTTCTAAATGAACTAAATTTCATAATGAACCAAATTTGTTAATGAACTAAATTTTTTAATGAACTAAATTTTTTAACGAAGTACATTTTTTAATTACCTAAATTCCTTAATGAATCAAATTTCTTAATGAACTAAGTTTTTAATGAACTAAACTTTTTAATGAACTAAATTTTTTAATGAGCTGAATTTTGTAATGAACTATTTTTTTAATGAACTAAATTTCTTAATCAACTTATTTCTGAATGAACTAAATTTTTTAATGAACTAAATTCCTTAATGAACTAAATTTCTAAATGAACTAAATTTCTTAATGAACCAAATTTGTTAATGAACTAAATTTTTTAATGAACTAAATTTTTTAACGAAGTACATTTTTTAATTACCTAAATTCCTTAATGAATCAAATTTCTTAATGAACTAAGTTTTTAATGAACTAAACTTTTTAATGAACTAAATTTTTTAATGAGCTGAATTTCGTAATGAACTATTTTTTTAATGAACTAAATTTCTTAATCAACTTATTTCTGAATGAACTAAATTTTTTAATGAACTAAATTTCTAAATGAACTAAATTTCTTTATGAATTAAATATGTTAATGAACTAAATATATTATGAACTAAATTTCTTAATGAACCAAATTTCTTAATGAACTAAATTTCTCAATGAACTGAATTTCTTAATCAACTAATTTCTAAATGAACTAAATTTTTCAATGAACTAAATTTCTTAATGAACTAAATTTATTAATGAACTAAATATCTTGAACTAATTATCTTAATAAACTAAATTTTTAAAAGCAGAATATTTCTTGATGAACTAATTCGTGAATTTTTTTAACAAGCTAAATTTCTACAACAATCAAATTTCTTAATGAACTAAATCGTAGATATTTAAAAAAGAAAACAAAATAATTAATTTAACATAATTTTATCAAACTAAATTTCCAAATAAACTAAATTTCTAAATGAACTACAAAACAATATTTCTTTTTGATAAATATTTCGAAACCAACTTATTCTCTTAATAAACAAAATTGTGATTTTTTTTAACAAATGTAACTTCTAAATGAACTAAACTTCCTAATGAATGAAATCCTGGATTATTTACTAATGAACTAACTAATTTATAAACAATTTAAGGATAAACAAAGTTTCCAAATGAACTACATTTTTTAATTAACTAATTCGTGGATTTTATAATACACTAAATTTTTTTACAAACTAAGTTAGGAATTTTTTAATAAATTAAATTTATAATTGGACTAAATTTCTAAATGAACTAAATTTCTAGGTGAACTAAATTTCTAAATGAACTAAATTGTGGATTTTTTACATAAAACGTAATTTGTAAAATCAACGCAATCCTAAATTTTTTGTATAAAACTAAATTCCTATGTGAACCATATTTCCTTATGAACTAAATCATTGTATATATAAGGTAAATTAATGAACTAAGTCGTGAATGAATCAAATTTATATATATACAGAAATATGAATTTTTTAAGACATTAAATTTTCGAATGAACTAAATCGTGGATTTTTTTATATAAAATTTAATTTTTAAATCAACCAAATCGTGGATTTTTTGTATCAAACTAAATTCCTAAATGAACTATATTTCCTTATGAACTAAATTGTGGATGAGCTAAATTAATTAACTAAGTCGTGGATGAATTAAATTTATTTGTGAACTAAATTGTGAACTTTTTAACAAATTAATTTCTCTATGAACTAAATTTCTCAAAGAAATCAATTTATAAATGAACTAAATTTATAAATGAACTATATTTCTAAATGAACTAAATCCTGGATTTTTTTTATATAAAACTTAATTTTTAAATCAACCAAATCGTGAATTTTTTGTATCAAACTAAATTGCTAAATTAACTATATTTCCTTATGAACTAAACTGTGGATGAGCTAAATTACTGAACTAAATAGTAGATGAATTAAATTTCTAAGTGAACTAAATTTATCAAAGGAATTAAATATGCTAAAAAGCCCAAACGTATTTAACAAATTGTGAAAAATAATCCGCTGCAGGCATGTCCCTATCCGGACGACGTTTTTAGAATTTCTGGAAATTATTGTTAACTTAAATTACAAACTCAATGAGAATTTTTGTTCTCGTCTAGGAGCGTTATTAAACATTTAAAATATCAAAGAAAATTTAGATTTTTTAACAAGTTAAATTTTTAGATGAACTAAATATCTCAATGAACGCAATCGTTCATTTTATAAACTACCTAATTTCCCAAATGAACAAAATTTTTTTAATAAACGCAATTTTTGATATTTCAACTACCTAAATTTATAAATGAACTAAATTTCTTATAGAACTAAAATGTGGATTTCTCAACAATCTACATTTCTCAATGAACTTTATTTCTTGACGGAAAAAATCGTGTAAAAACTATTTAAATTAATTAACCAAGCAGTGGAAGACCCAGTTTTCTGAATGATCTAAAATATCTATATGAACTATATTAAAACGCAATCGTTCATTGTTTAACTATATAAAAACGCAATCGTTCATTGTTTAACTATATAACTTTCTTATGAACTAAATAGTGGAGATTTTTAACTGACTAAATTTCTTAATGAACTAAATGTCTTAATGAACTAAAATGTTTACTATTTCTGAATAAACTTTATTTCTTATCGAAAAAAAAATCATGTGTAAACTATTTAAATTAATTAACAAAGCCGTGTACGAACCAAGTTCCTAAATGGTCTAAAATTTTTAATGAAATAAATCGAATTTTTTCCACAAACTAAATTTATGAATCTTTGTTTATTAATAATCATTTCATAGTATTTATACTAAATTACCGAATTAACCAAATTTTTTAATGGACTAAATCGTGGATTTTTTGAAAACCTTTACTTCTCAATGGATTATTCATGAATTTAGTTATTTAAAGTTCTGCATGCAAAAAAACATATGTTAATGAACTCTGTAGGTGATGTTTTTATTTCAAAATGAGCTTAATCGTGATTTTCTTATTCAGAAATCAGCAAGGACATATAGGTAAAGTTTGTTTTCAATTGAAGAATCAATTAAAATACATGGAAATATATTGTTTAACTTTTTGTATAAGTCAGTAAAAAAAAAACTATAAAAAAATACGTATCTTTTGTAGGATTTCATATTTTCAGTCAAATGTTCTATTTTTAGTTTTATATTTTTATAAAAAATAATTTAAATAATTTCGTTGTTTTCTGTTTTAAAACAAAAAATTTAAATATTTTCGGTTTGTTTATATAGAAAATTATTTCAATACAAATTACACGAAATTCTTTACTCATACACACAAACATAGCCAATAAAAATATGAACTTGTGTATTGTGTGTGTAGTGTTTTGAAAATTCAAACAAAAATTCAAATATGAAAAAACAAACCACAAAATGGTTTTTTTCTAACGTTTTGTCAGTAAAAAATTTAAGATTGTTTCAACAGACTTTTCAATTATTTTTATTTCTTTTATGGATTGTTTAAACAATGTTTGAAAATAGATAGCAAAATGGTTTGAATATAATGACAAATCAGTAGTCCTTTTTTTAATTGTGTTTTCAATTAATTTAATATGTATTTTAGGTTGTTTTTAACGATAAAATATTGTGAGTGTAGCATAGGAGTTGATATGAAAACCCCCAATGTTATTTAGACAAAATTTAAAAATATGTATATAGTCGTAAATTTTATTACAAATAATTGAATCCAAAATTTTTTTAAATATTTTAATTAAGCTATCATCAATTTCTGAAAAAAAGTTTCTAGCAATTTTAATTTAAAATTTTTATTAATCATTTTTGTTCATACAGTAAAGTCATTTTCTATTTATTATTTTCTTTGCTTAATTTACCTGCACTCGGATGCCATATTTTGTAATTTTTTTTATATATTTCCGTTTGTTGGCCACAACGAAAAAAAATCTTTCACCCCCAACACTAGCAGGTTTTGGGGTTTTAAGGATGCCTGCGTTTAAAAACCTCTAGTTTTGTTTACCAACAAAAATTTATTTTAAAAGGTCGTTAGAATTTCATGTTTATTGTTAAATTTTCTTTACTTTTCATGATTTTTATTCCAACAATTTGTTCACTATGCGGTTGAACACCATTGTGTTGGGAATAAGTGCAGAACAAAAAAAAAGAAACAGAACAACAACAATTTCATACCAAAAACACGGAAATGTTTAATGGCGTTTATTGCCATACAAAAGTACTGAAAATTCATATTTTTTCAAATTAATTTTTTTTTTCAATTTTTTTGCATTGTATTCCAAACCTAAAATATGAGGTTTTGTTTGTAACCATTTGTAATAGATTTTTATGTTTTTTTTTTTGTTTTGTTGCTGTTATTGTTATTTTCCTAGAATGTTAGAATACAAAGAGGTGCAGGTGCATTTGGTATGTGTAAGTGCGTGCGGGCATATGTATCTGTGTACAATAAATATGAAAAATAAAATTTGAAAAACGGAAATTCCTTTTTGTAGGAAAATTTATAATTACTGAAAATTTGTTACAGGAAATATTATACCCTTTTAATTGGGTTAAAAAGTAATGCAAATTTTATCATCCAAAAATAGATCCGGCAATAAAAATTTAGTGTGTGACTTTAAAGAGCTTTTCAGGTTTCGGTAAATTTATTAATTTAAATTAAAAATATATTTGATGTGCAAATGACAACTAAAAGTTTTTTGGTAAATTTAGTTCATTAAGACTTAGTGATTAAAATTTTGTTTGTTAAGAATTGCTAGACTAAAATTTTTAAAATTTAGTTGATTAAAACAGCCACGATTTTTTAAACATAAAATTTAGTTCATTTAAAAATTCAAGATTTTAATTTTTTTTTTTTTTAAATAATTAAGCTAGAAGTCAGTTTAATTTAATAAATTTATAATTATTTAATCTTTGTTTCCTTTTCTCAACCAATATTTCGCCACCCTTTGGCTGAATTAAGCTCAGCAGCAACGATTTTGTTCTTAGTTCTTTTACTAATTAATTGAAGGAGTACTTCAGATTTAGTTTATTATTTTAGATTAAACTCCGTATATTTTTGGTGTATTCTTATTACAAAAACATTAAATTTATCTTAAAAATCTATACTTTTTAACCAAATCTTAATTTCCATAAATCTAAGGTTTAAAAAAGTTAAGCCCAAAGTTGCTATAGTCTTTTTTTTTATATAAACCGAAATGATATCATAAAAATAGAGTTATAACAAACTAAAATAATTTATATAAAAGTTTAAAAAAAAAATTATCATACAGATTTTTTTCCAAACCTGCGTGCTTGTTGTAATTAAAAATCTTTAGTTAACTAACTATGGTAATACTATTAAAGGGACTTCATACAATAATAAAAAACTCTATTTTTCTTTATGCATTCAAGTGGTAATTGAGAATCTGTGAAGTAGTTGTACTTTTATATGTGAGTACATTTTAGTTCATATTTTAATTCTGATACTGGCAATGATGTCAACTTTAAAGAAGCTAAATTAACGTTGGACAACGAAATGTGGAACGTTTTAAGGTTTCTAAATGAACTAGATTTCTTAATGAACTAAATTGTGGATTTTTTAACCCACTAAATTTTTAAATGTCTTAATTTCTTAATGAACTGAATAAAGGATTTTATAGCAAACTCAATTTCTAAATAAATTTAATTTCCTAATGAACTAAATCGTAAAATTTTTAATTTAAATGAATCAAATTACTTAATAAAATAAATCATGGATTTTTTTAACAAATTAATTTCTAATTAAATTTAATTTCTTAATGAACTAAATTGTAAATTTTCTAACAAACTAAATTTGTAAATAAACTTATTTCTCAATGAACTAAATCGTGGATTTTTAAACGAGCTAAATTCCCTAATGAACTAAATCGTAATTTTTTGTTAACATGCTAATGACTAAGGCTTGTATTCAAAAAAATTTTTTGAATTTTATTACAGTTTAATAAAACAAATTAACATGCAAAACAACAACAAAAATCGTTGAATTAGCCTCTAATAAGGCAAAAAAAAATTTTTTAATAACCATGAAAATTCCTTAATATTTCATAAAGTTAAAATAGGTTTTCACAAAATATAATTTCATACAAAATTCGTGCAATAAACCTCCTTCAACTTTATAAAATATTTATGAATTAACACTTAAGTTTTTAAATGAACTAAATTTCAAATGAACTAAAACTAAACTTTCTTAATAAGCTTATTCGTGGCTTTTTATAACAAATTGAAATTGTTAATACACTAAATCAAGGTTTTTTAACGAGCTCAATTTTTTAATTAACTAAATCGTTGATTTTTTAACAAACTAAGTTCCTAACTGGACTAAAGTTTTATACTAAAAAAAAATCGTGAACTTTTAAAGCTATTAAATTGTAGCATGAATAATGAACTAAATCCTTGATTTTAATTAAATTGGATTTCTAAATGAACTAAATTTCTTAATAAAATAAATCGTGCATTTTTTACCCCATTGAATTTAAATTGAATAATTTTCTTAATGAATCACATTGCTGATTTATTAGCATACAAATTTCTATATGAAACAATTTTTAATAAATTAAATCGTTGCATTTTTAATAAACTAAATTTATGAATAAACTAATTTTCTTAATAAATTAAATCGTAGATTTTTTAACAAACCGATTTTATAAATGAACTCAATTTCTTAATATATTAAATCGTGGATTAAATCCACTAAATTTAAAATGAATAGTTTTCTTAATGAACTAAATGTGATTTATAAGCAATCAAAATTTCAATATGAAAAAAATTTTTTTTATAAATTAAACAAATTGTATTTATTAATGAACTAAATTTCTTAATAATATAAATCATGGATTTTTTTAATTTATAAATAAACTAAATTTTATAAATGAACTAAATTTTTTAATAATTTAACTGGTGAATTTTTTAACAAATTGGATTACATTATCTATAAACTTAATCATCAATTTTGTTACAGACTATATTTCTAAAACAATTAATTTTCTGAATGATTTGGATAGTGGATTTTTCACAAACCAAATTTTTAAATAAAAAGAAAATATCTACAACGAACTATATTTTCGAAATTCTAATAAACTGAATTTCTAAATTAACTAAATTTCTAATAAAAAAAATCTGGCATTTTTTTCAAACTACATTTCTAAGTAAACTAATTTTCATAATGAACTAAAGTATGGACAATTTAATGAACTAAATCGTTAAAATTTTAACAAACTGAATTTGAAAATGAAGTAATACCTCATTCACACTGAATCCAAAACTAGTAGTGTCCACAGTTATTTCGTTTTCGATTGTCAAATTCCATACAAATTTCAAAACGAAAACTTCTAGTTTTTGGTTCAGTCTGAATGAAGCTTTATATAATTGAACTAAATTGTGTATGAACTAACCCAGTCAGAAATCGCCAGTGGTACAAAAAATCAAGCACTGGCATACCACTGGGTAACCACGGTATTAAAAATAAATGAGTGGCAGAACACTCATTTGGGACGCTTTGCCAGCGTTTGCGAAAAGCGTTTTACCAGTATTTTTTTTACAAAAATTTCGGTGGTTAATAAAAAATCCACTGGCAAGGAATTGGCTTAGAGTGATATGCCAAGGTTTGCAACCAGTGGTTATCCAGTGCTACCTAACCAATGCTACCAGGCGTACAAAAATCAATTCACTGGAAAACCAATGATTTTATGAAAATGCTGACGCTTCGTTAAAAAATGTTTGTAGTCAGAAGGTTCCGAGTTCAAATCCGGTTGCAAGCAAAAATTTTTTTTTTGGATTTTTTTTAATTTAAAATTTTTTTTGTTTTATAAAATCAATTTTTTTGTTTGTGGGAAAGCTCCTTCAAGACCAACTTTTTTTTTGCCCTCCCAACACTGGCATACTAGTTACTAAAAATTGTTTGCCAGTACTAGCATTTTGGCACAGCCAGTAGTTGTCCAGCTATTATCACTCATTTATGTGTTTAGCCATTAAATATTATATGTCTCGTTAGCTCAGTGGGTAGAGCAATCGTCTGCCAATCTGACGGCCTGGGTTCAAATCACGGCAGGACCAGCAAAAATATATATGAACATTTTTTTAATTTTATTTTGGAAAATATATTTCCAGACCACCTATTTATTGGTTTTGCCAGCGTTTTGCCAACGTTTAAAAATTTTGTTCCTCCAGTGCTTTTCCGGCGCTTTTTGAACAGCTGGTCCTTTTGTCTAATGATGTTATCATTTTGGAAATGGGAAAGCACTTTTTGCCAGTACTTATACCACCTGTTAAAGTGCTTTGCCACCGCTTTCCCGTTTGTATTTTTCTGACTGGGATGTTATTAAGCTACGTCGCTAATGAACTAAGTTTACAAATAAACTGTATCGATTAATTAATTAAAACGTAGATTCTTTAGCAGATTAAATTTCTAAATTAAATATTTCATTAAACCTAATCGTGTATTTTCTATAAACTAAATTTCTCAATGAACCAAATTTTTAATGGACTAAATTGTGGATTTCTTGAAAACCTTAATTTCTCAATGGGCTATCCATGAATTTTGTTATTTAAAATTTTGCATGCAAACAAATTCTAATGATAAACTGTATTGTGGATGTTTTCATTTCAAAAAAATTATTTTCCTTATGATTTTTTTTGTTCAGAAATCTGCAGGAATATTTTTATGAACTAAATCGTAGATTTTTTTAATGTTTAAACGAATTAAATAGTGAACGTTTTCATGATTTTTTTATTTAGAATTCTGAATGAACTAATTTACAAATAAAAATTAATTGTAAAAGAACAATTTATACATAATTTAAAAATTTACAGTCATAATAAACTAAATCGTGGAATTTTTAGCAAACTGAGTTTCGAGATGAGCTAAATGTTCAAGTCGTGCATTTTTTTATAAACTACATTTCCAAATAAACTAATTGTCTTAATGAAATAATTCATATTTTTTGTTCTCCTACTAAGTAAATCAACTACATAAATCGTGGTTCTCTAACAAACCAAATTTTCTAATGAACCACATTTCTATCATGGGTTTTTATAATAAAATAAATTTTTTAACTAAATTCATTTAAGAATTATTATTTTTACGGAAATGAATTATTCAAAATAAAATAAATTAACAATTTAGAAATTATGATTCCTACACTGATAATAATCCATGCATAAAATTACGAAAAAATGTCAAAATAACAAAAAAAATTCGTAAAATATACGAAAAATGGTTTATTTTACGAAAGTTTTTGTTGTTTTGACATTAATTTCGGATTTTTATGCATGGATTATTATGTGTGTAATTTCAATTTTTTTTTTTTTTTGTATCTTCAATTTTTTAATTAAAAATTCTGGGTGTAAAACTTAAAAATGTGGGATTCACAACAGATGGCGTATCTTTTACACATGGTTTGTGTCAATAATAACTCATGTGGCATTTTGTTTTACTTCTTCAATATGAAAAAAGTGCAGCTGAAGCACAACGATTAAAAATGAACCCAATACGATTAACCGAAGTGCAGGAAATTGTATGTGAAGACCGATTACGCAGCCATTAATGTCAAATCTGAATATCCATGGCGTCAAGGTAATACTCGGTATTTGGTGGGACCAGAATAGTTCCACCTATTATGAGCTGCAGATCGGGCCAGAGAATCACAGGAGACCTGTACCGAATATAATTGAAATTGTGTAAAATTGAAATTGTAAAAAATTTAATCAAAATTTTGTTTGAGTGTTAAGTATCACTTATATTTATTTTCTGTAGTTAAACAAAAACGCTAAATTGATTGCAAAAACAAGCTAAATTGTCATCCTTGCAGTAACTAGCAGTATAGTCGACTACTCCAAAGTTGTTGTAGTTCATTTTTTTTTTTTTTATTTTATTCTATGACTTTAACAAAGCGGCATTTTCATTTTTTTAATTCTTACAGCAAAACATTACAAGTACTTGTATTTTTTTAATTAAAAGTTTCCAACGATTTAGCATTAAATTGAGCGCTATAAAAAATATTATAGTGTTTGAAACTATGGCACAAAATGGAAATCCTAAAAAAAACGAAGTGAACACTGTAGTAAAATAAATCAAAAAAGCAATCATATAAAAATGGTAAAAGCAATTTTTTATACACAAACAATTTTAAATAAAAAAAAAAAAAAAAACAGAAGGACTAATCTTAATAAAAAAAATATATAAAAAAAAAATTTTTTTAACTAAAAAAATCTTTTATGACCAAAAACTTTTTTAATGTTGCAATGTCCTTCAATTTCTTTAATTTTTTAAGGCTTCTTGCTGTCACATGAAGGCAAAATTATTTGATCGATATTAATTGAGAAAATTTAATAAGATAATTTAGTTATAGGTTTTATTGAAATTTAATAAAAAATTAGGGGGCGTGGCAAGGGGGGCAATATGTGAAAATAAGTAGTTTCCGCTTTTATATCAATTAATTTAATTCGATTCATTTTACTACATTTATTTGAAAGTTAAAAAAACTACTGCAACGTATACGTAATATTTATTTCAAATTACTTATATCAATCATACGCCTTCGTTTACGCAAATTACTAACATAAGAGTGAGAGTTAAAACATACCCTACTCGTTTGTTAACAAATTATTATATTTCTCAAGATATTTATAAAAAATTTTAAATTTCCCATTATCTCATTCTCATATTATCCTCATTCTTTCCTGTATTCCTTTCGCATACGATTTCAATCCCTCCTTATTCCTGCAATTTGTAAATCCTTCAATGTCATAAAAAATATTTTTTTATGTTTCAACCATCAAAATATTTATAAATTGTAATAAAAATGTTTGTTGATTATAACAAATTTTAATGCTCGTATATTGTGTGTTAGGACCATCACCACTATCATCCATGTATTTACTCAACCATGAACATGCATGCATGCATACATACATACATAAACACAACATACCAATGAAAACAAAGTGTTAGCACATGTTTTAATTTGTAGCATTTAATACCAACAAACAAATAAATGTTAAAATAATAATTTGTTTTAAATACCTTAACAAACATTAAAACAAAAAGTAAATATTTTTATATGCGGTGTTGGAAAATTTATGGCATTAAAAATATATAGAGTGAATTGAAATGTATGATTTTCGTAAAGAATTCACAGGATTTGTGGATAAATTTATCTGTTAAACTAATGAGTAAATTTTTAAATTAAGTAAATTTTATTAATGATTTATAAGTTTTCGTTATAAACTTTATTTCTTAAGGAACTAAATCATGAAATTTTATGAAATTTAAATTTAAAAATGAACAAAATTTTTTAAAGAACCAAATTTTGGATTTTTGAATAAAGAAATTTTTGGATTAATTTTCTCTTCATCGAAATGTACTAAATTTCTTAGCGAACTAAATTGTGCATTTTTTTATTAAACTAGATTTTGAAATGAACAATATTTTTTATAAACTCAAAGCCACATTCAAAATTATGGACTACTCCACTCTGCAACACAAAAAATATGTAAGTGAATGAAAGGAACAAAATCCACTCTGCAGAGTGGAGTACTACAGCATTGTGAATCTGGCTTAATTGTTGAATTTTCTGAAATAAGATTTAAAAATCTTAAAAATCTGATAAATGTTATTCTGTAAATTTCCTAGTGGGTATTTTTTTTTATGAAAAGTGAGAACATTAGCCCTATATGGATCAAATTACTTAAAATAATAATTTTTATCAAGTGGAAAAAAAATTTTTTTTATTCATTCAAAGTGATATTTTTCCGAAAATTATGAAAGGTGTTATTCTGTAAATTTCCTAGTGGGGCGTTTTTGGCCAAAAGTATAAAAATTAACCCCATATGGATCACGTTACATAAAATAATTATTTTTATCCAATTGAGGTTTTTTTTTATAAATTTAATGGTTTTACAAACTCGTAGTCATAATTAGTATTAAGTTTTATGGGTATTTTCTGTCCCCAGGCCACTAAGGGTTAAAGATTTTTTGAACAAATGTAAAGATAGTGTAACCAAATTTAAGTGATGTTTGCCGAAAACTGTGTAAAATTTGATGAAAACATTCAAATATTTTTTTTAATTTTTGAGCAGTTTTTGTAAAATGTCCTGGAAAGCAGTCGCTCCAAACACAAACTCGAATTATCATTTTTCCAATTTATTTTTTTTATTTTCTTTAATATCAACTATTATGTGGTACAAATAGCAATCGACATCTCCAAATAAGGCATTTTAAAAAATCTTTCAAATTAATTTAAAAAAAACACGTTTTTGCATTTTTATCAAATTCGTGGGTCATTTTGGATTCCAGGCTAAAGTGGGTTAATGATAGCCGATGAAGTCAATATTCCATGTCGGAATCATTTTGACTATATTAAATCAATAAATGAAATAAAAAATAATTTTTTTATAAATTTCGCATTTTGGGAATTTTTAATAGTAATACACTTTTTTCAAAAATGGGCCATTTTCGTACAACTTTCGTGCCGACGGGTTAACGTTTTCCAAAAAAAGAATCGATTTCTTCCATTCGGGACCATTTCCAAAAAAACTGGCGGGTGTAATGACAAAACTATTTTTAAGGGGCACCCTACTGCTCACTTTTTAAAGCTAAGATCGAAACAAGCCAATTAGCTTTTAACCGCCCGATCAAAAAAACTTTATATTTAGCATATGTAGTCACATCTTATTTGATATTTGTAGATCGACATTTACTCTTATCCAAGTACATATCAAAATTGGGTTATCCAGTAATATCCAATCAGATCCCTCAAATATATTACAGGATTAAATTAGCTCCAAATAAGACTCAATATTGGGAGATCCAATAATATCAAATTGAGATCCTGATAGATCCCAAAATATTCCATGGGATTAATTAAGATTGTATCTAACAAACGGATAAGCTAATTTTGGCAGATCGAATTGGATAATTTGAGATCAAAATTTATCCTATGATATATTTGGAAATATTTTAATTTTAATAAAATTTAAAAAATAAAAATATTTTTTGTGCCCGAGCTGGGATTCGATAGTAGTACCTTAGTCATATATATTGTATAATTATGTGTGGGGTTATATATGAAAATATATAATTACATAATAAAATATTATTAATCCCAAGTTGCAGTAAATATAACTTTCAGAAAATGGGTTAATTTTTTTAAGATATGTAAAAAAAATACTTACAAGTAAATAAAATTGAGTTAAAAAAGTAAAAAAAAATATTTTTTGTGTGCCCGAGCTGGTATTCGATAGTAGTGTCTCTCAGGTAATATGTGACTATATATAATTATATATTAAACACGTAGAAAATATTACTGACGTGGGATCATATATAATCATATCCCAAATGATATTGTTAATCTTGCACCATATATGGAATCATATGTAATTATATCTTATAGCATTTAATATAATATATAATCCTATATAAAAATATCTTACATCATACAACCAACAAATTTTTATAAGGGGGATATATGATTATATCTCAAAAAATATATGACTTATATGCCACAATATGTGATCATTTCTTATATTATATATGATCATTTATATTTATATATGTAAACAGATCTGTCATATCTCATTATGTATAGCATATATGGTTGATATCTAATCTTATAAAAGACAATATATAAAAATATATGGTTATATAAGGCACCACAAAAGAAACATATAATTATATATGGCATATATACTCACATATTATAAGATAAAACAAGATATTACTATATACGATTGTATATAAATTTTTCTGATCGGGTATATTTACTTATATAAAAATGTACTACCTGATTTAATAAATTGATATGGGACAATATAAAATTATATAAGGAGTCATATCTAATTATATATGGCCCCATATCAAATTATATATAATTGCGGAAATTGGTGGATATGATTATGTGTATATGATTATATATAATTATATAAATTTATATACAATTATATATAATTAGATATATATATATATATCCGAAAAATATATAGTTTTATATGATTATATATAATTAGATATAAATATACATAATTTTATATAAATTCACCCCTATATATTTCACCAAGATTTTGTATTTTTTCCAATTAAATAAATAATTTATTTTTTAGTTCGGTGTTTGTAACCGTCGCATAGGACAATCGTAATTAATATTAGAATTAATTACTAAAGAATTTTTTCTAGAGCTGATTTATAGGAAGAAGAAGAATAAAATATTTTTATTGAAAAATTTAACAAACACAAGGGAATCACCAGACTGCCGCAGTTTCGTCTCACCCAAAGACTCGTCAGTGGTTAGCAAAGGTTTAAAAGGCTTAATTCTTTCATTCACTTTTTAAAAATTAATGAAATTTGGGTTAAATTTCATTCCCTAATAGCATTCTTATGGAATTAATTCGATAGCTTGATTCCCTATAGCTTAAAATTATATGAATTCATTCTATTTTGATTGAATTCTAACTGAATGAAACCCAATTTACCTGAATTCATTTAATAAAAAAGTGAATGAAAAATTATTTGTTTTCATTCACTTAATCAAATGAAAAATTTTAATTTGTATGTAATTGCTGAAATATTAGCATAATACAATGAAAAACGTTTAAAATTCATCTAACAGAAATAAATAGTATCGTATGCTTTGTTACAGCTTGTATGCTTTGGTTTTGATTATATGTTAGTTTCAAACTACACTGCACTAAGTGAATGGTAATAAAATTTCTTCATTCAATTAGTAAAATGGTGAATGAACATGCGATTTGAATGATTCAAGTTAGGAATTCATTCAATTCATATTAAAGCTTTGGGAATGAAGCTTATGAATGAATTCTTTACGAATGGTTTAAAGGAATGGTACATGAATCTTTTTAAAATCTGAATTTAATTTTTAGTGAATTAAGCTTAAATTGAATTAAGTTTTTCGAAGCTCTAGTGGTTAGTTTACGTGTCAACTGATCAAATTAATATTTAATTGTTAATTTGTCTCTATATGAAAAACTTTTTGTGTATTGACATGACCGGAGATTGAAACGGCACCCCTCTGCATAGGCTATGACTCGTAGTATCACCTCTTAACAAGATACACCACGATCGGCATAGCGCTGAGTGTTGCTAATTGAATTTCATTTAGGAAAAACCCTGTTTTAACTATATTTTATTTTAATTTAGTTTATTTTATTAAATTATTAAAATGTATTCGATGCACACTTACTTATAACATCGTCGTCATCCGAATTGCTTTTAAAACCATTTTGCAATTTTAAACACGATCATTATAAGTTGAAAATACCCAGTGGGAAAAGGAACCCGACACGTCACGTGACCGGTCCTTGGACCGATTCTTTTATATGAAAGGGACAGGTAACTCTAACATGGGCTTGTCCTAGGAGGGGGTCAATTGCCCCTTGTGACGTGTCACAGGACTGAAGCAAAAGAACCTGTCACAGGACTGACACAAAAGAACCTGTCTCATGACTGACACAAAAGAACCTGTCACAGGATTGGCGTAAATGAACCTGTTACAGGACTAACCTAAAAGAACCTGTTACAGAACTGACGCAGAAGAACCTGGCATATGATTGACACAAGAGAACCTGACGAAAAGAACCTGTCAAAGTATGCAAAAACTTGAATTTTTGTCAAAATATGCAACTACGAAACGATGTAATTTTGTTCTAAATTTAATGATTCGGATAAATTTTTAGTTCACATTAGTTTTGAACTGTCGAAAAAATAATAAATTTGCATGGAATTCCTTGCCCTCTCAAGTACCAATTTAGATTTAAATTTTTGTTATTCGCAATAAATTTTTACCAGGAATTAAATTCTACAAATCTTATTTGTTTTACTTCAGTCAAATGCCTGATTTTTATGAAGTTTTAAAATTATTTATCTTTGGTTATTTATAACACACAGAAAATTAAAACAGAATTTCCAAAAAGTTACCTCAATGTGTGAACTTGTTTTTAACTGCCCATGTGAAAATTGAAATATATATGAACATACATGATCATACATGGACTTGTATATGATCGTGCATGGGCATACATGGTTATATGCCTCCATGCATAATTCAATGTATGACCATATATGATCTTATATATTTCCATATATCTTCGGATCTGAAATTTGAGGGTATATGACCGTACATGTTCATATATGACCATATATGCTCATATATAAATCATCTACGCTCATATATGATCATATATGGTAATATACCTTCATATACCCTCAAATTTCGGATCCAAAGATATATGGAAATATATGAGATCATGTGTGGTCATACATTGAATTATACATGGACGTATATGACCATGTAGGCCCATACATGATCATATAATCGTTCGATCAATCGATCAAAATAAATACCCGAATAATTGAAAACTCTAATATTTGTACCTCTGGAATGTCCTGGTTCAGTCCCATTTTCACCTGTCACGGGACAGGTACTTTCAGACGGGTGCTCTTTTCACCAGTCACAGTATCAATACTTTGAGACCAGTCCTGTTTTCACCGGTTACGGGACAGGTCAGCGGTTAGGTACTTTTAGACCGGTCCTGTTTCCACTAGTCATGGGACAGGTCCTTTCAGACCGGTTCTGTTTTCACCGGTTATGAGACAGATCATTGGATAGGTTCTTTCAGACCGGTCCTGTTTTCACCGGTCACGGGACAGGTGCTCGCGTCACAACTGACTCCTATTTTCCCAAAGGCTAATTACCTTAAAACGAGTCACTTAAACACTGTTTAATTGTTAAAACTGATTTAAGATAAATAAAAAATAGGTGTAAATTCGATACAACTTTATTAACAGTAGATTTTCCTATTTAGTTTTTGGAAAAAATGCAGGAATTTGAATTTATTAAGAGCTATACACATTGCGGTTTTCCATATCATGACTTCATGCATCTTCCTAATACGATCATCGGTGGAATATCAATATCAGCAGAAATGTGAGATCATGATATGGATTTTAACAAATTAAGTTCTACTTCGAATTTTAGCAAAATAATAGAACTGAGAATAAATAAAAAGTTAATTCATATGGCAAAAAACATTGAGTAAATTTTAGTGTTTTAAAACATTGAGTAGAATTTACTGTTTTGAAACATTTTCATAAGAGTTATTATGATTCATTGTTCTAAATATATTCTCCCAACTTCCACCTGCTACCAGATTGTACAATAAAATTTCATTCCAATTATTTTAGAAACCAGTTTTTTTTACAAAATAAAATTACTCATACGTCATGTGATGCTTATAGAATTCAATTCTCCTTAACAAATAAAATTTCTTCTCACATATGAGTTATATATTTTATATGCTTGTTTTATTTTCTAATATATATTTTGTTGGTATCATGTGACAAATTTGCGGTTATAATGTATACACTTAATTTATCAATTTTTTTCTTTCTAACAAGATAAATATTTTCTTTACTCTTTCTTTTTATTTTTAAGACATATACCTAACAGAAAAAAGAAGAAATACAAGTTTACATGGTTTTATTAACCTCCAGCCACCCTTGGAATATACCGAAAACCCCAACAGACTTATTTAAAGTTTTGTTATTTCTATAAAGTATTTTAAAATCAATTGCGGAAATGGCAAGGATAATTTATAAGCAAAGATATGATATGGTTTCAATGCAACAAAAAATAAGGAAAAAGAAAACCTTATAGAGGCTAATTAATATTAAGTTATATACATATATATTTCTTAACATTATAAGGAATTTAGTTTTTGTTAAAAACAAACAATAACCACCACTACATTATTGTGGTTGTATTGTTTTAAATCCATTCAAGATTGCAACACCACATTGTTTTCTTTTCTTTTTTCTTACTCTATCGCTTTGAAAAACATTTTAAAATAATAAAATTTTCAAGGCTTTTTGAACCAAATTGTATGGGTTTTTCATAACCTCACACATTAATTTTTCTCCTCTTTTTGTTTGTTCTTTGTCAGAATAAGTTTAAATGTATTACTTTTTTTGGTTGTATTTGCTGGAGGTTTTGTTTTTATTTATTATACAGTGGATGGGTATGTATGGTACAAATACCACTAGCAACTACCACTACCATAGTCACTGTGTATGTGTGTATTTGTGTGTGTATGTTGTACATATTTCCTGTTTCTGACATTATTTTTACAGCAATTTTCCAAATTGATTTTCTGTTATTTTGGCTTTACTCATTGTATTCACACAATACCACTAAAAACATGAAAAGTTTTTCCTGTATTACACTTTTATATGCTCTTGTTGTTGTTGTTAGTTCCTGGGTTCATTCATTTATACATTGGGTCAAGAAATTACAGAAATATTCAATTTTTATTTACGAAAAAATCACATTAGGCTAGGCTCAACGATTTTAATGGCAAGCTCTGCTTTCTCAACGACATAGTCCGTGCCGCGGTGAAAATTGTTGGACATGCCACTTTCGGCTAAACTGAAAGATAAATGCTTCTTTCATTTGACTTACAAAAATGCAGTCAGTTGAAAAAGGATCTGGATCTGAAGGCAGTTTTTTCTACTAAATTTAGTAGTTTTAACTATAATTTCTACAAAATTTTTTCCATTAATGTGCTATTCGAAAATTAAAAAAAATTGTATAACAAAAAAGTAGGACATGTTCAGACATGTTTTTTTTTTGTTTTTAAGGGAAGCAACACTCAAAAAATTCTTCCTATTAATTAACGTGTTGCTTCCTTTGGAAAGGAAATAGAGAAGAAGTGAAAGGTGGTGAAAAATAAGGGCTTCAAATATGGCAACACTGAAATTGCACGAGATGTTGAATTTTAGAACAGTTGTTGCACGCCCTCTGATGGTGAGTTGGCGAACATTGTTAAAGCTTTTTAGTTCATAGCCCTGTTATATTATTTTACTTCGGTGGGGTTAAGTGCTATGGGAACACGGAGGAGGACGCTGCGATATGTATGAGCGATAGAAAAAATTCATAAATATAACTATATTCCATAAATTGATGTTGCCTTGGTTGGCGCTCGAACCCGCAACCTCACGTGTAACATTCCAACGCGCTAACCATTACACCACAGCGCCCATAATAATATACAAATTTTGTTATATTTTCATAATTTTACAATATTTAAAAATAGGAAAAAAAAACAACTTCGATATATATTCTAAATCATAAAAGTAAATTGGAAGATGACAAAGCAAATTGTGTTAAATTTTTTGTTGTTGTTTTTGTTTTTCTTTGATATTTTAAATGCTTAATAGGGCTGCTAGACGAGAACAAGAATTTCTCATTGAGTTTGTAATTTAACTTAACAAATATTTCTAGAAATTCTAAAAGCATCGTCTTCTGACGATTTCTTTAGGCAAGAATTAAAGCCGGATAGGGACATGCCTTCAACAGATTATTTTTTCACAATTTGTTAAATAAGTTTTGGGATTTTAGCACATTTAGTTTCTTTCATGTAAATTTATTAATTGAAATCATATTTTGTTAAAAATTGCAACTTTTTTGTTCCCTCTAAAACATATTATATTTTTTCCCAAAGCAAAGAGAACCACTCTATAGAACTGCCTTGTAAATTTTTTAAAACAACATAATAGTATTTTGGAAGATGACAAAACAAAAATAAATAAAATTTTTGTTGAGCAAACATATTTAGCGCAAGCTTCCTATTGATTTTGCGCTGTTTTCAACAATTGTTGTGTTTTAAAATATAAGCTGAGCTCGGGTAATATTAAGTTTAAGCCCCCACTAGTAGTAGCAGTAAGTTCTGATTTCCTATTTCTATAATTAATAGTCTCTGACGCAGTGGTGCCAGATGTGATGATTTTACGTTATTTTGACGAATTTTTTAAACAAAATTTTACAAATGGCGAATTTTGAATAAAAACTCCATATGTTTTGACGATTTGCGAAAATTGCTGACTTTTTAACGAATTTTAAGTAAAACTATAAAGAAAAGCGTTTAAAAAAACCGCAAATTGTTCTTTTCGAATCATGTTTTTGGAATTCGCAATACTCGTCGGATCTGGATGGAAAAATATGTTCGTGATTGAAAATAATTTATAACAAAAACAAGTTATCACCAGATTCATTTTTAATTTACACAGGTTTACAAAATAAATTTTTTTGTAGGAATTTAAACTTTGGGACAATATTTTTATAGATTTAGACAAGCTGATTCTAAATCTGTTTTTCAAATGTCTCCATCACATGTTTTTTTTCAAAAATTGAGGTTAAAAATGCCAAAATATGCTGTGTTTGGCTTATTTGTAAATTATAGAACAATTATGATGTGAATAAAAGTTTTAAAAACAGAATTCGGAATCACGAACTTAAAGTCTATATAAATTATTTATAAGCATTTAAAAGGCATAACGTATGATGAGGTGTTTTATCTGTAACTTATCGTAGCATAAAAACCATGTTTTACAACTGAAATAAAAAATGACGTTCACTTATAGAAGCCGTGAAATATCTTAAGAGCGGTAATATAGGTAAGCAATTAAAATGAATTGAATTTCGAAAAAAAAAATATGAAGCTAGTGTTTTTGTGATATTTAACTAATGACGTTTTTTTTGGCGATTTTCCATGAAATTGTTGAAGATTTTGGCGATTTATTTTTACATTTTTGACGATTTTTCATCTGGCACCACTGCTCTGATGTGACGTTCTCTCTACACAATAGGGATGCCAATCGAAATTGATTTTTCGGATTTCGTGATTATTTGCTATTTTGGGAATTTTTGTTTCAAAAAATGTATAAAAACTCCAAATTAATTTTAAGAAAATAAAAAATATAACTGTTATACATGTTTCTTACATAAAGAGCATAAAAATCTCATCATTTTATGATTCAGTGAATAATTTCAGAAATCAGTGATTTAATATTGAATAAAGTGAGATAATGATTGAGTCTAATTTATATTGATTCAAATGAAGCATTTTTATTTGAAATAATTTATTAAAATTCAATCAATACTTGTGATTCTATGAAAATAATCAAAAAAATAAATCAAATTGATTCTTTGCATAAGATATTTATTTAATAAAGTATGAAATAATTCAATCAATAAAATGAGTTTTGCGAATCGATTTGTACAAAATTGAATCCAGTTTAAAAATCGAATTGAGGTATTATGTTTTTAAGGGTCTGGTTACATACTACTGATAGAATACAGTAGTATGTAAACTAAGAAATAAAGACTTGAAATAAATTCAGGAATTAAGGATTCAACTTCATCAATATTTCGTGTGCTGCTTTTATTTAAATTTTTTTATATTCAATATTCTTAAGAATATAATTTTAATTTAAAATTATCAATTAAATTTTGGAATTTTCAATAAGTTTTTGAAGTTTTCAGAATTTTGTAATTGTTTTCTTTTTCTATATAGCGCGAAATTTAAGTGAAGTACAACTTATTATTCCGAATTTTAGTCGACGATTTTTGAGATACAAAAAGAAATATAATGTACAATATATTTTTATATAAAATTATATTTAAGCAAAAGGGTTTAGAAAATATCAACAGAGTTGTATTTGTGGACAAATTACCACATATTTTTGCAATTTTTTCGGAATTTTGTAAAGATTCGCCCTTACTATCTAAATTTTTCAAATGTATATTTTAGTTAAAGTCGACTTTGGAGAATTCTGATTGGTTAATTTATTTTCAACCAATCAAAATGTTTGAAAATATAAATATTTTTATAGGGTTTTCATACATAAAATGAACAAAACCGTATGGTTAAAAATAAAGTCGACTTTACTTTAAAATACTATTTTATAGTAAGGGCCATTATTTTTTAAGAACATTAAAAAAATATTTTAAAAAATCATGAAAAATATGTTTATGCTCTGTGATACATTACTGATAATAATAAAGCTATTATAGAGTTTCTACGTACTTGTAAAATGTGTTGCTATATTTATTCCAGGACGCCGGGACATTACACTGTTAGAATATGTGGAAAAAAATTATAATTTCTATAGACAAATTTATTATTTAATAGCAATATAATAACAAAATCTTCAGCCCATAGTACTATAGTTTTATTCTATATGTTTGTTTATAGCAAATAGAAATATTATCTTGGACTTTTGTTATTTTTGCTAGTTGCTTTTTTAGTTTTTGTTCTTGTTTGAAGTTTTGGTGTTAAATTAACATGTGTTCTAACACAATTGTAAGGTTTTCACTAGATATACACGTGTACATATGTTTTTCTAAACACAAAAACGTATAAAAATATTGTTTTTTATTAAATTTTTCCAAAGCAATTATTTTTCCTTTTTATTCTCACTTTTTAGAAAACTGAACTGAATCAGCTGTTTTTTGTTTACAGCAGTTTATTTTATGAAGATAAACATAGCAATAGTGTTGCCATATTTAGCTTAGATAAACAAATATCTTTGTAAATATGGCGATAAATATGGCCATAAAGAAAAAAAAGTTAAATACAAACAAGATATGTATTTAAAAAAAAATGTCCCAACCATAAATATAAGCCAAAATAACAATATAAAAGTTAAATAATAAAAAAAAAATGAACCATCAAATTGCTATAAAATTTAAATATATTTAGTATAAGATCAGAGTTTCTCAGATAATAGAAATTATATTTCGTTATTTTTGTTTTAAAGCCTAAACCACATAAACGCAGTGTCGTCCGCAGTTCGACGTTTTGTCGATAAAGCAGTTTTTGTATCTTGTCTATTTGTCACTGCCGAGAAACTAAAAAGGTTTCTAAATAAACAAGAGCTGTTTTTAAACAAAACGCAATAAGAATTTTTTAAAAATATTAAATCGTTTTCGCGAAATTCAAGAACAAAGTTTGACAGCACTGCCACTGTCCACTAGCACTATGTGTTTTGGGCTTAAATTGGCAATTTTAAATATGAAATATATAGGAAACTTTTCATGGAAATATAAATTTTATCTAAATTAAAAAAAAATTTGTTTAAAAATTTGTAAAAATAAGTCTAAAGCAGTTGAAAAGTCCCGGTTTTATTGACTTATTATTGAATTTCCCTGTTAGTGAGAAACTCTGTTAATAAAAAAAAAAAAGAAATGTTATTGGTTTTTATAGCCGCCACCAGGAAAAATGCATTATTCGAAAATGCCATAAATGCTGCTGTATTAATTTTCGTAATAGAGTTTATTTATTTTTATCAAAAACAAAAACAACCCACAATATATAAATTTACTTTTATGTCATAAAGGGCAGTAAAACAATATGGTTTTTAGGCATTTAAATAAATATAATTTTAAAAGGATCGTAAAAATTTGAATACCCACATAAACAAGTATCAACTTGGTTGTATCCTGAATGTCAATGTATGCTGGAAGTAGTAATTTTTTTATGGTTGATATAAAATTCAAAGGAAATGTTAAAAATTATAACAATAAAAGGAAAACGTTTAGATTTTCTTAAGTGTTGGTTATATACAATTTTCTTAAGGCACATCTACACGGGATAGAAAACTCGCCAGACTTTATTAAAATGCAGCTCTGTGTAAGTCTATGAAATGTAATCTCTAGACTAATAGCAAGTGCTGTCATACACAATTTCTTTAATTAGTAACAATTTTTAAAATATTTTGTAATATTATTGAACATTTCAGTTTTTTAAATTCACCTTTTGGTATTTTCAGAAAAAAATATTCTTTGAAATACAACAAATTTAATAAAAATAAATACTTGACAACTAGAGATGTTACTTTTACCATAAAAATTAGTGCCAACAATATTAGAGATGACAAATTTAGCGCAAACTCTACGAGATTTCTATACCGTGTAGATGTGTCTTTATAAAGATTTTAAGTCTTAGAAGTATGGAAATTGGTTTATAAAAACCTTAAAAATCTGAGCTCTTTTTCCACATGAAGAGGATTGTTTTATATAACAAAAGAGAGAATAGATTGAAAAAACTTTCTTATAAAAATCCTTTAGTTTTCTTGATACTAGCGGGCGAAGGCCGCTATTATGTTAGCAAGCCTTACAGTTTAGTTAACCTGTCAATTCAAGTGAATTTAAAAAGTCTGTTTTAAAGCTAACTTCATTTAATTTAATTTCATTTTCCCATATTCAATATCAATCGCTATTTCGTTTCATTCCATTTCTTTCAACTCACTCCATTACATTCCGTTTGTAACTTAAATGTTGCAATTTCACTCATTCACCACTCCATAAAACTTCGTTTCCCATTCCATACCGTTCCCTACTCCATTTAGCTTTCTATTCCATTTCATTTTCATAGTCTGGCGTTTCAGTTATACTCTTTCCCCATTACCTTTCATTTCACTTGTCTAGTGTTTTAATTCCACTCAATTCCATTCCATTTCGTTTCCCAATTTTAGTTCGGAAACGTTCCCTGTATTTAGTGTTTTGATTCCACTCATTCCCCTTTCCATACCATTTCGTTTCCCAATTTTAGTGTTCCAATTGCACTCGTTTATCGTTTCATTCCACTTCGTTCCAATTTTCTTGTGTTTCATTATCAATTGTTACCCGTTTCTTTGCATTTTTTTCAACTCGCTCCGCTATATTCCGTTTTCTTACTTAAGTGATTTAATTTCACTAGCTCCACCATTTCATTTCGTTTTCCATTGTCTTGGAGTTTCAGTTCCACTCTTTCCTCATTCCATTTCCTTTCCCAATTTTAGTTCGGAAAGCTGTATTTAGTGTTTTGATTACACTCGTTCTACGTTCCATTCTCATTCGTTGCACTTGGCTCGTGTTTCACTTCCACTCGTTCCCTGTTTCATTCCATTTCGTTTCGTAACTTTAGTCTTCCTATTCCACCCATTCCATGATATTATGTTCCTCCTTCCATGGCATTCCATTCCACTCATTCCCTGCTTCAATTCCACTAGTTCTACGCTCCATTCCAATTCATTTCCTAAATTTATTGTTCCAATTCCACCCGTTTCCCTTTCAGTTCCATTTCATTCCCAATTCCTTTCCATTTTGTTCCCATTGTCTAGTCTTTCAACATCAATCGTTCTACGTTCAATTACATTGTTTTCCACTCATCTAGTGTTTCAATTAGATTCGTTGCCCGTTTCATTCCGCTTCCTGACTATTTAAATTCCACTCATTTTAGTCCTTTCCCTTCCCCATTCATGTCCATTCTATTTAGTTCTACTTCCATACTGTTTTGTTTCTATTGTTGCAATTCGGGGATTCAGAATTTGTTTTAGAGGTATGGTTCCTCGGACAAAGTTTCTTATTTTTATCCCTTGAATACGATTTTCCTTGTCACTTGGGCGATTTTTAAATCGACCCGCCCTAGGACACATATTTTAAATTTCAGTTTTTAGCCAAAGACGTTTGGGTAGTCCATCAAGCATTAGATTGCACACCATGTCATATCCTTTGAGGTCCTGCATGTATTCTGCAATTTTTTTGAGGTGCTGAGAGCATTCTGCGAGTATTCCTTCAAATCCTTCGGGTATACTTCTGCGAGAATTATTTAAAGTTCTGGGAATATCCTTTCGTGTCATGTGAATATCTAGCGAACAGCCTTGAGGTCCTGCGATTATCCTGTGAATGTCATTTAATGTCCTGTGATTATCTTATATATATCTTCTGAGGTTCTGGAAATACCTTTTGAGCCCTGTAAATACCCTTCGATTCTTAACGAATATTGTTTAAAGGTTTCGCCAGTATCCTTTGAAGTCCTGTGTATATTCCTTGATGTGATTTTGATAAAGAAATTTCCTGTACCAATTTCCTTGGAAATTCTTGTCAGTATCTTTGAAGTTTTGGTTAGGAAGTGTGCATACAAGTCACACCCTTTAGAGATCTTTTAGCCACCACTTTTACTTCAGCCGGAAAGTATGCCATACGAGTTCATATCCTTCGTAGGTTTTGAAATACTCTTGGTAGTCCCGCGAATAACGATGAACGACACTTGGAGAAGCAAACGCGCCGCACCGTATTCCATTCTTCAGAGGTCTTTTAACATCCTTTGAGATCCTGTGGAGAACAGTAAATGAGATTTGGACAAAGCAGTGTAATATCCTTTGAAACTCCTGTTGAAAGTTTATTATAGTAGTTTATTAACAAATTCCTTCTATGCGGATGCCTACTTGGAAGAAAAAACAAACATGCCAAATTTCAACTTCCTAGTTCCAGCATTTTGTGCAGGCCGTCAAGGGAAAGATTTTCCCCTTTGGTGACCGTCACGGAGTAGAATTTTCAGCTTTATGTTTCTTGTCGTAAGAATTTCCAAACCTCCCATCTCAGCAGATATCTTAGCCGGAGGAGGACCTTCATATCAAATTTCAACTTCCAGCACCAAAGGTTTGGACTTTTCAATGTTGAGTGACTTAACATTAAGTCAGTCAATCAATCACACTATTTCTTTATATATTGGAGATAATAGATTTATCTCCTGTTTTCATAAAGCGAACGAATTTATTCCTCCAGAGGAGTTGTGTGTATTTTGTTTTTGTTACAATAACAAAAAATACACATTCCTCAGGCGGAATTATTCTGTTCGCTTTGCAAAAACAGGGTATTAATTATGAGTTTTTCTATTTGTAATACCTATTGATTTCTAGTGGTCTTGTTTGAAGTCTTCCCAACAAAAACAGGTGATAAAATTTTATGCATTTCAAAGAAATACAGTAAAAACTCCAAATATAGAATAATCTTACATATTTTGTTGATTTTGTTGCTTTTAAATTTTTTTGTTACATAAAGCTGTTCCTAGTTTTCTCTGTTCATACATCAATAACCACAAACAACACTCCCATATTATTTTAAAAACATTTATGACTACTTTTAGTAATCACTATAAAAAATATATATATATAAAAACAGTTTAACTACTACAAATAGCTCATTCAATATTTTTTGTTCTAGCACAACGTATGAGCTATTAAAATTTTGTTATCGTCGTACAACTCGCCCATAAATTCCAATAATGACTACAATTATTATTACTTTGGTTTTTACTAATAACAGTTATCCAACACAGATACATATGGGAGTTAAAATGAGTGCTGAAAGATTTATACCCTTCAGTATTTCAAACCTTATAGTTATTATAAAAATTCATAATATTAATGTTTCAAAAGTTAATGTGTTTTTTGAAATAATAAAAAAAAAAATTGATATTCATCAACTTCAATAACAAAATGTGAAAAACTGCATAAAACTCATAATTTCAGTAATCTTTACGAGCTAATAGAAGTTGGAAATAACAACAACTACTTAAAAAATCCCATAGAGAACACAATCCTTTTTTTTTACTCTTCTATATTTACTGTAAGTAAAAACTAAAACAAATGGAAAATGTGAAATGAATTAAAATTTTAATGGTTTTTGTTTTTTTTTTTTAAGTTATGATTTAAGTATAAAAGGCTTAGATGGGTGAGTTAAGGATAGTTTAAATAGTTTAAAAAGGATATTATAAATTTTAGGAGATTTTATTGTAGGCACTAAAGATTAATGGAGTTGTTTTTCGTAATTTTTATTTAAAAAAAAAGCTTAAAGTTGTTAAAATTTCTTTTAAAAAATATTTTTAATTTAGTATATTCCACCTTTTGTTTCAAAATGTCGTTAGAAAATCAAAAACCGATTTTTGCTTTTAAAATATGGGTGATCCGAAATTGGTGATATTTATACTACATACGGCTTTTTAAGCAATTTAACCCTTTTATGTATTTGTTTATGCATACAATAACACCTTTTAAGAGCACATTTCTCATTTCTAACGGTAAATTGTACTTTATATAGAATTTTTCATTCGATCAAGCCGATCGATTTTTGTGTAGTAAATTTTGTGAATAAAGAAGGCCTAAAGTTTTAGTTCGTCTCAAAAATTGTGTCATGAATAAAATTCAAAAACTCTAAAAAATTTATATAGAGTTTAGTGTGTTACTATTAAAAATAAAAAATTTAAGTTTCAAAAAAATTTTAACCCACTCGATGCCGTCAGCATGTTAATGTTTGAAATTTAATTCCAAATATTTCCGCCAGGGGGTACTGCAAAGCCGGAAAAGTAATAAAAGATATTTCTTTGGCATACATCAACATTTTCACTAAGTTTGGTTGGAAAATTCCCAGCTCTTAATTTGCGATAATATTTGGTTAATTTTGGAATCATAATATGACTACTTCAGCATCACATTACGATAAAACAAAGGTATGATTGTCACAACTATATATGTAATAATATGATTGTACTAATCATAAACTAAAAAATATATATGAATTCTTCAGTTGACAACTCAATTAACTCCACTTTCAGAATTTCATAAAACTTTAATTTCAAAACACTTTATTGACTCTTAACTGTATAATATTCAAAACAAATTTCTGTGATAACAAATATTAACACTACTAAATGACAAAATTTATAATTTAACAGGAATTGGAAAAAACAATATATACTATTTTCTCATTTTTCTCATTGAAATTCATTCATTTTTCTTTATGGCAACTGAAACATTCATAAGCTCTTCGAATATGGTTTTTCTTTGCATGCATTTGTCACCCTTTTTACCTATAACATTATTCCCTCAATTTGTCCACAATAATTACACCAGAATATACCAACTTTTTGTTATTTATAATCTCTTCTTTACCCTTAAAAGCTTATACCCATAGAATACCTTTATTTGTTTTGGCCAATTCAAAACGCTTAATTCTCTATAAAATATAATTTAACTAATGAGCTTAATGTTGAAAAAGTAAATAAATTTTATGAGTGCTACCACAAAATTTTAAGTTTTATAAACTATTTGTTTAAGCTAATTGAATTAAGTTTTCTATACAATATTTCCTGTAGAAATCTCTGTCCTCCAACACACACAAAATCTCAAAGATATTTTTAATACGAGTAAATATTGCATTTTACTTATGTAAAATTCAAGTAAATAATGAAAGACAAAGTTTCTCTTTTTAAGGTTAGCAAATGCTCTCTGTGATTTCTGAGCACAAACACAGAATAACAAAAATTTAATATTTGATTATAAATCATCATAAAATCATCATAAAATATGAACAAACAAAAAAAAATTTTATGATGACTTATCATAAAATTGGTAACAACGAAAAAATTTTAAGATATTTTTTGTAGTTACAAAAAATATATAAAAAATTGACTGTTATAAAAACATTTCAATATGCATATTTACATTTTTTTAGTTACATTTTTTTCTGTTTGTTTTTGTTAAATAACAAATGTATTCAATCATTGACGATGTATGCAAACAATAAGATAACTTAATATGAAAACATAAAGTTTAAGGAGTTCAATAGGAATTGAATTGAACGAATTTTAGATTTTTATTATATTTTTAAATTCAAGGAAATAAATATGCAAATTTAGGCAACTTTTTTAAAAAAGTGCTTGAAATGGAAAAAAATTATGTAAATAAAATTTCTTTAATGTTAAACTGTTACCGGGGGATGGTGGATTTTGCGATTGAAAACTCAATTAATGATATTGTGAAGAAAATTTTTACAATTTTTTTTTTTTTTTTTTAAATCAAATTTCTTAAAGTTTCTGTGAAGTATTGTTCATATTTCACTAAATTTGGATTTTGTCGTCAATATTATTTAGATATATGATAATATGCATGCAATTTTGAATACCCTGTGGCGTATGAGTGTTATTATTGCTGATAGTTAATAACACTCATACGTATGCAGGCCAATCATTTTTGAACGGCTCACAGAGGGGCGAAATCCATCAAAAGTGGCGATTAATTCAAAAGATGAACTTTAACCTTCACAACCATATTTGGTACAGGGTGAAAATAGATAAAATTCTACATCACTAAAATAAAAGTTATAAATTGTTTACTTTTTTGCAGTGTGTATTTAAAGTTCAACAATTATTATTATTTTTGCGCACATTGGTTAAAAAGGAAAATTTGGAAATTTCATGTGATTATTTTTTTATTAAGACATCTAAAAGTAAAAGTTTTATAATGGAACCGTCTATTTCAGGTATTTAAGCATATAATAAATTATTTTTGGTTTATATAATTGTTTTGGAAATATTGAAAATAAGAAATACCAAATTGCTCTAAAAATGGGTTTTTTTTAATATATATATTGAGTTTCAACAGCTTTCTGTGTGAAACCGGGAAAAACCGCTTATATGCTCTTAAAATTTGAGATTTCAGCTAATAAATCCTAAATCAAATGGCCGCCTAGATCTTGCGATTTGACACCATTGGACTTCTTTCTCTGGGGTTATGTGAAGAGTATGGTCTATGTTAATAAGCCGGAGACGATTCCAGAGCTAAAGGACGAAGTCATATGCGTTATAAATGATATACAGCCCGAACTATGCCAAAAAGTCATGGAAAATTTCGATAGGCACATCTTGTATTGCCAGAGAAGTCGCGGTGGACATTTAACTTATATTGTGTTTCATACGTAAATGCCATAGACTAATAAACATGATGAAATAAAAAAATATAGTGTTGACTAATTTTGATGTGTTTAATTTATAAAAGAAAATCTGCGGTCTTATTAAATCACCCTACACGCAAAGAAAAAACATGGTTGGGACAATCATATTCGAAAAGCATCATATATTTTTGGGGTTATGGTTGTGGCAATCATAGTAGTAATCATAATATAGTTATCATGTTATGATAATAAAGTAACCATAATTTTATCATAATATGATTCCTACAAAATCATATTATGCTTAAAAAATATTGCTAATATTACCATATTATGGTCCTCCATAAAAATGTTATGATCTTTAAATTATCATAATATGATCCCATATATCATATTATGTTCAAAAAATTAACACAATATTGTTATATTATGGTAATAATAACCATATTATGATCTTTGGATTATTATAATATGATCCCTATAATAATATATATATGATCCCTCCTATTATATTATGATTATTAAGTAGCCATAATATGATGCCTACGCAATCATACTATGATTGTTAAATTTTCTTAAGATAACTATGCAGGATCATATTTTGATCATATTTTTGTCGTAGCAAGAATTCTTGTTGCTATATTATGATTCAAATCAAATTCAAATAATAAAAATTTTACTATTAATATGATGTTAGCAATCATGTTGTTGATTAGAGCGTATTTACAAACCAATAACTTTATTACAACCACCATGTCCGAACGCAGTGATCATAATTTTGTGGCAGGCATCATGTTACAAACATGTTTTTTCTCTGTGTGTATATAAAACACTACCAGCAACATTTTTATGGAATATTTTAACCCTCTAACTCTGTAATTAAAGGGACTTTTTTGGCCCCATTTAAATATAGACAAAAATTTACCCATAAGTTGTAGAGTTAGAGGGTTGAAATGTTCCGCAAAAATATTTCTCATGAAATTCTACTATAAGTTTCTTAAAATATCAAAGTTAAAAATTTAACTTCAATGCCAAAAATAAGTCAAAACTTAAAATGTGTTTTATCGTACTTATTCAGAATTGGCGCTCAAATGTCCCACAAACCTAGATTTTAGACGCTTAGTTTGTATGAGAAAAATGTTATACATAGAATTTCACTATTAGTTACCTTACAAAAGAACGCTATACATATGTAGATATAATAACCGCATTTTTTAGTTCTCAAAGTGCTAAATAGATGGAGTTAGTTTCCACCTATTTTAACAGAATCAATCCTACCCGAACTTCGTTCACCCTAATTTTTAATAATAAACACAATGATGTAGGATTTTATTGTTACTTTAAATACTTTATTCTATTTTATATAAAACAGCTAGAAACAGTATTTCTTTTGAGTTTTTTTTTTTATTTCTGTATATATTTCTACACAATTAAAATATTCCACTGCAATGTTTAATAATCACCAATTGGATTTAATTAAATTACTTACAGTAGTGTGAAAAATTACCATTTCTATTTCAGCTATTTCTCCATGTCCAAAATGGAAAATAAATATTTAGAGAAGCGTAGTTTTTTTTAAATATATTTAATACAAAATATCTCAACAAACAATTCGTTCCGTTTACGCACCGTTTTCGGTCCCTCATAAACGGAATCCAAATCCGTTTACGTACCGTTTTCTGGATCCGTATACGGACCAGAAAACGGAACTTAAGGAACATCGAAACTGATTCGAATCCGTTGAAAATCCGTCAATGACCGTTGTGTCGTGTAAAAAACGGACAAGTCCATTGAAAGTCCGTCAATGACGGACCGTTTACGGACCGTTACGTTGTGTAAAAAACGGACAGGTCCGTTGAAAGTCCGTCAATGACGGACCATTTACGAACCGTTATGTCATGTATAAACGGGGTGACTCCGGACTTGTATATCTACCTAAATTGACCATATGTTTACTAATGTTGAGTAGTAATTTTTATGCTTTTTTATAAATTTATTGATAACGATATTAATTATTTACAATATATATTAGTACATCCCGCTCAGTTTAGCTCTATCCAGCGAATCAATACGCGATAGGGACCCATAATAAAATCGATCATCTACATGCAAAGAGAAAAATAAATTAGCTATGGTTTAACTGATTGTATTTACAATGGTATTTTGCATACGATTCAAATTCGCACACTTTAGGCTTGTTCCACGCCGTTGCCGCGGGTTCCCAATTTACTCGAAACAACAACAATTTACGCATAATTTTGATGATGGAAACGCTTTTTGGAAAAATTGGGTAGACGCGTTAATGTACGTAGATCAGAGCGTTTGTTACAAAAACAAACCATCTTACAAAAACCATTGTGAAACATGCACTAAATTTCATAAATCTTACCATCTAATGTATCTATGCGACTTGAAGTTATTTGATTGATGATGTGTTGTATATATTCCCGCCATCGCGACTTATTTCTCGCCACAAAAATACTTTTTTACCGACTGAAGGGTTCAGATTCATTTTTTTTAAATTTATTTTTATTTTGAACACAAATTAAAATCAACTCAGTCCGTATTTTACGGTACGGAAACGGAGTTAAAACGTATTGTGTTCGAAAATCCGATTACACGGTCCGTTAATGTTCCGTATACATACAAGCTTTGACGGATACGTATATTACGGGCCGTTAATGTGCCGTAAAAGCTGGATTCATGATTCCGTACGTGCGGGGAATCCGTAAAAATGTTTCTTGGGATTGCTTTTATTTCCTAGTTTTACAATTTATTTTGTTTCTCTTTTAATTTTAATTCGTATTTTTTCTAACATTAAATTAACAGAATGTTTCATATATTTATGTTTTTATTGTTATGTATAAACCCAGATAAATAAATCCAACTTTTTTTTTATTTAATAAATCCACTTTTTGTATGAAAAATCTAAATCCAGGTGATTAAAAAATGCGCTTAATATTTATTTATTTTTATATTTTATTTTATAATTTTCAATTTCATGAATTTTTTCAAATGTCAATAATGTATGTTGTTGCCGCATGTACAAAGTAGATTGTATTTATTTAAATCTCTGAAATTTATCCTCTGTTTTGTTTTCATAAATTACAAAAAAAAAAAAACATATAAATTGATGTATTATAACTCTACACATAGACACATATGTGATTTACTCATTTTTTTATATTTGTTAATTTCTCCTTTATGAATTTATATATTTAACAAATATGTATTTTATATAAAAAAGGGATAACGGTCCACTACAAAAAGTCACGTAGTCATTTACAAATTGCCTAGCTAAGAAATCTAAAATAAAATTTGTGAACAGTTTTAAACAAAGCGACGGTTGGTTAAATACAAATAATTTTAAAGCTCTCTTTTTCTCTTTAAAAACGTTATCCCGATTATTGTGTAAAAGTAAAATTAAATTTAACTTTGAATTAATAAAAAAAGAACCTCTGTACAAATTTAAATTTAAATAATCGTGTTTTATTGTGGATAAATCGAGTGCTCTTAAAAATTGTATTTTTGCAAATAATATCGTGGTTCGCTTCGCCAACATTTCTTTAAAATTATTTTTATTTAAAAAAAAAAAAAAATATATATATATATATATAACACGCGGTACGTGATATTATATAAAAAATGCCAGTGACCAACACGCAAAGTGAAAATTATAACTGCAAAAAGTGTTCTGAAAAAGACACGGATGATATGGTGCAATGCGACGTTTGTGATCAATGGTACCATTATGGATGTGTAGGAGTGGACGCTAACGTGGCAGACATAAGTTGGAGCTGTGAACGATGTCGAATTTCATCATCGATTCCACAAGCTACGCACACATCTACGCCAACTACTGAACATAGAAATACATCAAGTGTAGGCGGTATACCGCCAATAAGCCAGCAAGCATTTTTAACTTTGCCATCGTCGGTTACAGATAAGGCAATAGGTAATGTAGGTAAATTTACTACTACAAATATACCAACAGCACCACCTGTACCACAGACATCGGCGCTCCCAATGGTTTATACAACTCCTATCATGTCATATGTACCAGACGTAACGTGGCAGTTTGGTCACCAACCAACAACAACAATAGTTCCTACTACACATCAAGCTACATATATACAACAACAAATGCCGTTTTATAATCTTCAGTCAGGTTTCATGCCGTATATGCAAAGCCAACCGGCTATAGCAACGACAACAAATGCCCAATATTTTGACGACATCACCAGGCAACGTAATGTGGAGCTACAAAAATTAGAAGAGGAAATGCTGCATAAACGACAATGTTTAGAAAATAAATATAAAATGTTATCAGAAGCAAATCAATTGTCAATGCCATATACCCAAGTTGTGACACCAGCTATAGGACCAACAACTTCTCAAATAGCTGCAAGAAATGCCATTCCAAAGCAATTGCCACACTTTAACGGCGACCCAGAAGATTGGCCGCTCTTTATAAGCTCTTTTGAGAACAGTACTGCTGTGGCAGGTTTTTCAAACGCTGAAAATTTAATTAGGTTGCAAGCATCACTTAAAGGTAAGGCACGTGATTTGGTTAAAAATAAATTACTTTTACCCCAGATGGTGCCAGAAATTATTCAGACTCTACGTATGTGCTTTGGGCGACCTGAGCACATTCTAGAGCGCGTCATCGCTAAAGCTCGGAACATGCCGCCAATTAAGGATAAATTAGATGCACTAATTGAATATGCAATGTGTGTGCGTAACATATGCGCCACAATGGAATGTTGCCAGCTACTGCCTCACCTTGATAACCCATTATTGGTCAAAGAATTAGTTGACAAGCTACCCAACAACCACAAACTCAGCTGGGCGATGTACAAAAAAGACGATCGAGTTCCTGCAGTGAAAGCATTCAGCGATTGGCTTTATCATGTGGCAGAGGCCGCCAGCACCGTAACGCCGTTATTTGTTAAGACCGGTGCAGCACTAAATGCACACAGTCGTGATGAAGGTAATGCACAAAACAGCGATAACCGTACAAACAAAACCACAGTAATTACTGAATGCATTATTTGTAAATATATTGGCCACAAACCTGCACAGTGTGAAGTTTTTAAAAATATGTCGCTCAACAAAAAGTGGGAGTGTGTAAAAGCTAAAAATATGTGTCGTCAGTGTTTGGGTACACACAGACAAAGATGTAATTTTAACAAGGAATGTGGCATAGATGGATGTAAATATAAGCATAATCCTTTGCTACACAAAACCGTAATCGTTGGTGGTCAAAATGTTCCAGCGATGAACAACGCAACAAGTAGCACTGAAAATATCATCAAAAGTAATCAACAAAATGCAGTAGTAAATACACACGGCAACAGCCAACACGATACACAACCACTATTTAGAATCTTACCTGTAAATATACATTATCAAAACAAAATTAAAAAAGTTTTTGCCTTTCTAGATGAGGGGTCTTCAGTAACGTTAATTGAAAAGAGTACTTTTGAAGAGCTAGGACTTGAAGGCGAAAAAGATCCCTTGTGTTTGAAATGGACCGGTGATACAACCCGTATGGAAAGCGAATCGGTAAGAGCAGCTATTACAATCTCCAACGTGTCCAACAACAAACAATTTACATTAAACGCAGTTCACACAGTCAGTAATTTGGGACTTTCAGCCCAAACCATTGACGCAAATGAAATTTCAGTACGATACCCATATTTAGCAAATATCCCAATAGAGTCATATAATAATGCAACACCAACGATGCTGATAGGCGCTAATAACTGGAATTTAGCTGTACCATTAAAAATACGAGAGGGAAAATGGCATCAACCCATTGCATCAAAGACACGTTTAGGCTGGACACTACAGGGTGGCAGTTCTGATGGCATGAGTGGATTTAGACTGAATATTCATATGTGTGACTGTCAGCAAAAATACAATGAGTTACATGATATGATGAAGCATTATTTTAAATTGGAATCAGCTCGACCGGCTCAACTTTTATCATCTGATGATCAAAAATCTATGTCGATTTTAGAACGTACATGCAAAAAGGTAACCAACCACTATGAAATTGGATTGCTATGGCGCAACGAGAACGTAAACCTACCAGATAGCTACAAGCATGCCTTTGATCGCTCACTTTGCTTAAAAAACAAACTCGACAAAGATTCATCTTTAAAATCAACTATACAAAAACAAATCGACAATCTGGTCTCGAAAGGATATGCCAAAAAACTCAGTCCAGACGAACTAAAGGTACATCATAAAAAAACTTGGTACTTGCCAATTTTTGTTGTTAAAAACCCAAATAAACCTGGCAAAATCCGACTTGTTTGGGACGCGGCTGCTAAATCTAATGGTGTTGCGTTAAACGATTTTATGATGACTGGCCCAGATCTACTAAAACCTCTTGCAGAAATATTGCTAAAATTTCGAGTAGGTAAAACTGCCATATGCGGTGATATCTCTGAAATGTTTCATAGAGTCAAGGTTAAAGAAAGCGACATGCATGCACAACGTTTTCTGTGGTACGACAAAGATGATGACTTGCAGCAACCAAGTATTTTCGTCATGCATGCGCTAACTTTTGGCATAAGCTGTGCGCCTTGTATTGCACATTTTGTACGTAACAAAAATGCTGATCAGTTCAAAGACAAATATCCCCGAGCAGTTGAAGCCATTCAGGAAAACCACTATGTTGATGACTTCATAGACAGTTCGCCAGATGAAGAAAAAGCACTAAATTTAGCGATGCAGGTCAGAGAAATTCATGCAACAGCTGGGTTTAAAATGCACAACTGGTCATCCAATTCGAAAACGGTTTTAAGTCAGCTACATGACAACAATTTATCTGAACAATCCATGCAAGACTGGGGCACTACTACCAAAATATTAGGTATGTATTGGGATCCAAATAATGATGAATTTAGATACATTTGCAGATTTGCAAGACTCAGACGTGATGTATTGAATGATTCAATAACTCCGACCAAGCGCGAAACCCTGCAGGTACTGATGTCCATCTTTGATCCCCTTGGTTTTGTTTCCTGCTATACCATAGGCCTTAAAATACTTCTTCAAGAGATATGGCGTTCAGGTATAGCTTGGGATGAAAAGTTATCGGATACAATAAATCAAAAATGGTGCAAGTGGAAAACTATTATTCCACTTATAACGTCTGTTAGGATTCAAAGATGCTACTCTTTAGTACTGCCAACTGCCGACGAAGTTCAACTGCATACGTTTGTAGACGCTGGAGAAAATGCATACGCCGCTGTCTGCTATCTGCGCATCAAGAAAAACAACGAAATTTTCGTCACTCTAGTAGCAGCCAAAAGCAAAGTGGCACCATTGAAGCCGCTTTCGGTTCCAAGGCTTGAGCTTCAAGCAGCTCTACTCGGTACGAGACTTGCAAAGATGGTAACACAAGTCCGGCGCATAAGAATTGATTCCCATTTTTGGTGGAGTGATGCAAAAACAATTTTGAGGTGGTTGCAAATGGATCCGAAAAAATTCCAGCAATTCGTCATGCATCGAGTGGGTGAAATACTCGAAACCACAAATGTAAGGCAATGGAGATGGGTCCCCTCTAAACAGAACCCCGCTGATTTTGCCACAAAGGTACTAGCACCATCAAATTCAAAAATGTGGTTTGAAGGTCCTGACTTTTTAAGAGCTCCAGCAAATGAATGGCCTCAGTGTGAAGATCTTGGAGATTTGAATGAAACCGAAATTAAACGTTCTGCTTTGGTGATTGGAAAAGTCCACAATATTAAACTCAACATTGAATATTTTTCTAACTGGAGGCGATTATACCGTGCTGTGGCTACATTTATCTTGTACTGCAATAAGCTAAGAGAAATGACAAAACAAAAAACTATTAAAATTTGTCAAAACGTCGACGCCGAAATGATTGAAATGGCCCAAGCGTTTTTAATAAAATATGCCCAAAGAGACGAATTCAGTAATGAGTTATTAAATCTTAAAAACGGTAAGCCTATAGAAAAAGCAAGCAAACTAATTTCCCTTAATGTATATTTAGATAAAAGCGACATAATGAGATGCCGTGGAAGAGCAGAATATCTTAATAACCACGAAGATGCTATTATACTTCCCGAAAACCACCACATTACATTTTTACTGGTACGTTGTTTTCATGAAAAATTTCGTCATCAATCTCACGAAACGGCAATCAATGAAATTAGAAGTCAATATTACATAGCCCGGCTCCGTGTTTTGTTTAGAAAAGTTCGTCGATTGTGTCAGTGGTGTAAAATCAATCATGCCAAGCCGTCTCTACCACAAATGGCAGCATTGCCAGCGGCAAGGCTTGCAGCATTCGAACGTCCATTTACGTTCGTAGGCGTCGACTATTTTGGGCCTATACATGTAGCAGTCGGCAGAAGACGCGAGAAGAGATGGGGTGTTATTTTCACCTGCTTAACAATTCGTGCCATACATATCGAAATAGCCCATAGTTTAGACACGAGCTCATGTATCATGGCAATTCGTAATTTTATTTCAAGACGTGGTACTCCCAAGGAAATATACTCCGACAATGGCACTAATTTTAAAGCCGCCGAAAAGATATTATGCAGCCAAATCAAAAATGTAAATTTATCAAAAATTCAAACAACGTTTCAACTAATAAAATGGAAATTTAATCCACCAGCGGCGCCTCACATGGGCGGCGCTTGGGAAAGATTGGTAAAGTCCATAAAAACCGTGCTCTATAGTATATGCCCATGTATGAGTTTTAGCGATGAAAGCCTTAAGAGCGCACTATGCGAAGTAGAGTTCACAATTAATTGTCGCCCTTTAACTTTTGTCTCACTAGAATGCAGCGATGATGAAGCAATCACTCCCAACCATTTATTAATCGGATCGTCAGATGGCTACAAACCTGTTGCAAACGAAAATATAGACCTACGACAACGCTGGCATAAAACTCAAGAATTCGCCAATCAATTTTGGCGTAGATGGCTGAAAGAGTATGTACCCGTAATCTCCCGCCGAAGCAAATGGTTCAACAAACAACCTCCTATTAAAGTCGGTGATATAGTCGTCATTGTGGACTCAGACCTTCCTAGAAATTCTTGGCCTAAGGGTATGGTTATCGATACCATAGTAGCCAAAGATGGTCAAGTTAGAAGAGTGACGGTAAAAACAAAGAACAACGTACTAGACCGGCCTGTGGCAAAGTTAGCAGTATTGGACGTAGAGGGCAGCGGCTCTTTAAGTAAACTCGACTTATCGAACTCGTTTACGGAGGAGGGAACTGTTGCCGCATGTACAAAGTAGATTGTATTTATTTAAATCTCTGAAATTTATCCTCTGTTTTGTTTTCATAAATTACAAAAAAAAAAAAACATATAAATTGATGTATTATAACTCTACACATAGACACATATGTGATTTACTCATTTTTTTATATTTGTTAATTTCTCCTTTATGAATTTATATATTTAACAAATATGTATTTTATATAAAAAAGGGATAACGGTCCACTACAAAAAGTCACGTAGTCATTTACAAATTGCCTAGCTAAGAAATCTAAAATAAAATTTGTGAACAGTTTTAAACAAAGCGACGGTTGGTTAAATACAAATAATTTTAAAGCTCTCTTTTTCTCTTTAAAAACGTTATCCCGATTATTGTGTAAAAGTAAAATTAAATTTAACTTTGAATTAATAAAAAAAGAACCTCTGTACAAATTTAAATTTAAATAATCGTGTTTTATTGTGGATAAATCGAGTGCTCTTAAAAATTGTATTTTTGCAAATAATATCGTGGTTCGCTTCGCCAACAGTATGTAGTTTATTTATTAATATTATAAGTTAGCAAATTAACAAAATTTGTGCAAAATAAATAAAAACAAATACGCTCAAATATTTAATTACAAACACATAAAGCCTATAATTACATTATATGTGTATTACGTATTGTATAGCAAAGTGTTTTGGGGATATTTGTCCTTAATTTTAATTTAATACAAACTTTTTCAATTTTCTCATTACAAATAAATCTAGGGAAATTTCCAAATTCCCGGATATTTGGAAAACATTACCTAACAGATATTATAACACAAATCGGTTCTTATTATATTTTATAAAAAAAAATGTTTTGTTTGTTTATATTACGCATCGAATTATTGGTTACACATAAGTAACGCCATGCAGTAAAGGATTAATACTGAAAACATGTAAAGCTTGATTTTGTACGATATAAAAAACGGCAAAAACAAAATTGAAAAATTTCCTTAATTTAATTTACGCAATTTTCATATACAGACGTAATATTTTTCAGTCCCACTTATGCGCGTAAATAACCAGAGAGTTACCCGATCGTATAATTTTTTCATATTTGTTCATAGTGGTACATAATTTTTTTATTCAGTAACGTATGAATAATTTTCTTTTTTATAATAAATCATATTTTAAATCCGTTTATATGCATTTTTTTTTGCTCTTTTTTGACTTCTACTTACTCATACGCACACACACATATACACATAAACAGGGTTTATATTTTTACAGCATGTTTAATAGGATTTACACTGCTTTATTCAAGCTTTTTTATGGCGCAGTGTTAGTGATGATAAACACCAGTTTGTATAAGTGTAGTAGTAGTGGTAGAGAGAAAAAAATAACTGGTTTTGTGTAGTTAAAATATAGGGGTTATATTTTTACCACCATGTTATATATTTTTTAATAGAAATGTAATTTTGTTTAAAAAAAAAAAAAAGAAATATGTATGGCATGTAAATAAGTCCTATAACTACTATTTACTACTGACAATGTACTACAACTACTACTGGAATATAGACTAGGAAATCAATTGAATAACAAAAATTATCCTCTTATTGGCAAGACCGGCGACAAGTGGAATTAATAAAATGCACCCAAAATGCTCTTAGTAATAATTTTTTTTGGTCGGGGATGAAATGTTCTACAAAAATGTCGGCCATAAAATTTTACTACATATTTCAGAACACACTAAAGTCCAAAACTTAACAAGATTGCCCATTAAGGGTGTGCCACTAGACCGTATCACAAAAAAAAAGTTGGCCGTATACCGTCCAATCTAAATTATTTTTCCAAGGAGGCCTCGAGGCAAAAAAATCGATATATCACTCTTGAACATACGACTGTAAATGCCGAAGGTATGTATAACGAAAAATTAAAAAAGGCGACTCCTACGTTTGGCAAAAAAATATATATTTTTTTTTAATTTCCTTGCAAAAATACTTTAAATTCGAAAGTGTACTGCGCACTTTTTTTGCCTGTAAGGTGGTATGGTCTAGTGTGCCACCATGGCAGCATACCGTCATTGCACAGTTGGCCAGCATCATCGAATTTTGGCAAAAACAAGAATATTGAGTATATGAAACTAAAAGGTATCACAAAGGGAGGTTTGGTTGTTGCTGATCACGAATCTGAATAAAAAAAATAAAATTCAAAATGGCGGATCCAAGATGGCGGCAATTAACTTTTAGTTTTTAATATATTGGACTTAAAATAACCAATTATATAGGTCCAGGATCCGATGATTAAAAATCTGAAATTAAAATTTTAAAATTCCAAATGGCGGATCCAATATGGCGACAAACAATTTTTTCATTAAATTTCTTATGTCGTCTGATTTACTTCAAATTTCCACCAGCAGAAGTTTTTGGGTAGCAGATTACGAATCTGAAATCAGATTACGAAATTGAAAATTCAACATGGCGGATCCAATATGGCGGCCATAAATTTAAAATTGTTATGTGTTGGAAAATAAATTACACTGTACAAAAAAGAAAAAAAAGGTTCTGATGATAACTGATTTACGCAGAGGGTATCGGCGTTTTAAAAGTTTTCGTCTGGCCCTGTGTTTTTGGGGGGTTAAAATTTCCCCTCTTTTGAAAATGTTTATTGTGAATCGGCATAGGAAACTATGTGAATCTTCCATTTTAGGTATAGGATATGTTCAGCGAACTTATGTAAAACACTACGAGAGATATTTTTGTGGAACATTTTAACCCTCTAACTCTGCAATTAAAGGGTCTTTTTTGTCCCTTTTTTAAAAGTGTCAAAAAAGACCCATAAGTTGAGCAGTTAGAGGGTTAAAATCTTCCGCAAAAATATTTGTCATGAAATTCTACTATAAGTCTCTGAAGACATCAAAGTTGAAAATTAAACTTCAATGTCAAAACTTAAAATGTGTTTAAGGTTTAATTTCGTACTTATTCAGAATTGTCCCACAAACCTGGACTTTAGGGGGTTAGTCTGTGTCAGAAAACCAGAACCTACATTTGAAGTAATTTTTGGTGATATTTTTTTAGTTTTTACTAAAACTCTGGAATGCTGGAAATCAGCAAGATCTGAAGGTACTTTTTCAGTTAAAGGGCAAAATCCCGAAAGTTTATGAGTTTATAAGTATTATTAACGGTCGCAAATGGTCGCAAAAACCTAGGTAGAAGACATCTTAGGGAACACATTGGCATTCAAGTTTTTCAAATGTCTCTTGGAACATTTTGTAAAAAAAACCTATATTTTTGAGGTAAAATTAATAATTTTGTTACTTTTTTCGTAAATACTTAACAGGTTTCTATTTTTTTTCGATAACTAGTTTCAGTTTTATAATTTGAGATTGTTTTTGGAACAAATTATTGGCCGTGTTTTTTAATCACTGGATTTATTTTCGGATTTATTTTATTTTGTTAAAAATCCAAATTTTGTTTTTTAATTTCCAAAATTTATAATTCTTATCAAAATCTAATACTTATTCGCCAATGTGAAAGAAAATCAATAAATTGTGTAAAAATGTGAACACAGGAATTGAAATAAGCTAAATCCAAAATGGATTTAAAAAATAAATAAATCACTTTTGGATTTAGCTTAATTTCATTCCAGAAATTGCATTTTCGCAAAATTTTAATTTTTTCTTTCACATTATATTAGGGAATAAGTGTTAGATTTGGATAAAAATATAAAATTTTGAAAATTAAAAAACAAAATATGGATTTTTAACAAAATAAAATAAATCCAGTGATTAAAAAAAACGGCCATTGTTTATTTATGACGTTTTTATTGTATCATTATAAAATAAAAAAAATGTCACAGAATTAAAAAACTTTGACTTTGAACTCTCGCCAGCTAACAACGAGTAACCACAATGACACAATATTTCTCTAAAAACATATTCAACAATCCTAGATTTTGAATATATAAACATATTTTCCCTTTACCTGAATTGTACTTTTGGCCAAAAAACGGCGATTCTGGCCCACAGTGCATTGTCGCAATTGTTTTGTCTAATATCCCCTCCGATATGCATTCCCTTAGCGACTGTATCTGCTAGTCTTGTAATCTTCTGGGTATTACAAGTGCCTTGATATTTCCTACGGCAGCCATGACTAAAATAGAGTTTCTCTATAAATAAACATACATTAAATACAATATATTTCAAAGTATCCTTTCATACAAATAAAACCTAAAAGTGTTATCTCTTTTGGTTTTTGTAGGAATTAAACAGTATTAATTATTTATTTTTACATTTTATTTATTTAAATATGTTATTATAATAAACAATAAGCAAATTACAATTGTTATCTTTTATATGGAAATAAAATAAAAATTTAAAACTGCTTTTTATTGCCATAACACGTAAAATAAACAAAAAAAAAGTAATCATCATCCATATCTGTAAAGTCCAATTATGAATTGTATTTGTGTGAGTACATATATTTATTTATTTATTTATATGCATATAAATATACTTAAATATGAATAATTACTAGTACTTTTTTTTTGAATAATGTTGGATAATTACATTATTTACACAAAGAATATTAAAAAAAAAATAACCACAGACACAAACACTTATTAAATCCCCCCAAAACACATGCATGCCCAGACGCTTAAAATACAAGGACTTTAAACCATGTTCATCACAAATACACCCATAGTAGTCATATCGCATACACATAAGTAGCCTTTAATAACATAGAAATTGCTTAAGGATAGACAATCGTACTCGTTTTTCAAAAACCCTAAGGGCATACAAGCGAACGAGAACAACAAATACCCCGTGTTTTATAAATGGCTATAGAAAGATCATTCATATATTTAAATGGTCAAATTGTTGTAATTAAATATAGTACATATGAGACTTTCCACATTCTAGGGACTGGATTCCCGTTCTGGGCTAAACCCAGAAATTATAAATTTAGACATTTCATTCATAAGCGTTTCTATCAGCAAAGTGACAGTTCTTCACAGCTTATCACGGATTTGAAATTCCGGTCGAGATAAAAAGTCTATCGGATGAATATTTCAAAAAGTAGACAAATTAGACGTGGCTAAATATTGAGCAACAATTCCTCTCTATGGTACAGGGTATATTGAGTTTATGCTGTTGTTTGGAATTACCAAAAATAATGGGTGTATTAATACCAGAATATGGTTGATCATATCTGAAGAGCATCATATATTTTTGGGTTTATGAATGCCAGCCACAATCATATTATTAAATAGCTTTGGCATTTTTATCATAATGTAATCCTAGAGTTATCACGCTATGGATTCAAAATGATCAGTATATTATCATATTGTAGTCTTATGATCCAGATAGTATTTTCCCAGCATTCTGTTGAAGCTGTTTTAAGAAGCTTTACATGTTTTTTTTTTATTAGAAATAGTACAAATATTTATTCCATAACTAATAAACACATTTTAATAATAACTTATAAATAATTAGAAATAAATTATCGAAACCTGTGATAGCAGAACGTAGGAAAATATTGTAAAGAATACTTTAACAATACATCCAAAAATTATAAAAATATATTCTCAATGACCATATTGTAACGAAATTGGATTTGCCTGGTATAGAAATTCCGGGATTTTCAGAAGAAAAATATCCCGAGAAACAGGATTTACTAATCCCATCAATCTGGTAGCATTACATTAAATAAATTTAGGTATAAGTTAATTGGTTAGGGGCTCTACTATAAATAAAATAAGTGTTATAATTTTAGTGCCACTACGGTCGTTAAACTATAAAAAGGCTGCCATTTGATGTTTAGTAAGTTGGTCGCGCATTAGCGTTTGTGTAGTCAATTGCATATTAGCCTCGTATAGTGAGTTGTGTGTGCTGTACTGTTGTATGTAAATTAAAAAGTGTTAAATAAATAAGCTCAATATCAAACAAAAGAGTGTGTGGTTGTTTTGATTGCAATAGAAAAAAACCACACGCCAGTTTGGCAGCATTTGAAGATAAACAAAAAATCTAAAAATAGAATGTTTGTGAATGTCTATGTTTGATCACTTCTGAGTATAAACAATAACAGAAAGCTGAATAGGAAAGAAAACTATAAATTTATTACATTGCATTCAAGGCCTTACTTGGGTCACACCTTAATATATGTAGTTACATTTGTAATGTATGAATAGGCACATGTTCGATTTCTACAGCCGAAGGGTTATTGAAAAATTATCCTATAGATACAATCTGATAATAAAATATAAACAATTAGCGTTTTTTTAATCACCTGGATTTATAATTTTTCATACAAAACGTGGATTTATTAAATCCAAAAAAAAACGCTGGATTTAATAAATCCACAATAAAAGCACAAATATATGAAACAGCCTATTAATTTAATATCAGAAAAAATACGAATGAAAATTAAAAGAGAAACAAAAAAATTGAAAAACTAACAAAAGGTTTTATTAAAGTTTTTTTATGAAATATGTTTAGAAAAAAAAACTACACCACACCAGATACATATTTTCCATCTTGGACATGGAAAAATGGCTGAAATAGAAATGGCAATTTTTCACTCTACAGTAAGTAATTTAATTAAATCTAATTAGTGAATATTAAATATTGCAATGGAATTTTTCAATTGTGTAAAAATATAAATTGAAGTGATAAAACTGAAAGGGCAGACTGTTTATCGCTGTTTTATATAAAATATAATTAAAAATTAAAAGTTAAAGTAAAATCCTTCATCATCGAATTCGGTATTAAAAATTAGGGTTAAAGAAGTGTCGGACAGAAAATTCTTTTTAAAATAGGGATAATCTAACCCCATCTGTTGAGCACTTTTAGAAATACTTTTTGGATTTATTAAATCCAAGTGATTAGAAAAAACGGCTAATAATTCAATTTAATGGAAAATCACTGCTGAAGCCTGTCCATAGAAAAAGACAGAAACTAGATCTAGTCTGATTTGAAAACTGATGTGTTTACAATTTTTAGAGAAAAAGGTATATTCTTCTTCTTAACTTCAAACCTATTATTCAGAATGTTTTCATAATTTTTATTTTTTTTAATTTTCCATATAAAACTCTATATGAATACACTAAGAGAATAATGTCGATAATTTTTTTTTTTTTTTTAAAGAGAAGCAACGCTCAGGATATTAACGGCAATTGCAGTTAGAAAAGTATACACTGCAATTGCATTTAAAATAAACTAATATTGCAGTTATTTTAACAATTGAAGTTAGTTCAAATGCAATTAATTTTTTAACTGTAAATACAGTTAATTTTACCGACATAATTCTCTGAATGTATATAAATTTGTAGTAACTCCTAAATCCCATTAAATTATATTAAAAAAAAGCTAAATTTGTCAATAGTTAACCACGCCTACTCCGACCACTTTTTGGAAAATATGAAAAATTGTTAAATTTTTATTCGTATCATGTGGAAAATAAATACTGTAAGTACTACATTGGTAAATACGAGTACGATATTAGTTTTCCTGAAGCGGTGCAGTTGCTATAGAAAGCCGCATATATATTACTATAATACCCGCCATTGAACGGGTTATATATATATTTTTCTATTATTCATTAGAAAATACATATATTTAAAATAAGTAATTATAAGTTTAAGATAAAGATAGGAAAATAACTGTAAACCTATTAATTTAAAAATATAAATTAACTAAAGTAAGATTGATACGAGTAATAAGAAAAAAGGTTTTTGAAAGTATCTGTAAGGTAGTCCTGGTTAGGGGGTTTTGCAGCAAAAGTTCCTCAAAATTGCCTATTCTTCTTGATGATTTTTATGAATTTATGTATTAAAAATTATTTTAAAAGACAGAGATTTAACTTTCCATTCCTGATTATTAAATGGTTTAAGATTTACCTAATAATTTGGCTCCCGCTTTATAGCAAACAAACAGACTGTTAATATCGTAAATAGATTATGGCATTTGTTTTCGTATAACCAGTCCACTTATTATACTCGTATAACACTTATTTATATTAATTTTAATGAATTGCTTATATATATTTTTTGTAAAGCCCAGAACGAAAACAGTATTATGTGGTATATAACACTGGTCAACAGAAGTCAAGTGTTTACAGTAACTGCATGTAATTGTGAGATCAATAGTAGTAGTTATTTTTAACTGTCATTGCATTTATTTTGCTATGACAAAATCAATTATTTTTAAGAATTTTAAGAGTTAAGAGATTAAGATCATAGAAATAAACCAGTAAAAATAGCGGAAAATCAACTAAAAATTAGTTAAAACTGACCTTACATGAAAAACTGTTAAAATTAGCAGATTTTTTTTGTTAAATATTAGTAAATAAGAAGAGCAAAAATAAATTTACAGAAATTTAGTTATATTTGAGATAACTTTTAGTTATTTCAATATGACAAAATACGCTGTAAAATCTGCAGGAAATTTTACTGAATATTAGTAGACTAAAAATACCTAAAAAAAATTGTAATTTTTACAAAATGTTTGTTGTTTTTAAGTTAAATTTATTGGAATGCAAATAGCAGTGTATACCGCTAATATCAACAGAATTATTTGCTAAAAATACAGTAAAGGCCAGATTTGTATTAGCATTTTAAAAACGAAAAAACTTTGGAAATTTAAAATTTTTTTGAAAACCGTCAAAAAATATTTATACTAAATTTTATACTGAGTGTAGTTGAAAAAAATCCTCTATATTTACAAGTGCTTCTAGATCAATTTGTTTACGTTACTTAGTCATATTCTTTCATACACCTTCCGAATTATATCCACATTTTAATATTTACAGAATTATGTCGCACAGTGTTGTAGAATTAATAGTTGCTGTTGTGGGGTTTATTTCTTTTTGTTCAGCTACAGTATAAATTTTTATGTATGAATAGTACAACGTCATTCATAAAGAACTCATTTAATTTAAAATATTTACAAAAACCCACAAATACATTGACATTTATACACTTTTTATTTACACATACACGAGTTATATTTGAAAGTATAAGTACTTACAATATAAGTCATTACAGAACAACAACTCCGCTACAGGAAAAAGTAAGTCAGATTGATAACAAGCCCACAATTAAAATATTTTGTAGGTAGAGAGCGTTCCAAATGTATTTAAAAAAAAAGTAAATTTCATTTGAAAACGGGACCAATAACATTTCATTAAATTTAACTTACATATTCTTTTGTGTTTGATTGTTAATAATATGAACGAAAAATTAGTCAAATCAACTAACAAAAATTACTCAAAGCTGAATCATAAATGACTAATAAAAGGCTCAGAAATTCTGAAATTTTCAATAATGCTCACATTTAGGAATCTTTTATGAGTCCTAAAAGAATGCTCAGAAAGCGGCTAAAGAAAATCACCCTCATATAGCTATAATTTTAGAAAATCTAAGTGCTCTTTTACGAGTCTGTTTGGACTCTAATTATACACTGAAAATAATTTATAAAAAGTCTATTGCATGTGAAAGAAGTTAAAAAATGGTGGCAGTTAAAATTTTTTTTGTTTTGCCTATTAACTGAAATTAAAATTTTCAAACCCCATTTCAAATTTTTCTGTTTTCTAGAAAAACCAATTTATCTTAAAATTTATGTATTGAAACATTTTTATTTTCACTTGGTTATTTTACCAATTTCTTGTATTCTTTTACTATTTAATCCGTAATGGTGTTTTTTTTTTTTTTTTTTTTTTTGTTACAGTACACTTAGTGTGAAATGCCTCATATAATATAATCGGCTGAAAGGTTGTGTAAATACAAACAAATTACTTTGTATTAATTGCTAGTAGATATTTGTAATTAAAACTTTTTTGCTGCTGCATAAGGTAAAAAAAAATATATAAAAAAAGAGACCGAGAAGTGAAAGTCTGCAAATTATATATTTAAGGTAAGTTGTACGAAAAAGAAATAAATTTTAAATATCATATAGGAGCCAGTATTATAGTCAGATCTTCTAATAGTGAGATTTTTTTTTTTTTACTTAAGTAGGAAATTTTGTTCGAAAATTTCTGACTGAAGTAAAATTTAAATCAATTCATACTAATAAGGATGATATGTCTTGTTCACTTACCGATTTCGACAAAATTTGAGTGTACAACAGAGTAGAGAAAATAAATGAAAACCTATTTTTTACCGGCCCAATACAAATAAATAAAAATCTAAAGCAATTTTCAGTTGCTTTGAGAAAAAATAAAGCAAATGGGGTATCAACTGAAAGGTATTTAAGAGGTCTATTCTAGTGATATACAATACAAGAGGAGTACTCTCACTTTAACATTTTTTCAATACTTTTTAAACGAGTGAAGGAAGCTCTTTTTCACCAATTAAAATTTTAAAAAATTCTTCGCAAAAAATATTATATTTTTTTTTATTTTACAAAAGTTTTTTATCCCCATTTTTTTTTATATATATTTTTAAAAATTAAAAAATTATTGGATTTTAACAAATTGTTTATAAATATTTTTAAAAAATAATAGAATAAAAAAAATTGTTTTTTAAATAAAAAAATATTGGTCCCGCCGGGAATCGAACCCGCGACCCTCTGTTTGGAAATGCCAAATGATACAAAATTACTTTTAGAGCACTTACTCTTTACAAGCAATAATTAAGTGATTTTTTGGATGTTGTTCAGAAGTAATTCTAAAAAAGCTGTAAAAATATACTAACGGATACTTTGAAAGCAATGAAAGAAGTAATTTTTTGAAGTTGTTCAGAATAACTTCTAAAAAAGCAGTAAAAATACGCTAACGGATACTTGTGAAGCAGTGAAGGAAGTAGTTTGTAAAGCATTACTTCCAATTTCAAACTTACGTGCACACTGTTTCTAAAAGTAAAAAATTGTAATATTAAATACAATAATTTTGAACAACTTCTAAAAATCACTTCTTTTATTGCTTCCAAAATATCCATTAGTATATTTTTATAGCTTTTTTAGAATTACTTCTGAACAACATCCAAAAAGAATCACTTAGGTATTGCTTCTAAAACATAATGGCTCTAAAAGTGATCCTATACAGATGATCGCGGGTTCAATACCTGGAAGGACCAATATATTTTTAATTTTTTTTTTATTTTTATAAATAATTTGTTTAAATTTAATATTTGTTTTAATTTTTCAAATTATGAAAAATTGCTTTTTATGCGCTTATGAAAACAGTACTGAAAACAATACTGAATTGCAGTGCACCTTTTGCAATTGCTTAAAAAGTACTTTTATTGAAGAGAATAAAGCAGTCAACTTTCATATCAAGGAATAGCTCAGCGGTAGGGAGCTGGACTAGCAATCATGAGGTCGCAAGTTCGATACCCGGTGGCGGCAATAAAAAACTTTTGTAAAATAAAAAAATATCATCTTCTTTTGCGAAGAATTTTTTTTTTTAACTTTTGATTGGTGAAAAAGAATTTACTTTGCACTCGTTCAAAAATTACTGCCCAGCCAGCAATTTCGGAGCGCTCATAAATAAGATTCTAAAATGGCTCATAGAAATGATTATTGTTTTTTTTTTTGAAAACACTCTTTTTATGGTAGAAAATATGAACCCTCAGAAAACAATCCAAAAAGTTGTCCCTACAATTTAAAAAGCTGTCTCAAAATGACGGTTCATTTTTCGGACTCAAAGAAAATTCCAAAATTATTTAATTTTATGAGGAAAATTTCGATTTTATATGTTCTTTTTTCCGAGTCATTTCTGAGTAAACAGGGGGCTCTTTTGGACGGACCACTTTCATAGGAAAAAGTGGAGAAATGTTTATGTTTTTGGAGCTCATTTCTGAGTCATTAATGATCATCTTTGTTTGCTGGGTGAAATAAATTTTTAAGTGGAAGTGCTCCTCTTCTATGACAATTCAGTGTTAAACAAGAAGTACATCTAGATCATCAATTGTAGTACCTTTTCTACAGCTTCGGCATCTCTTTTTTTTGCTGGGATCCTAAATGTAGATGAAATTATCGTCTGTAATAATAATATGATCAGTAAGAATCATATTTATGATCACTAGAAGCATACTATTATCAATTTTCACATGAGGTTGCGGGTTGGATCACCAGCAACGGCAACATCAATTAAGGAAAATAATATGTATGAGTTTTATATACCTGATACATATTGTAGCGTACTCCTTCGGTGTTCCCATAGCACTTGACCCCACCGAAGTAAAATAACATAACAGGGCTATAAACAAAGAAGCTTCAACAAAGTTTACCAACTCAACAACTGTTTCAAAATTCAGCAACTCGCGCAATTACAGTGTTGCCATATTTGAAGCCCTTCATCTTGCACTACCTTGCATCTCTTCTCTATCCCCTTTCCAAAGAAAACAACACATTAATTACTAGTAGAAATTTCTTGAGTGTTGTTTCCCTTTAAAAAAAATTTTTTTTCGTCCATTTTATAAACCCCATCTAAAGGCCTTCTAAACCTGTTAGAGGGTTAAATCATCACAATGCTGATATTTTTCGTTTAACAAATAAAGAAATAAACTCTTTATATTTTCATGATTTCTTTCCAGATCAAAGAAGTTGAACTTAAAGTTTATCTTTAAATTATTATCAAATTGTTTGACATGTGTGAATTCATTCATAACTCATCTTTCACTGTTGAAATGGAAAAAGGAAAAACAAACTTTGTTACAATATTTTCATATCGAAACATTTCATTATAACTATGTCGAGTAGTATAGAAGATTTTAATATGCTATAGATAATATTTGTGTTACCTTTTATATCCAGATGATTATTTGGATAATAATGATGTTGCTGCTATGATACATTGTGATTTATTTGTTTTTTTTTTTATTTTAGCTTTGTTTGCCTTCTATCTAACGCTCAATACCTGGGATGTCTGCAAAATCATAAAATTATAAATGTATGTATGAATACAAAAAAAAAAAATACCCAGAATATTGAAAGTGCATTGAATACTAAAGAAATTGATTAATCGTGTGGAAATAATGTATATGCATTTTGTCATAGTTAACACTTTTTTGGGGAAAAATATTGAACTCAAGCTACAAAACGAGGTAGAAGAGAGGTGGATTCAAGCTTAAACAATTTTGTTTTCATAACAAAAAGTTTACACAAAGTTTTAAAAATAAAACTTTTGCAAAATTAAAAAAAAAATATATATTTAAGTTCTTAACATTTTTCAATAAAAAAAAAATACTTATGTAGTTGTTATATATTTTTATTATAGGCAAGTTTTATACAGTTTTTATTAAAACATACATATATTAAATTTAATTATGCTCATTAATGGCTTTTTAAAGGAAATATTTAATTACAGAAAAATAAATTACACAATGTTTAATTATGTGAATTTTTTGTAAAGGTGTATATGCACATTTTTATATAAGTTCTTGTGGTTGTACAAGTTTTTTGTGGTTAAAATTATTTTTATTTTGTGTGTTTACAAGAGTGTAAAAATGGAGGTCGAAAGTCTTAACTTTATGTTACTGAAGTAGTTTGGTTAGTTGCTTTACTGCTGTTGCTACCGTTGGTGTTTTTTTTTTTTTCAATTCCTAGGAAACCTCAATGTCATCAATTAGTTGCTCTTTAATATAATTTCAACAAATTACATTATTTTCCATCTTTTACTTTTCCCCAGGAGCTTCGTGTTAACAAATACAGTGGTTTAAATGAGTTATATTTTAAACAAAATAATTTGTCGTTAAAATCTACGGAAAATTACAGTTAAAACGAAGTTATATGCAATTAGAAAGGCTATAAAGGTTTTTTTGCTTTCTATTAATTACCCAGCAAAGAAAGAGATGCCAAAACAGTGGAAGAATCACTACAATTGGTGATCTAGATCTACTTCTTTTTTAGTAGAAACACTAATGATTTTAACATTGAATTGTCATAGGAGAGGAATAATCCCACTCCAGCATTTTTCAGTACTTTTTGAACGAGTGCAAAGGAAGCTCTATTTCACCAACTAAAAGTTTAAAAAAAATTCTTTGCAAAAAAAAATTATATGGTGTTTATCTCTATCCATGGCGCCATCTGCCGGGTAATAACAGAAACATGAAAATATTATATTTTAACAATAAATTGTGTAAATTAGTTAAATTACTGAGGATTAGTATAGTGTTAAATAAAGATAACTAAAATCTTTGTTTAAATCAGTGTTTCAACTAGATTGTTTAAAACCGTAACCGAAAACCGGTTAACCGGTTTTTTTTTAATTTCCAAAAACCGTTCGGTTTCAAATAATTTCTAAATTCGAATAAACCGAAAAGCGGTTATTATTTGTCGGTTAACCGGGTTTTTAAACATGTTTTTATCAAAACTATTTTGAAGCTAATCTTTCGAAAATTCTATATTTCGACTGCATTTTGTTTTTAAAGTATTATTTTAACAAACGAAACTGCAGTTTTGTTCTCCTTTATCACATGTATTTTCACATTTCACATGTATTCGAATAAATAAGATACGAAAGTCCTTTGTAATCGTTTGGAATATTTTTTAAATACAGGATGACTGATGAATTTTTGCTACAAAAAATCTAATTACTTTTTCTGTGTAATTAATCTATTCCATTTAATTACATTTTACCATAATAATGATTTTTAGCGCTTTTTAAATGTTTGGTCGCATAAATTAGTTGAAAATTACATATACTTTCCGTAGCTGTTTCTGGAGGGCGCTTTTAACTAATTTTTATTAGCTTTTTTGCTATTTGTACAGGTTTATTTTTATAACAAAAAAAATCGGAACCGGTTTAACCGGTTTTTTGGAGGAAACCGTAACCGAAACCGGTTTTTTTTTTAATTTTCCAACAAACTGAAAACCGTTTTTCTGAAATAGCCGGTTTTTTGAACACTATAGTTTCAACTAAAAATTTCCTAAAAATTATTCAAATCGATTTGAAACCCGTTTGACAGATTTTTCTACTGACGTATTATTTTAAATGTAAATATACAATGTTTTTAATAATTATTATTATTAATATGATTTCTTTCAATTCAGATAATAATATGATTGTACAATATTTAGAAGAGAGTAATATGATTAACCAGATAATATATGACTGAAGACGAGAGAATAATATGATAACCGAAAAAGAGAGATATTAACAATAAAATGATTATAGGCGACCATATAATTTGTAAAGTACACAGAAAAAACCAAAAACGAGTTTTAATTACGAAATATTAATTACTAAAAATTGTATACGATTAATGTAAACAATTAAAATATTAATTGAAACAATTAAAATATTATTTGAAACAATTAAAATATTAATTGATTTAAAGTTCGAATAAACAAGTTTTGTTTTCTTTGAAAATAAAATAATAAATGTTAATTGATTTAATTAAATACTTGATTAGAAACAATTTTTATTTTTATCATATGTTTAATTCAATATTTTAGATTAATTATTTTTTCTGTGTATGATTAATACATTAGTAATTTGATTGCAACAACAATGTATGGTGGTGGGGAACATGTCCTTCGTAGAGTACTCGGAATTGACCTACAACGGTTACGCTTCCTGGATGACAATTTCGTTGAAAAAACTTTGCAGGATACCCAAAGGTTATGCCGGGATACCCAAGGAATATGGCTGGAAGTGACCAACGAATGGCACGCTTCCTGGATGGAAATTATCTTTAAAAAATCTTTTCAGGATACTCAAAGGATGCGGCAGGAAGTGACCTACGAACTGCACGTTTCCTTTATGCAAATTATGTACAAGGACCTTCGAAGAATATGCCAGGATACGCAGGGGATATGTCAGGATATTCAAAGGATATGTCAGAGAGTGACCTACGAACGGCACGCTTCCTAGCTGAAAATTATGCCTAGCAGGATACTCGAACTGTGCGCTTCCTGGATGAAAATTATATTTAAGTTCCTTGGCAGGATACTCGAATGATATTCAAAGGATGTGTCAGGAAGTAACGTAAGAATGGCACGCTTACTGGATATAAATTATGTTCAAGGATCTTCGCAGGTTACTCGAAGTATGTGGCAGGCTACTCGAATAATATTTAAAGAATGTGTTAAGAACTGACGAACGGCACGCATCCTGAATGAATATTATGTTCAAGGACCGTCGGAGAATACTCGAAGAATGTGACAGGCTACTCAAGGGATATTCAAAGGATGTGTCAGGAAGTCACCTACAAACGGCACGCTTCCCGGATGAAAATAATGTTCAAGGACCTTCGCAGGATACTCGAAAGGTATTCACAGGACTTCGAAGGATATTTAGAGGACCTTGAAGAACATTCAAAGGACCCCAAAGGATATTCACAGCATACATGCAGGACCTCAAGGGATGTGACCCAAGTCCTTGTCAAGATAAGTCCTCAAAAGCCAGAATTTTACGATGTTTCGCTTTATGTTGCTCCTATGGCAGCTGAGTGTATTCGTACACTATTAGAAAAAAGTCTGTACAAATTTTGTTAAACTACTAAAAATTAGTTAAAAATGATGTTGCAGATAAAACTACTAAAATTAGCAGATTATTTTTGCTCCATATTAGTAATATAGGAACAGCAAAAATAACACTGTTAAATATACAGAATTTTAGTTATATTTGAGTTAAATTTTTTTTTTAATGGAAAATAGCAAATTAACCTGCTAAAATCAGCAAAAAAATTTTGCTAAATAATTTGTAGCCTAAAAAATCACAAAAAAATTTTAAATTTTCGAAGTTTTTTTCGATTTTTTTTTTTAATGCAAATAAAAATCGAGCCTTTCGAAAAAAAGCAGTTTACAATTTTTTCAGCAAATATTTCTGCTGGATTCAGCAGGATAGACTGCTATTTCCATTCAACTAAATTTAGCTTAAAAACGGATAAAATTTTGTAGACATAGCAGTTTATTTTTGCTATTTTTAATCTACTAATATTTTGTAAAATGTTCTGCAGATTCTACCGTGCAATTTGTTATGTTCAATTAACTAAAAATTAACTTAAATATAACTAAAATTCTGTAAATTTAACAGTTTTAATTTTGCTGTTGTTATTTTACTAGTATTTAGCAAAAAAATCTGCTAATTTCAGCAGTTTTTTCCGCAGCATCATTTTTAACTAATTTTTAGTAAATTTTTCTGCTATTTTTATAGATTTATTTCTATAACTTAACTCTTTTAGATTTTCACTATATTTCTTGCATAATAATTCCGTTTCCGGAACGAAATTGTACTGGCCAGGCTTGACCGACTATAATTTTTTACTTTTTTACTTGTTAAATTTAACGAATTATTTACATTAGACTCTTTGTTGATTCCAAGCTGTTTCATATTACAATTAAAATTTTTTTATTTACAATTTGTACATTCCAATCACTGTCCAGTTCATGTAAACGTATAGTGTTCTCAACATTTCATACGTTTCGTTTAACAATAAATTTGCGGTTGAATGCAATTCAACTGGTATGTTCGTTTTTCTTTATAGAATACTTTTTTTCTTCAAAAAACCCACAAAGTGGTGACTTAACACGGTTTTTACTCATGCTATCATTCTCACCTCCCTGACATCCTTCTTAAGGACGCTGTGTTGGCGTGTGATTGCAACAATACATATATAATTACTGGCAGGCTTTACATTGTACAAGGTTAACTTGTGGTTTTAAGACTACACAAGGTACAAGAGGAAAAAAAATACCACTGGCAGCTACTGGTGTTGGTCGCCAAGAACCAGCTTATCTTTATGAGTAAGTATTCTTTAATGTTTTAACATACAGCAGTAGTGAAAGCAGCATATGCAGAGACCATCTGATAGACAGACATTTGTATAAAATTCAACAAAGTTAATTACAATATAAAATGTTGTCTTTTTATAGTGTTTTGTCCTAAGGGATTTAAGGTAGTAGAAGTAGAATATATTTTAAGCTTTTGCTATCGTGTTACTTTAAACAAAACATCAAAGCGATTTTCTGCGTTTTTTTCTTTTTATTTTATTATTTGATTGCAACACCTTTTTATGACTTTACTAGTTTGTGAAGTAAAATATCAAATGTTTTCATTTTGAGAACTTTTTATGTAGTGTTTAATGTCGCATAGACTTTGTATATATTAGGGATATAACTTTTGGAAAGATTTTGGAAAATATAAACAGCATTCCCATCCATAACGCATAGAGCACAACAAACTTTGAAGTAGAGGTATGGCATTGAAAATTGGAATATGAAATAAAAAAAAAATAATTTAAAATTGCAATACATCATTTCTAATAAATATTGTAAGAATGAACACGATTTTGCTATATATTGTTAAGTTTTTACCTTTTAAAAACGTTCATTTATCTCCTTTAGATAAACCAGGCTGGTGCTCTTATATAATTAAAATAACACACACACTCTTAACTTTGAAATAGCTTAAACACTTACCCCTCAATTCATAAATGCTTTGTAAAGTTATAGCAGGTTTACAAAACGTCATTGTCATACAAAATTTGTTCAATAAACCTCCTACAATTTTACAAAGCGTTTATGAATTTAGGGGTTATTTACTAAATGATTTATTACTTTAAATACGACAATATAACACTCTCAAAAACTCTAGTGATTTTAACGGAACGCTTTATTAAAGCACGACTAAATTACACAATCGCTAATAATCAACTAAACTCACTAAATGGCATATGGCAGCCTTACATAGCTTTACTTTCGTTGTGGTAGAGAATTCCGGAAACCAAGTTTAGACAGAGCAGGTAATCTCTTAAGAGTCATAATAAATACTTAATGAACCACTAAACAATTCCACTAAACCATATTTAAATTTTTTTGTTTAACAGTTAATCCAATTTTTAATCTGGTTACTATTTCTAAACGACTCTGTATTCATATTACTTATTGTATGCAACGTTGTTTTTGTTTTAATGATGGTTGGCAACACTAAAAAATACACACATAAAGTCAGATAAAAATTAACATTAAGACGCTGCCGTAAAATCGTTTTGGTGCTGTCGACAAATATGTTGCTAACGCCGTTATTTCCATGTTCAGCATGTACGCCACCTTGGTATTTAAAACTGACTGATTCAAACTTTAACTCTCACCCAGCAAAAAAAAATAGATGCCAAAGCAGTAGAAAAATCACTACAATTAATGATTTAGATGTACTTCTCTTTTAACAGAAACACTAATGATTTTAACATTGAGTTCTCAATATTATATTTTTTTTTACAAAAATTCTTTTATTGCCGCCACCGGGTATCGGAACCTCATGATTGCTTGTCTAGCTCTCTACCTCTGAGCTATTCTTTGATATTAAAGTTGACTGTCATAATAACCCCACTTTGTCATTTCGAGATAATGTATCTTATTCTCTTCAATAAAAGTACTCATTAAACAAGTGCAAAAGCTACTGGTTGGTTGGCTGGTTTAAGTGGCAGCTCACGGCCGCGTGAGCATTAAGTGGAGTTAAGAGCGACTCCGTTTTGAAAAGACCACACTACCCGTAAGGAACTAATATCCGGAGAACTAGACCCAACCTGTAAGATTAAGATACCGGATAAGATCACGTATTCTTACCCCCGATATTAACAACAGGTCATCTAGTATATGATCGCCTAAAGTCCTATGTCGGATGACCTGCTGTGCAATCACAGAGGAGATACCTTACCGTCTCCCCTTCGCATGGAATACCACAGCTGAGGCATCATATATCACGCGCCCGTCGGAGTCTGTTGCCATGCCTACCCAACAGCCAGTGTCCGGTAAGCACGGCCGTCAGCCTCGACACGTCACTTCTGCTCCTACCGTGGAGAGCTTTAGTGCGGCCCAGATCATAGTCCGGCCACGTAATTCTCGCGGTAGTGTTCAATCCAGTCCATCTCCTCCTCTCCTTTTGGATATGATGCCACCCTTAATAGTCCCCATCGGTGTAGCGACTGGCATCGCTGTGGAGTCATTAAAGGCAAAAGCTGCCCTTGCCAACTCGTCTGCCCGCTCATTACCGTAAGAGTTCCTATGGCCAGGGACCCATACCAACGTAATCAGGGACTGACGACTTAGCATAGACTGTTCTTCCCTGCTATAGCTGACGTGGATAGAAGATCTAGTGCAGGAGCTGAAAGACATAAGCACCACCTGCCTATTAACGAAGATACCCACGGATCCCTGAGCCCCGACTGCACATAAGAGCCTACAGGCTTCCCTGATAGCCAGAATCTCTGCCTAAAAGATACTAGCATGATCAGGTAGACTTAAGGAGCTCCGTATGTTGCCATCACCACAAAAGACACCAGAGCCCACCCCACAACTCATTATTGAGGCGTCGGTGTACACACTGACGTCGAATCCCCCCTTTGGATCCCTCTTGTCCCATTCCTTTCCAGAAGGGAAACTGACCCGAAAGAGCCTACAAAAGTCGATCCTAGGAGTAGAGTAGTCCGACTCTAGTCTAAGCTGCGGGGCAGCTGATCAAGAAGTCTAGCATCTCCGTAGGTTCTTCCCTTCCAAGAACCCGTACCGACGAGTCTCACCGCACTGCGAGCAAGCTGCCATCATATATAAATATATGAAGCTCTAATTGGCATTAGTGATAAAAAGCACCAGTTCCAGTGGCCCAGTTATTGAAAGTATCCAGAGCGCTGGTCATAATATCACTTATCACATCCAGAAACATCCCTGAAACTAATATCACCACATCGTCCATATAAGCAACGACCCTAACACCCTGATTATCCAACTTAATAAGAACTGAGTTAATAACCAGAAGCCATAACAGCGGTGAAATCACGCCACCTAGGGTAGTTCCTCTTCTGACTGGATTTCACTTCTCGCAATTACCCAGACGAGCGTTGACAATTAGGAAGTCCAACATGGTTACCAACCAGCCGTTGACATAAGTCTCCACACCTAGATCTATCTACCTATCGCTGACGTTCTGACATTTCTTTATCAAAGAAATCAGCCAAGTTATATCCTTTGCGGGGCCAAAAGGTGCACTGCAATTTAGTATTTTTTTCAGCACTATTTTCATTTTTATTTTATATATTTTTAAAAATTATATATTTTTAAAACTTTAAAAATTAATATAATATTTGTGAAAAAGGAGACACCGAGGAGATTGGAAGATAAACAAAAATCTAGAAATAGAATGTTTGTATGTGTCTGTGTTTTATCACTTCTGATTAAAAAAAAACAATAACAGAAAGCTGAATAGGAAGGAAAACCATGAATTAGTTACATTGCATTCAAGGCCTTACTTAAGTGAGATGGCTAAGCTGTCATCGCACTTCAGTATAGTTACGTTTGTAATGTGGAAACATGTTTTTGAATCCCACAGCCGACGTTGTTGTTGTTGAAAAAATTATCATATAGAGAAAATCTGACAATAAACATATAAACAATTAACAATTTAATGGAAAATCACTGATGAAGCCTGTCCATACAAAAAGGCAGAAACTAATGTTTATAATTTTTAAAGAACACGGTTTATTCTTCTTCTTAACCTCAAACCTACTAAAAAATAATATTAAATTTAAACAAATAAGTTAAAAGTATTAAAAAAAATTTAGAACAAAAATTAAAAAACTAAAAAAAATATTGGTCTCGCCAGGAATCGAATTTCCGATCATCTGTTTGGAAATAAACTGAATCAAAATCACTTTTTGGGACAGCTTTTAGAGCAATAATGCTTTAGAAGCAATATTTAAGTGATTTTTTGGATGTTGTTCTGTTTATATATATTTTTTCTTTATTTATAAAATTTACAGGGTAGTAATTTCAAATTAGATAAAAGTTCACGAAGAACATAAGGCATCAACAAATTCTCTCCACTTTACTCGATCATTAACTAGGACCTTTACTTGGTTCCAAGTCAAATTGCGTGATTTGCATGCATTTTTCATCATTCTTATCCATGTGTTTCGGGGCCTTGCAGGATTTATATGGCCCTGTGGATTCCAGTCCAGTGCATGCCTTGCGATATTCTGTATTACTTCTAAAAAAGCTGTAAAAATACACTAACTAATACTTTTGAAGCAATCAAGGAAGCGATTTTTTGAAGTTGTTCATAATAACTTCTAAATAAGGAGTTAAAAATACACTTAAGGATACTTTCAAAGCAATGAAAGAAGTGATTTGTAAAGCATGACTTCGAATTTTTTTTTTTAAGGGACATTAATAATTTGATTTCAACAATCATGTAGCAGTGATCATATTGCAACCACAACTTTTCTCTAAGTATAAAGACAGCTTTATGATTTAGAGCTTTTTTAAACCACAATTCCCACAGTTTGTTCTTCCCCGTAAGCTATATATGTATTTGATTCTTTTAACCAAATTTTCTTTTTTTAAGTTTTATATAAACCTATGTATGTATACGACAGGCTTTATTTGTATTTGAGCAATATACTATTACATTTACAATTTTATAACAACTTTTTTGTCATTTAATGATTTTCTTTTTTCGTTTTTATCATTACTTTTCATAGTTGTTTTCATCTTAAACAACACTCACACCGTTCATCTCTTATCAAGCGTTTCTATGGGTGTAAAAGAACGTTATAGTGGCATTTAATTGCTGTTCATGTTGTTTGTAGTGGTAGTAGTGGTGTGTGTGTATGTGTACTTATTCTCTATGTATATGTTTGAGTATGTTAATGGTTAAAGTTTTAACTTGTCACCAATTACAAGGCAGTTTCTTTTATTCCCGTGTTTTTTTCCCCCCTTTACAGCATTACAAAGTCATACATTAACACATTTCGGGTAGACTGAACATTTGTACACAAAAACAATTTGTATTTCAATGTAAAATGGAAACAGGATGTAAAAAAACACATAAAACGCACCATTTTTTAACCATGTAGTTATAAAAGTAAAAACTAATGGAAGTAGTACAAATTTTACTGGTACTAGAGAAAGTTTTTCCTATTTCATATATAAATGTTTAATGAAAATGTTTAACAAATTTTCTAAATGTTTATTTTTACTGCTGGGTGGTTTTTCTTTTATTTCAGTCTAATTTGTCACACCCTAAAACTTTTGCTAGCAATCACTTTAAAACTATGAATAGGTTTTTTGAATATTAGCTTTGAAAAAAGTTTTTGATGTTTAAAGGAGTGAAGAAGAGAGAAGTACTTAACAAATGAAATTCACAAATTGTTTAGTATTTTATAATTGCAATTGAAATAGGTTGATATAATGAGGAGAAAATGTATACATTAGGTTAGGTGGAAAAGGGAAATCTTAAGTTTGAAAGTCGGCTTATTGTGCGCTTTCATGATGCATGTCTATCTACTGCGGGAACTCGGTCATATGGACAAAATTAATCAGCCTTCACCAACCCACATTCCTGAGGTAAGTTTCAAAACTCGCTTAGTTTCCTCTATATCCGGGCATCTCAAAAAAATCCTAGTGATCTCAAAAACTCCCACGGTATCATATGAGCAATAACGGTACAATGGTCTAGTTCGGCACTAAAACAGAAGAACTTTCCTGGCCCTATGCGATGTTACAGTGCCCGAAACCCATATAACTGATTTTCAGAGTTCGCAAAAATTTCCGTAAAGGTTATTATATTTTTGCACTCATAGATATAAACCTGTAAAACTAGCAGAAAAAACTACTAAAAATTAGTTAAAAATGGCCATGCAGAAAAAACTGCAAAAATTAGCAGATTTTTTAATTTTTAGTATTTTAACTAAAATTTTCTCTCACCTTTTTTATAAGTGTTTTAATCCCTTCAATATAAATAAAATCATTGCATTCTGTGACTGCATTCCGTTCTCCACCTGAAAGAGGGCATTATCATCAGGGAGGTGAAAGTATTTTATAATGAAGAGGTCGCAGCTATACAAGTCCAATCCAGTCCTCGAATCAATTTTCGAGTCATCGGTATAGAATGATTACCTGGATTGCCCCTGATAAAGGTTCCTTCCAATCAGGAGTCCCTACTCGGGATTCGTGTACTGGAACTCGTTTTGCCAAGACTTTTTTATTTTGTTGATAGATTTAAATTTTACGCACAAATTTTGTAAAATTAGTAACTTATAATAGTAATAAAAATATACGGGGATTGACATTTAAAAAAACAAGAAAGATCTTAGATTAATAAAAGTAAACCTGACGATCTTTTTTTATAAAGCAAATGCTTAGGGTGTTAGAATTTTCATAACAAAAAGTGCGTAGTATCTATTGCTTTTCCTTATGTATTTTCTCTAGCGAAAAGTCATCTGGTTCTGAAAACGTTATTCTATTAAAAGGTCTAGAATCTGAAACTTCTTGTAAAGGAACATGTGCACAGTATCTAGGGTTCTCTCTGTGGGATAAATAGCTCAAAATCTAATGATTTTTCAATAGGAAAAAGCATTTAGAAACTGTCGAAATCTCCAAAAGTTTTAGAAGAAAAAAATCATCAGAAAATCTCATGGATTTTTGGATTCTGAGAACTTTTGATAAAGAAAAATTCTAGGATTATGGAATTTTTCTGTAATAGAATCTTAAGAGCCAGAGGACTTTTTCGTATAAAAAAAATTCTTAGATTATGTGGATATTTTGCTTAGTAAAAACCCATATATTCTGAACATATTCTTACAGAAAACTATTAGCTTCTTAGAACTCTCCTTCCAGAGATTTTGACGAATTTTTCCTTTAGAAAAACTGCTACGTTTTAAGGACATTTTCTTAAATAAAAGCTCTCAGATTTCTGGGACGTCTTCTAAAGAAAAATCTTCAGATTCTGATGATTTATTTCCTGTAAAAGTTATCTGATTCTGAGGACATTTTCTAATAGAAACCCCTCAGATTCCTGGGACAATAGTTTTCTCCTATAGAATGCCCCTTTGATTCCGGGGATTTTTTTCCTATAGAAAAATCTTTAATTTCCTAGCACTTTTTCCAATAAAAAAATTATAGGAATCTGAGGTCTTCCTATATAGAAACCCTCAGTTCCTTCCCAGACTTCTTCCTATAGAAAAATTCTCAAATTCTAAGCACTTTTTTCAACAGAAAAATTCTTAAAATCTGAGGTCTTCCTATAGAGAAACCCACAGTTTTTTAAAACGTTTTTCCTATTGGAAACCCAAAAACTTCTTATCACAGAAAATCCCTAAGTTTTTAAGAACTTGTTCGTATACAATAGATAAAACTTTGATGAATCCGAGACATTTCTATAGTAAAAAGTCCCCAAATTCTGAGGGTTTTTCTATAGGAAAATTCATTCGAACCTAATGTGTTTTCCATAGGAAAAATGACATAAGGCATTTTCAAAAAAAAGGGCGGTTTTTTCTATAGGAAAAATGTTCTTAGAATGTAAGGATTTTCCAACAGAAAATAAAAAATAAGAATTACGTATTATTTCTGAAGTTGTTGTTACGCATTTTCAATGGAAATTTACAAATTTTGCGTGAAATTAATGTGCGCATCATATGTGTAATTTTTTTTCATTTACGCACTGAGACTAAATTTGCCAATTTATATTAGGAGTTAAGTTTCCTAGGTATTCGATACTTAATCAAGTCATCAAGGATTAGTTTCATGGGTTTCAGAAAAATGGTGCAAGGCTTATTGGTCGGTATCCCTTCCACGCTTTGGTATCAAGACAGCTTTTGCCTTCTTCCATAACCTGGAGGTGAATGCTAGTCTTAGACATGCAGAGAAAATATACCCTAAATGTACATCAATCTGCTCAATGCTCTATTGCAAAAGAGCGAGAAAGGCCAATCTGGTCATGCTGCCTTAAAAGGGTTACAGTTAATATTACTGTTCCGACCAAACATACTTCTTGGTCGATGTTGCTCCTCATTTGTGGCAACATGTTGTTTTAAAAAAGTTGTTCGAGTTTGTATTTGTATCATATAGCGCAATAAATACCTTCAGTTTAACCTTGATACGATATCCTTTTTTTTATAGCAAGGTGGTTTTCTTGGAAAGCCTAGTTATGGTTAAACCTATAACGCAACTCTTTTAAACAAATAGATTTATTTAAATAAATGCCCGCTAATATTGAAAAAATAAACTCAAACTTTATATTTTATTTGTATACAATTTTAGAAGTAATAAATTTAATGCACTATTTAGAATAAACTATTTATTTGAATTAGTGCAAAATATTTATAAAATATTTTATTTGAATATTAAATATGAATTAGTATAAATGATTAACAAAACTAAACAGATTTTTTTTCCACTTTAAATATTTAATATGTATTATGAGATAATTTATGAAGTACTATTAACAATCATATTAAATAATGTTGGCAACATATTTTTATTAATATGTATGGGTATTTAAATTCAAACAATTATTCGAATAAAATGAAAACAAACAAAAATGTAGGTTAAGAAACGTCTACCGACAATCGTTGGTGAGTGTATAGTTGTGTGTGCTACACTGTTGTACGTAAACTAATAAAGTGTTAAATTAATAAGCGTATAAGCTCAATATCAAACTAAAAAGAGTGTGTGTTATTTTAATTGCAAAGAGCACCAACCCGGTTTATTTAAAGGAGATAAACGCACGTTTTTGAAGGTAAAATATAACAATTGGTTATTCTGATTGCAATAGTAAAGAACCCGGTTTATTTATAAGAAATAAATGAACGTTTTTATAAGGTAAAACATAACAATATGGTTTTAAACCAATAATAATCCTAAATTTCATCATTTCTATTATTTGCTTATAACTCGATTAATTTTCTTAATATCACTATTTTATAATTTTAGACATAATACAACAATATATTTATAAAAGTATTTATAATGCATGCATACATTCGAGTATGTATGCGTATAACAATAGTACCCAGGTGGAAATTGAAGACGGTACAAAAAACAAAGCGCTATGAAAGCGTTTGTTGTCAATGGTACAAAAAAAGAAGCATTTTTGCAGCGTTGATTCCCAATGGTACGAGAAAAAACAATCGAAAAACATTATTTTGGATTGCTTTTCGAACTTTCATAAACAGTATTTTAGGAGTGCTTTTCATACAAAATTTGCAACCGTTTGCGAAATAAAAACACTGTTATAACATTGCTTCAAAGCGTTTGCAAAAAGTACTTTAGCAGGACTTCTTTTAAAGAATATATAACCGATTATTTAAAAAACACTGTCAAAACATTGATTTCAAAATGTTCGAAAAAGTGCATTCCAAGCAATTTTTTTTTACAAAATTGTCTACAGTTAAACAAAAAATGCAGAAGAATATTAAATTTGGAATATATTTAAAAGGCAGTAAAATCCACATGTCAGAGTACACTTTTTAAAGTGTTTGGTCAAAATGTTAAAAAGTTTTTTTTTTTTTGATATATAATTCTAATTATAGCTGCGTTTGTGCGAGATATCATTCCTATCAATGATATATATATTGACAGTAGAGAGCCGGAATACGTTAAAAAACTGTCAAAAGCGTTCTTGATAACACTGATAGAGAGTCACACAAACACAGCTTATATTTTATTATTTATGTAAAAGAGTTATAGCAATCATTATTTATGCAAAAAGAATTATATCAATTGTCTCATTATGAAACTTTGTAAGAATACACTTAAATCGTACTAAAATAGTATACTAATATCAGTATAATTTACATTAAATTTTTTAACATTATACAATCCAATTTATTTTGATAAAGTGGATACTTAAAAACATCAGTTATTCCATTATAAATTTGAACATTTAAAAAATATCATCACAATTGCGTTTACAATGTTTAATGCCAAAAATTTCATTAATTACTAGAATATTACTGAGCAGGTATACATTCTCAGGGTGAGATGATGTGAATTAAAAACCTTCAATATTTATAAAATAAAACACCACTTTTGATTCTGAGGATTCTAAAATCTTTCCAAGAGAATATTTTGTATTTTTGAACAGTTGATATACCAACAGGATATTTCGTGAGTTTTTGTTATGAAAAATGTTCAATTTTCATTGAATTTGTCCAATAGGATTTTTGGGAGATTTTACAATTGATTTTATAAAACCTAAATTGTTTTCAAAATCGAAAGCAGAAAATTTTGATATAGGAGCTCCAATATTGGGTACGTCAATTGCGATATGAATAAGATTATGATTGCTCATGGTTTGGAGAAACATTTTAAAGTTGTTTTTTGCAACGCTTTGAAAACTTTATAAAATACCACCCTCACACCGTAAATCATGGTTATCATTTGGGGCGTTGTCAAAACGCTTTAAACCTGTAAATCGGTATATTCTGAAAACGCTTGTACCACCTTTTAAAATGCTTTTAAAACGTTTTCGCGATCGTATTTTTCCACCTGGGTAATTACACACAGAGAGAAAAATTAAGATTAAAGCAATTATTATATCATAGTTGCATTACAATCTTATTTTTTATTTTTGAAGATATTTAAATTAAGCATAAATTTTATGAAAATAAATATGAGTCTATTTTAAATAAACATTTTAGTATTTTAATTAATATGCAAACATTTTTTAATCCATTTCGGATTTTTTTTTTTATTCCATTTTCTCATTTTCTTTTTATTCCATTCCGCATTAAGTATAAATATATTTAAAAAAAAGAGAACACACTTATTTTAAATTTAAAGTTGTTCTTGTTTAATATTAGTGATGCTTCGGCTTAATTTAGAATTTATTTTTCTGCGTGTACATAAATAAAAAATATAATTGTTTGTATATGTCTGCACCACAGTATATTGACCAAAAATATAAATTAAACTAATTTACTTTATAAATGTCTGCATACAAATGTGAATGTCTGCACATGTATTATTTATAAATTACAAACACACACAACCATGAGCTTTATTTAATGAAAATTAAACTAATTACGAAGATGAAAAAAAAAACAAATATGAAATATATAATTGTCCATAATGATGATAATATCGATGGGAACAAACATTTTATTATATTACATTATATCATGAAATTTATCATGGTTGGCAAACACTAACCCTGAAAAACAAATAGTGATTTAAAAACCTTTCAAAAGGACTATCATTTACCTTAAAACACCACACAAAGAGAGCAGAGGCATTCCAAAAAGATTTTAGTCCTTTTTGGAATGTGTGTATTTAATTTTCATTGAAAATTATATATTTATCTGTATATTCTAATAACTGTGATATACATATTTGGCTTTCAAAATACAGTTTAGTTTACATTGTATTGCGGGTCAAAGTTCGACTTACGGAGTCTTCTCACAGAAATATTGAAAAGTTTAAAAAAAAAACTTTATTTACTAGGAAATATCTAAGAAGCACGTCTTCATACAGAACAATTTTTTCATGTAGAGAAAATTTAACGATTAAAGATTCTTTATTTAATTTACAAATAAACTAACCACAGACGAGTCTTTGCGTGAGACGAAACTGTAGCAGTCCAGTGATTTCCTTGTGTCTGTTAAATTTTTCAATAAAAATGTTTTCTTCTTCCTGTAAATCAACTTTTGTAAAATTCTGTAAATTTAACAGTTTTATTTTTGCTATTCTTATTTTACTAATATGTATTTACAAAAAAAATATGTATTCTGCTATTTTTAAAGGTTTGTTTCTATGGCTGTATACTAGGGCGGGTCGATTTAAAAATCGAAAATAAAGTGACAAGGAAAATCGTATTCTAGGGATCAAAATAGGAAACTTTGCCCGAGGAACCATACCTCTAAAACGAATTCTGATATCCCAACTTTTGACCCGTAGGGTCAAATTTTGAAACATCCCACTTTGACCCATTTAGAGTGCCCCAATCGAGTCCAAATGTATGACCGACCCTCATTAACTTTGGAGGGCCGACACATCCATGCCAGTTGGAACCCCCCGAGGGGTTCCCCATACAAACATTTCAAAAAATCACCATTTTTGGCACTTTACATGAAAAAATCAGCGAAATGGCTATGTTTTTTTCTTTTTGTGAACCTTCCATTTTAGGTATAGGATGTGTTGAGCGGACTTTTGTAAAACACTACGAGGAACATTTTTGTGGAACATTCTAACCCTCTAACTCTTCAATGAAAGGGAATTTTTTGGCCCCTTTTTAAAAAGGGACAAAAAAGACCCGTAAGTTGAAGAGTTAGAGGGTTAAAATGTTCCACAAAAATATTTCGCGTATTGTTTTACATAAGTTCGCTGAACACATCCTATACCTAAAATGGAAGATTGCCATGGTTTCTCCCTAAAATCCAGATTTGTGGGACATTTGAGCACCAATTCTGAATAAGTACGAAAGTGCCAAAAATGGTGATTTTTTGAAATGTTTGTGTGGGGAACTATTCTGAAAATTTATTAGAAAACGATTTGATTTATATCTTTTATTTTTATATTTTTTTATTGAAATTTTTAAGGGTCTTTTTTTACAAAATTTACAAACTTGTGCGTAAAGCCTAAACTACATAAACGCAGTGTCGACCGCAGTGCGGCGTTTTGTCGATATGGCAGTTTTTTGTAGCTTGTCTATTTGTCACTTCCGAGAAATTAGAAAAGTTTCTAAATAAACAAGAGCTGTTTTTAAACAAAAAAAGAGATAAATTCAAAGTCGAAACCAGAAAAGTGCAGTAGCGGCAGTGTTTTATCGCTGGACGGCGTTTTATCAATAAAGCAGGTTTTTATTTCCTTTATTTGTCACTGTCGAGAAATTAGAAAGTTTTCTAAATAAACAAGTTTTCAAAAAAAAATCAAAAGGAACTTCTTACAAAAAATCCAAGAGGTTTCGCGAAATTCAAGAACAAAACAGAGCTGTCATTATTCACAGCCTTTTTCTCTATCTGGTTTGGGCTTAAAATTCAAATTTATTAAAAAGCGTGTGTAAACCTCAGAACAAGATGTTTTAAAGAAGTAGAAGAAGATTGTAAAAAGGTTAACATCAATGACTGGAAACATTCAGCATAAAAAAGATCCGAGTGAATAAAAAAGTGAACGGAAAGCTCACTGCTGGGGGCTTTATCCTGCTTGTAGCACCAAAGGATGATGATGATAAACAAAATATAAAAATTACGCACAACATGTTTAATTATAAACACACGATGCATGCATATTGCATGTGTATTATTTAGTATAAAAGTGTGACAAAATATTTTTTTGTGTATTTTGTGTTTATACTTACTTACTGTGCGTTATATTAAATAAAAATTTGCAAAAATTATCTAGAGTGTAAATTTTTCTCGAGTGTAACTAATTAATTCTACTCTGTTGCTCGTTTTTTCTAATTGTGCAAAATTGTATATTGTCTGGTAAGCAAATGTGCAACAATTCAAAAAACAAACAGTAAAAAATACCCACTTTGATTCTTTTTCTACCCTTTGAGCTATCTCTAGGGTATTCAGTCGATTAATCGTTATTCGATTAATCGAACAATTTTGCTCAAAAATTGTTCGAATAATTTAAAATGGCCACATTTCGAATAACGAATAATACGATTAATCGATTAATCGATTAATCGAAATTCGTAAAAAATTAATAAACTGTTTCAAAAATATATATTTTTTATTAAAGTAATAATGGGATTTTATTAAAACTTAGTTAACAAACTGTAAAAAAACATCTTAATTATCAAAGAAAAAACAAAAAATTCAACAGTTTGCTTTGTCATCTTCCAAAGTAGTGAGCACTCTGCATTCATACTATCTTTTAGCAAAGGATATTATCCCAAGCCATAGAATTCGAATTAATAAATGGCAAATTAAAAGACAAATAAACATATCCAAGTGTTTATACCCTACACCACTATGTGGTCAGGGTATTATAAGTTTGTGCTGATGTTTGTAACACCAAAAAAATATTGGTCGTAGACCCACCTTATAGTATACCGATCGGTTCAGAATTTCTTTTTATTTCGATTTAACGATGTCCGTCTGTCCGTCCGTCCGTCCGTCTGTCCGTCCGTCCGTCCGTCTGTCTGTCTGTCCATGCAATCTTGTGCGCACTCTACAGGTCGCAACTATTAAGATATTTTGATGAAATTTGGTACGCAGACCTATGTTGGCCCAAGGACGAACAAGTTTGATTTTTTTGAATATCGGTCCATGTTTAGACCTAGTGCCCATATAAGGGTCCTACCAAAATTATACTCTTTATATGCTGCAGGTCGTAAATATTAAGATATTTTGATGAAATTTGGTACACAGACCTATATTGGCCCAATAATGCAGCCTATTCATTTTGGTGAATATCGGTCCATGTTTAGACCTAGTGCCCATATAAGGGTCCTATCAAAATTATACTGTTTATACGCTGCAGGTCGTAAATATTAAGATATTTTGATGAAATTTGGTACACAGACCTACATTGGGCCAATAACGCAGCCTATTGATTTTGGTGAACATCGGTCAATGTTTAGACCTAGTGCCCATATAAGGGTCCTACCAAAATTATAATGTTTATATGCTGCAGGTCGTAAATATTAAGATATTTTGATGAAATTTGGTACACAGACCTATATTGGCCCAATAATGCAGCCTAATGATTTTGGTGAACATCGGTCCATGTTTAGACCTAGTGCCCATATAAGGGTCCTATCAAAATTATACTGTTTATACGCTGCAGGTCGTAAATATTAAGATATTTTGACGAAATTTGGTACACAGACCTATGTTAGCCCAATAACGCAGCCTATTGATTTTGGTGAACATCGGTCCATGTTTAGAACTAGTGCCCATATAAGGGTCCCCCCAAAATTATATTGTTTATACGCTGCAGGTCACAAATATTAAGCTATTTTGATGAAATTTGGTACATAGACCTATGTTGGCCCAAGGACGAAGCCTATTGATTTTGGTGAACATCGGTCCATGTTTAGAACTAGTGCCCATATAAGGGTCCCCCCAAAATTGGCTTGGTTACAAACTGCAGGTCGCAAATATTAAGATATTTTAATGAAATTTGGTGCGCTGACTCACATTATAGAAAATTTTGACATAAGCCCCATTTTAACCCATTCGAATTTCGGATCCAAACAATACACCAGACTGGTGTAGGGTATTGTATAGTCGGCATGCCCGACTTTAACCTTTTTACTCGTTTTAATTTGAAAAGTAAAACAAAGAAATTAACAAATAAGTTGTTAACAAAATTATAGTCAAAATTAGTATTTATGAGTTCTAAATAATGTTTAATGAGAACTAAATAACCTCTTATACGTCTGAGCTTTTCAGGGCCCAATTCAGATAACTCTGCTAGAAACAAATTTGTCAAAATTATTCACAAAGTTTTTTTTAAATTCCCTGCGAAATAGTTTCTAAAATCAAATAAAGGGATGGAGGGTCGTAAACGTGGAGGGAAAATGAATTCTCAATAGAATGTCTCTCTACATTTAGGTGTTTGTTTTATGAGTTGAATGCATACGAAATAAGTAGATACAAATTAATCTACGAGTTGTTCTATTCTTCTTCTCATTGAAGATATATATGAACGTCTGGCTAATTTTTATAAAGTGATAAATTTAAAGAGAGGTCTGCGGTGTGGTTCTCCCCGATTTGGATAAAATTTAAATATATTACAGAGAGGACATAAGTAATAAAAATTTTGATAAAATAAGATCTCATTTATAGCATTTTTTATTTTTATGAATTTTAGATGTTTCCGAAACTCTTTTTGTTCTTTTTTTAAATAAAATTATTAAAAATACAATAAATGTATGTATATTATTTTACATAATATTTTTTCGATTAATCGATAAATTTTAAAATTTTATTCGATTAATCGGTTAATACAATAACCCGAATAATTATTTGAACGATTAATCGATTAAATTAAATCGTCGATTAATTGAATACCCTAGCTATCTCTAACAATAAAACGCTCAATATAACTACACATATCGATGGTCGTAAGTTGCTACCCTTTAACAGAACATACTGGCTGTGTGCGGTAAATTATGCTGGAGAAAATCCAATTTAATTCGCATTGGAAGTTAACGCCTAGATTTACAGCCTTTAATGCTACCATTTTATAGTGAGTGTTCCTATTAGCACCTTACCGCACATACACAGTTATTTTGTAGTTGAAATAAGTATGTCAAATGATTTGTGTATGATCGATAATTAATTATCTAAATTCATAAACGCTTTGAAAAATTATAGGAGATTTATTGAACAAATTTTGTATGAAAATGACGTTTTGTAAACCTGATATAACTTTACAAAGGATTTATGAATTGAGGGGTAAAAATATAGCAATTAAGTGGTGTCATTTTATGATCATCGTTATTCCAAATGAATTTGGTGTATGTTATAAATATTTTAAAATGCACCTTGTTAACTGAACATAAATTTTAATTTATTGTTTTAAAGTAACCATAACACAGTATGGAATACATAAAGTACTTGCATGAAGTCAATACAAATACTCACATGTGTTGTCTGTTGGTTATTTCATTTTCTATAACTCCTCTATGTTCAATAATAATTTACTGGCAAAGTTTAAAGTATAGACACTGCGTATAAGTGATATTGATCTACAATTGTTGTTTTGTATTCCTTTTTTTTTTTTGAAATGGCGAGAGCAGTGGAAATAGAGGAACTATTATTGTTTCATTCAAATACTTTTAAGGTTATAAATTATCATTGTATGCTCTTATGTAGTTTTTCCTATATATTCATATATAAACAAGGTATAACATGTCTATTAGAGGAAATTACTATTGTCTCTATAAATTTGTTTAGAGAATTCGATAAATTTTACTGTGGTATGGGAAGAATGTTAAAACTGAACAAATAGAATTAAAATCGTTCGATTTTAGGGAATTTTTATTTACTATATACCAGTGTTGCCAACTCCTGAAGGCAAAAATTACTGAGAATATTGTAAAAACGGGTGAAAGGGGTAAAAATTCACCAAAAATATACGAAATTATCTTTTTTTTTTTTATATTAAGTTAAGAATTTAAAAATGCATTGTAGAGTTGTAAAAATGTGTCAAAAAATGTTACAATAATTACCAAAGAAGAGGTAAAAAGCACCAGGCTAATATCTAAAAATTTTAAAGTTTACATATAACGAAGTTTTAATCGAAAATTTTATACACACACTGTGAGAAAAGTGCTGTTTAATGCCTTTTTTATTCAGTTCTCATTATTTTTTCAACTTTTAAAGAAAACTAAAGAAAATTGTAATAAAACAGGAACAAAAACCATAAATATAAGTTGTCCAAAAAGCACTAAAAGCACTGTCAGAAATTAAATAAGAGCACTGCAAATATCCATATTGACAAACACTGCTGCCTATAGTGTTGTTATTACAAATAAAATAAATTTTGAGAGAGCTAAAAATAAGTTGAAAGAGAAAACACTTAAAAATATATTGTGGTCAATGTTGCCAGTTTTGACGATTTATCGTCATTTTGACGATTTTTACTATGGAAAATAGCCAAATGACGATTTGACGATTTTCTTCTTCAAAATGACGATTTTTCAGTATGAATAATAGCAACAATTATTCAAAAATACGTTATTTTTCCATTATCTAAATCAATAAATCAGGAAAATTATTCAATTAGCTCATAAATATTTATCATAAAAGTTTATTTAAGATATTCATTTTAGAATCTAAAAGTTTTTAGTAGGAAAACTAACACAGAATCTGGTAATTTTTTTATTTAAAAGGAGTTTTCCTAAACCTCTTCTGAATGTAACGTGTTTTCCGAAAGGATGTATATCTCATATAGTACTCTTTTTTCATGTCAATTCTTTAGTAGGTACCTGTGAAATATCTCTATACTAAGTACTTTAAAATCTCAAAATTTATCGATACGAAAATTTTTTTTAAAAGTAAACTTTTTTTCGAACAATAAATTTCAGTATATTCCCAGCAAGCATGGCAATACGAAGAAGATTCCCCGATCATATTGCCAGGAAGAAAACATTTATTGCCGGCAATATCAATTTCATATTGCGGAAGTTTCCTCCATCGGGAACAACTGTTACCCGAAAGCTTCCAGGCAATAAGAAGGCAATACCCCATGAAGATAAATCGGCGATATCGCTAATTTATCACCTGGAAGATAAAAAGGTGATATCGCCAAATAAACTCCCCGGTACAAAATAAACGATTTATTTTTTTTATTATTAAATTTGAGCCTGAAAAAGAATATCGGCATACATAATCCATTGACCAACACTTTAGTTATTTTAATTTCATGGTAGCCCATTTTTTCCGCTCATTAAATGTTGATTTTTTGAGGTTTTTGTACAAATAAAACAAAATTTCCAAAATGACAAAAAATTTCAAACAAATGTTCTTTATCTTCCGGATGATAAAAAGATAATATGCCGCAATATTATCATAAAAAATTATAACAAAAAATTAAATTTTTTAATTATTTTTTTACCAAATATCACCGAATTATCTTCCAAATGATAAAAGGAAGACAATTTCAAAATACTACTAGATTATTTTCATTCAAATGAAAAATAGAAGATATCGCTTTAATATCTTCTTGGAAGATATCTTCCAAATGGTTACAGGGTTGTAAATTTTCAATACATACATAAAATTGTTTGAAATTTGGAGTTACGGGTATTAGAGATATATTTTCTAAAACACTTCGGTGGAATGTTGCGTTATTTCGATAGAAATGAAGAACCAATCAAATAAAAAACTAAAGTTTTAGAATTTTTCTTAAATAACAGCTGACATCGAAATCCGGGTGATTTTAAAATTCTCTATTATCATTTTAGGGTTATTAAAAAAAAAAAGATGTGATTATTAAAATTTTGACGATTTTTAACAACATTTTGACGATATTTCAAAACGCGATGACGATTTTGCCGATTTTTTCAAAAATGTTTGACGATTTTGTGTCCAATTAAAGGTTCAATTAGACGTGCCATATCGCCATAACCGTAACCATATAGCCATAGCAGAAAACCAAAATTCAATTGGTATCTACGGTTACGGTTATAGCGTTATGGTATGTCACCAATAATCGAATACATTGTAGCCCATAAGATTGGTTTGAACAGCTGTTTTATATGGTTATGGTTATGGTTATGGCACGTCTAATTGAACTTTAACCTGGCAACATTGATTGTGGTGAATATAAAAATTATTTTACCTCTATGCATATGGCAAAAAAAAATATAAAACAATGGTAGCATTCGGCAGAGGAACCTTAAACTGTTTTGTTTTTAAATAGATTTTTTCTATAGTTTCCTTTTATTTTTTAAAATTTTTGTTTTTGAATTATATTTGTATGTTTTTATTTGTTATTCTTACAAAACCATTTTTATCGTAAATGAACAACAACAAATGATCAAAAGTAGAAAACATTTTTTACGCTGCCAAAATATGACAGCGCTAACTGAGCGTTCAGACTGAGCGGTTAGTGATCAGGTCGTTGAGTGGATAGTGGTACAACTGTTGTGGAACTGTTGACTGTTAAATTGTATCTGGCGAAGGCACCCAATGTTCTATTAGCAGCCGCTGCTATGAAATTGTTCTATGTACTCGTAGAAGTCACTTCACATTTTTTAACTTCTGCACCGATTTTGCTTACTTTTAATCCATTTTTTATCAATGTGTTTTTAACGACACGTCTACTTTTAAGAACCTATAATTTCTGATAGGAATGCAATATAACAATGCAATAATAAACATGTGATAATTTGAAGGTTTGACTATAAATACAATTTAAAAAATTATAAAAATTATAATTCAAGGGTTGCCAAATAATGATTTGAAGAAATGCAGAAGAAGCCGCAAAGTTGTGTCTCTACTCTAAGATTAATTATCACAAATTCCAAATAGAATTTACAATTATTTTTACAATAGGGAAAAATCTTTTGAACTAGGGGAAAAACTTTTTTAGTCTCATTACTTGTGGCGCCTAATGTAGTGGAGTCTCATTTTTATTTTTCCAAGCCAAAGTGCCGATTTTTTTTTAATTTCTTTGGAAAAAGTTACAAAAAGGATGATATTTTTTACTTTTTTTCAAAGCACTTTTTAAAAAGAAAATAATTAAAATTTAAAGAAGAACACTAATTTCGATTAAGGCACTTTACAATATATTTAGGTGGAGGAAAATTCATCCAAATTTTTTTAAAAATTCTAAAAATTAAAGCAAGAGAAATAATTAGAATTTTGCCAAATTTTTTACAAAAATTTTTATTATCAAATATAAGAATTAAAGTTTGAATTCGTATCCTTGAAGTGCGTACAAATCTTCAAAGTTTTGATTTGAATATCTTTTACCACCATCAAATGGCGCCCATCGTAGCACATTATTTCCAATTTTCTAAAACAAATGTTTGAAATCTTTATTTCAAATTTGTTTTTCTATTCTGCTGAAAAAAATTTAAAGAAAAATAGTTCATTTAAATCACAGTAAATTGAAATTTCAAAAAATATATATAGCATACTTTAGAGCGTAAGTGTTTTGATTGCATATCTGTGTAAATGAATGAGTCATGATGGTATAGGTAAAATGTAAAGGATTCTTTTTTTGAAAAAAAAAATCACAATTGGCTCATAATTTATATGATTTACATACATAAAACAATGTGAAAAAATTCATATAGAGAATAAAAAGAATTTGCATGGGCTATAATTTACTATCTATAACCTGAACATAATAGTGTAAATTCTATACATAGCTAGGTAAAGTATGTATGTTTTTGTTTACATACCGGTAATATATGCGATATTTTCTTCATACATTTTTATTATAAACAAAATTTATTATAAGCTTTTTGAAAAAGACTTTATACTTTATTTAAGGATTTCTTTTTTTATGTCTTTTCGTTACAGGTGTCCATGATTATTCATGATAAAAAAATTCTTGTGACACATTTTGAACACTAACTGAGACGACAACTACTACGACTACTGATACTGGTGTATTGTATATTCTTCATAAGAGTATGACTACAATATACACCTGCTTATTGTACGTGATTTTGTCATTTATCTACCACTGAGTATACATACAAGTGATATGTAATGCAAATGTAGTCCTACAAACAAAAAATATATAAAAACAAAAACAAAAAGACAAGTGTATACAAATCAATTTTGTTTAAACTATCTACATATACTATGTACTTACATACAGAATGATATTTATTATTCTAAATTTGCATATGAAAGGATATTGATTTGTTTCCCCTACGTAGTAAATATGTTGTAAAATAGGTAACTCTTCTCTTGTATTTGTTTATTTAAGTTTTTTTTTTCAACACCTGCATTTGTATTTGTTTTCTATTTAGTATAATGTTTAACAATTTTTTTATTTGTCTAATTAGGGTCATAACACAGGATTTTGTTTTACTGAGGGCCCACGATTTAAAATTTCTATTATTTCCCACCTCATTTTAACACTTTAAAGAATTTAACGAAAAAAAAATACTCTAGTTTCAAATATTTGTTCCAACTTTGGGTGGATGCATTTTTAACCCTATAACGATCATTCTTCTTGTAGCGCTAATATTTATGCTATATATTAGGCATTGAGATCATAATACACTAATAGAAAAAGCCTGTAAACATTTTAATTGAAAATACCAACAATTAGTTAAAAAATACCTTTCAAAAATGTGTAAATTTAACAGTTTTATTTTTGCTGATCTTATCTTACTAATATTTAGCAAAAAAAACTGATAATTTCAGTAGTTTTTCATTTTTAACTAATTTGCTATTTTTGCTATTTCTACAGCTTTATTTCTATAATCGTCTGTGTCAAATATTGTTGGTAGTAACAAATTATTGGCACAGAGCATACATGGGAATTTTTCATTACCATTGAAATTTCATTACCATTAGTTCATACTAATGACAATGAAAAAAATTTCATTACCATTTAATGGTAATGAAATATTTTTCATTAGAAAACTCATTACTAATGGTAATGAAATTACACTAATGTATAAAAAAACTAATTATAATTGATTAAAAACCATTTGTTTACAAAAAAATTCCGACAAATGAAAACGAACAACGGGTTTGGCCGGGCAGTTATAAAACATAATTTTTTAAGGAGGATCCATTCCATTCCGTTAAACTTTACCTGGATACAAATAACAATGGAATGGAAAGTAATATTTAATTTCAAATGAGCATGAGCCTGAATGAGCATATTCCATCTTCGATTTCAGCAAGTTTTACTCCATTTTTACGACTTTCTGTCAATGGCAATTAATTTTTTTTAATTTATTCATTATCAATGGTAATAAAATTTAAAATCATTGTCATTAATCAATGAAATTAAATTTTCGAATCATTACCATTATTTAAAAAAATGGTAATAAAAATAATTTCATTACAATTGATATCAATGCAATGGTACGGAAATCATCAATTAATTAGTCCACCTAATTAATTAGTCCCATGTATGGCACAGAGTCATAATACCACAAGGTGTAGGGTCTAATTCTACAAAGACACCTTTAAAATTTCAAATCCGGATTTCTGCGATATGCAGTCTGTTAAGTGTGGTATTCAATTAACCGACTTTTCATTTTAATCGGGTTTTTTTCTTCATCGTTTAATCGAATAAAATTTTAAAATTAGTCGATTAATCGATCAAAATTTTATATAAAATAATAAACAAATTCTGTTACATTTCTAAAGGCATATCTACACGGGATAGAAAACTCGCGAGATTTTATGAAAATGCATCTCTGTATAAGTCTACGAAATGTAATCTCTAAACCATTCACAATTGCTGTCACATACAATTTTTTTAATTAGTAACAATACTGAAAACGTTTTGTAACATTATTGAACATTTCAGTTGATTAAATTTTCTTTTTGGTATTTGGAGAAAAAATTATTCTTTGAAATACAAAAATTTTAATAAAAACAAATTCTTGACAACTAGAGATGGTACTTTTACGATAAAAATTAGTGCCAACAATATTAGAGATGACAAATTTAATGCAAACTCTACGAGATTTCTATCTCGTGTAGATGTGCCTTAATAATTTCTAGTATTGTAATTTCTAGTAAGTAGTAGAAGTTTCATTTAAAAAAAAGGAACAAAAAAAGTTCTAACAATTATAAAAATAAAAAATGTATTAATTGAGATAATATTTTGCCAAATATCGGAGGGAAACAATCTTTGTAAATTTAGCTTTTTATGGAGTTAAGCCTGTATCAGCTAGACACAAACACAGCGCTCGTTAATACATTCAATAAGTTAAAAAACAAATAGAACATCTCATTTTTTAATTGTTGTCTCCTTCGTATGCATTGAATACAGGGATAATAAATGGGATTTTCAAAATAGTACCAACCAGCTTAAAAAGTAGTACTTTTTTACCTCCATAGTACCAAAAAATATTTTTTTATATTTTAACGCGTTTCATAGGAATTATACAATGGACTATGGTATGGAATACAATAACTTTGTGCTGACATTTAATTCAGAATTTTATTTAAATAAAGTGTTATTTAATTTCGTTTGAAGGCGAAAATTATTTTAAAGGGATTTAATCAATTTAGCTCATTTGATTTATTCAACTATTAAATAAAGTACCACTTTAATTAGCGTAATCCTCGATGAACGCACAACAATTAAAAGTTGCTATTATTAAGGATTTTTTTAAATAAAAAATAAGAAATTTTCAAAAAAAATTAAATTTACCTTATTTTTTATATTCTAATAATTTGTATCATTTAATCACGTTTTTTCAATTTTTAAACCTTTTACTTGAGTTTTTCAACACATTTTTATTTAAAACTCAGATAGTTGATTTGTTCATTTTAAATGCAGTATTTGGTGAGAAAATTGAAAAAAAATAAAATATGAAAATTTGGAAATCGTACTAAATGAGTCATAGGAGTACCATAGTACTTTTGAGGTTCTAATTGTACCATAAAAAGTACTATAGTACCAACTTTATCATCCCTGATTGAATACATAAAAAAAGATAAACGTTGAGAGAAAGGGCCTATTCGTAAATGCATTACTGCTTTGCATGTGATGCACAGAGTGTTCGTAAAAGCATCAGCCGATAACACTAATAGAATCTATTCTATTTTCATAACGACACACTAAAACACATACTCAAAATATTTATCAAATTGTTGCCATATTTTTAACTAATTAATGGTTGCCATAAGAACAAAGTTGTAGAATTTCGTATTAGAGTTTCAAAAATTCGTACTTTGTTTACAAAAAATTAATTTTTTTGGAAAAAATTTTTTTTTTTTTTTATTAAATCTTCATTTACATAACCGAGCCCTAGGGCCTTATATGGCTAATTAAAGCTACTAAAAAATATAAAACAGACTTCTATATAAAATTTACCGCAAAAAAGCAAAATTAAATACAATAAAATGTAAAACAACAAGAATTAATGCAAAACCAATTTAATTGATGAAGAATTGTGCCGAAACAAATACAAACATATTCTTGTTATGCTTTTCTTTTTTTCTAAACGTCAACAAATCTCGACGGTCGATTATCGCTGAATTTAAATTAATCGATACGACTGTTGCTGTCGTCGGTCGACAATCGACCCAGTTGTGATTAAACTCTAAAGCAGATGATGCGCAAACAAATGTCAAACAGGCATCACAAAAATGGTTGGTGCAATAAATGTGTACCTAAGTATAAAATTTTTTATTTATTCATTTTGTTTTTATAAATTTATTTATTTTAATGAATTTTTTAGGGTCGAGGTGGTTGCGAAATTTTCTAAACTATTAACAATAGAACATGGAAAATGTCGGCGTTAAGCCCAGTATTTTGTTCAAAAGAGCGAAAAAAGTTCGCTCTATGTTTGGAGCTCAAAAACTGTAATAAAAACATTAAAATGCACATATTTTTTATGGCCTATAAAAAGTTACAATCATAATTAACCCAAATGTTACTTTTTGGCTACACTCATAAAAAAAAGTTTGTACAAAAGTCTGTTAAACGCGTTTTGATTAAGTTGAATTAATTTTTCTGTTATCTTCTCTAAAAAAGCCCGTACAAATAGGTAAAAATTCTGCTAAAATAACGGAAAATAGTACATGTATTTGCGCCAGCACAATTTTGACCTATTTGTATGGGATTTTTTTATTAGTGTACATTTTCAAATGGTCCTGTCTATTAAATTGATGCGAAAAAAAATTCCACAGCAATTTCGCAACAATTCCACGCAAGTGAAAAATCATTTTTTTTTATATGGAGTTTGACAGCTTTTTTCGCAAAAGTGCGAACAAAATACCGGGCTTTAGCAACATATTTCTCTGACTTTGGTGTGTGTATTTTTCAGTGTTGCCAACCGTCATTATAACAAAAAACAGCGTTGTATACAATTAGTAGTATTAATGCAGAGTCGTTTAGAAATAGTAACCACATTAAAAACTGGATTAATTGTTAATCGAAAAAATTAAATAGTGGTTAATCTACTTGTTTAGTGCTTGACTAAGCAGTTAATCCCACTTTTACGAGATTAACTTTTGTATCTAAACGCACTATAAGGTTTGAAACTTACTTTGTGTTAATTATAAACGATTTTTATTCAACTGAAATATGGTTATTAGTTTTTTGAAAATTATATTTATTATTTTAAATTTTACGAACTTCTAATTACAATTTCAACAGTGCAATGTGAACTGAACATTTTTTTCACGAAAAATGTTTTAAATTTTATTTTCTAAATCTTCACCATTATTTGTAACTATAAAATGCTCATGTAACATATTTGTGGTGAACTTCGTGAATCCTTGAGACGAAAGATAGTTAGAATGGTGAATAGAGATACACTCAGAGAATTATGTCGGTAAAATTTATTGCAATTGAATTAAATACAATTGCAATTGTTTTTAACTGCAATTGCAATTAAAATTACTGCAATATCAGTTAATTTTGAATGCAGTCGCAGTGCAATTAATCAATTGCAATTAATTTTACCAGCACAATTCTCTTAGTGTATAATTCGAGAGTGCCGTTGCTAATTTTCACCGAAAATATTGTTTGTATACAGTTTGGCATTGAAAATAAGCAAAATTGCTACAAGGCGCAGTGGGAGAAATTTGATTTTCTTATGCTGGATTTTTAAAATTCACATCTCTCCTATTTTTAAGTTACATACAAATTTTTTTACATTTTTAAAATAGAAAAATTTAAATATTAAAAACAAGATCCGATAGAAAAAAAATCAGATTTTGAAACTGATCCCCAGAATATAAGTATGGCAAAATAAATTTTTTGAAACAATGCTGCCACCCAAAAAAATTGTAATATTTTATAATTTTGCATTGTTTTATTTTTCGCATTTTTTAAGGGGAAATTGTTATTGCCAGTAAAAATAATTTTACATGAATGCAGTTTTGTTTTTTAGACTGAGAACGGCATTAAAGAAATGTCGCAGTAAAATTAATTTAATCCATGTATAAATATAGGCCAAGTTACATCCTGAGTATATAAAATTTGATTTTATTGTCTCGAGTAGTGTTAGGCCTCTATCCCCGCAAACGGCCCCGTGTATAATTGTTTGTATAAAATAAACATTTAAATATACACTGCAACAAAACACTGCTGGAATTAAAAAAATCTAATTTTCAGCTTAAAGTAATTTAAAATATTTTTGCCAAAAATTAGTTAATCAACAAAGTTTTAATATAATTTACACAAAATTAATGATTGTGTTTAAAAGCGGCATTATTTTGCGTGTAAGTGTGTCACCTGAAAATGTGTCCTTTACTAATATATTGAATTTTTATTTTGTTTATTTGTCTGTCTGGCTGTCAATTTTATCTAATAAATCACAATTTAAATTGTTTGCAAATAGAAATTGGTTTATAATTTAGAATATTTACTGATAAAAATAAAAAAAAAAAAGTTATTTGAAGTAAGAGGGTTAATTTTCATTTTAATTTGTGATAAGGAAAATTTCTAGGAAACAGTAAACAAAAATTAATTCGTAAGTTTCATTTATAATTGATATCATTTCTTAAAAAATATTTAATTGATGTACTTACAAAGATATTTTTGCTAAAGTGAAACACAATTGAATACATTTGAAATTTTTCTATTTTAAAATCATATACATATATTTGCCTAGCACTCATCAGGCACAGTCTAAACGCTTAAATAGCTATATACTGCCTTTATTTTCCATATCAATTTGGTAGAAATGCTAAGAGCCTTTTTGATTTTCCCATTTCTAATTTGCTTTCAATGCTTCATGCAATCATCAGTTTTTTTTCTATGCAATCGACATTTGGATGATTGTCTGACTAAATTAACACATGCCTCCAAAAAAAAAATAAAACAACAAAGAGAAACAAAGAATTTCAATAACAAACAAAAAAGGATACCTTTTTGAAGTTTTAACATCAATGACAAAACAATGTGTAAAGACTAATTGACAATGTAACACAACAAAAGAACATCAACAGAAATTGTATCCCTTTAACTCACATACCAAGAACATGGTCGATCAATCAACAAAGAGAAGATGAAAAAGAAACCAATAATAACATAATGGGATGAGATTTAAAAAGATTTAACAAAAAAAAGAATTCACAAGATCTTAACAACGAGCATAGAATCTCAAGAGATTGCAAAATACCCAACCCCTGTTAACTAATGCCGTTGTTGGGTCTGGCGGAGATTTGAAGAAATTTAACAGTAGTCGAGAGTCTTATTATTGTGGTTAAATATTAATAAATATTAATCAATTTTGTAGTAAATGTACAAAAATTAATTAATTAAATTCATTTCACAACAAAATTAAAATATAAAACAATGTTTAAATAATATAAAACAATGTTTAAAGAATAGCAAAAATAAAACTGATAAATTTACAGGATTCTAGTTATATTTAAGTTAACTTTTGGTTAATTGAAAATGACAAATTTTACTGTAAAATCTGCAGAAAATGTTGCTAAATATTAGTAGACTAAAAATAGCAAAAACAAACTGTTATATCTACAAAATTTGTTATTTTTAAGCTAAATTTAGTTGAATACAAATAGCAGTCTATTCTACCAAAATCAGTAGAAATATTTGCTAAAAAAAAAATTGAAAACTGCTGTTTATTTGCATTAAAAAAATCAAAAATAAGCTTCGAAAAATTTAAATTTTTTTGTCAACTTTTAGTCTATTAATTATTTAGCAAAATTGTTTGCTGATTTTAGTACTTTAAGTTGTTATTTTCTATTAAACAAAAAATTAACTCAAATGTAACTGAAATTCTGTATTTTTAACAGCTTTATTTTTGCTATTCCTATCTTAATAATATATAGCAAAAATAATCTACTAATTTCAGCAGTTTTTCTGCGTGGTCATTTTTAACTAATTTTTAGTAGTTTTAACTAAACTTTTTACAGATTTTTTTCATTTAGTGCACATAAAACCAGGAGTATGGCATCACCAAAAAATAAGTTATAAAAATATCGTTATCACTATTGATCACTGTATGGCAATTTATTCAAAAAATTGTCAATTTTCTTTTTTTATTTAAATTTAAATAATAACAAACAACAAAGCAAAAAAATAACCGGATATCTCAAATTTTATTATTTGAATATATTCCGCGCCTAAATTTCAGCGCCCTCTACCGGTGAGTAGTGTAAGTTTTGATTTCCTATCTCTATAATTAATAGTCTTTGCATAAAACCGTAATTAAAAGTGATGTAAAAGTCTACACTAAACCATTATAAGGATAAATCCACGATTTAAACTACGATTTGTGCTGTCATTTATAAAACCGTTTCAGTCTTTATAAAACCGTTATTAAAGCTTAAGTTAAAGTCTTTATAACAGTGCGATATATTTATATACATATTCCTCTAACTCCCACTGGAGCATAGGGCGATATATGATGATATTAAAGTCTTTATAATAACATCGTTAAAGCTTAAATTAAAATCTTTGTAACACCATGATTTAGGCTTAGACTAAAGTCTTTAAAAACCCATAGGTTAAGCCGAGATTTTATTGTGTGTAAAACCACGATGAAATTTTAATTAAATGCTGGAGTTTAAATTTATATTCTAGGGATCACCCCCAAACACTTTACAAAGTTAAATTTAGCCCTAGTTTATGTATTACGAAAATTTGCTAACGAAAGCAAAGTAACGAAAATTTGTTTTAATTTCCCATGTATTTTTAACGAAAGCAATAGTCAATTTCTATCGTTTACGCCATTTTCGTAATCCATAAACAGGCCCTTAAATAATTGGCTTACCTTTTGCAATTGCCTTTTTAATTATCAAAATATTTCTTTAATTTTGTATGCTGTTGTTTGAAGTTATTTAATAAATATTAAAAATAAAATTTGAATTTTCATTGTGTGTATCCTTTAGGAAGGAAGGTGAGAAGGGACATTCCATGGTGGAACGATGGTCTGGATTGGCTCAAAAGGGAGGCTAGGAGACTATTCAACAGAGCCAAGGAAACAGGTGACTGGGTCACCTACAAGACGGCTCTAACTGAATATAATAGGGAATTACGTAGATCCAAAAGGTCCACGTGGCGCAGCTACTGTGAGAAGATCTCAGATCTTCCGGAAGCTGCGCGACTTCAGAAGGCCCTTTCACAGGATCAAACGAATGGTCTTTGCACTCTCAGGAGACCCGATGGTTCCTACACTGGATCTCCTGAGGAAACCTGTGAACTATTGTTAGACACGCACTTCCCAGGCTGCGTAGCCTCCCGCGGGTCTGTAGCGATTCAAAGAATCCCAAACCTTACGGGAAGGTATGTACGCCTAACTGGTGCCGTCTTTCGAGAGGACAGAGTGAAATGGGCGATTAATGGATTTAAGCCCTTTAAATCACCGGGCCCCGACGGGATCTATCTATGTCTGATGCAGAGGGGGGTGGATATAATAGCCCCACAACTGGTTAGGATATTTAGATCCAGTCTTCTGTTGGGTCATGTTCCGACGAATTGGAGGGGGGTTAAGGTGGTCTTTATTCCAAAGGCGGGGGGGAAATCCGAACAACTGCCTAAATCGTATAGACCAATTAGCTTCAGCTCTTTTCTTCTTAAGACAATGGAGAAAGTTTTGGACCACTTCATTAGGGACACGTATCTCGGGCGTAAGCCGATACACGAGCTTCAGTTCGCGTATCAACGGGGTAAGTCTACAGAAAGTGCTATCCATCATGTTGTCACGGTGATAGAGAAGGCACTGGAGGCAAAGAACATTGCCCTCTGTGCTTTTATTGATATACAGGGCGCTTTTGACAACACGTCCTACGATGCGATCGGGCTATCTATGATGAGAAAGGGCATATCTCCAATGATCATTAATTGGACATTAGATATGCTCAGCTCAAGAGAGATCACGTTCGGCATGGGCTCTACTAGTAGAACCGTGAATGCGACTAGAGGATGTCCGCAGGGAGGTGTACTATCGCCTTTACTGTTGGCACTGGTCATTGATGAGTTGCTTGAGGGTCTGAACGACCTTGGCTTCAGGACCTATGGCTACGCCGATGATCTTGTCATATCCGTTGTCGGCTGGGATGACAGGACCATCTCTGATCGTATGCAGCAGGCTCTGAACTTTACTCACTCATGGTGTCGGGAAAAGGGGTTGACTATCAACCCAACGAAGACGATCCTGGTACCGTTCACAAGGAGAAGAAGGGTCAACCTGACCGAACCTGTTGTTGGGGAAAAAACGATAGGCTTCTCGGATAGTGTGAAATATTTAGGGGTGACTCTGGACAAATCGCTTACGTGGAATGATCATCTGGACACCGTAACCAAGAAGGCCACCAGGGCATATTATGCCTGTCAGAGGCTCTTTGGGAGAACATGGGGTCTAAGACCACACATGGTCTACTGGTCATTCGACACCATTGTAAAACCTATGATCACTTATGCTGCCTTAGCATGGTGGCCAAAGGTTGAGCAGTCAACAGCAAAGGATACTCTGAGGAAGTTGTATCGGCTGGTGTGTACTGGCATTACGGGGGCTGGGGGATCGTGCCCAACGGATGCCATTGGAGCCATGTTGGGTATTCCACCATTGCATATCTCCGTGAAGGAAGCTGCAAGCTTGGGCTCACTTCGTGTCCGGGGGGTCGGGGACATGAGGAGTGGGGACCTAAAGGGACACATGAAGATCACCGGGATCTTTATAGACGACCCAATTTTAAGAGTCGCGGACAAAATGATCCCAGAGCAGATCTTTGTCAGGTATTTTGACATCATGTCATTTGACAGGCATATGTGGACCAGTCGGACTTGGAAGCCCGAAGAAGGGGCTCAGATATGGTTCACTGATGGCTCGAAACAAGCTAATGGTGACACGGGGGCAGGTGTCTTTGGACCCAGATTCCAACGTGCTCTACCAATGGGCAAGTACCCCTCCGTCTTTCAGGCGGAGATTTTCGCAATCTGCGTATGTGTGAGAGAGTGCCTGCGGAGAGGCACGGTTAGATCCCGCATCTACATTCTTTCTGACAGCCAGGCTGCGCTAAAGGCTCTTGGAGCTTACGGGGTATCATCTGGTCTGGTCATGGAGTGTGTGGAAATTCTCAACGAACTAGGTATGAGAAACTCCCTTACACTGGGATGGATTCCTGGCCATGAAGGGCACGAGGGTAACGAAAGGGCTGATTGTCTAGCCAATTGTGGAGCCCGACGACCCTTCATCGGTCCGGAACCATTCTTTGGGATACCTAGGAGGTATGCTAGGGAAAAACTCAGGCAATGGAGAGAGACTGAGTTTGCAAAACATTGGGAAACTTCTACTGGCCAAAGACAGGCCAAAAGATTTATTTCCCTGTCCAGCGGAGTATCAAAGCGACTATTGTCACTTGACAGGGGTAACCTTAGAACCCTGACGGGATACTTAACTGGGCACTGTAGGCTCAGGTACCAGCTTCACAAACAGGACCGGTCAGACACTGATGTTTGCAGGTTTTGTGAGCTGGAAAAAGAGACATCGGAGCATGGTCTCTGCGAATGTCCGAGACTGTGCGACAGGAGACTCAGATTTCTGGGTGACCGCTTTGTGTCATCTTCGGACGTTTGGGGAAATTCTCCTAACAGGATTATTGGCTTTATTGGTAGCCTGAATCTATAGGGAACTCTAGGCAGCACAAAAGATCTATATTGGTCGCGGTGCGTAGTGCCTTCGTATCTAATCTAATCTAATCCTTTAGGATCTCCCATATATTTAAAACCACTATAAACACTTAATTCAAACCTCGACTTTAATTTGTTAAACCCCCCAATTAACCTTTACTAAATTCTTAAAGAACAGTAAAAATATTGAATATTAATCCCAGCGTGTACTTATTTAAAAGAAAGATTTTCTGTTTTTTAAAAACACTATGAAGTTTTATTAACACAAAAGCAAATTAAGAAACTTGGTTTGAAAAAAATAGAAAATGTATAAAATCCTTTAGTAATGCATTATTTTTAATTAACTCACATGTACTGAGTATAATTCTTCCCTCTGCCTTGTTCTGTAAATATAGCTGACATGTTGTGTAATTAGTTATAATTAAACTTTTTTATTTCATAATTAAAATCATGAAAACGTGCAAATATTATTTACAATTCTACATGATGATAAAAATGATGCTAATACATACATACGAGAGCAAAGACTTATAGTTTGTGGTATTTACAAAAAAAAAAAAAAAAAAAAAAAAAAAAAAAAGGAATTCCACATTCTTAATAAACTAATCTAGAATATGACATTCCTTGCCAACCCAACAAAAATGTTTATTTAGCCTTTCTTGATAGAACTGAAAAAAAAATATAATAAAAACTTGTATAAACAGTTGAAATTAAAATAGGAGCATGAAATAATTTTAAGCGATTTTATTAAATTTTGTTAAATACACAATAGTGCTTATAATTTCTGTATTTGTGGAAACTGAGAAAAAATAGCAATAATTTTGTATCACCAGTAAATTCCCACACTTTTTTGTTTTTAATATATTCTTGCTAAAAATGATTAAAAATGACTTAATAAGATGAATGAAGGTATATATGTATGTATAGTTGATCTTTTGATTGGTAAATCAATGTTTTTTCTTTAAATTATTTTCAAATTTGATTCCAAAATCGAAAGAAAAAACATTTGTTGATATAAAAATCTACAGAATTTAATAACAGTATTTATATTAGTCCGCAGTATTTTAAGTTTTCTAATTTTTTGTTTTTATTTTTTTTTTATATAACATGCTCCCTCATTTTATACTCCACTGTACAATTATCCTTAAATAAGTAAAAAAAAAAATATACCAACATCAAAAATGAAAAATTGTGAAAGTAAACCAAATTCTTATAACGAGTTACACACGCAATACTGCAAAAATTATAAAATACATATAATATTTTATATGGAAAAAAAAACACTATTTACCACTCGAAGGCAATTTATGCATGCTGACAAAATACAGATGTCAGAAGATAACCGAGAAACAGGAAATGTTAGTTAATTTTCCAGCAAAACTATAAAATGCCACAGAATATAAGGATCATAACATAAACACTCTCCCATCTTCTTAAAATAAGAAAATAAAAAATTATATTTGATAAAATTGTTTGAAAACAACAGAAAAAAAAAATAAAATGTTGCACTTTGTTTTATTTGATGCATCCATGAAGTAAGCAAATAATTGCTTATTTCCACATGACAACACAATATGTATGAATGTACTAGACACGCAGGGGGAAATACGTATCAGCATGAGAATGAGTAGACCAAACATTTACACTGACCTAGAATGTATTGTAAAATGCTATGTAGCGTATGAGTGATATGAAATAATTTTTAAAAATTATTCATCATACGCCTACGATTGAGAAATTAATATACAAAAAGCAATTTATTTACAATGACACGGCATTAAATCATTTTTTTTAAATAAATTTCGAAAATATATATTTTTTAATAGAAATTTTTTTTATTTTTTTTTTTTATTTTTAATATAAATTAAACAAAAACAATTTAAATAATTTTTTTTGGAAAATATATAATCACTGATTTAAACAAAGTTATCTTCATTAAACACAATACTAAAAGTCCTCAGTACTTTAACTAATGTTGAGTGTTAATTTTCAAAATTCAGCGTACTGGAATTAGGTTTACTCACGGGGTGCCCCGCTTGTCGGATTTTTAAACTAGCACAGTGTTAATAACATTGGAAATTCAACGTTTATATATTTTCCTACACTCATAGAAATAAATCTGTAAAAATAGCAGAAGAAGTTACTAAAAATTAGTTAAAAATGATGCTGCAGAAAAAACTGCTAAAATTAGCAGATTTTTTTACTAAATACTAGTAAAATAAGAACAGCAAAATTAAAACTGTATAATTTATAGAATTTTAGTTATATTTAGGCTAACTTTTAGTTAATTGAAAATAGCAGCTTGTACTGTAAAATCTGCAGAAAATTTTGCTAAATAATTGTAGACTGAAAATAGAAAAAATAAACTGTTATATCTACAAAATTTTTGCTATTTTTAAGCTAAATTTAGTTGAATGCAAATAGCAGTCTGTTCTGCTAAAATCAGCATAAACATTTGTTAAAAATTGTAAACTGCTGTTTTCAAAAAGCTCGATTTTTATTTGCATTAAAAAAAATCGAAAAAAAACTTCGAAAATTTTAAATTTTTAATTATTTAGCAAAATTTTTTGCTGATTTTAGCAGGTTAATTTGCTATTTTCCATTAACAAAAATAACTAAAATATAACTAAAATTCTGTATATTTAGCAGTTTTATTTTTGCTGTTCCTATATTACTAATTAATAGAAAAAATAATCTGCTAATTTTGCCGTTTTTTTCTGCAGTATCATTTTTAACTAATTTTTAGTAGTTTTAACTAAATTTTTTACGGACTTTTTTCTATTAGTGTAGTGTCTACAAATGCAATGAAATGTGCAACTAGATTAGTACACTCCACTCTGCAGTGTGGAGTATTCCAACATTGTGAATTCAGCTTTTTAAAGTTTTTTTAATAAATATTATACCATTGGGTACAGCAGGCATTTATTAAAAAAAATTAAGGTGATAATTTTGTTGAAAATCGGAATGATAAATTCGACGATATGAAATTTAATGTAAGTGTAAATGTGTTATAACTATACCCCTCCTAAATATTGCAACATTGCATACGTGTATATCTGTGTGAAAAAAACCCAAAATGTCTGCATACGTGCACTCAAAAAAGTTTGACAGTTACGGCATGACAGCTGTTGGTGTAGTAATAAGTAGTTGTTGTTTTTAACTGTAATTACAGTTGATTTTCTTTGGAAATACACAAACAACAAATAGGACAGCTATTTATTAAGAAAACAACTAACGAAAAGTGTTGTAATTTCGGAACAGTTGTTTAAAGCAGTTATTTTTAATATCATAATAAACAACTACTCAAATAGTAATTCTGTAAATTATTTAAAAAATGAACATTTTCGTTGATTTTCTTTTTAATTTAGTATATATTTGTTATTATTAATATATTAGTTTGCAAATAAAAATCAGAAAATTGTATTGAAACTCCCATGCATAAAAAAGTAATAACCGGAGAACCGTTTGGAATGTTTACTTCATATTTCAAGTACGATGAAGTAATTACAAATTTTTTTAATAGTTGAAAGAAAAAAATTGTTTCTTTTTTATTAAAATATGCTTTTATAACATTAACAAAATTAACTATAAAAAAATAGTAGTTTTTACACAATTTGTCAGTTATTTTAAAATTATTGTAGTAAAAATTTGTTAGTTAATTTTAGGACATTGTTAGTTATTTTTAATGCATTTTTAGTTATTTTGCAACAATAAAAAAATAACTACATATTTAGTTACCTTTGCATATAGTACCTTTGTTTTAACTGTCATTTTCAATAGATTCTACAGACAAACTTTTTTGAGTGTGTTTGCATGTTATTATATTTTGTTAGCCTCAACATAAAATTCTTTTAAGTTTGTTACTTTAAAGAATTATGGCTGGGTTCATTTTTTTTTTTTTATTTGTAACTCTACAATACGTCTACATATATTTTGACTACATGTTTTGGTCCATCATAAAAACAAAAAAAACTAGGGAGTCTCACAAAAACGTCCTTCTCTTGTTTCTGGTCACTTGTGCAGCATTTTTGTTATTTTATTCGTACGTATGTACATCATCATGCAAAAAATGCCCTGTGGTAGTTTTGTGGTGTTATTTTTTAAGCTCTTCGTGTTAAACATCAAAACCCGAAAAAAATAACAAAATATTTTATTTTAAATTGTTAGGAAATGTTTACACTAACATTATTCAGTTCTTTTTACAACTTATAATAAATAGTGTTTCCTCTTTTGCTTATTTTTGTTGGTTATTTGTATTGTTTCGAGTAGAGATGGGTACGTGATTTTTGACACACGCTCACGCACGCTTAAGAAGAAAAAAATATTAATCACTCACGAGCAATTTTTTCCTAATAATACTCACGCTCGCTCTGAAATAAAAAATCACTCACGATTACAAAATTCTCACCAAAATCAGTGGAAATTACTTAAATATTATGATAAAAAAAAAACTAAACTCACGAAAGAATTACGTGAGTATAGCAATTATTACTCACTATCTCACGCACATTTCATGTCACGCGCCCATCTCTAGTTTGCAGTTTTTTTCTTCTTTCGCTGTGAATACGAAAAGAAATGTCGTATTTTGTCAATGTCATTCTCACAAAACAATGTTAGGAAATGTGGTTTATTTATTCTCGTTTTTTTATTCGTCCTAAACAACGGATATATATGATTTTACGGTTTATGGTCGTTATACAAATGCAACTACATATAAATTTGTAAATAGTAATATTTACATTAATTTGGTTGCAGTTAGCATTAGTATGTATAAAGCTACAAATAGAAAATCACAAAAATTAAAAGAGGAAATTTAACAAAAAATTATTTTTTTTATCTTTTAGTAAATAATTTTAAAAACTAAAATGTGTTTTAAAACGATTTTCAATAATTCAAAAATCATGCTAAAAATCCCTAACACTTAAACTGTGCATTCCCTTCATTATAAATTTAAAAAGCATGATTTTTGAAGTTTAACCCATAGACAGTTGTCAAATTTACGATAAATGCTAATTTACTACTTAAAATAATATGAACTGTGAATACCCCCAATGATTTAATTTTGATTCGATTGAATTATTTATTTTTTTATTTGTTTCGCTTTTTAAGGCAACCATTATTGGTTAAATTGATCTGTTAAAATTTATTCAATTCGTTTAATTCTATGAAAAGAACCAACTAAATTAGTTTTTTGAAATAGATATTAATTGAATTATGTAAGTAGCAAATAATTTAATAACCAAAATATGTTTTGCGTATCGATTCGTTCAAAATTAAATCAAAACGAGTAAAAAGGTTAAAGTCGGGCATGCCGGCTATACAATACCCTACACCAGTCTGGGTAAAAGCCAACTAATGTTTGGATCCGAAATTCGAATGGGTTAAAATGGGGCTTGTGTCAAAATTTTCTATAATGTAAGTCAGCGCACCAAATTTCATTAAAATATCTTAATATTTGCGATCTGCAGTTGGTAACCAAGCCAATTTTGGGGGGACCCTTATATGGGCACTAGGTCTAAACATGGATCGGTGTCAACCAAAATCAATAGGCTTCGTCCTTGGGCTGACATAGGTCGGTGTACCAAATTTCATCAAAATATCTTAATATTTGCGACCTGCAGCGTATAAACAATATAATTTTGGGGGGACCCTTATATGGGCACTAGGTCTAAACATGGACCGATGTTCATCAAAATCAATAGGCTTCGTCCTTGGGCCAACATAGGTCTGTGTACCAAATTTCATCAAAATATCTTAATATTTGCGACCTGTAGAGTGCGCACAAGAATGCATGGACAGACAGACAGACAGACGGACGGACGCACTGACAGACGGACATCGTTAAATCGAAATAAAAAAAAATCTGAGCCGATCGGTATACTATAAGGTGGGTCTAGGACCAATATTTTTTGGTGTTACAAACATCAGCACAAACTTATAATACCCTGACCACATAGTGGTGTAGGGTAGAGATGAGCGATATTTTCATACCGGTGATTTAATCACAGTTATTGATAAATCACTGGTAACGGCAGTGATCAAATATTTCAAGTCGCAGTTACTCGGAATGTCGTTCTTTTAATATTTGTGTACTATTCTTTCTTGCCAGAGCTTTGAAAAATTAATTCCTTAATTCAATTTTTAAATTCTGAATTAAAAATTCGATGAATTAAATCACAAAGCACCATATATTGAATGGAATTAATTCATATATGTTTTCGTTCGATTTATTTTGTTACGAATTAATTCAATTGCTATAGTTCTTTTAGTAAATTAATTGAATTAATTCACTGGTGAACGCGTTCAATATTATAAATCGAACGGCAAGAAAGTGAATTCATTCAATTTCATTTTAATTCAAAGAATTAAAAAAGAATTAAAATTACATTCAGTGAATAATTTTTTTTAATTCAGTGAATGTAATTTTATTTTTTTTTAATTCACTGAATGTAATTTTATTTTTGTTTTAATTCACTGAATGAAAATGAAATTGAATGAATTCAGTGGTGAATTAATTCAGTAAGGAATTAATTCACTTTTTTTTTGTTCGATTTATAAAATTGAACGCGTTCACCAGTGAATTAATTCATTTGATTTAATAAAGAGAACTATTGCAATGGAATTAATTCTTTGAATTTGTTGTTTGATGAACGCGTTCAGTTGAACGAATTCAGTGAATTACTTAAGAGAACGAATTCATTCAATTCTAAAGAAAATTGAATTCGATTGGTAGTGAATTCATTCAAAAAAGAATTAATTCTTCAAAGCTCTGTTTCTTGCAAACTTCATTGTGCACAGTAATACATGTTTTTTTTTTTTAATAACAGTGACTTGCTTTCACACTCTTCTGAATAAAATGTCTCCTTCTGTCATGTCTTTGTTACCGGTCGCAACTATTCTTCTTTTAAGGCCCAGTTTTTAAGAAGTGGATTATTTTTAAACTTAGTTTAACGCAGTTTGTAACTGGAATACTGCTTTTAAAATGTGGTTTATTTTGTTTTATTTCAATAAAGAAATAAATTATACTCGAGAAAGTTTTCCGGCAAATTTTTGCTAATAAACTTTGAAATGGCTGACAAAATTCGTTTTCGGTTTAACTAAACCAAGTTTAACTGACATCTTAAAAACTCGCCATAAATAATATTTCGTTTATTTATCAGAAAATCGCAGTCTTTTCCATAGAAAAACCGTGATCACGATCACAGTTTAAAAGAACAACGATTTGCAAATCACATTCACTGAGAACAATGTTAATCTCTATTAAAAACCCGTGATCACGGTCACTGTTTAAAAGAACGGTGATTTGAAAATCACGATCACTGGTAGCAGCGTTATTCAAAAATCACCGGATCGCTCATTTCTAGTATGCAGGTATTTGATTTTTTGTACCACTGGCAATTTGTGACTGGGATGTTTCAATATTCATAAAATGTACCATATTATTAACAACTATTAAATAATTGTAAAACCCATTATTCTATAAAAAAATTAGTTACATAACATAAAATTTTTATAAATAAAGGAAAATTTAAATCCCGAAATCCCGTAAAATCCCGGGATCCCGAAAAATGCAGTAGTCCCGGATTTTTAAATATCAATCCGGATTGGCATCCCTAGTACATATTTAGTAATTTTCATGGGTATTTTTGGGTGATTTTAAAATTGGAATATTAGGTAAATTTTTGGCAACACTGCCAGCAGTGATGTTGAAGACGTTATAAATATGGTTATAAATTCCAAAATAGATTTCAACGAAATAAATGTCACATATATTTAGGCATAAGCGGGGATTAACAAAAAAAATATCGTTGGAAAAATGTTTCCATTCTTTGTGGCACTTATTACGGCTATACCTGCAACTTGAAGTTTGTTTTTGTATTTACAGCAAAATGTTATTATATTTAATTGCAAATTTGTTAAATAAAAACTTGCTTAAGAAATAATGAACAAAAATTCAATGTAACTTACCCAATATGTCAGCAGACATTATAAATATGCAAAGATTTTCATTGATTACATTTTTTACAAATTTTTCTCATTTTACACTTTTATAGAATTTAATTTTTTAATCATTTGCTTATTTTACACTTTTTCTAATAGTTATTCTATCATAAAATTTACAAAATCCATACATTTTAATAATTTAATTTCACTACGCTGTTAAAATTATTTCAATTGAAAAAGGGAAAAAAAACAAAAACTTTTTTTCTGTGGGGCTCCAACATGGATTCTTAACAATTTGCATTCTTAATTATGCAAAAATTCACAATTTCTTTAGTTTTATTTTAGAATCTAATAACTACTTTCGCGATTAACCATTTATTTGTAATACATTTATAATTAATTTTGAGTTAAAACCAGAGTTATTTTAATTCCAATTAGAATTTCACAACAAACTTCAGCAAACGACAAACAACAAACTTGAAAGAATTAAATCGTTTTGGTTATGGGAGTTGCCAGATAGTAAAAAAAACGGGTGTGGGCTAGTGATGAGCGATATTTTCATACCGGTGATTTAATCACAGTTATTGATAAATCACTGGTAACGGCAGTGATCAAATATTTCAAGTCGCAGTTACTCGGAATGTCGTTCTTTTAATATTTTTGTACTATTCTTTCTTGCAAACTTCATTGTGCACAGTAATACATGTTTTTTTTAATAACAGTGAATTGCTTTCACACTCTTCTGAATAAAATGTCTCCTTCTATCATGTCTTTGTTACCGGTCGCAACTATTCTTCTTTTAAGGCCCAGTTTTTAGGAAGTGGATTATCTTTAAACTTAGTTTAACGCAGTTTGTAACTGGAATACTGCTTATAAAATGTGGTTTATTTTATTTTATTTCAATAAAGAAATAAATTATACTCGAGAAAAAGATTTTCTGGCAAATTTTTGTTAATAAACTTTGAAATGGCTGACAAAATTCGTTTTCGGTTTAACTAAACCAAGTTTAACTGACATCTTAAAAACTCGCCATAAATATTATTTCGTTTATTTATCAGAAAATCGCAGTCTTTTCCATAGAAAAACCGTGATCACGATCACAGTTTAAAAGAACAACGATTTGCAAATCACATTCACTGAGAACAATGTTACGGAAAAATCGCCAGATCGCCCATCTCTATTACAAACCCGTGATCACGGTCACTGTTTAAAAGAACGGTGATTTGAAAATCACGATCACTGGTAGCAGCGTTATTCAAAAATCTCCGGATCGCTCATCTCTAGTGTGGGCTAGAGATGAGCGATATTTTCATACCGGTGATTTAATCACAGTTATTGATAAATCACTGGTAACGGCAGTGATCAAATATTTCAAGTCGCAGTTACTCGGAATGTCGTTCTTTTAATATTTGTGTACTATTCTTTCTTGCCAGAGCTTTGAAAAATTAATTCCTTAATTCAATTTTTAAATTCTGAATTAAAAATTCGATGAATTAAATCACAAAGCACCATATATTGAATGGAATTAATTCATATATGTTTTCGTTCGATTTATTTTGTTACGAATTAATTCAATTGCTATAGTTCTTTTTAGTAAATCAATTGAATTAATTCACTGGTGAACGCGTTCAATATTATAAATCGAACGGCAAGAAAGTGAATTAATTCCTTACTGAATTAATTCACCACTGAATTCATTCAATTTCATTTTAATTCAAAGAATTAAAAAAAATTAAAATTACATTCAGTGAATATTTTTTTTTAATTCACTGAATGTAATTTTATTTTTTTTTAATTCACTGAATGTAATTTTATTTTTGTTTTAATTCACTGAATGAAAATGAAATTGAATGAATTCAGTGGTGAATTAATTCAGTAAGGAATTAATTCACTTTTTTTTCGTTCGATTTATAAAATTGAACGCGTTCACCAGTGAATTAATTCATTTGATTTAATAAAGAGAACTATTGCAATGGAATTAATTCTTTGAATTTATTGTTTGATGAACGCGTTCAGTTGAATGAATTCAGTGAATTACTTAAGAAAAGGAATTCATTCAATTCTAAAGAAAATTGAATTCGATTGGTAGTGAATTCATTCAAAAAAGAATTAATTCTTCAAAGCTCTGTTTCTTGCAAACTTCATTGTGCACAGTAATACATGTTTTTTTTTTAATAACAGTGACTTGCTTTCACACTCTTCCGAATAAAATGTCTCCTTCTGTCATGTCTTTGTTACCGGTCGCAACTATTCTTCTTTTAAGGCCCAGTTTTTAGGAAGTGGATTATTTTTAAACTTAGTTTAACGCAGTTTGTAACTGGAATACTGCTTTTAAAATGTGGTTTATTTTTTTATTTAAATAAAGAAATAAATTATACTCGAGAAAAAGTTTTTCCGGCAAATTTTTGTTAATAAACTTTGAAATGGCTGACAAAATTCTTAAAAATTACATTCTTTCTTAAATTACAATACATTAATTCTTAAAATTACAATAAATGAAATTAAAAATAAAATAAAATAAAAAATAAAATTCGTTTTCGGTTTAACTAAACCAATTTTAACTGACATCTTAAAAACTCGCCATAAATATTATTTCGTTTATTTATCAGAAAATCGCAGTCTTTTCAATAGAAAAACCGTGATGACGATCACAGTTTAAAAGAACAGTGATTTGCAAATCACATTCACTGAGAAAAATGTTACTGAAAATTCGCCGGATCGCCCATATCTATTACAAACCCGTGATCACGGTCACTGCTTAAAAGAACGGTGATTTGAAAATCACGATCACTGGTAGCAGCGTTATTCAAAAATCACCGGATCGCTCATCTCTAGTGTAGGGTATAAAAACATGTATTACTCTGCACAATGAAGTTTGCAAGAAAGAATAGTACAAAAATATTAAAAGAACGACATTCCGAGTAACTGCGACTTGAAATATTTGATCGCTGCCGTAACCAGTGATTTATCAATAACCAGTGTTGCCAACTCTTGAAGGCAGGAAAGCACCGCGAGCATTTTGAAAACGGGTAAAAAGGGTAAAAATTTACCAAAAATGGGGTAAAAAAGCAAGATAATAATTTTTTGAAAAATTTAAGTCAAGATTTTAAAAACACATTTTAGTAGAGATGAGCGATATTTTCATACCGGTGATTTAATCACAGTTATTGATAAATCACTGGTAACGGCAGTGATCAAATATTTCAAGTCGCAGTTATTTAGAATGTCGTTCTTTTAAAATGTTTGTACTAGAGATGAGCGATATTTTCATACCGGTGATTTAATCACAGTTATTGATAAATCACTGGTAACGGCAGTGATCATATATTTTAAGTCGCAGTTACTCGGAATGTCGTTCTTTTAATATTATTGTACTATTCTTTCTTGCAAACTTCATTGTGCACAGCAATACATGTTTTTTTCAATAACAGTGACTTGCTTTCACACTCTTCTGAATAAAATGTCTCCTTCTATCATGTCTTTGTTACCGGTCGCAAGTGGATTATCTTTAAACTTAGTTTAACGCAGTTTGTAACTGGAATACTGCTTTTAAAATGTGGTTTATTTTGTTTTATTTCAATAAAGAAATAAATTATACTCGAGAAAGTTTTCCGGCAAATTTTTGTTAATAAACTTTGAAATGGCTGACAAAATTCGTTTTCGGTTTAACTAAACCAAGTATAACTGACATCTTAAAAACTCGCCATAAATAATATTGCGTTTATTTATCAGAAAATCGCAGTCTTTTCCATAGAAAAACCGTGATCACGATCACAGTTTAAAAGAACAACGATTTGCAAATCACATTCACTGAGAACAATGTTAATCTCTATTAAAAACCCGTGATCACGGTCACTGTTTAAAAGAACGGTGATTTGAAAATCACGATCACTGGTAGCAGCGTTATTCAAAAATTACCGGATCGCTCATCTCTAGTATGCAGGTATTTGATTTTTTGTACCACTGGCAATTTCTGACTGGGATGTTTCAATATTCATAAAATGTACCATATTATTAACAACTATTAAATAATTGCAAAACCCATTATTCTATAAAAAAATTAGTTACATAACATAAAATTTTTATAAATAAAGGAAAATTTAAATCCCGAAATCCCGTAAAATCCCGGGATCCCGAAAAATGCCGTAGTCCCGGATTTTTAAATATCAATCCGGATTGGCATCCCTAGTACATATTTAGTAATTTTTATGGGTATTTTTGGGTGATTTTAAAATCGGAATATTAGGTATATTTTTGGCAACACTGCCAGCAGTGATGTTGGAGACGTTATAAATATGGTTATAAATTCCAAAATAGATTTCAACGAAATAAATGTCACATATATTTAGGCATAAGCGGGGATTAACAAAAAAAATATCGTTGGAAAAATGTTTCCATTCTTTGTGGCACTTATTACGGCTATACCTGCAACTTGAAGTTTGTTTTTGTATTTACAGCAAAATGTTATTATATTTAATTGCAAATTTGTTAAATAAAAACTTGCTTAAGAAATAATGAACAAAAATTCAATGTAACTTACCCAATATGTCAGCAGACATTATAAATATGCAAAGATTTTCATTGATTACATTTTTTACAAATTTTTCTCATTTTACACTTTTATAGAATTTAATTTTTTAATCATTTGCTTATTTTACACTTTTTCTAATAGTTATTCTATCATAAAATTTACAAAATCCATACATTTTAATAATTTAATTTCACTACGCTGTTAAAATTATTTCAATTGAAAAAGGGAAAAAAAACAAAAACTTTTTTTCTGTGGGGCTCCAACATGGATTCTTAACAATTTGCATTCTTAATTATGCAAAAATTCACAATTTCTTTAGTTTTATTTTAGAATCTAATAACTACTTTCGCGATTAACCATTTATTTGTAATACATTTATAATTAATTTTGAGTTAAAACCAGAGTTATTTTAATTCCAATTAGAATTTCACAACAAACTTCAGCAAACGACAAACAACAAACTTGAAAGAATTAAATCGTTTTGGTTATGGGAGTTGCCAGATAGTAAAAAAAACGGGTGTGGGCTAGTGATGAGCGATATTTTCATACCGGTGATTTAATCACAGTTATTGATAAATCACTGGTAACGGCAGTGATCAAATATTTCAAGTCGCAGTTACTCGGAATGTCGTTCTTTTAATATTTTTGTACTATTCTTTCTTGCAAACTTCATTGTGCACAGTAATACATGTTTTTTTTAATAACAGTGAATTGCTTTCACACTCTTCTGAATAAAATGTCTCCTTCTATCATGTCTTTGTTACCGGTCGCAACTATTCTTCTTTTAAGGCCCAGTTTTTAGGAAGTGGATTATCTTTAAACTTAGTTTAACGCAGTTTGTAACTGGAATACTGCTTATAAAATGTGGTTTATTTTATTTTATTTCAATAAAGAAATAAATTATACTCGAGAAAAAGATTTTCTGGCAAATTTTTGTTAATAAACTTTGAAATGGCTGACAAAATTCGTTTTCGGTTTAACTAAACCAAGTTTAACTGACATCTTAAAAACTCGCCATAAATATTATTTCGTTTATTTATCAGAAAATCGCAGTCTTTTCCATAGAAAAACCGTGATCACGATCACAGTTTAAAAGAACAACGATTTGCAAATCACATTCACTGAGAACAATGTTACGGAAAAATCGCCAGATCGCCCATCTCTATTACAAACCCGTGATCACGGTCACTGTTTAAAAGAACGGTGATTTGAAAATCACGATCACTGGTAGCAGCGTTATTCAAAAATCTCCGGATCGCTCATCTCTAGTGTGGGCTAGAGATGAGCGATATTTTCATACCGGTGATTTAATCACAGTTATTGATAAATCACTGGTAACGGCAGTGATCAAATATTTCAAGTCGCAGTTACTCGGAATGTCGTTCTTTTAATATTTGTGTACTATTCTTTCTTGCCAGAGCTTTGAAAAATTAATTCCTTAATTCAATTTTTAAATTCTGAATTAAAAATTCGATGAATTAAATCACAAAGCACCATATATTGAATGGAATTAATTCATATATGTTTTCGTTCGATTTATTTTGTTACGAATTAATTCAATTGCTATAGTTCTTTTTAGTAAATCAATTGAATTAATTCACTGGTGAACGCGTTCAATATTATAAATCGAACGGCAAGAAAGTGAATTAATTCCTTACTGAATTAATTCACCACTGAATTCATTCAATTTCATTTTAATTCAAAGAATTAAAAAAAATTAAAATTACATTCAGTGAATATTTTTTTTTAATTCACTGAATGTAATTTTATTTTTTTTTAATTCACTGAATGTAATTTTATTTTTGTTTTAATTCACTGAATGAAAATGAAATTGAATGAATTCAGTGGTGAATTAATTCAGTAAGGAATTAATTCACTTTTTTTTCGTTCGATTTATAAAATTGAACGCGTTCACCAGTGAATTAATTCATTTGATTTAATAAAGAGAACTATTGCAATGGAATTAATTCTTTGAATTTATTGTTTGATGAACGCGTTCAGTTGAATGAATTCAGTGAATTACTTAAGAAAAGGAATTCATTCAATTCTAAAGAAAATTGAATTCGATTGGTAGTGAATTCATTCAAAAAAGAATTAATTCTTCAAAGCTCTGTTTCTTGCAAACTTCATTGTGCACAGTAATACATGTTTTTTTTTTAATAACAGTGACTTGCTTTCACACTCTTCCGAATAAAATGTCTCCTTCTGTCATGTCTTTGTTACCGGTCGCAACTATTCTTCTTTTAAGGCCCAGTTTTTAGGAAGTGGATTATTTTTAAACTTAGTTTAACGCAGTTTGTAACTGGAATACTGCTTTTAAAATGTGGTTTATTTTTTTATTTAAATAAAGAAATAAATTATACTCGAGAAAAAGTTTTTCCGGCAAATTTTTGTTAATAAACTTTGAAATGGCTGACAAAATTCTTAAAAATTACATTCTTTCTTAAATTACAATACATTAATTCTTAAAATTACAATAAATGAAATTAAAAATAAAATAAAATAAAATAAAAAATAAAATTCGTTTTCGGTTTAACTAAACCAATTTTAACTGACATCTTAAAAACTCGCCATAAATATTATTTCGTTTATTTATCAGAAAATCGCAGTCTTTTCAATAGAAAAACCGTGATGACGATCACAGTTTAAAAGAACAGTGATTTGCAAATCACATTCACTGAGAAAAATGTTACTGAAAATTCGCCGGATCGCCCATATCTATTACAAACCCGTGATCACGGTCACTGCTTAAAAGAACGGTGATTTGAAAATCACGATCACTGGTAGCAGCGTTATTCAAAAATCACCGGATCGCTCATCTCTAGTGTAGGGTATAAAAACATGTATTACTCTGCACAATGAAGTTTGCAAGAAAGAATAGTACAAAAATATTAAAAGAACGACATTCCGAGTAACTGCGACTTGAAATATTTGATCGCTGCCGTAACCAGTGATTTATCAATAACCAGTGTTGCCAACTCTTGAAGGCAGGAAAGCACCGCGAGCATTTTGAAAACGGGTAAAAAGGGTAAAAATTTACCAAAAATGGGGTAAAAAAGCAAGATAATAATTTTTTGAAAAATTTAAGTCAAGATTTTAAAAACACATTTTAGTAGAGATGAGCGATATTTTCATACCGGTGATTTAATCACAGTTATTGATAAATCACTGGTAACGGCAGTGATCAAATATTTCAAGTCGCAGTTATTTAGAATGTCGTTCTTTTAAAATGTTTGTACTAGAGATGAGCGATATTTTCATACCGGTGATTTAATCACAGTTATTGATAAATCACTGGTAACGGCAGTGATCATATATTTTAAGTCGCAGTTACTCGGAATGTCGTTCTTTTAATATTATTGTACTATTCTTTCTTGCAAACTTCATTGTGCACAGCAATACATGTTTTTTTTCAATAACAGTGACTTGCTTTCACACTCTTCTGAATAAAATGTCTCCTTCTATCATGTCTTTGTTACCGGTCGCAAGTGGATTATCTTTAAACTTAGTTTAACGCAGTTTGTAACTGGAATACTGCTTTTAAAATGTGGTTTATTTTGTTTTATTTCAATAAAGAAATAAATTATACTCGAGAAAGTTTTCCGGCAAATTTTTGTTAATAAACTTTGAAATGGCTGACAAAATTCGTTTTCGGTTTAACTAAACCAAGTATAACTGACATCTTAAAAACTCGCCATAAATAATATTGCGTTTATTTATCAGAAAATCGCAGTCTTTTCCATAGAAAAACCGTGATCACGATCACAGTTTAAAAGAACAACGATTTGCAAATCACATTCACTGAGAACAATGTTAATCTCTATTAAAAACCCGTGATCACGGTCACTGTTTAAAAGAACGGTGATTTGAAAATCACGATCACTGGTAGCAGCGTTATTCAAAAATTACCGGATCGCTCATCTCTAGTATGCAGGTATTTGATTTTTTGTACCACTGGCAATTTCTGACTGGGATGTTTCAATATTCATAAAATGTACCATATTATTAACAACTATTAAATAATTGCAAAACCCATTATTCTATAAAAAAATTAGTTACATAACATAAAATTTTTATAAATAAAGGAAAATTTAAATCCCGAAATCCCGTAAAATCCCGGGATCCCGAAAAATGCCGTAGTCCCGGATTTTTAAATATCAATCCGGATTGGCATCCCTAGTACATATTTAGTAATTTTTATGGGTATTTTTGGGTGATTTTAAAATCGGAATATTAGGTATATTTTTGGCAACACTGCCAGCAGTGATGTTGGAGACGTTATAAATATGGTTATAAATTCCAAAATAGATTTCAACGAAATAAATGTCACATATATTTAGGCATAAGCGGGGATTAACAAAAAAAATATCGTTGGAAAAATGTTTCCATTCTTTGTGGCACTTATTACGGCTATACCTGCAACTTGAAGTTTGTTTTTGTATTTACAGCAAAATGTTATTATATTTAATTGCAAATTTGTTAAATAAAAACTTGCTTAAGAAATAATGAACAAAAATTCAATGTAACTTACCCAATATGTCAGCAGACATTATAAATATGCAAAGATTTTCATTGATTACATTTTTTACAAATTTTTCTCATTTTACACTTTTATAGAATTTAATTTTTTATTCATTTGCATATTTTACACTTTTTCTAATAGTTATTCTATCATAAAATTTACAAAATCCATACATTTTAATAATTTAATTTCACTACGCTGTTAAAATTATTTCAATTGAAAAAGGGAAAAAAAAACAAAAACTTTTTTTCTGTGGGGCTCCAACATGGATTCTTAACAATTTGCATTCTTAATTATGCAAAAATTCACAATTTCTTTAGTTTTATTTTAGAATCTAATAACTACTTTCGCGATTAACCATTTATTTGTAATACATTTATAATTAATTTTGAGTTAAAACCAGAGTTATTTTAATTCGAATTAGAATTTCACAACAAACTTCAGCAAACGACAAACAACAAACTTGAAAGAATTAAATCGTTTTGGTTATGGGAGTTGCCAGATAGTAAAAAAAACGGGTGTGGGCTAGTGATGAGCGATATTTTCATACCGGTGATTTAATCACAGTTATTGATAAATCACTGGTAACGGCAGTGATCAAATATTTCAAGTCGCAGTTACTCGGAATGTCGTTCTTTTAATATTTTTGTACTATTCTTTCTTGCAAACTTCATTGTGCACAGTAATACATGTTTTTTTTAATAACAGTGAATTGCTTTCACACTCTTCTGAATAAAATGTCTCCTTCTATCATGTCTTTGTTACCGGTCGCAACTATTCTTCTTTTAAGGCCCAGTTTTTAGGAAGTGGATTATCTTTAAACTTAGTTTAACGCAGTTTGTAACTGGAATACTGCTTATAAAATGTGGTTTATTTTATTTTATTTCAATAAAGAAATAAATTATACTCGAGAAAAAGATTTTCCGGCAAATTTTTGTTAATAAACTTTGAAATGGCTGACAAAATTCGTTTTCGGTTTAACTAAACCAAGTTTAACTGACATCTTAAAAACTCGCCATAAATATTATTTCGTTTATTTATCAGAAAATCGCAGTCTTTTCCATAGAAAAACCGTGATCACGATCACAGTTTAAAAGAACAACGATTTGCAAATCACATTCACTGAGAACAATGTTACGGAAAAATCGCCAGATCGCCCATCTCTATTACAAACCCGTGATCATGGTCACTGTTTAAAAGAACGGTGATTTGAAAATCACGATCACTGGTAGCAGCGTTATTCAAAAATCTCCGGATCGCTCATCTCTAGTGTGGGCTAGAGATGAGCGATATTTTCATACCGGTGATTTAATCACAGTTATTGATAAATCACTGGTAACGGCAGTGATCAAATATTTCAAGTCGCAGTTACTCGGAATGTCGTTCTTTTAATATTTGTGTACTATTCTTTCTTGCCAGAGCTTTGAAAAATTAATTCCTTAATTCAATTTTTAAATTCTGAATTAAAAATTCGATGAATTAAATCACAAAGCACCATATATTGAATGGAATTAATTCATATATGTTTTCGTTCGATTTATTTTGTTACGAATTAATTCAATTGCTATAGTTCTTTTTAGTAAATCAATTGAATTAATTCACTGGTGAACGCGTTCAATATTATAAATCGAACGGCAAGAAAGTGAATTAATTCCTTACTGAATTAATTCACCACTGAATTCATTCAATTTCATTTTAATTCAAAGAATTAAAAAAAATTAAAATTACATTCAGTGAATAATTTTTTTTAATTCACTGAATGTAATTTTATTTTTTTTTAATTCACTGAATGTAATTTTATTTTTGTTTTAATTCACTGAATGAAAATGAAATTGAATGAATTCAGTGGTGAATTAATTCAGTAAGGAATTAATTCACTTTTTTTTCGTTCGATTTATAAAATTGAACGCGTTCACCAGTGAATTAATTCATTTGATTTAATAAAGAGAACTATTTCAATGGAATTAATTCTTTGAATTTATTGTTTGATGAACGCGTTCAGTTGAATGAATTCAGTGAATTACTTAAGAAAAGGAATTCATTCAATTCTAAAGAAAATTGAATTCGATTGGTAGTGAATTCATTCAAAAAAGAATTAATTCTTCAAAGCTCTGTTTCTTGCAAACTTCATTGTGCACAGTAATACATGTTTTTTTTTTAATAACAGTGACTTGCTTTCACACTCTTCTGAATAAAATGTCTCCTTCTGTCATGTCTTTGTTACCGGTCGCAACTATTCATCTTTTAAGGCCCAGTTTTTAGGAAGTGGATTATTTTTAAACTTAGTTTAACGCAGTTTGTAACTGGAATACTGCTTTTAAAATGTGGTTTATTTTTTTATTTAAATAAAGAAATAAATTATACTCGAGAAAAAGTTTTTCCGGCAAATTTTTGTTAATAAACTTTGAAATGGCTGACAAAATTCTTAAAAATTACATTCTTTCTTAAATTACAATACATTAATTCTTAAAATTACAATAAATGAAATTAAAAATAAAATAAAATAAAAAATAAAATTCGTTTTCGGTTTAACTAAACCAATTTTAACTGACATCTTAAAATCTCGCCATAAATATTATTTCGTTTATTTATCAGAAAATCGCAGTCTTTTCAATATAAAAACCGTGATGACGATCACAGTTTAAAAGAACAGTGATTTGCAAATCACATTCACTGAGAAAAATGTTACTGAAAATTCGCCGGATCGCCCATATCTATTACAAACCCGTGATCACGGTCACTGCTTAAAAGAACGGTGATTTGAAAATCACGATCACTGGTAGCAGCGTTATTCAAAAATCACCGGATCGCTCATCTCTAGTGTAGGGTATAAAAACATGTATTACTCTGCACAATGAAGTTTGCAAGAAAGAATAGTACAAAAATATTAAAAGAACGACATTCCGAGTAACTGCGACTTGAAATATTTGATCACTGCCGTAACCAGTGATTTATCAATAACCAGTGTTGCCAACTCTTGAAGGCAGGAAAGCACCGCGAGCATTTTGAAAACGGGTAAAAAGGGTAAAAATTTACCAAAAATGGGGTAAAAAAGCAAGATAATAATTTTTTGAAAAATTTAAGTCAAGATTTTAAAAACACATTTTAGTAGAGATGAGCGGTATTTTCATACCGGTGATTTAATCACAGTTATTGACAAATCACTGGTAACGGCAGTGATCAAATATTTCAAGTCGCAGTTATTTAGAATGTCGTTCTTTTAAAATGTTTCTACTAGAGATGAGCGATATTTTCATACCGGTGATTTAATCACAGTTATTGATAAATCACTGGTAACGGCAGTGATCATATATTTTAAGTCGCAGTTACTCGGAATGTCGTTCTTTTAATATTATTGTACTATTCTTTCTTGCAAACTTCATTGTGCACAGCAATACATGTTTTTTTTCAATAACAGTGACTTGCTTTCACACTCTTCTGAATAAAATGTCTCCTTCTATCATGTCTTTGTTACCGGTCGCAAGTGGATTATCTTTAAACTTAGTTTAACGCAGTTTGTAACTGGAATACTGCTTTTAAAATTTGGTTTATTTTGTTTTATTTCAATAAAGAAATAAATTATACTTGAGAAAGTTTTCCGGCAAATTTTTGTTAATAAACTTTGAAATGGCTGACAAAATTCGTTTTCGGTTTAACTAAACCAAGTTTAACTGACATCTTAAAAACTCGCCATAAATAATATTTCGTTTATTTATCAGAAAATCGCAGTCTTTTCCATAGAAAAACCGTGATCACGATCACAGTTTAAAAGAACAACGATTTGCAAATCACATTCACTGAGAACAATGTTAATCTCTATTAAAAACCCGTGATCACGGTCACTGTTTAAAAGAACGGTGATTTGAAAATCACGATCACTGGTAGCAGCGTTATTCAAAAATTACCGGATCGCTCATCTCTAGTATGCAGGTATTTGATTTTTTGTACCACTGGCAATTTCTGACTGGGATGTTTCAATATTCATAAAATGTACCATATTATTAACAACTATTAAATAATTGTAAAACCCATTATTCTATAAAAAAATTAGTTACATAATATAAAATTTTTATAAATAAAGGAAAATTTAAATCCCGAAATCCCGTAAAATCCCGGGATCCCGAAAAATGCCGTAGTCCCGGATTTTTAAATATCAATCCGGATTGGCATCCCTAGTACATATTTAGTAATTTTTATGGGTATTTTTGGGTGATTTTAAAATCGGAATATTAGGTATATTTTTGGCAACACTGCCAGCAGTGATGTTGGAGACGTTATAAATATGGTTATAAATTCCAAAATAGATTTCAACGAAATAAATGTCACATATATTTAGGCATAAGCGGGGATTAACAAAAAAAATATCGTTGGAAAAATGTTTCCATTCTTTGTGGCACTTATTACGGCTATACCTGCAACTTGAAGTTTGTTTTTGTATTTACAGCAAAATGTTATTATATTTAATTGCAAATTTGTTAAATAAAAACTTGCTTAAGAAATAATGAACAAAAATTCAATGTAACTTACCCAATATGTCAGCAGACATTATAAATATGCAAAGATTTTCATTGATTACATTTTTTACAAATTTTTCTCATTTTACACTTTTATAGAATTTAATTTTTTATTCATTTGCATATTTTACACTTTTTCTAATAGTTATTCTATCATAAAATTTACAAAATCCATACATTTTAATAATTTAATTTCACTACGCTGTTAAAATTATTTCAATTGAAAAAGGGAAAAAAAACAAAAACTTTTTTTCTGTGGGGCTCCAATATGGATTCTTAACAATTTGCATTCTTAATTATGCAAAAATTCACAATTTCTTTAGTTTTATTTTAGAATCTAATAACTACTTTCACGATTAACCATTTATTTGTAATACATTTATAATTAATTTTGAGTTAAAACCAGAGTTATTTTAATTCCAATTAGAATTTCACAATAAACTTCAGCAAACGACAAACAACAAACTTGAAAGAATTAAATCGTTTTGGTTATGGGAGTTGCCAGATAGTAAAAAAAACGGGTGTGGGCTAGTGATGAGCGATATTTTCATACCGGTGATTTAATCACAGTTATTGATAAATCACTGGTAACGGCAGTGATCAAATATTTCAAGTCGCAGTTACTCGGAATGTCGTTCTTTTAATATTTTTGTACTATTCTTTCTTGCAAACTTCATTGTGCACAGTAATACATGTTTTTTTTTAATAACAGTAAATTGCTTTCACACTCTTCTGAATAAAATGTCTCCTTCTATCATGTCTTTGTTACCGGTCGCAACTATTCTTCTGTTAAGGCCCAGTTGTTAGGAAGTGGATTATCTTTAAACTTAGTTTAACGCAGTTTGTAACTGGAATACTGCTTATAAAATGTGGTTTATTTTATTTCAATTGAGAAATAAATTATACTCGACAAAAAGTTTTTCCGGCAAATTTTTGTTAAGAAACTTTGAAATGGCTGACAAAATTCGTTTTCGATTTAACTAAACCAAGTTTAACTGACATCTTAAAAACTCGCCATAAATATTATTTCGTTTATTTATCAGAAAACCGTGATCACGATCACAGTTTAAAAGAACAACGATTTGAACATTTCACGATTTCAATGAAAACAATGAAATGAAATCGCAGTCTTTTCCATAGAAAAACCGTGATCACGATCACAGATTAAAAGAACAACGATTTGCAAATCACATTCACTGAGAACAATGTTACTGAAAAATCGCCGGATCGCCCATCTCTATTACAAACCCGTGATCACGGTCACTGTTTAAAAGAACGGTGATTTGAAAATCACGATCACTGGTAGCAGCGTTATTCAAAAATCACCGGATCGCTCATCTCTAGTTTGTACTATTCTTTCTTGCAAACTTCATTGTGCACAGTAATACATGTTTTTTTTCAATAACAGTGACTTGCTTTCACACTATTCTTTATAAAATGTCTCCTTTTATCATGTCTTTGTTACCGGTCGCAACTATTTTTCTTTTAAGGCCGAGTTTTTAGGAAGTGGATTATCTTTGAACTTAGTTTAACGCAGTTTATAACTGGAATACTGCTTTTAAAATGTGATTTATTTTGTTTTATTTCAATAAAGAAATAAATTATACTCGAGAAAAAGTTTTTGCAGCAAATTATTGTTAATAAACTTTGAAATGGCTGACAAAATTCGTTTTCGGTTTAACTAAACCAACATCTTAAAAACTTGCCATAAATATTATTTCGTTTATTTATCAGAAAATCGAAGTCTTTTCCATAGAAAAACCGTGATCACGATCACAGTTTAAAAGAACAACTATTTGCAAATCACATTCACTGAGAACAATGTTAAAAGAACGGTGATTTGAAAATCACGATCACTGGTAGCAGCGTTATTCAAAAATTACCGGATCGCTCATCTCTAGTATGCAGGTATTTGATTTTTTGTACCACTGGCAATTTCTGACTGGGATGTTTCAATATTCATAAAATGTACCATATTATTAACAACTATTAAATAATTGTAAAACCCATTATTCTATAAAAAAATTAGTCACATAACATAAAATTTTTATAAATAAAGGAAAATTTAAATCCCGAAATCCCGTAAAATCCCGGGATCCCGAAAAATGCCGTAGTCCCGGATTTTTAAATATCAATCCGGATTGGCATCCCTAGTACATATTTAGTAATTTTTATGGGTATTTTTGGGTGATTTTAAAATCGGAATATTAGGTATATTTTTGGCAACACTGCCAGCAGTGATGTTGGAGACGTTATAAATATGGTTATAAATTCCAAAATAGATTTCAACGAAATAAATGTCACATATATTTAGGCATAAGCGGGGATTAACAAAAAAAATATCGTTGGAAAAATGTTTCCATTCTTTGTGGCACTTTTACGGCTATACCTGCAACTTGAAGTTTGTTTTTGTATTTACAGCAAAATTTTATTATATTTAATTGCAAATTTGTTAAATAAAAACTTGCTTAAGAAATAATGAACAAAAATTCAATGTAACTTACCCAATATGTCAGCAGACATTATAAATATGCAAAGATTTTCATTGATTACATTTTTTACAAATTTTTCTCATTTTACACTTTTATAGAATTTAATTTTTTAATCATTTGCTTATTTTACACTTTTTCTAATAGTTATTCTATCATAAAATTTACAAAATCCATACATTTTAATAATTTAATTTCACTACGCTGTTAAAATTATTTCAATTGAAAAAGGGAAAAAAAACAAAAACTTTTTTTCTGTGGGGCTCCAACATGGATTCTTAACAATTTGCATTCTTAATTATGCAAAAATTCACAATTTCTTTAGTTTTATTTTAGAATCTAATAACTACTTTCGCGATTAACCATTTATTTGTAATACATTTATAATTAATTTTGAGTTAAAACCAGAGTTATTTTAATTCCAATTAGAATTTCACAACAAACTTCAGCAAACGACAAACAACAAACTTGAAAGAATTAAATCGTTTTGGTTATGGGAGTTGCCAGATAGTAACGATAGTTAAACGCAGTTTATAACTGGAATACTGCTTTTAAAATGTGATTTATTTTGTTTTATTTCAATAAAGAAATAAATTATACTCGAGAAAAAGTTTTTGCAGCAAATTATTGTTAATAAACTTTGAAATGGCTGACAAAATTCGTTTTCGGTTTAACTAAACCAACATCTTAAAAACTTGCCATAAATATTATTTCGTTTATTTATCAGAAAATCGAAGTCTTTTCCATAGAAAAACCGTGATCACGATCACAGTTTAAAAGAACAACTATTTGCAAATCACATTCACTGAGAACAATGTTACTGAAAAATCGCCGGATCGCCCATCTCTATACAAACCCGTGATCACGGTCACTGTTTAAAAGAACGGTGATTTGAAAATCACGATCACTGGTAGCAGCGTTATTCAAAAATCACCGGATCGCTCATCTCTACATTTTAGCTTTGTAAAATCGTGTAAAAAAGGTTCAAAAAATTACCAAAAAAGGGGTAAAAAAGCACCAAACTAATATTTCAAAATTTTAAAGTTTAAATATAACGAAGTTGTTATTTAAAATTGTACTACAAACATTGTGCAAATATGTATTTTTTGTATATTTCGTATTATTTTTTCAATTTTGACAAAAAATTCAAGAAAAATTGAAAAAAGAACAAATACCAAAAATATAAACTGTACAAAAAACACTAAAAGCACTGCCAGAAATTTGAAAAAGCACTGTAAATACCCGCTTTTTATAAACGGGTATTTGTAAAAAATCACCGTGTACGGGAAGTAAAAAAGCACTAAAAAATACCCGAAAAGCACTGAAATGGCAAAACTGTCAATAACTGTGATTAAATTACCGGTATGAAAATATCGCTCATCTCTAGTATCAATCAAGAAAGCAGCCGACATCAAGCAAAATGCTCTGGTACTTTTAAACAAATCTTGTATTGAGTGTACCAAAAAGTTACAATTATTGTGCGCCTGAGCACCCAGTGCTGCCACATTATATGTTTTATTAAATAAATTTAGGAATTTAAATGAAGAATTTTTTTGTTTTTTGCTTCTTGTTAAACAAATTAATAGTGTTAATAATGATTGACAGTAATTTTAGAAAGGTAGCTCATAGATTACATATGTAGATATCGTACTTGCTGTCAGTGCACTTAACTTATGAGAATGTGATGGACGTACATTCTATACCTATACACAGATATTTTAATGTGTGTGAAAAAATGTGTTTGTTGACAAAAGAACAAGGGTAACTTATATAATATATGCGGTAGGTCAAGAACGAAAAAAGATTTATTTAAAATTTTAACCTATTGCCTCTGAATTAATGAATGGAAATATATTATTGAATTTTGTCAGTTGTTTTAAAGTTTCTGTATTTAAATCTTGTCAGTTAATTTAACGAAATTGTTAGTTATTTTTAATGCATTTATTAGTTATTGTTAAACATTTAACAATAACGACTTTTTATATACCTTTTTCTCCTTTTTAACTACATATACCTTTTTCTTAACTGTCATTTTCAATAGATTCCACCGGTACACCCGTTCAAGTAGTATCGTAGGGTATAAATATTCGAAAATTAACAAAATATATAACATTTTGGCAATTGCTTGCTATCATTTAATTGCATGTCAATACGCTAGTTGAAATCCCTACATCTGGCAGCACTGATTATATGAAATAAATCAACCGACCTTTGGTGCCAGACGTGACGATTTTACATTATTTCGACGATTTTCTTTAGTGAAAAGCTTGATTTAGAGAATAAGCACAATACAAATGGAAAAGGAATTTTAAATCGTGACGGAAAAAAATGAACAAAATAGCAACGGAAACGGAATCTTAATTTTACAACACAGAACACATAGAAAGTCAAGTTGGTTATATTTTATATTTTTCTTCTTGCCACATTCCAACGAATTGTTGTTGTTTAACATTAGTTAGAATAAAAGGATGTGAAAGTGTTATTGTATTATTGCTGTTTTTTATATATTTTATAAATGTATAAAGTTAAATCCTTTGATATTACTGATGCATGTGCATGACGAAATCAGCCATGTAATCGTACTATACTTGCACTGTGATTGAAATTGTGTGAAAATCTGGCAACATGAGTAAAATAAGCTGAGAGTAAAAACAGGAGAATAAGAAATTCCGTTGAGAAAATAAAATAAGTTTAATCTCAAACGGAAATCGTTGCACGATTTTAATTGTCAAATTGTATGGAAAAAACGGGGACCTTTGCATTGTGCTTATACTCTTACACGCTATCCATCCCTGTCCATCCATATTTAATAATCTAAAAACTGCTAAAACAGAAGAAAAATAAAATTCAATGAAAAAATTAATAAAAATGATTTCGTCATTATCATCCTCTGTGCTGATATTGTGTTTTTGAAGGTAAATTCTACAGCATGCTTGACCGTGTATTAAAATTAACTTTTGTTTCAGTTTTATAAAACAAATTTTGATTGAAAAATAAGTATAACTTTTGTTATTATGGCTTTTTACCAAAGTCGATTTTTTTTACAATTTTTTTATAAAATTATTGGCGAATTACTTTTACACTTTTGACGATTTTTTACCAAAAAAAAATCTGGCACCACTGAAGCCGACTGCAGTTTTTATTCAGTCTCTTGCAAAAATAAATAATTATATTGGATTTGTCCACAAAAATTTTTTTAATTTATGATACATAATTGACCTGAAATTTATTAAAAAATTTGAGAATCACAGTTATTAAAAAACTGGCGAAAAATCGTACAACTTCGTAAAAAAGGGTGTAGTAAATTGTGACGAAAAAATCTGGTGAAAAAAATATTTTCGCTATATAAATTTAAACAATGGAGGCAGTCCCTAGACTGCATATGCTATGGTTTCCAAATAAATCCAGTCCGGAAGGTACTTCTTTTGCTGGTTTAAAGAAAGTGAGTAGAAAACAAGAATAATTTCTATTATATTCAATTGAAGGATAATTGTAATGAAAATTTTGATTTTAGTATGGTTAGAAAAAGGTAGGGGATTAGGGGTAATTGAAAAATCTGACTCATCTTTGGTTTATTACTTTATGCTTGTTATTTGTTTTTATTGTTGTTTGTTGTGTTATTCGTTATATTTACATTGTCTTTGTTATTAATTTTAATTTATAATATTTACCTTTTTAGTACATTGCTGAATTTTATCAAGAAAATCCGGATAGCTATTCCAAAGAGCTATATGCTTTGGAAACTTTACGCAATCAGGCCTTAAATACACCCAAGGATAATTGCTCCATACTCAAGCGCTATTTCTGCCAATTGGAGTCTCTTCTAAATCGATTTCCGAAATTGCGCGATAAAAAGGTTATATTCCAATTCACCTGGAAAGATTTATACAACAATAAAGTTCAAGAATATAATGATATTGGCTATGAACAAGCGGCCGTACTATTCAATATTGCCGCTGCTCATACTCAGGCAGGAGCAGCGGTAAATCGCACCGATATCGAAGGCATGAAATTGGCTTGTACTCACTTTCAATGTGCTGCCTGGGCTTTTGGTGAGATTAGGGATCGTTATGTTAATATGGATGAATTTGGTGATTGTTTTACCACCGAGCTATTGGTGTTCATGCAACAAGTCTCATTTGCCCAGGCCCAGGAATGTATATTGGAAAAATCTTTAATAGATAATCGTAAGCCCAATATTGTAGCAAAAGTTACTGCTCAAATTGTTGTATATTATGGTGCTGCCTTGGCTGCTTTGCTAACGGGTGGAGATGATGGACCCATTGCCCAGATTGTCGAGTCTTCGGTTTATAAGCAGTGGAAAAAATATGTTCGTTTTAAGATATCTTATTTAAATTGCATCTTGTATTTATATCAAGGTCAACATGCAGAGGAGCAAAGAAAAATGGGCGAGAGATTAACATTATACGAGGTGAGAAGAAGAAGAAATTAATAAAAGAAGTAATTATATAGAAGATAAGATGTAATTTTTTTAAAAAGGGTATTTTTTATAAAAAGATACTTTTTTGTAAAAGTTAGTTTTTTTATAATAGTATTTTTTAACACCACTCTCTAAATAAATGTCGGCGTACTAATTTATGTCGTACGTAGGGAATGCATCATGCATAAAAAGCCTATTTAACTTTCAAAATTTTAATTTTATTATACTTTTTAGGCTGCTTGGGAAAAACTAGAGGAGGCACGCAAAGAAGCTAAAGGCTTGCCCGATTTAAAAGAAATCACCGAATCACTTATATTCACAGCCGATGTTGTTGAAGCTAAACGCAAAAATGCAAAAAATGAAAATGAATTTATATACCACGAATCAGTACCAGAGCTAGCTACCATTAGTGCTGTCCAAGGGGCCAATCTAGTAAATGGTATAGGTTTTACGGCTTCAGATCCTGAAATAGCTGGAGAAGATATATTTTCACGTTTGGTGCCCATGAAAGCTCACGAAGCTAGTTCTATGTACAGTGAAGAAAAGGCCAAATTACTTAGAAAATATGGTGGTATAATTGAAGAAAAAGATGGTGAATTAGCTAGTTATATGAGTTCTTTAACACTTGATAATCTTAATATAAATGAAGAGAAGGCCAATAAAATACCACAAGGTATAGTTGATAGATGCGCAGCTTTGAATGCAAATAAAACAGCAATACCAGAATTAGTACAATCTATGTCAAGATTAGCAGAAATTTGTGGTGATGTTGAGGCTAATCTTAAAGAAATTTCCATAATTTTACAACAAGAGGAGAAAGAAGAAAAAGAATTTCAAGAATTGACAGGTGTACAGCGAACTCCTAATGCTCATATTACTGAATTAACACGAGAATTTCAAAAATATTCTGAAGCTCACAATAGGGCTGGCGAATCTAATGATACTTTACGTAAGGCAATGGAATTACATATTAATAATTTAAAAATCTTAGCGAAGCCTCTACACGAAATACAACAATCTGTACCAAAATTAAGTTCAGAACTTAATACAGCGGAAGTGTTTAAAGATGTTAAACTTATCGTAAATAAGGTAAATGAAATGAAGGCTCAACGTTCACAATTTCATGCTGATTTACGTATTGCTGTTAATGATGATGATATTACAACGAAAATTATAGCTCATGATTGTGATGAAGAACTGCAAGGTTTATTTGATCGTGAGCTAGCTAAACACGAACGTTTAACTCAACTATTAGATCAAAATCTATTGGCTCAAGAGAATATATTAAAAGCTCTTACAGAAGCATATGCAAAAGCAGCACCCGTTTTGAAAACATTAGCTGATGTTAAACATAAACGAGAAAGTTTCTTTGCCTCTTTGGCTGCATCTTATGATGTCTATGAAGATTTGTTAGCTAAATCTGCTAAGGGTTTGGAGTTTTATAATAAGTTATCAGGTGAGTAGTAAAAAAAATTTTTTAAGAGGTTGAGAGGCATCTTTTAAAAAAACTCAAATGCTGCAGAATTTTACCTATGAACATCCTAAGATTAGGAGGCATTTTCCAAACACAAAAACTATCAGTTTCTGAAGCATTTTTCAATTGAAGTATCCACAAATTCAGATGCACTTTTCTAATAATGAAACTTTAAGATCTGGCGCAGTTTCTTTATAGAAAAATTCAAAGAATCTGAGTAATTTTTTCTATATTATCTATTATTTTGAGCGCTAATTTTGTAATCAGAACTAAGATCAGTTTTTGCCTTAAATATTTTTAAGTAAGAAATTATGTTTGAAAATGTATTCCTTAAAAAATATTTAGGAATCAATTCGACCTTAATACAGATTATAAAACCTAAGACTTAGAGATATTTTCTGAGATTTTCAGAATTTTTTTCTATAGAAAAAGCATTTGATTCTGAGGCATTTTTCCTATAGAAAAATCCTCTGAATTTGAAAATTTTTTTCTATAGAAACCATAGATTCTGAAATATTTTTTCTAGGGAAACCCCAAGATTCTGAATATTTTTTTTCTATGGAACAGCTCTTAGATTCTTTGGCATCTTTCCTACTTTAATGTAGGAAAGAAGCTCTCAGATTCTGACATTTTTTTTTATGGAACAGATTTTGCTACATTTTTACTATGAAAAACTTCTCAGTTTCTGAAGCATTTTTCTGATAGAAAAACCCTCTGATTCTGAAGCATTTTTTCTATAAAAACCCGCAGATTTTTAGCCAGTTTTCTATAGAAAAACCATCAGATTCTAAAATATTTTATCTATATAAAACCCCTAAGATTCTGAAACATATTTTTTAGAGAACAGCTCATAGATTCTGTGGTATCTTTTCTACAGAAAATCCATCAGAATCTGAAATTTTTTATGGAACAGATTTTGCTACATTTTTTTCTACGGAAAACCTCTTAGTTCCTGAGGTATTTTTTCTATAGAAAAAGAGCGACCCTAGGACTTTGAGATATTTTCTAAGCTTTTCAGGCATTTTTTCTATAGAAAAAAAATCAGATTCTGATAGAAAAACCCTAATTTTTTCTGTAAAACCCCCAAATTCTGAGTCATCTATAGAAAAATTATTAGAATCTGAACTATTTTTCTATAGAAAACCCCTAAGATTGTGAAGAATATTTTCTAACAAACAGTCCTGAATATATGTGACATCGTTCCTATAGAAAACCCCTCAGATACTGTCAATTTTTTTATGGTCACTTATTGGAACAGATTTAGTTACATTTTTACTATGGAAGCCCTCACAGATTCTGAGACATTTTTTCTTTAGAAAAAACCGACCCCAAGACTGAAGTTTTTTCTGAGAATTTCAGGCATTTATCCTATAGAAAAATCATCAGATTCTTAGGCATTTTTCCGATAGAAAAACATCCTGATTCTGAAGATTTTTTTTTTTTTATAAAAACTCCAGATTCTGAATCATATTCGTATAGAAAAATTATCAAATTCTGAAGAATTTTTTTATAGAAAAACCCTAAGATTCTAGAAGAACATCTTTTTTCGTAACAGAAAAATTATCAAATTCTAAAGTATTTTTTCTATAGAAAACCCGAAAGATTCTGAAGCAGATTCTGGAGCATTTTTTCTATAGAGAAACTCCTAGATTCTGAGTAAGTTTTACTATACAAAAACTCTGAAATCCTGAGGCAATTTTCCTATAGAAAAACTCAGATTCTGAGACATTTTTTCTATAGAAAATACATTACACTCTGAGGCATTTTTTCTATAGAAAAATGCAAAGATTTTGAAGCATTTTTCCTATAGAAAACCTTAACATTGTAAAACATTTTTCCTATGAAAGAAGACTCAATTATTAATTTGATTTCTTTTTTTGAAAAAAACATCAGATTCCTAAATATTTTATGTAAAGAAAAAGTTCCAGATAAAAAACATTACTTGTAAAAAAATGTGTGTTTTTTTGTAAAAAAAAAACCGTCAGTTTCTACTGCATTATTTTCCTATAAAATGTTCTTGAATTCGAAGTTATTTTCTTTTAGAACAAATTTTCCTTTAACGAAGACGCTTTCTTATAGAAAAATATTTACATTTAGGGAACTATTTTGTGCTTGTAACTTCTAATATACTACTTGTTTTTTGTTTTTATTTCAGCTAATGTTCAAAAGCTTTTATCACGCTGTAAATCAGCTCGTGATGTACAATCCGAAGAACGACAACAACGTTTGAAAAGTGTCACCAATAAACCCTATACTTTGCCACTAACCTCTCAATTACCTACAGATTCTTCTCAACTAAACAATTCTTCAAACCCATTTCCCTCTACCGCATCAACTACACCCAAGTTACGGGATTATATGAATGCCAAAAAGACAGCAAAAGATAAACATGCCGTATTGCCGACAAGTATCAATAGCTATAATCCATCCAATAACTCTAGCAATCAGCAATATATACCCCCAGTTAGACCAAATCCTTTGGGTTCTGAAAATCCCTCACAAGCCGTATGTTCAGGAGGTAGTAATTCTTACTATACAGCTACATCGACTGGGGGACAACCACCAACTGTGGGTCCTAATGAACCACCACCACCATATAGTTTACAACAAACACAATATTATGATCCAACCGGAGCTGGTTACACTAATCCCATGTATTTGCAATATCAACAAAATATAGCGCCACCGGCTTATAAGCCACAAGCTTCGCCTAATTCACAATTTACGGCATTAAATGATAATATGGCTGGTTTAACATTGCAGCAACAACAGGGAGGTTTAACAAATTCAATTGACCAGTCCACTAATAACTATAACCAAATGCCCTATAATCCTTCAGAAAATATGACCTATAGCCTTAATAATACATCATATATAAGTGTTCCTTCGGTGGAATATAATAATTCAACACAACCACAGTCGTATGCTAATGCTATGAATCAACAACCCCAGCAACCTTATATGACACCAACTTCTTTAAACAATGTTTCCCAAACTGGTTATGACTGTTCTGCAGCAACTTTCCCCAACATTTTACCAACAAATTCCTTATATTCTTCACATCAATCTGTACCCAATTCATCACAACCTGTTGTTACAGCAGCTTCATCATCTTATATACCCCAACAATATTTATATGGAACAAATAATGCGATGTCGTCATCGACCACAAACAACAATATCAATATGAATTATCAACCAAGTTCGCTACAAAATAGTTATCAAACTTCCACAACTATACCTACTAATCAACCTTTGTATGTGGCTACAAATCAACAAGGTTTGCCATCGTCTACTACACTTTTGCAACCCACCACTGGTGTAGTAGCACCCACAATGCAAGCACCATTTGTGGTAAATAATATGCAAATAGCACAACCCTTAACAACAGCTACTGGAATACCACAGAACTTACAGAAAACAGGAGTTGTAAATTCTCAACAAGAACCACAATTTCCTACGCAACAACCTTCAGTTGGGCAACCTCAACAACAATCCCTGAATCCTAATCAGCAACCTCAATATCCTTTACAACTTGCAAACAATATGTCGCCCTATAACCCTCAACCAATCCAGATTGCAATACCTACTCCCCCTACTTCTGCTGCTATCGCATCTTCGACTTCAGCAATTGCATCCATTGTCAATTCAATTTCTAGCTTTAATCCTGGTTATAGTTTTAATCCACAAACTGGAAATTCTGATTATAACAGTGGTTATCAACAGACTACTCCAGCAACTCAACAGTTTTGTGGTCAATACACCACAGGAGCGGAGGCCACAAATACACAAGTTGGTACCACAGATTCAAAAATTGCTGGTAAAATTAATGTGGCTACAGGATTTGATGTAAGTATTGCAAAAAAAATATATCTTTAGAATCTTAAAATAGATGCGGATTTTACAAAAATCTCCCCTGAACTTTATTTTACATATATTTCTGGGCATGTCCTATATGTATTTTACTTTTGGGTGAAAGTAAAAATTAAAAAAAAAAAAATCTCAGTTTAATTCAAAAATTAAGTGGATTATGATTGTACACTGCATAGTGTGATTGTGACATTAATTTCATTTCATTTCGAAATGCACAGCATAGTCATATGTGGCAGATTTACTTCAAAAACAAAATTTCAGAAACTAACAAAGAAGGTATCCCAATGGGTTCTCTCTGTTCTTGATGATAAAGGAAAAAAAAATAATGTACAAGTATTTTTCTGTAGCGGCACAAGCTCATGTTTAGGGGTGAAAAGTAAGGTCAAAAATTAAACAATTTTTATTTTTTTTTTTTTTATATTTTTTATAATTTTAAAGAAAAGCAGGCAAATTCGGTATTAAATGAAAGCTTTCTTAGAAACGTACACAAAACATGTCTAAACATATCCAGGTTTTTTTGTTATTTAAATTTAACCGAGAGGGTGTCTGAACCTTTCCCATAGCACCTTTTCCACCAAGACACGTTCCACGACAAGTTTTCATAGGCTACTAAAAGAAAATACGTTTCTCTTATTTTGTTCTCATCTATCACATATCCGAATTTGATCAAACTTGGAGAGAACTCTTAGGGATACCTTCCCTGTATTTTTTTTGATTTCGATTTTAACGCATTTTTATAGAATTTAAATTTTTGTTAGAAATTTAGGGATAAAGTTCGATAATGTTGGGGAGGATTAATGTCTCAGAGTTGGATAATTTTTCTATAGAAAAATGTTCCAATGTTTAATAATTCCTTAGAAAAAATTTCCCATCATCTAAGAATATATTTTTGTCTAGGAAAAATATTTCTGAATATGAGAAAAATATGCCGCAAAATATTGCAATCCCAGATAAAAATTGGATCGTATGGGTATACCCTCAAATTTCCGATCCGAACATATATGGATATATAAGAGACCATTTATGGTCATATATTTTACTATATATGGACATATATTGTCAGCTATAGCCATATACGAGCCCATTTTCACCTGGTATAGTATATTTTTATAAGAAAATTTATTTAAGAGCATTTCCATATTAAAAAATTCCGAGTATGTTAAAGTCTGTTTAAAATATATTTTCTATGGGGAAGTCGTCAGTATTATAAGAATTTTTCTGTAAAATTCCCACAACATGTTCTTCTCTACATCTCTTTACAGTCTCCCATTATATCACATACAAAACCTACACCCGTTCAATTGTCTTCAGCAAATTCTGAACCTAAAGCTGATGTAACAAGCAATAATATGAATTATTATAATGCTCCTTATGGTTATCATACAAATGGTACTGATATACCATTGCCAAACATACAAGCCAGTCAAGAACAACAACCAACTGCGTTAGCACCGACTACTGGGCAAGATGTCTTACAACGTCAGTCACTCTATCAACAACCACAATCTAATACATATATGCAAAGTGGCTCCTGTACCACAGCCAATACACAAACAACAAAAAGCAATACTACATATGCCACCAGTAGTCAGCAATCACCACTAACGCCAGCAAAAATAGCAACAAAACCTCCAGAAAACTCATCTTCTACTACAGCTACCAAACAGGCAATAAATAAAAAATCTTCAAATATTGATCTATTGAGTGATATAGATTTTTCGGGAGTAACAGCTGTGCCACCACCCATTTTACCAGAGCCAATCTTAAAACCTAATGTAGTTAATAGTCCACCAGCCAGTCAAGTAGATGTCCCTTTAACACCCAAAAAACTAGAAAAACAACAAGTGGAAAGTATACAAAAAGAGGAAAAATTTAAACAAGTAGAGGTAAGTTTTTTAAGATTCTTTAAAAATCCTTATATTTATGTCAAAATTTTAGGATTATATAAATGCCTCTGCTGCGAATCAACTTTCTCCCATAACTGGTGCTTCTCCAGCTTTACCATTACAACTTTCTTCTCCCTTCGGTTCACCAGCTGCTCGTAAATCTAGTTATGATAATCTTTCCAATTGTTCTGATCTTTCTTCTTTGGATAATTTTGACTGGGATTCAGTATCAATGCGTAGTAGTGATAAACCTTTCTCAACGAACACTGATAATAAACATTCCGCCTCTACATTCCAACTTAAACCAATCGACCCTTTTAACGATGACAAAACTTTAAAATATTTCCACAAAGAAGTGGAACGTTTTGAAAAGTTTATAGAATCACTCAATGTAAAAATGTTAAATGGTCATACTCCGCTATCTACTAAATGGAAAGAGTTACATGATCTGTTGGCAAAAGATGCCAGCAATAGGACTACTACTATAGCTAAACTATTTCCCGAGAAAAATAGATCTTTAGATTGCTTACCTTACGATCATGCTAGAGTTAAATTAGAAAAGGAGACCGATGATTATATAAATGCTGCGTTTATTAAGGTTTGTTGGAAAATAAAATAAAATTCATTTATTAATCTGCAATTTCCGCCTGTTTCCAGAATTTAGGTACTGGTTGTCCAAATTTTATTATAGCTCAGACACCACAACAGAATACGATTAACGACTTTTGGTCCATGATATGGTCACAAAAAGCACGAACTATACTCTCGCTACATACACCAAAAGAGGTACGCAAAATACATTAACAGAAACATCTATCAAAGATATTAATGAAATGTCCCAGAATAATAAAATTTATTTTAAACTTTTAGATGCTTGATCCATTTTGGCCTCAAGTGGAGGATAAAGAAGCTAATTTTGATGATTTTGCCGTAAAATGTGTTAAAGTTTTACAATTATCGCATTGTGTAGAATATCAATTGAAGCTTTCCATGTTAGGCTCAGATGCTATTATAGAATTGGCTATATTGCAAATAAAAACTTGGACTAAAAGGTAAATGTTAAAATACTTCAATAAACATAAATTTATTATAAATTTTCAATTAAACTTTCACTTCAGCACTCCTCCTTCAACAGTAGGCATAGCACGTAATGCATTACAGGCCCATCAACAACGTTGTATGGACTTTAATTCACCATCTTCTCCACTGGTTTTGAACTGTTTAACTGGTTCTGAAAGATCTGAATTAGTGGCCATAGCTCTATGTGCTATATTGGCCACACAAAACAAACGACCAGTTTTGATAAGTAATTCACATTTAGCCATGCAATTTATATAAAAAGCATACTAAACTTTAATATCCTCTTCTCCTAGATGTCATTGATGTTTGGCTACGTATTTGTAGCCAGCGACAACAAGCCTTGCGTGACGTGGGAACTTTGGAGCAATCATTACAAATTGTATTAAATCATGCTCATGATGTATTAAATAAAAGTAGGTTTATTTTTTAATATCATATAATTATAATTTAATATTTTTTTAATCTATATTTTAGGAGGCATTATGACTTCTTATCAAATGAAAATTGCTCCCCAAGTAACTGCCCAAGAAAAACAAGCTACTAAAGATCCTCTTAATGATCTGGATGCTTTATGGAAATTAAAATAATATTTTTCTATCTAATACGAGAACAAGAATATATATTCCATTATAGAGGACTGAAAGAATATGACTAATTTTTATTCGATATACATATTGAAGCCTTTTAAAGGTTTTCAAAAGCAGCACTATTTTTAACCCTAAAATGTTATTTAAATAAAAATCTAAATTTAAAATTATTATTGTATTATTGTAAGTCGAAATTTCAAATCTGTTAAATAAGTATTAAAAAAAAAATTAAAAAATATTTGAGCAAAATGAACTACCTAGCAAAATCATGGTCTCAACTACTTACCAGCCCACTTACTCGCTTAATTACTTTTGTTTGCAATGTTCCAAAAGTAATTGGTCCTCATTAATTTGTGCTTCCTTGTAAGTGAGAGGGTAACGAGTAATAATTACTTTGTGTTTTTTGTAAGTGAAAATGACTATCTATTACTTTAGGGACATCGCGAACAAAAGTAATTAAGCAAGTAAATATGCGGGTAAATAGTTGAAACCCTGTTTTTGCTGGGTAACAATAATTTATATGTTACCAAAATAATCTCTTTCAATCATTAAACATGCATATTTATAGTATATTATACATACACACATCTTATTGGACAAGCACACATAGAAAATGATATAAAATAAAAATTATTTCAAACAATAAAATTTGGGATAGTTTTCATTATTGGTGCCCCAACATTTTGAACGAGTAAACAGAAATAAAAAGAAAAAATATGTCCCAAAAATTGGTATTTTAAAGCCTTTGCAATTTAGAGGATTCAAAGAAAAGAAAATGGAAAAGAAATCGCACAATAGAGAAAACAAGGAAATCGAAAAACGGATGGAAATGAAAATGGACCTTACCAGACAACTAGATGTTATTCACATTTTTTTAATGTAGATTTTTGGTATATTTGTAATCTTTATGAAATCCGTACCAGAATCTGCAGTGCGATTCTCTAAGTTTAACGACAAAATTCGGTAGTTAAGTTGTCAGTTTACTATGAAAAATTGACAATTTAACTATCGAATTTTGTCGTTAAAAAATTTCAGAATTGCGCCTCAGATTGGAAACTAAACGGGTTGATAAAAATTAACATAAATGACATTACAATTAGGTCATAAGAGTTTCTACCGTGATATTTATGAAATCCCTACCGGAATTGGATTGGAAACGGAATTGGACTTTGTAAATCGGCTTATAAAAATTAGCGTAAATGGCATTTAAAAAATTAAATAAAAATATATAATATAAACTGCCGCGGGTATCCAATTTTCTTTAAATTGTTGCTTTGGGTAAATTTAGTTTCCGCGGGTACCAGCGGTAACTACGACGAACATACTTTTTGTTACAAAAACAACTAAGGTGCCAGTAAATATTTCCTCTTTGCATACGCGCCCACAAACCATCTTGATACCAGATGTTGAATTTCAGAAACCCTACCGTCTAATATATTTATATGACCTTGTTCGTTTAATGTATGTTAGGGCGGATCCACGCTATTGCCACTAATCATTCGCCTCAATAATTTTTTTTAAGCAGCTAAAGGGTCGAGCTGCACTTTTTGGAAATAACTTACGAATAATCCAATTTCGTAATATCTTTTTTCTTAAGGCTTGTATTCACAAAAATATTTTGAGTTTTATTACAGTTGAATAAAACAAAACAACAACAAAAATCCTTCAATTAGCCTCTAATAAGACAAAAAGTTTTTTGTCAATAAACATGTAATTCTAATATTTTTTTAACCTTTATTGTCGGTTTTAGTTTCTGACAATTTATTTCCACTTTTTGCTCGTTTTTCGATTGAATGTGTGTGTGGGATTGGGAGTCCTAGTCTTATACCCTTTGCATCAATCATCATTGTTCATCTATTTAAGATACCTATTTTAGACAACGAATAAATAAAATATTCATTATTTTTTTTCAACATTTTATTTAACTTTTTTTGGGTTTTGGATCATTTGCCTAATTATCTTGAATTTTTGTTTTACAACTACAATCATGAAAAATATATCTAAAAAAATTTTACGTTTAAAAATTGTGTTTTAATTTATTTTAACGCATTTTTTGTAATGTCTGAAACACTGGGCAAACATTTACTGGGTTATTTTTATTATTTTTTTTTTTTAATAAATTAATTAGCGCACCAATGTTAATATTTGTTTTCTTATTTTACACATAAAAAAGCAGTCTAATTGCAAACAATTATTTTTGTTTTTGGCCTTTTAAAAATTATCTTGTTACTTTTGTGTATGGCTTAAAATTTACATTAACGAACATTTATTTATACATATCATTGTTCATTTCGTTTAGTAACTAAATGTTTACAAAAAAATTTGTTTTGTGTTAATTTTTTTTTTTTAGAAAAAAAGTTAGTATTTATTAATACTTAAATTAATAATAACAAATCACAGTACATAATATAATTTTACAATATTAGCAATAAACAAGTCTTAAAAAAAATACAAGACTTGGGCATATAAAAAATATTTTTGTATTAAGATTATATAGAAAAATTAAAACTTAAAATTAATTTAAAAAATTAACAAAAAAAAACAATTTAAAAAATTATTAAAAACAACAAATGAAGTAACAAATTTTTAAAAAACATAAAGCAAAGTTTTATAAAACTTTTTCAAAAATATGCTTACAAAACAAAAGTATTTAAGAAAATGTTCATTGAAATTTTACAACTACATGTATTAAAATAAAATAATTACTGGTAAAATATCTACTGCTAACTAATTTGGGTCCCAAAAAAGGTTGTTTTTATATAATCAATAAACAAAAAGGCTCTAGTAGTTAACCCATATTGATAAGTTTTATGAATTGAGAAGTAAAAACATATAAAATAATAATTTGTTTAAATATAAGAGTTCGTTTCAAAAATTTGTTTTTGGGATATCATCATTTTATGGTTCTATTTGGGTGAAAAAAAATTAAAGGTGAAATTGTTTTTTCAACAATTTCACTTCTTCATTTCCCTCAAGGCAGCTAAAAATGCGCATTTTAAGTCCTTTTTTTGTGGAACAAAATCTTATCTTACCATGCAATTCTACAGAAAAAATAATACCATTAGCATTTCTCATTTTTTTTCCAAAAAAATTTTAAAAAATTAAAAAATGCCACAATATTTGCTGATATATCGCTTAAAGGATTTTTCCATTTTGTTAATTTTTCTTAATTGAAAATTATTTTTCGAACGTACCCAGCAAAAATATGGTCTCAACTACTTACCAGCCTACTTACTCGCTTAATTACTTTTGTTCGCGATATTTCAGTTGTATCGGTTGCTCATTATTTTGTGCCTTCTTGTAAGTGAGAGGGTTATGCGTACTAATTACTTTGTGTTTTTTGTGAGAAGATAATGAGACTAACCCATTACTTTTGAGACATCGAGAACAAAAGTACCCAGCCAGAAATTGATGATGGTATAAAAAACGAAGTACTCTCAAAGCATTGTCTATACCAAAAATTAAATGTTTTGGAAAATATCATCTTTTAAATGCTTTGATAACGTTTTTTAACAAAATTTACAACTGTTGATTAAAAGAAATAAAATAATTTTTATTATCCCAGCCAGCAAAATTTGGATATTTTTTGAGGGTTCTTATTCTATGAGTCAAAAATTAGTCAAACAACACACATTTTTTTGAAATCACATTCATGGAAGATCACTGATGAAGCCTGTCCATAAAAAGGCAGAAACTAGACTTAGTCTGATTTGCAAATTTAAGGTGTTTATAACTTTTGAGGAAGGTTTATTCTTCTTCTTAACCTCAAACCTACTAAATTAGAATTAATAAAAATACATATTAATGACAATATTAATTGTATTTGGTCTATACGACGCGTTTGAAAAAACAACACTTTACTATAAAAAATAATAATGCCCTGTTGGCTGTCCGTCTCCAATATACACAAATTGCCTGCACTTGTACGTACAAACCATACGTCAATGTGGCAATATTTGTGAAAAGGTGACACGGAGGAAATAGGAAGATAAACAGAGAAAATCTGAAGTAGAATGTTTGTATATTGATCACTTCTGAAATTATTCATATAGAGACAATCTGACAATAAAAATATAAACAATAATACAATTTAATGGAAGATCACTGATGAAGCCTGTCCATAAAAAGGCAGAAATTAGACTTAGTCTGATTTGCAAATTTAATATGTTTATAACTTTTGAGGAAGGTTTATTCTTCTTCTTAACCTCAAACCTATTACATTCATTTTCATTGACCGGATGTTTTAGCCTTATGTGAGTTTCAGGTAAATGAGGATGCTCGTTCACAGGATTTTCATATACCTGTATATCACCTTGTATCGCTTTTAATCTTTCATAGGGGCCTTGCGGTATCCACTAGTCGGGCTTTTCTCCGCGCAACATTCACCTGGTGCAGTTATTGAATAAGACAACACACATACCGTGTGTTGAAGGACAATTTAAGAATAGCCTTGACCTTTTCCTGACTTTGCACCTTGAAAAGTAAGAAGTGAGATCGTTTGCATCTCTGGGTAACTTAGATCACTGTACCAATTCCGCATGCTTTTCATACCCCTGGATTCGTAGCGTTTCGCAGGCAGCCATGAAACGCTCTGTTCTAATTTACAAAAAGGCTCGTTGGTCCAAGTACCACAAATCACTGGTTTTTCCCACCTTGAAGTAGGTGAAGAAGTTTAAATTTTTCAAAGAAAATTTCGCCATTATTTTTTTTTATCCAAACAGATTTTAAAAAATTATTACATCAAAAAATAAAAAAAGTCATGTTTAAAGCAAACTCTTTTAAATATTATTCAAATATGGCATAGTAAGTTTTAAATAAATTCAAATCTCTACGTTTTTTTTTACAATTTGTTTGCATGAATTTGCTTAAGTTTATAATAAAAATGTCACAACATTTTTAGACACATATTAGTAGAAATACATTTATATAAAAAACATTTAGAAAAAAACACACATTTAATAGCCTGTTTTATATCGTAGTAGGTCATGGATATTTTTTCAAATACACAGCTTTATTTATTATTGGAGGAGTTTAGTTTTCTTAGAAAAAAAAGGAGAGAATTTTTACTTTCCTATTTTACCAATCCGAAAATTCCATCATCTTTTACTATCGACTTGTAAATCAATTTCACTTAATAATGCCCAATTTTCGCTGTCGCCGTGTACATGCAGGCGTATCTCTTTAATAGCACCTATTTTAGAATCTAATGAACCCTCCGCCACACCCATGGTATCAAAGGAACCCACTATTAGATAACCATCTGTGGTAGTATTGTAAAAACTCCATACCGGAGAGCTTTCACTTAATGTATCGGCGGGTAATACTTCGATAGTAGTATTATAAAAACGATCTGACGGATGTTCTGAATTACCACTTCGAAATAGATAATGTTTGAGTACAGTAGGTTTATCAAAGATAAATTGTACAAAATCTCCCGGTTGTGGTAATAGACCCCAAAAATAGGTTTCCCCCTTATAAGCACGTTTTAATTGATAATTTTTATATGGGGCTATATTCGACTTAACTTGTGCTGGCGGATTATGAGGATGTGCATAAAAGGTGGGAACTTTGGAACCAAATTGTTTATCCTTTAATTTCTGTACTTTTCCCTTTAGTGATGAACTAGTACCTATATGCTGAAATAGTGAAGGTCTATAATGTAACCAATATTTTGCTTTTTCCTGATTACAATGTTTTTGATCTTGATCTGTACGACATACTTTAGATTCTATAAAATAGGCTAATAACCAATCGACTGGTTTATCGTTGTAAAACATTTGAAAAAATGTTATTAGATATGGTAATTCAGCGGACTTGAACATTTTACCTATGAAACCCAATTGACAGAAATCCAAAAGAAACCATGGTGGTTGATCCGGTTTAGTCAAAGCACTTTTGGTAATTGCAAATTTTTTCATAGCTGTTATAAAATGACGTTTAGCTAGGATGTCATCTTCTAGTTGAACATAAAATGTGCCTAGAAAAAGAAGAAAATTTATAGTAATTAAATTTATTGCAAAGTTGTTTTCAAATTTAAAAAATCGTATCCTATTGTTTTTATAGAAAACTAGTTTTTAATTGTATTTCTAATATGCGTACCCAAATAGTACTATTATAGGTATTGGATTTTTGTACCTTATGTAATGTTTCGGTTTGTGTCTTCCAATCATCATTTTCTTATTATGGACAACTGATGAGTTGGGCTGATGCCCACGAAACAATTGTATTGTCTATCACAAAAATGGTCAACCTTTTTGAAACAGCAAATAAAATCTAATACGACAATATCATATTAGAATTTGGACTTGAGGTAGAACAATATTCTAATATCCTTTTATTTCCTCACATTTGCTTCACCTCGTGAACACTATTATCGCATCGTCTAGTTTCCCTAGTAATTGGAAAATAGCTCGAGTTGTCCCTATAAAGAAGGAGGGCCAGTCTACTGAATTTGATAATCTGCGTCCTATTTCGGTACTTCCGGTCCTTTCTAAAGTTGTCGAGCATATTTTGAAAGACCAAATGATTGAGTACCTTGATGTCAGGTCACTTATTCATCCATCGCAATCAGGGTTCCGACGGGGGTATAGCACGACCTCTCTACTGCTGGCTTTGACTGACTCTATTAGACAATTTCTAGATGGCCGTAAGAATGTAGTGCTACTTTCGTTAGATTTGTCTAAGGCCTTTGATAGAGTAATACATACTAAGTTATTGTTTAAATTGTTTAGTCAGTTCATGTTTTCTTATCGGGCTTGTGAACTAATAAAATCCTACCTTTATGATAGGTACCAATATGTATCTGTTGGTACCGCTATCTCACGAACTCGACGGATCACTAGTGGTGTCCCACAGGGATCTGTTATCGGCCCACTTTTATTTATGATTTATTTAAATGACCTTTTACAAACGGTTAATGGCGTTTCTTGCGTGCCTTTTGTATACGCTGATGATGTTCAGTTCGTTTGTTATTCGAATGCTGAATTTGTAGATGTGTTACAAGAGGGTGTCAATTATATAATTCGGGAAGTTGTGTCTTGGGCGTCTGATAATGGGCTTAGTGTCAATCCGGCAAAGACAAAATTGATGAGGTTTGGATTTGATACTGGTGATATGGATGTTAGAATTGGTGGCATTTCTGTTGAGTTTGTCGATAAAATGAAATGCTTAGGTCTTGTCTTGGATAATCAATTAAATTTTTCTCCACATATTAATTATTTATCCTCGCGGGTATCATTTCTCTTGAAAAGGTTGTATTCATTAAATATTTATTTACCTCGTTCAGTTAAAAGGCGGGTTGCCACTGCTATCTTGATGCCACATATATTGTACTGCATGGAGATCTTTTCGGGTACTGGGAATTACGCCTTGAGGAAATATCACCTTACCTTTAACAGGTTTATCCGTTATGTTTTTAATTTGAAAAGAAGAGATCATGTATCTCAACATACATTTAATTTTCTTGGATCGTCTTTTAAGAATTTTATCAGCATTAGGATATTACTGTTTTTTTATAAATCCATTATTAATGGTTACCCTGTTTATATAGTTGATCAATTTCATTTTACTCGTTCGATTAGAAATCCCCAGATAATACCACCTATAAGGCATTTAAATATTTTTGTGAAATCATTTCAGATTCGTGTGTCAAGAATATGGAATGCTTTGACGATAGAATTGAGAATGTTTAATTATACATTGCTTCAATTCAAGTCCAAAATAGTAGAATTTGCGAAACTGCATTTGTTGGAGGGTTTGTAAAATGTATGTTTTTGAAAGTGCGAAGGGCGAAAGGAAAGAATGTTGAAATAATATGTATTTATCTTTGTGATATTAAAGCTTCTTATGGAAATTGATTCTTGGCATTCACTATGATTGTATTTTGGTTCTTTTTTAAAAATCTTGTAAAATTTGTAATGCTTTATTTTATGTGATCTCATATAGATATGTACTTATAATTTTTTTACCTATATTGCGATTTATTATATATTGTAATAATTACCTTCAATTTTATATAGAAGTTTGTTATTTAGTTAGTAGCTTTAATTAACCATATAAGGCCCTAAGGGCTCGGTTATGTAATAGAAGAATTAATAAAAAAAAAAAAAATATATAAAAACAATCAACTTTAAAAAAACGAGTAATAACAATTGCAGCAAAATCATAGCCTGCTGAATTAAAACTTAACATTCTAATTTTGTGAACTTATATTTATTTCCTTCGAATAAATAATTCAAACTATAAAAACTTAAGTCAATATATGTATGCAAAAAAGAAAGGCTTATGAAAAAACTAGATTTTTTGTATTGGAAGTATATTTCTTTCGTTGAATGTACTATGATTCGACCGATTAATGATCTTACCAAAGTAAGGGCTTCAATGCAATGTAACTAATTCGTAGTTTTCTTTCCTTTTGGGCTTTCTGTTATTGTTTTTTACTTAGAAGTGATTAACACAGACACATATAAATATTCTATTTTTAAATTTTTGTGTATCTTCCAATACTATTTACCTTTTAATATTTTATCTTATAGAAAATTTTAAGATTAAAACTTAAAAAAAACATTTTTTCTACGACATTATATTTTTTTAATTTCTATTTAAACTATGTGGGAATAAGTCCTTAAGAATCTTTTACAATTATTATAAATCTTATATCTGAAAATTAACTGACAAATTTTTACTACAAAAATTTTAAAACAACTGATAAAATGGGTAAAAACTACCTTTTGTTTGCAGTTAGTTCTTTTGGTATTAGAAAAGTATATTTTAATAAAAAAAAAAACAATTTTGTTTTCTTTGAAGTAAACATCCCAAACGGTTCTCCAGTTATTGTGCTTTTATGCATTGGAGATACAATAAAAGTTTCTGATTTTTATTTGCAAACTAAAAATTAGAGCTTTAAAGAGTTAATTCCTTTTTGGAATGAATTTCCAAAAAATTAATTAAATTTTTTAATTCAAGGAATGAATTCATTAATAAGACATATAAGCAGGAATTAATTCCAGTAAATGAATTCAAAGAATTCAAATTTAGAGAATGAATTCCATGACAAAAGCATTAAGCATTAAAATCAAAGAATTCATTCACTAAAGAATTCATTCAACACGAGTTAATTCAATTTTAAGTCAAGGAATTCATTCAATTCTAGTTAATTCAACTTTGGATCAAGGAATTAATTCCTTTGTACATTTAATTCCCTGAAGGAATTACCTTTTTCGTTTAATTCAAGGAATTAAATTTGTCTTTTAATTCCCTAAGGAATTAATCGTTCAATTCCCTAACGAATTAACTTTTTCGTTTAATTCCCTAAGGAATAATTTTTTTTTAATTCAATAAGGAATTAATTTTTTCCTTTAATTCCCTAAGGAATTAACTTCTTTTTTTTTTTAATAAATACAGAATTTATTTACTTCAAATTACATAACCAAAGCCCTGAGGGCTTTTATATAAATAAAAGCTACTACAACTTTTTCGTTAAATTCCCTAAGGAATTAAATTTTTCTTTTTAAAAAGGGAATTAATTCCTTGACCAAAAGTTGAATTAACTAGAATTGAATAAATGTTGAATTGAATAGAATTGAATTGAATAAAAGTTGAATTAACTAGAATTGTATGAATTCCTTGGTGAATAAATGCATCAAATTTTATAAAGGAATTAGAAAAAATGAATGAATTCCTTTAAGATAATTAGAAAAAAAGGAATTCATTCTATTCTTTTAGTTTGGTCAGGGAATTCATTCCCAAAATATAAATTCAGTTCAAAAAAAGGGAATTAGGGAATTAATTCTTCGAAGCTCTGCTAGAAATATATCAATTATAACAAATATAAAATAAGCAAACATTTTTAATATTCAACGAAATTTTTTATATTTTAAATAACTAACAAAAACAACTGTTTACTGTAAAAATATTGTTTTGGTAGTGACTTATTATGATATTAAAAATAACTGCTTTAAATTACTGTACAGTACTTTTCGTTAGTTGTTTTCTTAAATAACTGTCATAACAGTTGTTTTGCATTTTTATATAGAAAAACAACTGTAATTACAGTTAAAAACAACAAATACTGCTTACTATCCAAACAACTGAACTGTAGTAGTTACTGTCAAATTTTTTTGATTGCAGAATTTAAGGACAGATGTAAATAAACGTAATGAAATAAATTCTTAAAATATTCGTGTTTTTTAATGATTTTATGTTTTTTTAAAATACTTTTCCCTTACACTGGGAGAATTATCTGCATGATATTAACGAATTTTGCATAAAAACAATGAAGTTCACTGGAACTCGTCCATTGAAACTTTCATTGAATTAATGGAATTTTTCATAAAATGTGAAAAATTTGATTTTATTTATTAAAAGTTTCATACACTCTATAAAAGAATTTCATTAAAACTAGATTCATAAAATATATCGTCATATGAAATCAAAAAAGCCGTAAGTTACATTTAAAAAATTTTACAGGGGAAGCAAAAAACTTTTTAAAATTGTTTGCACTTACACTTGCGGCTGTTTAGAATTTTGTTAATAAAATCGTCGTGTTTAGTCGTAGGAGTTTAAAATTTTGCAGGAATATGTATTTTGATACGGTGTCGATTTTGGATTTTTTGTAACTTACGGCTTTTTTGATATTATATGACTATATGAAGCTTTTTCATCAAATATAAGAAATTTTTCATTTAGTTTGTGAAGAAAACTCATCCAGAAAAATTGTCTCTGTGTATGAAAATGTTCCAGACTATAAGGAATTTTTGTAGAAAATTTTTCTTTTTGTGACAATTTTTACTTTTTTCTATAGAAAAATAAGTATAAATTTTATATCTGAATTGAAATTATCTTACCTTTAGTTTGTGCGTAGGCCATCAAATATGCAAAATCTAAATTCTGTTTACTTCTCCATTTTACGCGCTCCAAAGAGTCATTTAGTGTTATACGTAATTTCTCAAAATTAGGATAATATGATGAGGCAGGTGCTATAATTTCTATTAAACCATTTTCGATGTAAGGTTCAAAGGCAGCCTCTACCTTTTTAGTTATCAACTGTACCGTATCCAAATCTGTTTCTCCAATAAAAACAACGATTAAAGTTTCGTTTTGTTCTTCTTCATTCATATTTTCGATGAGATTATGTAAAGTTCCCAAAAGATAAGATTGTTTTTCTCTAACGACAGTGGGTATCCCTAAAACTATGCTAACATCTGAACGACCATGAGAACGCAACAATGCAGGCTTTAAAGAGTTCGGGTCATCCAAGAGATAAGGCAGGAAATGATAAGCTGTGGGTAGACGAACATTAGCCGATGATGTCAAATGCATTTGCTGTGATGAATGCAATTGTGAAGCATTACGTAAAATTTGTCTAGCTTCGGCAGAAAGACCATCTAATAGCGATGATGGAGAGGAAGCTGAGGAAACAGCAGAACTTAAAAATGTAGACACATTTTTATCTACAGCCACAACACTAGGAGGCATTGAGGTTACTGCTGACGCCGCAGCCGATGATGATGATGAATTGAAATTTTGTAATTGTGCAACATATTGTGAAAGCAAGGCCACATCTTCCTGACGTGTACGATACATTGACTCCAAATATTGTAGACGCATATGGCATTCACCTAAACGTTGTGATAACGTTTGTTCGGTGGATAATTCTGGACCCATTATCATTAAAACAATAATACATGGTAGCAATATAATGACTAATGTTAATAAAAGACAGCTACGCTGGCGTATTTTAAACATTTTCCTAACGACTTCTACTTAGTTCGTTACTTAAAGTAGACTATGTAGAGTAATTGATGTAATATGAAACAATTCCTTTTTGCTTTATTCTTTTCTTTTGTCATGAATTATGTTGAATTCATAATTTCTTCTTGGTTAGGTAGAGTATGTAAACTTAAGTAGATATAGAGTATTGTTGAATTCGATGGTCTAAATTATAGCTTAGGTAGATGTAAGTAATGTAGAAATTAGGAAAATAATATCAAAACCATATGTTTTATTTAGTTTTTATAATTTGTATAATATTCGAGTGTTTTTCAATTGTTCAGCAATTGAGAATATTTTTCGATTTTTTTTTTTAAATATTTCGATTATTTTGAACTTCCTTTCGCCACTTAATTAATGAAGAATTTTGCAGCAATATGTAGAATATATAAGCAATGCAAAATTCATGTAAACAATAGTTGATTTATCAAAATATTGATGAATTCTTAAAAATGTAAAAAGCTTTTTACTTTTTTATATTATGTAGACAATGTAAACAATGTAAATTTCATATGGACATTGGTGTTGTTTTTATAAAATATTGTCGAACTCTGGAAATTTTGTAAATTTTCAATCAATTCAGATTTTTACATTTGTAGACTTGCGTTTAAAAAAACTTGTATGTTTGTAATGATGAGTACGTAAATAAAATCCAGAATTCTAGATAATTTATTTTAATTTTCAATCTTTTTGGTTTTATTTCTGCAATATGTAGAATTTTATAATCATCTTTTTTTATTATTATTTAATTCGATGGTGTAAATAATAGTTTTAAAATAAATAAGGTTTTTTATGTAGACTTTAGGTAGACAATGTATACGACTTGTAAACAATTAAAAATTTGTAGTTTTTCTTTTCTGAATTTTGTTTCAAGCGTTCGTTTTATTGTTTTTCGTAGATTTTAAAAATTTGTCATAAGATTTGATCATGTTAATCATTTGAGTAAAAATATACAGAAAATATACATCAATTAATTTATAAGTAGACAATGTAGAACATGTAATTTATCTGTAGACACTGTGTTTAAAAAGTATTTAATGTTAAATAGATGTAGTTGCTCAAAAATTATAGTTTAACTTATGATGTATAGATTTCGGAGTATGTATTTTGTTGGTAAATTATGTAAGCAATTTATTTGTTAGTTGTGTAGACATTTAAATTTTGGTATTTATTTTGGTGATTTCCACTTGGATTTAGTTGAGAATGTTTCAGCCAGTTAGCCTTTTTTAGTAAAAAATCATTTTCTATGTAAACTATGTCTTAAAAAATCTATTTAAAATATTGCAGTTATTCATTCGAGTTTCCGAGGTTTGTTTTCTATATATGTATTGTAGTTAAGAAAAATTCCTTGTAAACAATTCCATGAATTTTAATTTTTTTAGGAAATAACAAACTGGTGTCTAAACAAAATGTCCATAGATGACCTAAGATAAAAAAATAAATAAAGTAAAAGTAAATAATTATCAAGTTGAAAAATCAATTAATAATGTTTACAAAGTTTTAAAAAATAATATTAAAGCATAGTAAGTTGTTCGGATTTCACGTAATAAAACTGTTATACTTCATGTAGACAAAATTTTAAAAATTTCATGTAAAAAATTTAATAGAATTTGTTCTTACCCAAAAGACTATTATAGTATATATTAAAGAAGTGACCGACTGCGACTTTCTTTGAAAAAAAATATTTACTTTAAAGTTTGAGCGAAATTTTTTTCAAGACAAAAACATAATACGGGGATTTAACAAAACAAATAAATATTACCCTATAGAAAATTGGGTAAGTACACCCAATGTAATGGACTTCGTGTAGTTTACACCATCGAATTCAACTTTTCGTTGTGTGTAAAACTTCAAACATTTCGTCACGTTTCAATTTATCAAATTTGGGACTTCGAAATTTTTTGAACTCCAGACTCAATAACAAATTCTGAACTCCAGACACAATAACAAATGCTCAGTGACAAATGAAGATTTTTTAAAAATTCAAAATGAAATTTGTAGGGGAAGAGTAGCACTTTTAGATACCGTAACGAGCTTTTGGAAAAAAAAAATAATTTCTGGAAGTTACAAAAGAGCTCAAACGTACCCAAAAAAACGTGTTTTTTGCCTTTTAGGTTAGCATATCACGAAAATCTGACGTCATAGGGATATTCTGAGGTAAAATTCGGATTCAGCACGTCTGAAACCTTCGGTAAAGTATAGTCTGATTTTTGGTTAGAAAACCTTGTCGGCCTGTGTTACCATTTGGTAATAGACTACTGTCAAATTCTGAGCAAGTTCCGTGATTAACTTTGCGTTTAACAGGTGTTGCATACAACCCCGTGGATTTTTGTAAAAATGGAAAAAAAATTAATTTCGAGTGCTCATCAAACATTATTATTATTTTTTTTTTAAAGAGAAGCAACACTCAGGAAATTCTTCCTATTAATTAACGTGTTGCTTTCTTTGGAAAGGGGATAGAGAAGAGATAAAAGGTGGTGAAAGATGAAGGACTTCAAACATGGCAACACTGTAATTGCTCGAGACACTTAATTTTAGAACAGTTGTTGCGCGCCATCTGATGGTGAGTTGGCGAACTTCTTTGAAATTGTTTAGTTCATAGCCGTGTTATATTATTTTACTTCAGTGGGGTTAAGTGCCGCCAACCGTCACTCAAACTCAAGGAAAAGCTTGATAAGTACTATGGGGACTCTGCACCATCAACTTCAATGGTAAAAAAGTGGTTTACTGATTCTCGTTGTGGTCGCACAAGCACTAGTGACGCTGAACGTTCTGGACAGCCAATTGAAGTCAATACACTTGAAAATATCGCGATATGGTGTTGGCCGATCGGATGTTGCCATAAGCATTTCATATGGCACTGTGGTTTCGATTTTAAATGACCAGTTGGGTTTCAAAAAGCTGTCTGCAAGATAGGTGCTGCGTTGGCTCACAACTGACCATAAACGCAATCATGTGACAACTTCACAGAAATGTTTTGCGTTGTTCATCCGGAATGCGGATAAGCAGATTTAACACCCAAATTTACTGATTTATGCCCCAGTGAATATTTTCTATTTCCAAGCCTAACTTGGACTAAGTGTATTGAGCTAAATGGAAATTATTCTGAAAAATAAAAGCTTTTTTTTTTGCAAAAAAAAACTGTGTTTCATGCAAAACTATGTTTCATGCAGACGACTTAGTGTCATTGTCGAAAGTTCGAAAATTTCTATTATAAGAAATTTTAATAAGTTTTTGTGGAAAATCCTTAAAATTTCGATTTAGCTGGGTACTGAAAATTTTGCTGTTATTACGGGAAATTTAACTGTTTTGAGCCCACCGGTATTTTTGCTAATTTTAGCAACACATGTCTGCTGATCTGTATTACAACAAAATTACTAGAAAAAATTAGTAGTCGCTACTAAATTTTAGCAAAATTGTTGTAAACTGCAATTCAAAATCGATTTGCTAAATTCAGTTAAAAAACATACTAAATATCAATAATTTTAGTACAATGAAATTAGTATAAATACTTAGTTGTGGCTACTAAATTTCAGTAAATTTTTGTAAGCTGTAATTTAAAATCAATCTGCTGAAATTAGCAAAAAAAAGTGTACTAAATAATAAATAAACAATCAACGAATTCTTTCTTGTAAATAAAATTTTTTAAATTAGTATATTTTTTTGCTAAATTTAGCACTCTGTTTTGAAAAATTAGTAAAATGTTTTGCCGAAATCAGCAGCGAAAATTAGTAAAAAAAAAAATCCGTAATTTGTAATAAGAGCATAGCAAAAGTGATTACTAAAAAAAATTTTACTAAAAATCAGTATAAAATAGTAAAGTGCGATTGGAAACTGTTTACAAATTTTTTTAATGATTTTTTTATCTGAGTGTATAAATCAAAATTTCAAAAACGCAATTCTAATTAAATCTTTTTTATATGGCACAATTTCCACAAAAAAAATTGCATGTTAATGGGTTAAACATATTACTAGTAAATTTTATTTAAATAAATTTATTGTCTAGATGGAAAAATCCCATTTAAACATTTATTTGTGCGAATTCATTTTAAAATATTAAAGGCCGTATTTACAATCAGTGCTTAACAGGGTGATCAAACCGGTTTTTAAAAACCGGCTGAGACAGGTTTTTTGCCCTTCGTCGGATTCGGGTTTTTTTTTTAATGTTAATTTTTTGAATATCGAATGACCAGGTTTTTTGTTATAGAATAACCGGTTTTTTAAACTAAGTATTTTTTTGGCTATAATTTATTAAAAATTGTAAATTTACAAAATCCATACTTAACAAGTTAAAAAGTTCAAGTCGGGCATGCCGACTTTATGATACCCTACATCAGTCTGGTTAAGAGCAAACTAATGTTGGCAGCAGTTTTAATTTTCCTGTTCCTACACTCATAGAAATAAATCTGTAAAAATAGCAGAAAAAGTTACTAAAAATTAGTTAAAAATGATGCTACAGAAAAAACTGCTAAAATTAGCAGATTTTTTTTTACTTAATACTAGTAAAATAAGAACAGTAAAATTAAAGTTGTTAAATTTACAGAATTTTAGTTATATTTGACCTAAATTTTAGTGAATTGAAAATAGCAAATTGTACTGCAAAATCTGCAGAAAATTTTGCTAAATATTAGTATACTAAAAATAGCAAAAATAAACTGTTTGTTATTTTTAAGCTAAATTTGGTTAAATGCAAATAGCAGCCTAATCTGCTAAAACCTAAAAAACAAAAAATTGTAAACTGCTGTTTTTCAAAGGCTCGATTTTTATTTCCATTAAAAAAAAAATCAAAAAAAACTTCGAAAATTTTAAATTTTTTGGTGATCTAATTATTTAGCAAAAGGTTTTGCTGATTTCATCAGGTTAATTTGCTATTTTCCATTAGCAAAAATTTAGCTCAAGTATAACTAAAATTCTGTACATTTAACAGTTTTTTATTTTTGCTGTTCCTATATTACTAATATATAGCAAAAATAATCTGCTAATTTTAGCAGTTTTTTTTTGCAGCATAATTTTTAACTAATTTTTAGTAACTTTTTCTGCTATTTTTACAGATTTATTTCTATGAGTGTACTTATTGCCAGTTTTATAGTTAAAACTAATATAGATTTCTTTTCTTAAATAAGGAATTTTGTTTAAAAATTTTAAAAATTCAGAAATATTTAAGAAAAAAATCGATCTTAGTTCTGTCTATAAAACTGGTATAAGTATTCGAAAATTTTTAAATTAAATACTTACGGTGGGTCTCATACTGTAGGCTTAACTTTAACTTAACTATAAACAAAAGAAAATGTCAAAAAAATTTACACAAAACAACAACAAATTCTTGGGTTAACTATTGACTAAAGTTTAAACCTGCAGTATGAGACCCACCGTTAAAAATTGGACCTCTAAAATTTGGTTTTACCAAATTTATTCGCAAAAATTTTTTGTGAGTATTTTTTGTTTTCTTTTTTATCCAAAAGTTTGTTTATTTTTTGTCTGTTTAAACGACACTTTTTATTGATTAATGTTAATCTTTTTTAATATTTTTTGTTTTTGTGAGTCACTGGATTTTTCAAACCGAAAACTTTTGTTTTATCTTATCAAATATTACGCTTTTTTCACATGACCGGCTTAGAGCAAAGTCTTTATATTACTACTAAGTTCTATATGTACAAAGTTAAAGTGACATGCCTTGAGAGATTTTTGTACTCTATGTATACAATAAAGTAGTATGTATAGAGCCAGAGGTTAAAAAGAGTTACTTAATTTTAAAAATAAGGCTATTAAACACCAAGAATTTTTGTATTTTGTTTAGGTTACTGACGTTTAGCATGATAATAAATTTGTTCGAGTCTTTCTTTCTGTGCCTGTTTATAAAAAACAAGTTAAGTTAAAAAGATAAAAAATTTACCCCTTAAGTCATAAATGCTTTGTAAAGTTATAGCAGGTTTACAAAACGTCATTTTCATACAAAATTTATTCAATAAACCTCCTAAAATTTTACAAAGCGTTTATGAATTTAGGGTTTAATTTTTAGTTAATTTTACCGACTTCAAAAAATGGAATATGGGTTTTTTGATTTTTTAAAGACTTTTGTTTCTTTTACAGATTCGGATTCAGCAGACCAAAGTTTATAAGAAAAGTTGAATTGCAATAGAAGATTCTGCAAAAATTAAAAACTAGTTAAATAGCTTCATAATCTGTAGTTCTTCCACTCAAAAAGTTTGTTGGTAGAATTTGCTGAAAATAGCACCTAAAACAAAGGTATATGCATTTAAATGAAATAACTAAAAATATAGTTATTTTTAACTGTTAAAAACAACTAAAAAATGCAGCAATATCTTTAAAAATATAACAGTTAATTTTTTGGGGTATTATTAAAATAATTTCAAATACAAATATATAAAAAAAATATATTTTTTAATTAACAGTTACGAAATACAGTGCTTTTCGTCAGTTGTACGTTTTGTTAGTTGTTCTATTAAGTAACTTTGATAATAGTTGTTTCGTATTTTCCATAGAAAACAACTGCAATTATAGTTAAAATCAATAACTACAAATTACTACACAAAAAAAATATTATATAGTAACTGTCATTCGAATTTGATATAAATTTAGTAAATTACTTAATTACTTTAAAACTCTGATATATGAACGGATTTTTTTTTGTTGTTAAACAATCGCTGCTATTAAATTTAATTAAACTTATAGAGCTTGTTTTCGTTTTAATATATTTTAAGAATATTTTGATTTTGTTTTCTCACAACATGCACTTCTTATTAAATATAGAGTCCGGCCTACAGCTGGAGGGAAGAGAACAAATTAAATACATTGGTTTGTGTTCTATAATGTATATAGTACTTTGTTGTTATTTATTGCAAAACGTTGTGGTAGAAATTTTCTGTTACCGTACACTCTAAAAAGTCTGTCGATAGAATCAGGCTCTATGCAAGTCTTTCACTTACTGTTACGTGCTCTCTCATTGGTTTTGCCGGACATTTCAAGAAGTTTATTTGCAGTTAATGGGTTTAGTTTTTTTTATTATTGTTTTTTGATTATAATTTTCGTATTATGCATATTTATGAATAGTGCGTAAAAAAGTTGTGAAACTAATAAATTAGTTCACGACCCACAGTTCAATCACAAAACAAAAATGAATGATTTGAATGAACTAGGTAATGGCCGAGTTAGCAAAGAAACTGTTGAGTTTCAACAAACACGTTTGTTGATTTTTAACAAACAAGTTTGATTGAAAAAAGCTTGTCATATCAATAAAATATTTAATTGATTCAACTAAAGAGGTTGTTGAAATCGAAACTGAATTTTAACAAGTATTTTTGGTGATGTTTTTATCTGTAAAAGTTGGCAGATATTTGGCCAAAAAAAAATTCAAAATGAAAATTTACCATAGGTTAACATAAGTTTTATTCATAATACTGTTGTTAAACTCATTCTAGTATTGTTGCTAAATTCCGTCTAATGTTCTGTTATCAAACTCCAAAAAACAAAAAATTCCATTCGCAATAATAAAAAAGCCTTGTATTTTCAAACACAGGGTTGTTCGTAATCGGTGTGCTAAGAAATCAATTTGAATAAACTCTATTCTAACAAGCTGCTAGGCTTAAAAAACATTCTAGTTAACAGCTCGTTGTGTGCGATGTATTAGAAACTACTAACTTTTCATTTTGAATACGGGGGTAACTATTTAATATTTGTTTATTATACTCGAATCAGTTTAACGTAGATTTGCTACAAATACACTCATAAAAATAAATCTGTAAAAATAGCAGAAAAAGTTACTAAAAATTAGTTAAAAATGATACTGCAGAAAAAACTACTAAAATTAGCAGATTTTTTTACTAAATACTAGTAAAATAAGAATAGCAAAATTAAAACTGTTAAATTTACAGAATTTTAGTTATATTTAAGTTAACTTTTAGTTAATTTAAAATAGCAAATTGTACTGCAAAATCTGCAAAAAATTTTGCTAAATATTAGTAGACTAAAAATAGCAAAAATAAACTATTATATCTACAAAATGTTTGCTATTTTCAAGCTAAATTTAGTTGAATTCAAATAGCAGTCTATTCTGCTAAAATCAGCAGAAATATTTGCTAAAAAATTGTAAATTGCTGTTTTCAAAAGGCTCGATTTTAATTTGCATTTAAAATAAATCTAAAAAAAAAAACTTTGAATATTTTAAATTTTTTGGTGATTTTTTAGGCTACTAATTTTTTAGCAAAATTTTTTTGCTGATTTTAGCAGGTTAATTTGCTATTTTCCATTAACAAAAATTTAGCTCAAATATAACTAAAAGTCTGTATATTTAACAGTTTTATTTTTGCTGTTCCTTTTCCTATATTACCAATATATAGCAAAAATAATCTGCAGTTTTTTTCTGCAGCATCATTTATAACAAATTTTTAGTAGTTTTAACTAAAATTTTTACGGACTTTTTTCTATTAGTGTAGACATGAGCGAAATACAACAGCTTATATTTATTCAATAAAATAAATCAAGAAAGGTAAAAGGTCGAAGGTTATAGACATTTTCTACTATTTTCTACAATTTGTTTGACAATATTCAATCCAATGACGAACCTAGACGCAACTTGGGGACAGACAGAAATATAGTTTGTCAGTCAAACAAAACGTCGCAGTTGTTTACGTCTTATTATTCTATTACAGTGAAATCTTACAATAACGTACACTTCCTATAGCAGACACTTCCTTTGACAGGAAATTTTTCTGTGATGGAACCGTAAATCAAAATTTACATTTTCTGACCGGATGCCGAAACAAAAATAGGCTATTTTTGGATTTTCATCAGTACACGGTTTTCAATTGTTTGACAAAAAGTTTTACAAAACCTCTTTTTTTTTGTTATTAATCATTATTTGTTAATTAAAAACAACATAAACATTTTTAATAAAAATAGTTTTCAGAAAATATGGTAATTTTTTAATAACTGACAAATTCTCTATGACCCTCGCAGTCCATTATTGAAAGGTCTCACTATGCTTTTATTTTCAATACACAAGTTTGAAAAATTGTTGTGTCAATTAAATTGTAAAAAAGTAAACTGCAATCTAAATAGAACAGCCAAATAAATTTCAACAATTAAAGTCATAAGTTAAAGTTTTTATATACATATGTAGACAAAAAAAAAAAAAAAAGAATGAGAAAAACAGTTTTCAAGAAAATCATGATTTTTGTTTTCTTAGAATTTCTTTACAAAATGTCAAATTACAAGAACTTTTTAAATTGATAGCTTTTGTAACAATTAATTTTAATTTAATCAAGTTAAAGATGTGTGTTTTAATATACGAGAGTAATTTAAAAGTTTTAGGCCGGGTAACTTATCTAAAAGTATGCTCACCACACAAATAGAAAAAAGTCTGTAAAGAAATTGGTTGAAACCACTAAAAATTAGTTAAACATGCTTCCGTAAAAAATGTATTTTTAGGGGTTTTACTAAAAATTAAACATGATGTTGCAGAATAAACTTACGAGTACAAAATTAGCAGATTATTTCTGCTATATACATATTAGGGCGGGTCGATTTGTAGGGAAACAAAAAAATCGCTCAACTGACAAGGAAAATCGTATTCTAGGGATCAAAATAAGAAACTTTGCCTAGGAACCATACCTCTAAAACGAATTCTGATGTCCCAACTTTTGACCCATAGGGTCAAATTTTGAAAAATCCCACTTTGACCCCTTTAGAGTGCCCCAATCGAGTCCAAATGTCTTAAATACCGTTACCTTTACCGTTACCTAAACGAACGAACGTCCCCCACTAACTTTGGAGGGCCGACCCTCCCATGCCAGTGGCACACCCCCTGGAACACCCCTGGGGGTTCCCCATACAAACATTTCAAAAAATCACCATTTTTGGCACTTTATAAATTGGTGCTCAAATGTCCCACAAATCTGGATTGTATGTATTAGCAAGATAGATGTATTAGCAAGATAGGAACAGCAAAAATAAAACTGTTAAATATACAGAATTTTAGTTATATTTAAATTAAATTTTTGTTAATAGAAAATAATAGAATAATAACTAAAATCAACAAAAAATTTTGCTATATAATTATTAGTTTAAAAAATTACAAAAAAAATCTAAATTTTCGAAGTTTTTTTTCGATCTTTTTTTTAATACAAATAATAGCAGTCTATTCTGCTATAATCAGCAGAAATATTTGCTAAAAAAAATTGTAAACTGCTGCTTTCAAAAGACTCGATTTTTATTTGCATTTAAAAAAAATCGAAAAAACACTTCGAAAATATTAAATTTTTTGGTGATTTTTTATGCTACCAATTATTTAGCAAAATTTTTTGCTGTTTTTAGCAGGTTAATTTGCTATTTTCCATTAAAAAAAAATTTTGCTCAAATATAACTTAAATTCTGTGTGCTTGCACAAGCGAAATAACCAACGAAAAAATTCACGATATGGTGTTGGCCGATCCTACACTCAAAAAAAAAATCAGTAAAGTCAGCAAAAGATGTTGCTGTGTCAGCAAATTTTTAGCCAGGAGCGTGCTTGCAAAAAAGTTGGTAATTTCAGTAAAAGGTTTGCTGAAAATCAGCGAGCTGATTTTTACCAAAAAAATAGTAATCTTCAGCAAAAGTTTTGCTAACACTTAGTCGACTGCAAATGAAAAAAATCCTTGCTAAAATCACTAAACTTTTTGCTGAATATTAGTAGACTGAAAAAAACTCAAAAAACTTGTAGCGAAATTTTACTTTAGTTAATTTATTTGCTGAAAATTTAAATATAGAATATGTGTAGAGTTGTTTTTCTTTTTTTGTCGTTTCCGTTTCCAGACAAGCTGCGGCATCTACATCTTGTCTATCTGGTTGTCGCCCACGCTGTGAATGAGTTTATCAGCACAGTTTTTGTAGCAAAATAAATTAGTAAAACATTAGTTCAAAATTAATTTAGTGCTAAAAAAATATAACTAAAATTTTTGCTGAAAACGGAATTTCAGCAAAAAAATTGCTGAAAACTAGTACACTTGATATACAAGACGTTTTACTAATTTTTCTACTAACTTGTTTTTTTGAGTGTAGTGGAAAGTGCGTGAGATTTTTGATGCCATAATCATTTCATATGGCACTGCGGTTTCGATTTTAAATGATCAGTTGGGTTTCAAAAATCTGTAAGATGGGTGCCGCGTTTGCTTTCAATTGACCATAAACGCAATCGTGTGACAACTTCAAAGAAGTGTTTGGCGTTGTTCATCCGCAATGCGGATAAGCGGATTTATCCCCCGGATATACTGATTTATCCACCAGTGACTATTTTCTATTTACAAACCTAAAGAAGTGGCTCATGAGAAAGAAATTTAGCTCCAACTATGAAATTTTTGCTCTAACAAATGTCTATTTTGCAAGGTTGGTTACCGAAACGAATAACGGTAAGGGTAACGGTAACGGTATCGGATTTCGTTCGTTTAGGTAACGGTAAAGGTAACGGTATTTAAGACTGTTTCGGTAACGGTATACCGTTATCGAAACAGCAATACCCGTACGTACCGGTATTAAAAATTATGTTAAAAACATGTAGAAAAATCAACATTATAAAATTAAAAATAAAAAAATTGTAATTTGAATATAAAATAATAAATACCGGTAAAATACCGGTAACTACCCATAAACATAACGGTATCGGTAACGATAACGGTATTTGGAACTTTTTTTAGAGGTATTGAGGACCTCAATAAATCCTATTTTTTGGAAGGAATAAAAAATTAGAGAAACGTCGGACTAAATGTTCTGAGCTATAAGGAGACTATGTTGAAAAATAAAAGACTTTTTTGCTAAAAAAAACTATGTGATTAAGTTTTTAATTCTTTAATAATTAAAAGCTTGAATGTTAAATACAACATACAAACATTTTCTTTACTACTAAAGGAACTTTGGTTAAAACAACTATAACATAGAGAAAAATATTAGCATTGTAGAAAACCTGTGATTTTCGTTGTAATACATAAATAACTATTAAAAATTTTTGAATTTATTTCTCGAATCGTTGTTTACTTGGGTGTTTACATCCAAGCACTCATTTTTATGACGTGCAAAGCAGACTTAAAGTAGCATAAACACCTTCTCTCCTATGACAAGCCAATGTTAAAAAAATGCCTTTTTCACCTCAATTTGAACGCATTCGTGCCGAACAATATAGGTGATTTTACGGATCTTGGTCAGGTATTTTTTTGCTGGGAATTTTAACTGGTCGCTATGAAAGAAGAAAATTTTTATGTTAAACCTTAAGCAGAACATTTTTAGAAGGTTTTCTTATCTTTTCCATAATTTATTTTGAAAGTTTTACTGCTTTGCATTTCCATAAAATAATATAATTGGAAAATATTTTTTTTTATTTACCATAAACAATCATGTTTTCGAAACATATGTTTTTTTCTGCTTGCAAATTCTTACTGGCAAAAATTTATCCAGTAAAAATTTGCAAGAAAAAGAAGAAGACTTAGAAACTCTCAACATAGAACTGTCACTTTATTCTCTCTTTTTTCTTTCTGTTTACTGAGTATTTATGTAAACGAACGCCATCCAGTAAAAATTTGTACAAATTTGTACAAATTATCCAATAATCGAATGGACCTATTATAATCTAGAGAGAACCCTATAAAGACAAACTGATGATAATGCTTGTTCGCTAGTACTTAAAAATGCATTAATTATCAACCATTGGTTCTATGAAAGTTTTTTCATAAGTTTTTTTTTTCTATTTGTTCTAAAATAAATTGTGAATTCTATTTGGAATTTGTCATATTTCATCTTAAAACCGAACAGAAATAACACTCATTAAACAAGAATTTAAAAAAAAATCAACAAAAAATTTTATTTTCTAAATGTGAGTTATTTTTTGATCGGTAAAAAACTAACAAAAATTATGGTTTACTGTAAAAATACTGTACTTTTCGTAAGTTGTCTTATTAGATAAATGTCATAATAGTTGTTTTGTGTTTTTCTATAGAAAAAAACTGTATTACAGTTAAAAATAACATCTACTGATTACTTCACAGATAACTGACACGTAGTAACTGTCAAACTGTGCAGAAGACTAAAGCACTTTTCTCCTAAGGTACTAAATGCTCGCTTCTTTTGACGTCAAGATGTGTTATAAAGTATATTGTCTTATTTATTATTCACTTAACTGAAATATACTAGTACATATTAAATATAACTACCTTAATTTAACACACCAATAACTCCAAGATCAATTACATATTGTAAATTATTGACAGGTGACAAATTAAAAAAAAGTAGTGTAATTAGATAAAAAATATTCTTTATACCAATATATAAGAAAACTCCAAAATTGTAATTTCTAGTTGGAAGTAATCAGAATTTGACACCAATTGTATAAATTTTATTAAATTTTCATACAGAAAATTCGAAATTCTATGTGTTTTCCCAGAAAATTTATCAAAGCTCTTTAATTTTCTTTATAATGACCTCATAATTTGTTCACTTTGTTTTAAATTTCACACCTTTTTTGTTCGTCTCCAAGGAATTTTAAAGTTTTTATTTTTAAAACTTTATGTTATACATTAAAAGAATTTTTTTTCTTTGAAGTTCTCACACTCTATTAATCATTTAAAATGAATTTTAAACAACAATAGCCACGCAATAATAAAAAAAGTTATAAAAATTATATGGAATAGCTGCGAAGAAACAAGCAAATTATACCGTTACAAGGATACGACTGACGACTAACTTACCTCTATATGCAACTAACATAAAGGAAGGAAGGAAAAACGAAAAAGAAAGTGCAGTTAGTTATATCTTAATAAAAAGATAACTACATACATGGCAACATACACCAACAGAGTTAAACAAACAGTGTTGACAAATAATGTTAGGAAAGAAAAAACAGACATTTGGGAAGTAGGTAATAGCGTTATTCTTGAAAAACTACATATGTACCGTTTTCTAAAAAATCTGTAAAGGAGATTAGACATGTCCCGACTAATACAATAGTACAACTGGTTGGTCATACGCACAATTATCATCGTGCCTTGGGCTGTCGCACAATGTGTCTAAAAGCACTCTTTTGAGCAAATAACATTTTAGGCCACAATCCTTAACGGATTTACAAAATTCTTTTTTTGTATTTGAATTTACAAAATTCTTCTTAAATTATGGAATAGCAATATTTTATTTCAAAGTTTGGGTTTTATTTTCGGTCGTTTTTGAAGAGTGACATAGAAATATTACACTTTAAGCAAGTGACAATTATAGAACTTTAAGTGTATTTCCCTTAGCATGCGTATAAAGCCATAAAGAAGTTTTTAAAATTATAGAAAATATTAGTTTTGATAAATATGACGTTAATATTTAAGTTTAATTCGTCTTCAATTAATTTGTTATCACTCTTGTACACTTATTACGAAATATCTTGGAAAGCACAAAATTTTTGTTGTTTTAAAACAAAGTTGTCGAAATTTGTATAAATTCACAAGAATTGGCAACACTGATGGAATCTTAAAAATAACGTTTTAGTAACAGCCACGCATTTAAATTTAATTACAAGTCGTGTGATGTTAATAATTAATAATGAATAGTTTATTCATAAGTACGTTCGTGGTCTAATTTCTAGAAATTAGACATTTCATTAAATAGCTGTTACCCTACTGAAAGTACACTCAAAAAAGTTTTTACAGTGGTTTGTGTTATAATCAGTAATTTTTTGTCGGTACACTCATAGAAATAAATCTGTAAAAATAGCAGAAAAATGAACTAAACATTAGTTAAAAATGATGCTGCAGAAAAAACTGCTAAATTAGCAGATTATTTTTGCTATATATTGGTAAGATAGAAACAGCAAAAATAAAACTGTTAAATATACAGAATTTTAGTTATATTTGAGTTAAATATTTGTTAATAGAAAATAACAAATTAACCTTCTAAAACCAGCAAAAAAATTTGCTAAATAATTAGTAGAGTCCGACCGAACAGTTCGGTCACAAAATGTATTTGCACGATATTCGGTATGTTGCAGCATTATGGACAAATTTTGCTTATGCAAAAATATTTGTTGAGCCGATTGGAATTTATTTTGGGTGTAAAATTTAGGAAAAAGTCCGAAGTTAAGCCGCCGAAACTTCGGCCAAATTGGAAAAGGTTCGGCGGCCGAACAGTTAACTTTACAGCTAAACTACGGGGGTTTCCTTAAATTTTACATTTAAAATAGCATTAAACCGGATCAATAAACATTTTCCCAGTATCAGAATTTCTCAAGAATGAATAAATTACGCTTTTTGGCCGAACTGTTCGGTCGGACACTAATAATAAGTAGCCTAAAAAATCACGAAAAATTTTAAATTTTCTAAGTTTTTTTTTAGTATTTTTTTTAAATGCAAATAAAAACCGAGCCTTTTGAAAACAGCAGTTTACAATTTTTTTTTTGCAAATATTTCTGTTATTTTAACAGGATAGACTGCTATTTGCATTCAACTAAATTTATCTTAAAAATAGCAAAAATTTTGTAGATATAAAAATTTGTTTTTGCTATTTAGTTTTGTTTTTATTTAGTCTACTTATTTTTAGCAAAATTTTGCAGGTAATTTTCAATTAACTAAAAGTTAACTTAAATATAACTAAAATTCTGTAAATTTAACAGTTTTATTTTTGCTGTTCTTATTTTACTAGTATTTAGCAAACAAAAAAATCTGCTAATTTAACAGTTTTCTTTGCAGCATCATTTTTAACTAATTTTTCTGCTATTTTTACAGATTTATTTCTATGAGTGTAATTACAATCACTCGAAGCTTTTGTTCGGTTCAAAACAGTAAGCGAATTAGAAGTGCAAAAAAACACTGTGAAAACTTTTAAAATCCATCCTCAGTTGACATATAAAAAAAATAGCTTGGCTTTTAGTTGCCAAAATGGCCCGAAAATGATTTCTAGAGTTCTAAAGAAGTTTAAGGGCGACTTGGAGATCACTCGAAAGGCAGGTTCTGCTTGAAAAAGGGCATTTTGTGACCACAATAAGACGAACAAAATCAGTGTCATATTGAAGAAGTATCGCAACATTTCAGGGAGAAAAGTCGCTCATAAAGTAGATTGTTCCAACTTTTTGAACGCAAGGTCAAAAAAGTCGCTGGCCTGAAAAATTTTTAAAGTACAAAAAGTTCCAAACAGAAAAGCTGTAAAGAACACGAAAGCAAAACCAGTTTCAGATAAGCTTCCAGCCTAGGAATTCTACATTGCAGACTCACAGGCGAAAGTGGACGACAAATTTAATACAAAAGGGCAATCGAAATTTCCTCGAAAATTCCTGCTATTACAAGCTATCTGCGCTTGTGGTGAAAGGAGCAAGTCTTTCATGACCACAGGTATAATAAACTCGGAAATTTATATCAAAGAGTGCTTGGAGAAGCAACTAAAGCCTTTTGTTTTGACAATTCACTGGTAACGGTAGTGATCTAATATTTCACTTCGCAGATACTCGGAAAGTTATTCTTTCAATATTTTAATAGTACATCACTCTTTCTTGCAAACTCCATTGCGCACAATAACACATGCGCACAGTAACACAACGAGTTCTATTACATTTATGTTACCGGTCGCAACTATTTATCTCTTAAATGTTATATCAGTTATTTTATTTATCAGAAAATCGCAAACTTTTTTCGAAGATAGACTCATACCACTTTCAAAATTTAAAACATTTATAAATTATTTTCCAAAATAGGGACTCTACAATTATGGGTCATAAAATATGATTTGGACTTAAATAACTGTAGTAAAAATGTCAGTTATGTTAGCTATTTTGTCAGTTATTGTTACTGCATTTATTAATTATTTACATTTAACTATATTTTCAGTATTTTAACTGCATATATGTATGTACCTTTGCTTTGACTGTAATTTTCAGCAAATCTAACCGACAAAATTTTTGAGTGCATAAATGAATGAACCATAAATAACTTTCTAGTGAAACCAAACACTACACCATCTGCAGTTAAGTTCAAATGGGTGGGTGTTACTACAAACTAGAAACGTTTTGACAACAGGAGAGACTGAGAGACAGAAACAGAGGAGAAGGGTCTAAAAAGGGTTCCAAACAGGGATGGAAAATGGTTCAAAAAATATGTTTGTGTTTTTAGTAAAAATTGTATTTATCAAATATATTTCAGAAATTATTCTCTATTAACTATTAAATACCAACAATAAATTCTGAAATACATTTGAAATACAATTGACGATTTCTGAAATACGGAAACTTCTAAATATTTGGATTTTATAACAATCAAACAATCAAAAACGTAAAAGTAAACGAATGGATATATTTTCTTATATAAAATAACTAACGAAAACAAAAATAAAAACTTTTTATAAAAACCCAATTTCTAACGAATTCTTATATAAAACAGCCTGTTAATATAGAACATGGTGAGATAATGATTAACAGGTTGTTTTTGTAAAAATAATTCAATTCAAACCAACAAAATGGTTTATATACAACTCGTTAGAACTTTGGTTTTTATAAAAAGTTTTTTCGTTACTTATTTTATATAAGAACATATTTTTAATTGTTTAATTTGACGTTCTTGATTTTTTTCTTCTTGTTATAAAAGCCAAATATATTCTCACAAAGACAAAAATTGATAATTGTTTGTTATTTTCACGAAACAAACGAGAAATTCACGAATTTGTTAAAAAAAAATTTAATGTAAAACAATAAATTTTAAAACGTTTTTGAATAAAAATTTCTGGACGAAGTTGTCTAAAAAATGTTGACGAAAAATGTTTTTAAGATAGTATTTTTCATATAAATATTTTAACACATTTCTCTGATTCTTTTTATAAAAACAGGCAGTTAATTAAATTTTGATTTAATTGAATAATTTATCTTGTTTTAGTTTATCTCCTAATTTTATAAAGCAAAAGGAATTATTCCTCCAGAGGAATTGTGCGTATTTCGGTTTTGTTACAATAACAAAATACACACATTCCTCGAGCGGAATTATTCCGCTCGCTTTATAAAAGCGGGGGGTTAATCGTTATTCAAAATGCATTTTTTTTTTACAAGAGAAGCAAAAAATGCGGTAGATATTTTAACAAATTCGTTTATAAAATTGTCGGTGTTTTGATTAGAGAACAATTAAATCTTTTGAGCAAATGTAGTCCAAAGATCTCAATTTCAAATTAAATTTTCAAAATTTTATATTGAAAATCAAAATTACTTTTGGAATTTCAAATGAAAAATTTTGCTTTTAAAATTTTGCAAAGGAAAAAATCCGATTTCAACTAATAATTTTTTAAATAAAAAAAAAATTTGAATTTTATTTAGAATTTTCTTCAGTATAAGTGAATTTTCTGAATTCGACGTAAAAAATCTTAATTTCTGCTCAAATTTTCTCAATTTAATAAAAAGGAAAACAAATGATTTCATTCGGAAAGCTATGCTATGAACCGGTTTATCGAATAATTCAGAAACCGCGTTTTAAAACTCTAAATAAATGTGGCTGTTTAATAAAAGTGGTCCCTCAGTATCTCTCCCACCCCTGTCCAATTTTCGTTATCGCAATGGAATAAAAATTTTATCCGGGACAAAGGTTTTGCAAGACTGCAAGGATATCACTTTTACAGATGAGGTAGTTACGAGAGGAATCCGGAGAAATACATATTTATGGAACAGTCAAAGGGTAGCTTATTCACTTTATAATTTATTTATTTTTTTTACAATTTACGTGAATACACAAATGGAGCAACATCAAAATCGGAACGATATGGAATAATTATTAAAGTACCGTTTCAAACTGAATACCGTTAAAATACACAAATGTACCTATAGTAGGTTTGTTCCACGTAATTCTGGGTAAAGTCTGGTAAAATGAGAGTAAACAAATAATTATCTCAAAAAATGGTAAAATTGCTCACAATACCTGGAACGCACAAAACCACATTTTAAGCCCCAAAATTAACGTCAAAGTTATTCATATAAACAAACGCTATTTTTAAGAATAAAATATCGAAGGAAATAAAGAAAACATGTTATAACGTGGTATTTGTTAACGATATTAATTATTGTTTACAAGTTTTGTTAATATTTTAATTATTTTTACAAATTTAAAACAGCTGATTTATAAAAAACTAGTGATTTGACAGTTTTACCATTTTACCCGCAAAAAAAGTACGGGTAACTTCTGGTAAAAAGAGAAACAAATTATTCTCTCATCAACGCTCTCATTTACCCAATTTTTAACAATAGAAACGCTTTTTGGTAAGATTGGGTTCCCGCGGGTACCCGCGGTAACGTACGTGGAACAGAGCTAGTATTAGTAAGTTTTAAAAGTAGGTACTTAGATATATTCTAAGCAGAATTGAAAATATATTGAGCTTAAAATCGATTTTTAAAAAAGTTAACAAAAAAATCTAGAATATTTATACTTGAAAGAATGATAAAAAAAAAGTAAGTCATTATTGGTAGTCCATTATTTTTTGTTATGAAATAATAGTGAGTAAAAGTGACTAGTTGTAAGTAAATCATTATTATATGTTCTAAAGTAATGCAGAAAATAAGCTGGTATCATTACTGGTAGTCCTGGTAGTAGGGGGTCAAGGGAAATTATTTCCAAATGCCAACCTCACCCACAGTCCACCTTGGACATGGTGTCCCCTGTTAACGCTGACGAGGCTCTGACGACCGAGTATGGGCGGTATAACCCGGTTCCCACGGCAATCGGACTATGTGCCGGAACGATTCGGATGTATTCGAATCTTCGAATTTATCCGAGCAAGGATTGCCACTCCGGCTCTAAATGAGAATTATTAACTACAAATTCTGATTTTAAAGCCGTTACAACAACAACAACAACAACTGGTAGTCCAAAGAACAATGATAATCCATTACGGTTTCTACACTGGGCATTGATAGTTCTATAAATCAAGTCGATAAGTACTCTTAAAAAAATTTTCGATAACGAAATGATGAACTCATTTTCCATGCCTGGTCCCAAAAGCAAAACAACAAAAACATCAACAATAAAAAAAATTTATAAAATGATAAAAATCGATTAATACAAGCCAAACATAAAATATTTATAATTAAAATGAACTGAAAATTAGAAATAATAATAGATAAACCCACAATTAGTGAATGTGTATATCAAAATTGTGCAATTATCACCTTTAGTATCTAGATTTTGCTTTTACATACCTTTTTTGGACAATTTGATATGAAAAATTGCCACTTCTACACAAAAACATTGTTTGTTCACATAATTCTACAATGAAACGTTTAATTAGGTCATTTAATATTAATCTCTTTAGCTAATTAAAAGGAACTTATTTAATATTTTTATTTAGTTTTTTAACAAAAATATTTAGCATTTCATTTCATTTTCGCACTTATTTTCTTTAGTAAATGGATTAATAATCACAATTATTTTGAAATCTTTTCTTATATAAAACTTTTAATAATTTCTTTCACTAGTATCTTTATTTTTGATTTATTTTAAATCGTTGCTCTATTTCAAAATGTCTTTTTAATTATAATTTGTGTTATTACAAAATTTTTTATGCAAATTTGTGTACAAATTAGAGTTGTAGAGTTGTTCCGGTACTGAGTACTCAGTACTTTTTTTGAGTACTCAATAATAAAACGGTATTACTCAATATTTTTAAAAATGCAATATTGAAAGGAACTTTCAATATAAATTGTTTTTGTAACTTTTTTATGCAAATTTGTGTACAAAATAGAGTTGTAGAGTTGTTCCGGTACTGAGTACTCAGTACTTTTTTTGAGTACTCAATAATAAAACGGTATTACTCAATATTTTTAAAAATGCAATATTGAAAGGAACTTTCAATATAAATTGTTTTTGTAACAAAAACAATTTCTATAGAAATAACGCAACACTTCACCGAAGTGTTTTAGAAAATTACCCCCTTATTTGTGTTTTGTATAAAAATACAGCTCTGAAAATAGTAGTCTAAAACACAACTCTGAAAATACAATTCGGTTTGTGAAGAAAAAATTTTTGCAAAAATTTATTTAAATTATTTATTAAAATTTTTTTTAAATTAATTAAAATATAATTAACAATAGTAATTTAACACGCGTATGTGAATTGCTATTATTTTTTCGTATTAAATATGAATTCATAAAATTTTAAATAAAAAAATCCCGTTACAAGTATTTAGTATCAGTACTCAATTGAAAAGTATTGAGTAGACAGTATCGAAATTCCACAACTCTAGTATAAACGTATAGCAGTGTTGCCAAGTTTTTTTTACAAATCCCTCGAAATTATCACTAAAATCCTCTAAATTTACTCTAGGATCATCGATAAAATCCCCCTAGTTTTTTTTAAAAAGTCTGATAAATTTTTAAGTTTTATTTTGGAACGCGTTTAGGGCCACTGCTCTGATTTTTTTTGTCCCATATAGTACTTTTTGAGCTAAATAGAAAAAACATAAATTTTTTTGTCGGAGACCCCTATTTCGGGAGTAATTTTGGTTCCAAGTTAAAACATAGACTTGTCTATATCTCCACTACATTTAATTGGATTTGAACAGTATGGGTACCATTGGAAAGGTAATTGAAATACCTTTCAAACAGCACATTTCTTAAAAATGAACTTGAAAATTTGCATACGAAATAAAGGGCGAAGTATTTTGTGAACTAACGCTTGGTCTCCGCAACGGGCCTTCGACCAGGCTTTTCTCCTATGTGATAGGCAGTTTAGTGGCTTCCCCAAGTAAAGTTTTTTTGCATATCCTTTTTGCTTTCTTTTTTGGTAAAACGTCTGTATCCTATTACAAAATTTTATATTGGTCCGTAATAGGTTAATGTATATAAAATATTTTTATTTAATATGAATAATATTTAAAATACCTTTCCAATGCTGTATATATTGTCCGGATCCGATTATTTTTGACGACGATATAAGCAAGTTCAGATTCAAATTTTGAAGCGAAATAACTCTCGAGATAGGTCCGACCGACAAAAAAAAGAAAGTTGTTCTAGAATCCCAATAAAAAAATTCTCAACAGGTCTTCTTCGTTTTTCTAGTTAAAATTTAATTTTGGCAGCACGGTAAAGCGACTTTAATTTCACCAATAAGCGAAAAAGACAGTTACCCGGTGTCTTCAAAGGCAATAAATTATATGATATGAAATGTCAAAACCATTGCAGCGAAACGTCAAAATGATATCAATTGCAGAGTGGTGGAGAATACTTGACCATTTCATGGATAAGAAATATCATAGATTTTTCTTCGAAAAACACCAAATTTTATGAAACATTAATGTTTACCGACAAATAATAAAAAACTAAACACTTTTCCATTCCTTTTTACCAAATTTTTTGTTGTTTTTCTATTACAAAATTAAAATGAAAAATAAAAGTGACATTTGATCTCTGGCATCATTGCAAGATCCGATGGCATGTCAGCATGGTATCATGATATTGCAATAAATTTGAAATTGAGTGACTTCACTTGAGATGAGAGCATTTTGACAATTGCTTGCTATCATTTTATTGCATGTCAAGACACTAGGTATCGCTGACATGCAAGCGGCTCTTGCAATGATGCCAGAGATCAAATGTTACTTTTAGTTTTCATTTTAATTTAGCAATCAAAAAAACACATAAATTTTTGTAAACAAGAACGGGTAACAGTTAAATTATTTATTATTTGTAGAAATAAATTAATGTTTGATAAAATTAAGCGTTTTTCGATGAAAAATCGATAATATTTCTTAGCAATGAAATTTTCAAGTGTTCTCCACTACATTGCAATTGAGATCATTTTGACGTTTCGCTGAAATCGTTTTGACATTTCATATCATATAATTTATTGCATTTGAAGACACCGGGTTATGTAGAGTTGTGGAATTTTAATAGGGGTTTTCATATAAGCTCGTATTCTACTCGTAAACGATGTAGACCTGGTATGTTTATGAGTTTAATGTCAAACTCCATACATAAAAAATATGGTTTGTATTTATACAAGGTTTACAAAGAATTTACGAGTTTATATGAAAACCCCTAATACTTTTTAAATACTCAATACCACTTAATACTTTTCAATTGAGTACTCAATACTACTCAATACTTTACTAGTGAACGTATTTTTTCTTTTTTAATTCACTGAACGTAATTTAATTTTTTTTAATTCACTGAATGTAATTTTATTTTTTTTTAATTCACTGAATGTAATTTTATTTTTTTTTTAATTCACTGAATGAAAATGAAATTGAATGAATTCAGTGGTGAATTAATTCAGTAAGGAATTAATTCACTTTTTTCCATTCGATTTATAAAATTGAACGCGTTCACCAGTGAATTAATTCATTTGATTTAATGAAGAGAACTATTGCAATGGAATTAATTTTTTGAATTTATTGTTTGATGAACGCGCTTAGTTGAACGAATTCAGTGAATTACTTAAGAAAAGGAATTCATTCAATTCTAAAGAAAATTGAATTCGATTGGTAGTGAATACATTCAAAAAAGAATTAATTCTTCAAAGCTCTGAGAATTGTTAATTAAATTTTAATTGATTTAAAACATTTCAAACAAATTAAACAATTTTTCCCAAAAATTACTTTAAAATGTGTTTCTTTACCAATAGGTATTTTCAGAGCTATATTTTCATACGAAAAAAAATTGCATCTTTTAAAAGTATTTAGTAGCGTTTTAGTATTGAGTACCCAAAAAGTGAGTATTGAGTAATCAATACTTCTACAACTCTAGTCTATTATCGACAACGCAGCAAAAAGATCCATGAATATATAAAGGAGTGTGAAAAAAAAGCAATTTCCCAAGGAAAAAGCTAAAAATTTACAAAGAAATTAGTAAATTTTTATAAAATACAGTGTAAATAATCTAAAACAATAAAAAAAACTTCCAAACTTGTGATTTCAAAGCCTAAAAATCAATTAAAAAACCACGGAAAATTTTTCTTTTAGAAAGTACATACAAAGCAAAATAAAGAAAAAATTGATTGTGTATGTGGTGGACTAAAAAAAAACAGCAGACACATATTTGTGGATATGTGTAGTGGTAATTAAAAAAAGTGCTAAAAATTAGTACACAAATTCATTTGGTATTGTTTTTGTTGATAAATAAAGTACACAAAGAATAAATTGTAAATTGCTGCTTTTTATTTCAAAATAATAAAAATTGTGACTTATTAAAAATAATTAAATTGATAAATTATTAATATATTGGCTAATTATGAAAAGTGTATAAATATTTTGGTAACAATTGTAAATAAAATACGAAAAATTGTCAATTTGTTAAAATCTAGTTTGAAATCAGCCATCTTAAATTTTTCCTCACAAACCACTATATAAACACTACAGCAACACCACCGATAACAGCAGATTGTATATGTGTTAATGTTTTTTTTTTTGTTTACAGATTTTCTCCTTTGTGTGTTTTTGACATTTCCTTTTGTGCTTTATCTTGTCACTACTATAAACAATACAAAATAGACTGCGCTGCCTTTTTCCTATTGTTTGTGAAATTCTCCACATTTTTATTACAGTAGACACCACGTATTGTGCACACAAAATGCACAAATAATTGGGAACTAATGGTTCCAAAATCGACAAGTCCGTGCATCCACGCGCCGAGATTAATTATGCAATTTTTAGATTTACTAAACAGTTCCGCAACTGGTTCCACTGCAACCGATTCCAGTTCTCGGGATCCTATATGAAAGGTATGACTGAAATGGAATCAGTTCTAGAACTAGTTCCAGAACTGATTCTAGGGCAACCGGTTCCAATTTGGAGCTGCTTTTGGGACAATTTCAAACAAAAATAATCGGTGTTAGAATTGCAGAAGAAGGGGTTTTAAAGGAAAAGTAGCTATTATACAACCGATTCTTTGGTACAGAAAATTTTCCTGGGTAGCTATTCTACAATCGATTCTTTGGAACAGAAAATTTTACTGAAAAGAACTGATTTTTGTGACGTAAACCCGAACAATAACAATCCTGGGGTTTACAAAATCAAAGGCAGTCGGCAAAAATTACTTAAATCGTCTGTACATGTTTTGGGTCATTCGAAGGCGTTTAATTCTTTTAAAAACACTATTAATAAATAGATTTTACCAACGAGCATATAATTAAAAGAGGTGCCAACTCTCCCAACCTCTGTTAAATCTCTTAACGATACAGACGTTTTCAAAATCAAAGGCAGTCGGCATAAATTACACTGCATGACACTAAAAAAATTAATGAAGATCTGACCATCAGTTCTATATATTTCGGACACGCTGATTACAATGGCGTACTTGATTTTTCGAGCAATGGTACAGACTTTTCGCTAAATGTCTTTAAAGTTTGGCGGTTTTCCACTCAGTTTTTTATATAAACAATTTTTCAAATGCAATTAATATGAGTTTTTTGTGCTAAAATGTAAGCACAGGACCTGTGGCCATATTTACGATATAAATGCGATGTGCTAATCTTGATACCTTACTTGCCAAGACGTACTTGATTCCCTCCCTGATGTATGGGTGTGAATTATTTGGAAGCTGTGATTCAGTTAGCAATAGAAGACTAAATGTATTATTTAATAATATTATTAGATATGTGTATGGATTGAGAAGGTTTGATCATGTTTCCTCTATCTCAAATAATCTTTACGGAGTCTCTCTGGATAATCTGCTAAAAATTCGCACACTGACATTCTTGCATAAAATAATAAACGGTCGGATCCCCAATTATTTATTTGACAAAATACGCTTTTTCCAATCGCCACGAAACCGGAATATTGTAATTCCTCGACATCAATGCCTAATGTCTGAATGGCAGTTTTTTGTACATGCCGCTCGTCTTTGGAACAATCTTCCACTAAGTCAACAAGTAAACAGCAATGCTAATAGTTTCAAAACATTTTTATTTAATTTTTTCAAATAATTTTTCTTTCTTTGCTTCAAATCAATATTCCCAACAAACAATTCGTTCCGTTTACGCACCGTTTTCGGTCCGTCATAAACGGAATCCAACTCCGTATACGTACCGTTTTCTGGATCCGTATACGGACCAGAAAACGGAACATAAGGAACATAGAAACTGATTCGAATCCGTTGAAAATCCGTCAATGACGGACCGTTTACGGACCGGTATGTCGTGTTAAAAACGGACAAGTCCGTTTAAAGTCCGTCAATGACGGACCGTTTACGGACCGTTATGTCATGTAAAAAACGGACTATTCCGCTCAAAGTCCGTCAGTGCCGGACCGTTTCCGGACCGATATGTCGTGTAAAAACGGAGTATTTTCTTGTCCATATTCTACCGATTTTTTCAAAAAAATAGACCATATGTTTATTATTTTCAATACAAAGTACTTTTTTTTCTTTTTTATAAATTCATTAATAATTATTATTTATAATTACAATATTTAGCACATCTAGCTCGGTTTACCTATCTATCCAGCGCTTAGGGACCCGGAGTAAAATCCAACATCTATATGGAAAAGAGACAATAAATTAGTTATGGTTTAATTGACTGTGTACACGATGCAAATTCTCACATGTTATACACAAAACATTGTGAAACATTAAGTTTCATAAATCTTACCTTGTTAATTGATGTTGTTTGATTAATGGTGTGATAGAAAGAATTCCCTCTATTGCATATTCTCCATATATTCCCATTATAATAATATTTTCACCGACTTTACAAAAATTTTTTATTTTGTAAACAAAGAAAGAAACTTGGTTTCAGAAGGACATTACACAAATTTACAAACTTCCAGGTTTTAATAATATACATTGTTGTAGAGAAGATGCTTATGGTGGTACGACTATATATATTAATAAAAACTTACAATTTAGTGTTGAAGTATGCAAGAGCAGTAATTTTGTTGAGCTTATAGTTTTGACTTTGAGCAGTGTTAAAGTTGAAAGCAAACCTTTGAAGATAGTGTCATTTTATCGATCGCAGAAGTGTAGCGTAAATGACTTTATTAGTATTCTTGACAGTATTTTAAGCGACCATGCTCGGAGTCCAATAATTATTGTTGGAGATTCTAACATTGATCTCATTCAAAATCCTTATTTTATTGATTTGTTGACCGTTTTTCAAAATTATGATTGTGACAGTGCTCATAATTTAATAACAAGACCTGTCAGTAGAACGTGTATTGATCATGTTTTTAGCAATTTTTCTGAAGAAATTTATGTTGATTCAGTTGAATGTAATTTATCTGATCACAATATAATTTGCTGTAAATTTAAGAAAGAGGTAATGAAAAATGATTATGTTGAGATTGAAAAGACACACTGTGACTATGAAAAGGCTAGAGAATACTTGCTTAATAATTTACCTGACAACTATGAATCATTTAATTCTTCAGAATTAACAAACGTCTTGGTGAATTGTATTAAAGGTGCTATAAATAATTCAACTGTAGTAACTAAATGTAAAAAACCGTTACGTTTTGAGCTAACTCCATGGATTAATAAGAATCTTCAAGATTTAATTTTATTTAAAGAGAAACTTTTAAGGAAAAGACATAAATCGAAAAACAAACAGAACGTTAATGATATTTTAAAGCGAATCAGCAAAGTTATAAAAATTTCTGCAAAAAAGTGTAGAGATGATTATTACGCTGGAAAATTATTGAAGGCAGGTAATGATCCTAAGAAATCGTGGAAATTTATAAATAGTACTCTTGGTCGAACAAAGAGTAACGTCATTAACCTTAAGGATTCTCAAGGGCAACCAATAATATGTGACCAAGACAAGGTGAATTGCCTTAATAATTATTTTATTACGAGTGTGGAAGATCTTAAAAGGGAAATTGAAATTTATCCTGGTGATGGGTTCAATTCTTTACGGACTCTTATACAGTCACCTCATCGTTTTACACTTTGTAACGTTAATGGTAATGATATCTTTGAAATAATCCAAAATTTGAAAGATAATAAAAGTCCAGGCTTTGATGGTATTTCGCCTAAATTTGTAAAAGAATGTAAAGATATTATAATCCCGATATTAAAAGATATTTTTAATAAAATCGTTAACAATTCAGTGTACCCTGATATCTTAAAAGTGCACAAAATTGTTCCAATTCCGAAAGAAGTTAATGCAACAAATATAGATAAATATAGACCTATTGCTGTTCTTTCTACAATTGATAAAATTTTTGAGAAGATTCTTTATGATAAACTTCTATTTTATATGGAGGAAAATACTTTTTTATACAATTATCAATTTGGATTTCGAAGGGGTTGCAGTACTGAAGATGCTGTGTTGAATGTAGTGCAGTTCATTTGTAGTGGGCTTGATGGAGGTTCTAGGGGAGTTGCTGGAATATTTTTTGATTTTACTAAAGCTTTTGATTTAGTAGATCATGAAATAATGTTACAGAAATTAATGAAATATGGTGTTCAGGGACGAGAACTTTTATTGTTTAAGAATTATTTCGTTAATAGAAAACAATATGTTAATATAAACAACACGGACAGTTTTCTTGGTTCTGTTGATTATGGTGTACCGCAGGGTAGTGGATTGGGCCCTCTTTTGTTTTCTATATATTTAAATGATTTAAAAAATCTAAATTTAGATGGACAACTTTTTATGTTTGCTGACGATGTGTGCTTGTTTTACCCCTATAAGTACGATTTATCACTTAAAACAAGAATTGAAAGAGATGCTGCTTTGATATTTGAATTTGCGCGATTAAATCGATTAGTTCTTAACCCTGATAAAACCAAATTAATACGCTTTAGACCACATGCTTTAAGTATGAACAGTGATTTCAACGTGTTTATTAACGGAAAAGCTGTTTATGAAACCCATTCCGTTAAGTATTTGGGAATCACATTGCAAAGTAACTTGTCATGGGATTTACATATAACCGATTTGAAAAGGAAAATAGCTCCAGCAATTGGAATTTTATATAAATTAAAAAATAAACTGGATGTCAAATCAAAGATGATGATATTTCAATCTTTGATTCAATCGCATTTGAATTACTTAGCAATTATATATGCTTACAATAAAAATAACATTTCACTGAAATCGCTACAATGCATGCAAAACAAAGCATTAAAAATTATTTACAAACTACCACTACTGTATTCAACTGTCACATTGTACAAGGATATAAGCAAAACAATTTTACCAATTTATGGATTGCATGAGTATCAGGTGTTAATGTTTGTTTTTAAATGCATTAACCATATTGGTCACCAAAGCATAACATTTTCTCAACAGCAATTTAGTTTTAACACACGAAACAGAACAAATTTAAGAATTCCTCGATGTAGACTAGAAACTACTAAGCAACGCATTGATTACGTGGGTGCTGTAAAATTCAATAATTTACATCCAGATTTGAAATCAATTAATCGAATTTCGCTATTTAAATCGTCTTTTAAACAACACTTATTTAACAACTTTGAAACGCTTTTGTAATTTTTTATTTTTTTTTTTGTAAAACAGTTTTTATACTTATTTTTTGTAATTCAATAATCTTAACATTAAGTTAAATCTTTTATTTGTACTTTTGACAATGAATTAATTTGCCAACTTGCCTCAATAATGCCTTACGGCGCTGAGGCCGAAATTGAAATGTATTTTAAATATTTTGTACAAATAAATTTTTTCTGTAGAAAAGTTTTTTCTATAGAAAACAAAAAAAAAAAAAAAAAAAAAAAAAAAACCGATGAAATCCGTATTTAAAGGTACGGAAACGGATACACCAATACGGAGTTAAAACGTATTGTGTTCGAAAATCCATTTATACGGTCCGTTAATGTTCCGTATACGTACAAGCATTGACGGATACGTACCTTACGGACAGTTAACGTGCCGTAAAAGCCGGATTCATGAATCCGTACGTGCCGGAGATTCCGTTAAAATGTTTCTTGGGTTGTTATATTTGTACTAAGTTTTTTATGTGAATTTATAATTAATAATAATAATATAAAAATTCTTTTTTGTGACGTAATACGCTCCTGTACTATAAATATAAGACACAGTCTTGTTGTACAGGAAATGGAATCAATTAAATAAATAAATACTTAAACTTAGCGTTTTATATAGGTTTTTATGGTTTTTTGCTATTTCAGCGACTTTAGTCACTGAATGTACAATCGACCTCAATAAATCTAATGCCTTAGTAAAAAAGCAATTAAAAGGAAAATATTTCAATAAAAAAAATGTATTCATCTATATCGGCCTATACGTTTCAAAAATTTTATATGGCAGCATAGCTTTCCAAGATGTCCCCAAAGTCCAACTTTTAGTATAATATGGGGTCACATCTAAAAACTGTTCTTGTAAAATTTCAAGCGAAACAGTTTTCATTTGCAAAAGTTATCGAAATAAATACATTTTTTACTATGGTTAGTATCGTACTAAAGGCAGTTTAATATACTAAAGTGTAAATATTATACTAATTTTTGTCAAAAAATCAGTAATGGCGACAAAACTCTGCGATTATCGATTATTTCGTCCATGGCTTTACTCTTCGAATCCGGCTTCGGCCTTATCACAGATTAGAAAATCCCTAAGCCCGGTAGAAACCCATTCCGGCCGAAAATATTTTTGGTGTAAATTCTTACTGAGTCCATATATCGAAGGGGCTTAGCTGACAAAAAAAAAATTGTGAACAAATGACGTTTACCGAAATGGTTCCAAAATCGATAAAAGTTTGTGCTTCGATTAAATTGGCCACGCTGAGCTTAATGGTGCAACTGAATTAAATGTAAGAAATTGATTCAAGTTGAACTGATTTTGCATGAAATTTTCGAATTTTATGACTGATTTTAATTTGGATTTCATATTCAAAATGTGTAGCCAAATATATGTACATATATAAGATTATATATAATTCTTTAAAACTTCAGTGGTGATCTGCGACCTCTAAATACAACTTTTTGGTTTTCTTTTTTTGGCAGATCATTATTTTTTTCTATATTTGCATATTTGTTTAGTTTAGTTTGGTTTATTCAGTAGTATGTGACATACTTTATAATATTCTCATACAATTCATTAGTTACATATTGTTATTTTCTAAAATATTATTATTTAAACTCTCTACAATTTTTCTTCTAAATATATTAATGTTTCCCTCATTTTTAAGTTTTATAATTTTAATTAGATCAACTCATTATATTTTTGTATGGATTGTATACTTTAGAGTAGTTCAAATGAATGCTGCATTTTGACTGGAAAGCTAATCTAGTAAAAAGTGCGTTAACTGCTCAATTTCATTACAATTATAACGTTGGCTCTCTACTGTGAGAAACTGACATCTCGAAGGGAATTTTTTGTTATATATTTTGTATTCCAATGCTGAGTCTGATACTGTAGGGTTAACTTTAAATATTAAATTTGTTGTTGTTTCACGTGTGATTTGTTTCATGTTTGCACAAATCCATGGCTAGTCAAGACTATAACCTAGTGTCTTCAAATGCAATGAAATGTGCACAGAAATTTGAAAATAATTTTGTTGTTGCTTTGTGTGTTATTTTCAAATTTCTTTGCACATTTCATTGCATTTGAAGACACTAGGTAAGCAGACTTCAGTGTAAAATCCATGCTAAGAGCAGCTGATTTCATACAGTTCTAATTTTGTAAACAAAAAGGAAGTCATTAGAGTCTTTTGCACTTATCCACTCATATATAAAAATTCTTTTGTGTACTTATCAGAAATAGACATACCCGGAGTCTACTGTATTACATTTCATTCATTTGTACAACACCAACAACACCAAGGGAAAGAAATTTCCAAAACAACCACAAAATACCAAACGAATTCGTATGTTAAAAGAAAATTTGAAATTAAAACGCATTTTATAAACTTCATCAATAACAAAATATCTTGAAAGAAAAAAGCTAAATAAAAAACTACATAAAATTCACTAAAACTTAATTTTATCCCAAAATTTTGTTGAAAAAACAAAATTTGTGCTATAAACGTTTGTATTTAATTTCATTTTATTTTTTTGTAAAATTTGTGATAATTATAAACGAATAGATTGTATAAAAAAAAACTAAAAAAATTGCTTGGGGAAAAAGTTAACAAACATGGAAATTGCCTTAAATTCTGACACACCAGGAGGTTGCAAACATGAAAATGGTAAATATTTATGAATTATTTACTTTATGATATATAAAATTATATTAAAATTTAGTTTACAAATGTAATATAAAAATTTATATGTACCTATGTATATAACACGTGCAAACAACAATCAACACTACTACGCAATTTCTTGTAATTGTAAAAAGTTTATATCAGGGTAGGTCAGTTACATATACGAACAAATGGAAATATTAACAATTTATATTTATTATTGTTAGTAACATATTGATGAAATTCACAGTATATATTATGTGTGTTCCCGTACGGGTACCCGCGGGAACCCAAAACAGCCCAAACAATAACAATTTACACGCAATTTTGAGTACGGGAACGCCTTTGGGCTAGTTTGGGTAACTTCGATAAAGTACGGAACAGACATATTATTAGGTTTGACTTATGAAATTAGTAACATATTAATTAAACTCACAATTCGTACTATATTAAGTATTAAATTAGAATTTATCGTAAACTTGTCAAGTTATTCAAATATCTCTTAATCCTTTCATTCATTACCCCAATAAGCACATAGGTTTTAAAAATTCAAGTGCTTTAAATTTAGCTTGAAGTAAAGTAGATTTCAAATTCTAGCATTTGTATATTTAACAAAAATATTTCAAACTTGAATTTTTGTTTCCCTTTTGCTGGAGTATGCTATGGAAATAAAATGTAATTAAAGTTGTATTCAAGCCTTGAAACTGGAAAACAGGGCTGGAATTGAACTTGTTTTCAACTTGAATTCCAGTGAAATTGTTTATAGGCTACCTTTGTACACTGCATTTTATAAAACTAATCCAATAAAGCATGGATGGTAACCGAAACGAATGCGGTTATCGTTAGGGTAACGATATTTTAGGTTATTTCGGTAACGGTATTTTAAGGGTAACGCTATTTTATTTATTTCGGTATCGGTATTTTAAGTATAACGGTATTTGAGTTATTTCGGTAACGGTATTTTAAGGATAACGATATTTGGGTTATTTCGGTAACGGTCTTTTAGCGTTAACGGTATTTCAGTTATATCGGTAACGGTATTTTAAGGATAACGGTAGTCAGTTATTTCGGTACATACCGGATTTTTTTTTGCAAAAACCACACTAAATTAAAAACGAGTAAAAAGGTTAAAGTCGGGCATGCCGACTATACAATACCCTACACCAGTCTGGTGTATTGTTTGGATCCGAAATTCGAATGGGTTAAAATGGGGCTTGTGTCAAAATTTTCTATAATGTGAGTCAGCGCACCAAATTTCATTAAAATATCTTAATATTTGCGACCTGCAGTTTGTAACCAAGCCAATTTTGGGGGGACCCTTATATGGGCACTAGTTCTAAACATGGACCGATGTTCACCAAAATCAATAGGCTTCGTCCTTGGGCCAACATAGAACTATGTACCAAATTTCATCAAAATATCTTAATATTTGCGACCTGCAGTTTGTAACCAAGCCAATTTTGGGGGGACCCTTATATGGGCACTAGTTCTAAACATGGACCGATATTCACCAAAATCAATAGGCTTCGTCCTTGGGCCAACATAGGTCTATGTACCAAACTTAATCCAAATAACTTAATATTTGCGACCTGCAGCGTATAAACAATATAATTTTGGTGGGACCCTTATATGGGCACTAGGTCTAAACATGGACCGATGTTCACCAAAATCAATAGGCTGCGTTATTGGGCCAACATAGGTCTGTGTACCAAATTTCATCAAAATATCTTAATATTTGCGACCTGCAGCGTATAAACAATATAATTTTGGTAGGACCCTTATATGGGCACTAGGTCTAAACATGGACCGATTTTAACCAAAATCAATAGGCTGCGTTATTGCTCTAACATAGGTCTGTGTACCAAATTTCGTCAAAATATCTTAATATTTACGACCTGCAGCGTATAAACAATATAATTTTGGTAGGACCCTTATATGGGCACTAGGTCTAAACATGGACCGATGTTCACAAAAATCAAACTTGTTCGTCCTTGGGCCAACATAGGTCTGCGTACCAAATTTCATCAAAATATCTTAATATTTGCGACCTGTAGAGTGCGCACAAGATTGCATGGACAGACAGACGGACGGACGGACAGACGGACATCGTTAAATCGAAATAAAAAAAAATTCTGAACCGATCGGTATACTATAAGGTGGGTCTACGACCAATATTTTTTGGTGTTACAAACATCAGCACAAACTTATAATACCCTGACCACATAGTGTTGTAGGGTATAACAAAACGAATTAAATGACTTAATTTATGTGAAAGACTCAAAAACCACGTGCAGAATTAAAAATAACGTTAACGGTATTTTACGGATAACGCTATTTCATGTATTTCGGTAACGGTATTTTAAGGTTATCGATGTTTCATTTATTTCAGTATCGGTATTTTAAGGATAACGGTATTTCAGTTATTTCGGTAACGGTATTTTAAGGATAACGGTATTCCGAGTATTTCGGTAACGGTATTTTAGGGATAACGGTAGTCATTTAAAAGGGTTTTGAATCGATAACGGTATTTTAGCGGTATTGCCTGCCAACCCTGCAATAAAGACTGTTTTTGAAAAAATTGTTCATCACATAATTCAAAAATCTGCTGAGCCAGTCATTTAATTTTAAAAATATAAACTATTTTATAACCACGTTTTTATTCAGATTATTATAAAACTATAAATTTTTATTATTTTTAATTTACAAAATTTTTCAATTTTTCTGATACACTTTTTTTTTTATTTTTTTTTTTTTTTAAATGTGATAAATTTTTGGGCGAAATTTGTGAGAAGCAAAAAGTGTTAATATTTCGGTTTTTTCTTAATGGAATCAGTAAGTTTAGTCATTATAAACCTAATTGCAAAAAATCTCTTCTACAAGTTGTCGCAATAACTTTTTTTTACACAATTTTAATTTTTTTTGTTGTAACGGAGTTTACATTTCTGCAAGCAAAAGATATAACAAAAAAAATTGCGTACGAATTTTCTTCAATTTATTAGTTTTTCGTATTTGGGTTTTCAACTTGCTTTCCAATGATATATAATTTGTGTTTATCAAATTGGCGGTTTCGCGAATAAAAATACAATTCATTCCGCAAAAAAAATTTTTTATTTTTTTTTAATTTTGTATTTTTGGTTCTTTTAAATGCTTTACAAAATTATAAAATTTTTTAAAATCCAAACAGCGGTTGCGCAGTTACAAAATAATATATTAAAAACATAACATTTCGCGACCAAAAAATTCTTAAATTGTGTGAAACAAATTTAATTTGTCAAACTAATGTCAGTAACGACTCGAAATATCGATTCAAAACCAATGAAATGCAAAATCAATCGTTTTTCGCTCCAGCAGCTTAGGGTACAAAACTGATAACTTTTTTTGATTTGACGCAAAATTATTTGTTGAATCGTCTTTTGACGCATAAATATTAGTTGAATCACCTATGTTTATGGTTATTTTAAAATATTCTAAACATTTATAAACATTTATTTGAATGAAACCTGATGCAAACAATTGTGGTTACGGAGTTTACAGTTACGGAGTTTACATTTGGTTACTTTTTTCGTTTTCTTTCAGAAACGCTTTGTCAGAATTTTTTTTCCGAAACAAAATCGCATGATGCCTACAAGGTGAATCCAAATATGACATTGTTTTTCTTACTCGTTAAATAGTTTGGTGAAAAATTAGGAACGGAGTTTACAACATATTTCAAATCTTATTAAAGACATCCTTTTTCATCTCGAGAATGTTACATGCTTCAAGTCTGTTATACTGGATGATTACTTACAGTCCAACGATCATTTGAGTATAAATAACATTATACTTTTCGCAATATAAATAATAGATAACTCCAAAATTCTGGTATATGCATTTTTATCAAAAATTATGACGAAAAATCGTTACAGAGTTGAAGTCGTGATAGCTAAGATATACGAAAAAGTTTGTAAAATGTATTAATTTTTATTAAAAACTGCAATTTTCCTCTTCATAAAAATTCTCACAGTTTGTGTTTAGCTGTATTGCTTATTAAAATATAAGCTATTAAAGTTAAAAAACCTTATGAGTTACTTGTTACGGAGTTTACATTTGGCCTATAAAATTGGTCACAAATTTTATGTATTAACCAAAAATTGGTCAGATTGTTATAAATTTTGTAAAACAGGTGACAATGCGCTGATATATATCGAAATATATAACTGAAATGTAATCCATGCATTAGAAATTAGGTGGTTACACGGTTTTTATAACATTTTTTGATATCACCCATATATTTATATTTTTTATTCTTTTTAAGGGCGGATTATGGGACCGTAAACGTAAATGTGATGTAACTGTACCGTGCCGTAGCTAAAAAGTACACTTATAGATTATCGTAAACGACATTACTATTTAGCATCTATATCATGTGGTTTTATATTTTATTCTAAATTTGTCCATTTATTTGTTAATTTTTATTCCTTATTTGTTGTTTGAATCAATTTTCTTTATTCATTTCATATTTTTTCCGACTAAAATCATTCAGCTGTTTCGATGCCGGATAGAAAATTCTGATTTCAACAGAATGATCCGGCAAGTTCGTTTACATTTACGTGTAAGTAACATTTCGTATACATTTATTCTTGTGATATCGAAACAGCTGATTCGTTACAGATACGTTTACGGTTGGGTAACTCAGCCTTTAATGCTCATATTTATGTCGCTATGCTCTCTCAAGAGCTATGGAATAAAGAGAGAGAGAGAGAGAAAAGAAAAGTAAGAGATTACCCCCTTCATTACAAAATGCTTATTTTTATAACCAAAACTTAAAAAAAATTTTTTCCAAATTTTTTTTTTTAAATATGTTATTTTTAATTTAATACTCAGTATAAAACAAATTGAAATTTTAAGAAAAAAAACTTATTATTTTAAGATTATTTGTAATCTAGAGGTAATAGGTAAGCGTAATATGTAAGTTCAGAATAACATTACTAGGTAAGGGGTTTCCTCGATGGACTCGCCCTTCTTACAATAATAGCTTTAGCAATAGAAAAGTAAGAGGTTACCTAATTTCTTCTTACCAAAGTCATTACAGGGTATTATAAGGTTTTGCTGGGTAATTTAGATAAACGTGTTTGAGACAAAAACTAACACATTACTTTTCTTATGCACGTTAACTTTCAACGCGGTTAATTATCAACGTTGAAAACAACGTTTATATATTTTCACATCAAACATAACTTCTTAAGCCCCGCTCACATTATAACACAAGTGTTTATACTTTTCTTCACAGAATTTGGACAAAAAGTATGCTGAAATTGTCTGGTTGTCAAAAAAGTATAAAAGAAAATCATTGCAGTGTTCAGACTGTTGCCGACACACACAACAAATAAATGAAAACTGTTATTTTTTCTTCCAATCATTAATTTTTTCACCATTAGTTGTTTTAGTCTTTGTATATAGTATTTATTTTTGAATAACACAACACTTGTGTTAAGACAAGTAGTAACTTTATGAAATATTTCAAAAATAAAGCTTGTCAAAAAGTGTGATCTCTTTTTAAAATGTGTGAGTGAACCGATTTTGACATGTGTGTAACGAATTGTGTTCATACTATTATAAATTTTCTTTATACAACCCGTTTCTGGCATGTATAACACACTTGTGCGATCTAAACGGGGCTTTAGCGTTACGTCCTAAAAAGTTTTGCTGGCTTATGTTCGATTATACCGCGAATATATATAATAAATATTAACTGTTTAAAAATTTTTTTATACAATACGCGGTTAAACATATATTTGCTTTAAATACTTAACGTTGATACAGCTAATGTAAGTTTTTGAAAAAAATATTTTATTTTTTACGAATTTCATTATTTGTTCCATTTTAACCCTACAATGGTCTGGGCGAATTGCAATTACTTAAATATTTTCCAACCGATTTTGGATTTTTGTGCCTGGTTAGAACGGTAGTTTAGCCTAGATTACGATTCTATTGAAAGTTATTTAGGAGCCAGAAATTAAAAAAAATACAAAAAATAATTTTTCCCCTTTGTAAATCGTGTTACAGACTTCAGTGAGATAATAGTTTGTTTATATTTTTCAGCTATAGCCTCCCAAAATGGATTAGCGCTCCTAGCATCACTTACGCTTAAAAATGCACTAAATATCAACAACAATTACATTAGCAAAAACAATAATAATAATAATAATCATAAACAAAAAAATTTCAATGATTTAAATTTGAATCACAACAATATCAATCATCATAAAATATCGCAGCCACAACATGATTTTATGTTATCAACATCAATTGTATCATCAACAGCAGAATCAGCATCAGCGTCGTCGTCTTTATCGACATCAAATTCATCAGCAGAGGAAACACCACATTTACAACAACAAATACAAGAACATCAAAACACATTTACATTTACAACAGCCGGCTTACAAGCTATAGCCTCAACTGCAACAATTGATGTAACAAGGTTAAAAACAGAAAGTGAAGATTCAGCTCAGAAACAACCACAACAACATAAGAACAAATTACAAACATCTTCATCAGCAACAACAGTAGCTGCGTTGTCTTCTGCAGCCAAAAGTTCATCTTTATCAGTTATATCAACGAATCATCATCAGCAACAGACAAACAACACATCTAGTGCAAATGATCCTACTTTAGCTTTATTAGAAGCCTTATCTATAAAAACCAATAAAAAACAACAAAATGTTGTATCACAACAGCAGCAGCAAGTATTACCTACAGGCACTTTATTAACAACACAATCTGCTGTAGTTAATAATGGTGGTAATAGTATTGGTAATAATGGCAATAGTAATAGCAATAAAAATCATTTTAAAATTCCGTCCGATATACTTGATGATTTGGCCAGTCGTTTTATAATTAATGTCCCTGATATGGAATTAACGAATTTAATACGTATATGCTTTCAAATTGAATTGGCTCATTGGTTTTATTTGGATTTCTTTTGTGCCTCGGAAGAGGAAAAAAAACTACAACCATGCGGTATTAAACAATTTGCTCTACAATTATTTGAGGTATGTATTTTTTATTAACATTTAATTAATATTTTTACTAAAAATCAAAACCAATTAATCTTCTTTCTTTTTATTTCTGTTTATAGCAGCGTGTGTCGCTAAAAATTGTTTAGCCACACACGCTGCTTTAAACAGATATAAAAAGAAAAGATTTATTGGGTCTGATAGAAATTAAACAGATAGTTAAATAATCCTTTTATAGATTTAGAAAAATGTGCACAACTAAGTCTACCTTAAAATCTTATTTTTTACATAAAAAGTTTAAATTCTAGCCGTTTCTGTAGAATAAGTTAAACTTGAGTTTTTTTCAGAGAATATTGTCTTCGATTTAAGCATTATATCGGGTTTCAAAAAATGTTCCGTCAGAAAGGAACTTTAGATTTTGCATCATTTGTAGAAAAACCAAGGAATTTTCTAAGGAAAATTGAAAAACAAAGTTAAAGTTGCCAATTTTATCTGGTTTTTTTAAGAATAATATCAAGTTCCAAAGTTTGATTGATTGTTTAATAATTTATATTGTATTTCTTTGTTTTTTTAGCACATACCATTCCTACGCCATCATTTATCATCGATTGATAAAATATTGGAAGATTGGAAAAACTATAAATTATCAGTGCCCACCTATGGAGGAATTTTAATATCTGAGGATCTCAATTATTGCCTATTAGTGCAATCCTATTTTGCCAAATGTTCATGGGGTTTTCCAAAAGGAAAAGTTAATGAAAATGAAGATCCGGTACACTGTGCAGCAAGAGAGGTAAGCTTTATTGTCAAACACCATCCGCTTTGAGTGTATTCTTGAAGTTTTTATCTTAATTACAGGTTTATGAAGAAACCGGTTATGATATCACTGAATTAATTGTACCCAATGATTATATTGAGGCTGTTATCAACTACCAGTACACTCGTTTATATATTGTACGTGATGTTTCGTTAGAAACGAAATTTTCACCACGCACCCGTAATGAGATTAAATGCTGTGATTGGTTTCCCATTGATTCGTTGCCTGTCAATAAAAACGATGCCATATCAAAAGCCAAATTAGGCATAAATGCCAATTCTTTTTTCATGATAATGCCATTTGTTAAACGTCTAAAGAAATGGGTTAATGATAAACGTAATGGGGTGGAAACACGACGTAAATACTCTGGTGGTGGTTCACCAACATCCACCTCACCTGTGACCACAACAGTTATGCATTTCATGAATGGTCAACAACAACAACACCAACAAAATCAACAAAAATCTAGTGGTAAGAAACAACCAAAACATTTACAGCAACGTAATATTCCAAATAATATTAATGATGATAAAAAAGCCTTAAATAATGGTGCTTTGGCACAAGCATCAACATCATCTTCCTGTGGTAATAGTAATGTAAATGTAAACTGTTCCAATAATATGAACACAAATTTGAATTCAAATCGTTCTAAAAGACAACGCCATAAATCAATGGGTGATTTGGATGGTATTAAATTAAATAATTTTAATAATTGTAATAATCAAAGTAATTGTAAGTCTGCAAACAATTGTGGTTCAAATATAACATTATCTTCAACAACAAAATCAACATCAACGTTAACGACCATCACAAATAGTGGTGGTAATAATTTAAATAATTGTAATAATACAAATAGTAATCAAAAACGTCATTCAAAAATTGTTGCTGCTGGCAGCAATGTTTCCAACAACAACAATAATGTAAATAATGGTTGCAATAATAACAACAATAATGGTAACAATTCAACATCAAAACGTCAATTGTTTCATAGTCAAAGTCAAACAAATAATTTACAGCAACAAAATGGTGAAAAGGTAAGTTTTTTCCTTCGGTATTCCCATAGCAATTAATCCCACGAAGTAAAATAATATAACACGGCTTTAAACTAAAAAAGCTTCAACAAAGTTCGCCAACTCTTCAAAAGGTGGCGAGCAACAACTGTTCTATGATTTAACAGCTCGCGCAATTTCAGTGTTGCCATATTTAAAGCGCCGTTATCTTCCACCACCTTTCACTTCTCCACTATCCCCTTTCCAAAGAAAGCAACACGTTAATAGGAAGAATTTCCTGAGTAAAAAAAGAAAAATTTCTAAATTAAGAAAAACTTATATTAAACGAAATTTTTTCCATAGAAAATATCCGGTTTGCTGGGACATTTTATTAAAAAAAAATTCGCGAATTCTGACACATTTTTCCTATAAAAAAATCCTCAGGTTCTAAGACATTTTTCTGTAGGAAAATATCCATTTGCTTAGACATTTTTCTTATAGATGGAATCCTCAGTTTCTGAGACATTTTTACATAGAAAAATACGCAGATTTTGAGACATTTTCCTATAGAAAAATCCGCAGATTCTGAGGCATTATTCCTATAACAACATCCGCAGATTCTGAGACATTTTTCATATAGAAAAATTGCAGATTATGAGATAATTTTTTTTATCTGAAAATCCCCAAATGTTGAAACATTTTTAATATAGAAAAATTCTCAGATCCGGAGAATTTGTTTCTATAGAAAAATTCTCAGATTCTGTAAATTTTTTTCTGTAGAAAAAATCTCAGATTCTTTTTTTTTTTCTACAAAAATAATCCTTAGATTCTGAGATTTTTTTCTATAGAAAAATCCTCAGATTCGGAGATTTTTTTCTATAGAAAAATTCTGCGATTCTGTGAAGTTTTTTTCTATAGAAAAATTCTTATATTCTGTGATTTTTTTTCTATAGAAAAATTCTCAGCTTCTGTGATTTTTTTTTTCTATAGAAAAATTCCCAGATTCTATAATGTTTTTTATAGAAAAATTGTCAGATTATGAACTTTTTTTCTATAGAAAAATTCTCAGATTGTGTAATATTTTTTCTATAGAAAAATTCTTAGATTCTGCGATTTTTTTTTTCTTTAGAATAATTTTCAGATTTTGTGATTTTTTCCATAGAAAAATCCTCAGATAGTGAGATTTTTTTTTCTATAGCAAAATCCTTAGATTCTGAGAAATTTTTTTCTAAAGAAAAATCCTCAAATTCTGAGAAAATGTTTTCTTTAAAAAAATCCCCAGATTCTGAAAATTTTTTTGTATAGAAAAATCCTCAGATTCTGAGAAAATTTTTCTGTAGAAAAATTCTCAGATTGTGAGAATTTTTTTTATAGAAAAATCCTCAGATTGTGCAAATTTTTTTTCTATAGAAAAATTCTCAGATTGTAAGAATTTCTTTTATAGAAAAATCCTGAGACATTTTTTCTGTAGAAAAAATCTAAGATATTTTTCGGAAATTTTTTTTCTATAGAAAAATTCTCGGAAACAGTATTGCAAATATTTCCTAAACTATAGCTAACTTTGAAATTTGAATACCATATTCGTGAACTGCGTCCCAAGTCTATTAAAAATGATGGGCCGCAATCCCATACATTTTTTCTTATTTTGTTGTACTGTGTTATAATCAGAGTACGTATTTGGTGAATATTTTTATTTCATCTTCACGAATAAGATTATTTGTGTTCAGCTTTCTTGAATCACGAATCCATATATGATCATATATGTTCATATACGATCCCATTTAAATTTGTGTGTCTTTTTTCCTCTAGATTGTAAGTTCGTTTGATTTGATACGCAAAGAAAAACAACAAATGAAGGCAGCTCAAGCCAAGGCCCAAAAACAACAACAAAATAGCAATGGCAATAATGTAAGTGATGGTGGTGGACGTCAAAGGGCCAAATCCCAAAGTGATAAAATGGGTATACAACAAAATCATTATCATCAGCAACAACAACAACAACAAAAAGCCAATGTCAACAATAAACAACGTATACAAAAACAACAATCGATGATTGTTACCAATTCAAATATGCAAAACAACCATTTTATAAATAGCAATCATACCAACTACAATAGCAACAAAAACAATAATAATTGTAACAATAAAATAAATGTAAATAATAATAGTTTTAATATGGCAGGAGGTTGTAAAACTCCTACTCCACCACCACATGGTGGTAATGATATATTGGCAATAGCAACTGCTGCAGCAGCTGCAACATCTGCCGATAATAATACTCCTCTAACGACAACACCTCGTAGTAAAAATGATGAAAAAATTTCCAACCAAGGTGGCAATAATATCGTTAGCCCAAAACAAAAGCCACGTCCCTCTTCATTATCATTGCATTTCCCAGAGAATTCTATAAAAAGCGAATCAACCGAGTTGTTGGCTAATAATATGCCTCAGTTACAACGTATGGCTTCTGGTACAAATTTACGTATTTTGAAGAGATCTACTTCTCATCAACCTCAACAAAAACAAAGACAAGGGGCAGCTTTACACTTTACACCCAGTTTTAATTCATGGACAAATTTTACTTTTACCAAAAATTTTATAGCCAATGTTTTTTGTTAAACTACTTGAGGGAGAGGTCTACGAGAAGATGTGAAAGCAAATACTTGTATTGTTTTCAAAATCGCATGTGAAGGTGAATTATTTTTGTATAAATAATGAGGTGTATCCTTAAAATTCTTTATATAATTTATTTTTTAATTTGATTTCTTTTTTTTTTATTTTTGTTTTAATTTTTCATAAAAAAAAATTGAATTTTTATCTTCCACTTCTACTTGATTTTACATAAGTACCAATTTCTTCATTTTAATCTAGCTTTTTATTTTTAAAATTTTTTTCTTATCGTCATGTTAAACGTATTTTTTTTAGTTTACATTTTTTTCTTTTTGTAATTTTTATCCTTTTTTCTATTTCATAAAATTTTTGACTAAATTTTGTGTATATATATATAAATATTTTTTTAAACATAATGAATTTTTAATTTATTAACGAAATTTTGCTCAAAAGAAAACCAAAACAAATTTGTTATTAAAAATGCTTTTAAACTCGACTTTTAATAAGTGTTTTTTAATATACTTTTTTTAAAACAACATTATGATTTATCTACTTCTTTACAAAACAAATTATAATTTGAATTGCTTTTATTTTATGTGATTTAATTTTAAATTTTTTTTTTATTTTAATAATAATTTTCTTTTTTAATAATATTTTTTTTTATAAAAATACAATGTAAACATTTTATTATTGATTTTTTTTTACAAAAGTAAACATTTTCTATATAAAGCAAAAAAAATATAATTTAAATAATACGATCATATGTGATATCACATATGTATAGGTTCGGATTTGAAATTTGAGGGTATATGGCCGTATATGAGTATATATTAACCATATATGTAAATATATGATCATATAGGACCATATACCCGCAAATTTTTGGATGCGAACATATATGTTCACATATGAGAAAACATGATCATATATTATACTATATATGGACATATATGATCAGCTATAGCCATATACAATCACATATGAGCCCTTATTATATGATCATTTAGGGGTATAGCTGATATATATCCATATATAGTTCCATATACGATCATATATGATATCATATATGCCCATATATATTTGGATCACAAATTTGAGAGTATGTTGCCATATATGAGCATATATATTTTCTCATATTTTCTTTGCTAAAATAAAAGTCTCCACATAAAAGTTTGCGTATGCCTTTTGTCAATAAAAATTGCTCCAATAGAAAAAAAAAATATTTTGAATGTTCTATAAACAAATATTTTATTTAAAATAATTCTCAAAAATCGACAAATATTGAAAATTTTAATAAAAAACCGTAAAAATAATTAATTATACTAAAAAGTCTCCAAAAACATGCAATTGATTTTAATAAAAAAAAAATTGCATAATATTTTTAGTGAAAACTAGTTTGAGAAGTTTTCTCAAAATGTCACCAAAAGCCTAAGACTCAATATACAGTTTAAATCCTAATAAACGTTTTTTTCTACAAGTCGACAAATGTAAAATTGTAAAAATCTACAAAAAATTTAAATTTGCTAACACTTTTTATAAAATTGGAGATAATTTGTAATAAACAGTAATAGAATTTTATAAGGGTAGTTTTTCAAAAATTTCTAATTAAAGCTTTATTATAAGTACTAAAAAAATATTTCAGTCGAAAAATTGAAAGAAAAATAATTAAATGTTAAAAATGTCAGAGTTTTTTAAAAAGTCTCCAAAAGTAAAGAAATTTATTTCATTATTTTTTTCGATAAAAATTGTTTGAAACATTTGGAATATTGGAATGATTTTTAAATTATATTAACTTAAAAATATACACTTGATTTTATATTAAAAATGTTTACTTCCAAAAAAAAACTAATTTTAAAATGTTTATGTTGTTATTTATTTATGGTTTTCTTTAAAGTTTTTGTTTTAAAAAGATTTTACAGAAAATTCTAAATATATATTTTTTTTTATTAAAACAAAGAAGTTAAAAGCAGAATTAATGGTAATTTCAATAAATTTCTAAACAATTAAACGAAATAGAAAGCTCATTAAAAATAACCAAATACTAGGAAATTTTAATTAATAATAACCTATTGCATAAACAATTTGTTGGGTTTTATTACAGTTTTATAAATCAAACTTGTGATTGTTTTCCATGTTAATTCGATTTATAGGACTGCTATAAAAATCCACAAAATATTTATACATTTGGATAAAAAAGTATTCATTTAACATATTTACTTTTTACGTATTGTGTGATAAGTTTAATCGATTTATCTCAAAACAATGTAATAACCTAGGTGAAAATGGGATAGTATATGAACATATATGATCATATATGGATTCGTATAGGATCATATATGCGTATAGGTTATCATGTATGTTCATATATAGTACAGTATATGACCATATTTGGTCTCATATATAACCATTTTTGGATCCGAATTTTGGGAGTATATGATCGTATATGATCATATATGTGCAATATATGATCATATATGGTCGTATGTGATCATATAGGATTATATTTGGTCTCATATGTGACCATATATGTTCGGATCCGAAATTTTGGAGTACATATATGGTCGTATATGTTAATATATGCTCATATAAATGAAAAATATATGATCAGATATGGTCGTATATGATCATATATAATACAATATATGATCATATATGGGATCATATATGACAATATATGTTCGGATTCGAAATTTGAGAGTATATGGTCGTATGTGATCTTATACGTTCATATATGCTCGTACATATATGTTTCATATATTAATTCATATATGTTCATACATGATAATATAAGACCATATACCCTCAAATTTCCAATCCCAACATATATGGTCATATATTGTACTATATATGAATATAGGTATATGATAAGCTATATATATCATATACAAACCCATATATGATCATATATGTTCATAAACGATCCCATTTTCACCTGGGAAACCCTGCTAAACATACGCATACATTTATAAATATAAACTTTTACGTATTCATACATTTTTAAATTTAAACTTTTTCGTATTCATATATTCATTTGAATAATGTCAAAAATTAAATTATTTTCTTTGTTTTTTATTTATTCTGTTTTATTCGTTCCTTAATTAAATTCAAAAAATGTATGTTAATTAAAAAAAAATGGGGTACATTCACTCAAATAAACAGTTAAAGTTACAAATATACGAGATAACAAAAATACACTGTTTACAACGGCGTAAATAACGTTAAATGAATAACACTAATAGTTAAAATTTTTTAAATACCTTATAGAAAAAATGATATGTAATTATGAAATTTAAATAATGAATGCAATAAGTTTTAATTTTAAAAATTTCTTATGTTGCGATTTAATGTAAAAAATCTAGCATTAAATGCTCGTCTTTTTCAAATTTTTTTCTTTCTATTGAAAACTATTTAAAAACTTCCTGAAAATTTGTTTTTAATGAGTTTTAGATTTCAAATTAATTAAATTTCTTCTGCTTATTCCTTCTCAGAAAAATCAAATGGTTATAGAATTTTTGCTTTTCAATTTTATATTATTAATTTTAATTTTTCTTTGTTTATTTTTTGTTTCTTAGACCAGTCTTCCTTTATATAAAGAAAACTAATTGAATTTCAATTTCTAATTAAATTCCCTAACCATTTGGTTTTTTTTAACAAATTAAAAACCCACCCTCCCCAAAAAAATCAAACCAAACATTTCAAGCCTTAAGTCGATATGCATAAACTCGTAGAAATAAATCTGTAAAAATAGCAGAAAAAGCTACTAAAAATTAGTTAATAAATAATGAGCTTGCAGAAAAAACTGCTGAAGTTGGCAGATTTTTTTTGCTAAATACTAGTAAGATAAGAACGTCAAAAGTAAAACAGTAAAAAACAAAAAGTAAATTAACAAAATATTAGTTATATTCGAGTTAACATTTAGTTAATGGAAAATTATAAATTATATTGTTAAAAACTGCAGAAAATTTTGCTAAATATTTGTAAATTTGGTGGAATCCAAATAGCAGTCTTTCCTGCTAAAATCAACAAAAATATTTGCTAAAAAAGTAAACTACTGGATAGATTTCTATTCGCATTAAAAAATAAAAAAAAAATTAATTTTAAATTTGTTGTAAATTTTAGTCTACTAATTATTTAGCAAATTTTTTTTGCTGATTTAAGCAGGTTATTTTCTATCAACTAAAATTTACTTCAAATATAACTAAAATTTTGTATATTTTACAGTTTTATTTTTGTTTTTCCTATCTTACTAAAATTTAGCAAAAAAATAATCGGCTAACTTCAGCATTTTTTGGCAGTCATTTTTAACTAATTTTTAGTAGTTTTAACTGAAATTTTTACGGCATTTTTTCTATTAGTGTAATAATTATGATAGCTTTATAAAAGGCTTTTAAATTAAAATGTCCTACAAAAATGCTTTTATAAACCTTTTTTAAAGCTACCATATTTATTAAGCATATAACTCTAAAGAAAAAAAAAGAAAACAAAATTACAGACTACCGAAATTCTAGTTTTAAAATTTCTTAAAATTTTATTTAGAATATTGAAAAGAATTTAAGTTTAAGCTGGGTTTTTATAAAGGTAAATTTCATGTTTAAATAACATATGGTAGTTTTTTCTAGGGGTTAATTTTGCCTTCAATTTATTCTATTTCAATATTAAAAAAATTAATTTTGGAAATTTTAGAACTTAAGATTTGGAAGTTTTTATATTTATTATAGGGCTTTTTATAAAGGCTTTAGTAAAGCCTTAAATTCCTAAAAAAAAACAACTAGTACATAATCAAATATCAACGAAGTTGTTAAAAATCAAATAAAAAATAAAGTTTTTGATCATTTAAACTTTTATTTTTAAAATAAAATTTAACTAGAAATATGTAGAAAATAATTTTTGAACAACTTTAACGGAAATAAAATTTTTTCCAAGGATTAAAATTCAGTTAGAATAAGAAGAACTTTATTCAAACAAACAAAACAATTGTTTAATATGTATTTAAAATTTATAAAAAAAAAAGTTTTTTTAATATAAAGGGTCCTATTTTGTAAATCTCTTAGGTAGTAGCGTTATTTCTATAAAAAATTGTAACAAAATAACGGAACTCTGCACCAAAGTGATTAACAAACATACTACATAATTCATAGATGCTTTATAAAGTTATAGGAAGTTTATGAAACAAATTTTGTAAGAAAAATTTCTATTGTAAACCTACTTATATTTATAAAGTTTTTGTGAATTGCCACTTTAGCTTCTAAAATTTTATATATTTTTAAAGTTAAACTTTTATCGAATATATTTTTGCAAATTCTTGTTAAAAAAAATTGAATTTTAATGTAAAATTTATATTTTTTCTAACAAATTAAATTTGCATAGTTTGTCCTTTTAATTTCAATTGTCTACATATTTCTTACATTGCCAAAAATTAACTTGATAAAAACTTGGTTTTATTATAAAAAAAAAAAACTTGTATAAATAAATTTTAGAAGTGAAAATTCTTTGCTAACAAAATGTCAAACATTGTAAACAAATCAATTTGAATTTATTCGTATAAGTTAAAAAATCTTAAAAAGATTCAGTTTAAAAAATACTAGTAGCTTGGGTAAAAATTCATTCAGTTTAGAATATAGTAACTATGTAGTAAGCACAAATAGTTGTTGACTTAAAGGTTGGTGAAATTGACTCCGCCAAAATTGTTTCTATAAATTATGCCTAAACTTGGAACATTTACCAACTTTTTATATTTTATATCGATTTGGTTTATTTTCGCAAGTTTCATCCATATATAATAAAAATTATTTCGGGAGATCTTACATTTTACCAGTTATTTCGTATAAGATATGCAAAAATTTGGTAAATCTTTCTAAGTATATATTTGTAAATTTTGTTAAGTTTTTTTTTTGCGATCTTATACAAAAAAATGTGAGTAATATTAATCCTTGGCAAACATTTTTTTATAAGTATATATAGACATTGCGTTATCAATATTCACTAAGGTTGAGTTTACACTTGCATCGAAATCTCGGGATTTCGATGTCCACCACTCTGAAAAAACAATGAAGGAATGCGTAAAGATGTTCAGTTTTGAATAAAGCACACAAAGTTGGGCCTAATAAACGTATTCTCTAAAAATTTAACGTCTATAAGCTTTTCTTCATTATTTTTTCAAAGTGGTGAATATCGAAATCTTGGGATTTCGATGCAATGTAAACGTAGCTTAATATGGAATAATTTATTAATGTATATAGATTTTACGAATTTAAATTATATACATCTGTTAATACTGTAAAATTTAAAATTTTACAATTATGCACATTTTTATGTAGCTCAATGACTAAAACGTCTATAGTAAGAACAATTTGGAAAACTGGCAAACAAATTTAAATATTTATTCATTTTACCAAGATAACTGCTGTAAAACTGCCATTGTAATTTTACATTAGGATCGTTAATTATAAACGTAAACATATAGGTATTTATATTTTGTAATTTTCCCAAGTTAACTTTCGTGAAACTGCCAATAATGTTTAATTTGTATAATTTAGCAACTTGATTATTGAAGATCCAAAATAACTGTAATTTTATGGTTATGTTGGTTAATACAATTTTATTTAAAAACAAGTTTTCCCTTAAGCATAAGGATTTATACATTTATAGTACAAATCTTAGGATTAAATAAGATTCAATTTACCTTAGCGAGTTTTAGTTAAACTGTCAAAAGAATAAAAAAACTTGATTTGTTAGATAAGAAATATGAACTCTACACACAAAGAAAGTTTTGTCAGTAAATTGTTTAAAAAATATCTCTTAATTTGCCTTATATCTTGACTTAGCCAAAAACTTTGTAACTTTTACAAGTTTTTCCATAGCTTAAAGAAAACAAATATGGCTTTTGTGGTCAACATATTTTTTGTATAGTTTTAAAAAACTTAAAAGCTATTTTAAGGTTGCGTTTACATCTGTATCGAATTCCCGATATATTTTCGATATTCAAAACTCCAAAAAAACATTGAAGAAATTAATATATTTGTTTAAACTATATGTGTCTTATTTAAAATTAAGTGTATAAATTTTTCTTCACTGTTTTTTTTCACAATGGTGGATATCAAAGGACTTCGATGCAAATATAAACGCGACCAGAGATTTTAACTAAAAACCCTTTAAAAAACACCAAAATTAAAGCATTATATAAATTTATACTAGATTCCCTAATTGTAAAAAGTTAACTTACCTAAGTTCGCCTTCTTATTTACCAAGTTTTTTATCAAGTTAATTTTATTGGCTTAATACATATAAAAGTTTTCCAACAAGTTTTCAGGCCTACAATTTTATTAAAAAAAGTAAAAGAATGCTTAATCAAATAAAAACAAAACAAATTTGTAAAATTTACCAAGTTTTTGTTGATTAAACATTTTTTGATTTTTTTTAAATAGAATTGTTATATTACTTTTAAGATTGGAACTTAGGGCCAGTATTATAGTCTGTAGTTAGTGGGATTTTTTATTTAAATTTTGCTCAAGTAAAAAATTTTTAAACAAAATTTCCTACTTAAATAATATTTAAGTAAAAATTCCAACTAATTGCTGATTATAATACTGGCACTTAGGATGTTATTTTCTGAAACACTTGGGTGAAGTGTTGCGTCATTTCTTTATTTACATTGAAAACTTGCTTCATTTCACCCAAGTGTTTAAGGAAAAAAGGCACTTAAACAAAGACGTTAATAAACATTTTCTATATAAAATTTTTTGAATAATAAGAAAAGTAAAAGTCTTGTTAAAATTTGTTTTTGTCGACTTTTTCAAGTTTCAATTTTAAATAAACGAAAACTTTTTTAAAAAATAAACTTTTTGACAAAGTACAAAATAAAATCTTATTTTTTAATTAATGAATGAACAAAACCACCATTTAATTACACTTTAAACATTTGTTTTTGAATAAAGAATTTATTTTAAAACTATTTTATATTACGTTTTAAGCATACCAGTGTACAATTGGAGTCCAAAAAGACTCATAAAAGAGCCCTTATACTTATCTTATAATCATAGTTATGGGCCTGTTCAGAAATGCATCACAGCTTTGCATGTGATGCGTAGCGTGTTCGTAAAAGCATCAGCTGGCAACACTGCAACTGTCAGATGTTCGATGTCAAACACGCATCACAAAAATTATGCAAAAGCATCAGCTGATTTGCATTGCCATCGTAAACTAATTACAAATGCGCATAAGATGCAGAGCAGTGATGCAATTCCGAACAGGCCCTGTGTAAGTTATTTTTTTTGCCGATGAAGCCTTTTTCTGAGCATTATTTTATGACTTATAAAAAAACTCATAAATATGAGCATTTATTTAGAATTTTCTGAAAAATTTGGAATTTTCTGAGCCATTTATAAGTCATTAATGAGTATTCAAAATTTCTTTTTCATTTTCAAATAGGATCTGAAATTTATCACATTTTAAAGTCTTTTTATGAGTTATAATTTTTGAGCGCTCAGAAATATGTTGGCTATGATTTGTTTCCTATAAATCATACCCAAAAAACAAAATTGTAAAATTTATATTTATAAGATCATGGTTTTACAATCTTTGGTAAGAAATTTTTATTAAAAAATGTCTGTATACATTTTTAATATAAGGCTTTACAAAACTAAAACGAAATTAAATATATTTTTAAAATCAGTTATAGCAGTATTAAGCCCATATGAAACTCACTTTTTCTTGGCTTATTTTTTAGGGATTTTGATTTTTTAACTTTTTCGTAAATAACCAAAACTTTCACAAAAACCCTAAAAAAAACTTAAGAAAAAGTGAAGAAAAAAGCTAGTGGCATACGGGCTTTAAACAATATTTAGTTGAAATTGAGAAAATTTAAAATTAACATCAAATTTCAATTTAAAATTGAAAAAATTCGAAAAATTTACATTTTACATTAAAAATTAGAAAAAATGTCTCGAGAAAATTAAATTTTCAACTAAAAAACCTCAAAATGTAATTAAGAACTATTTATTTTAAATTTATTTCAAATTCATCAATTTTAAAATTAAATAGAGGATCTGACTATATATGTATATCTCTTTAATGGCGCCCAACCTAGAAGATCAATAAGGAAACTCCTACTTATGACGTTTTCAGATCATTTGAAGCAGAATAGGAATTAAAGTAATAAAGGTTCACAAGGTGGCATTTTTGTTAAAGTCGACTTTGGTTAAAATTTTAGATCGTAAATGCAAAAAATCCTGTCTAAAAATGACAAAATTACCCAAAAGTACTGCAACACACAAAACCACTTTTCTACCCTAAAAATTTTTTGCAAAGAAAAAATAAAAAGTGTGTTCCTTTACTTTTTGGGTAATGTTCAGTAATTTTAGTTTGAAAATTTTCACAAATAAAAATATTTATTTGCATTTAAAAGTTCGTATTGATTTTATTCAATTAATTATTATAAATAAAACATTTCTTTTTCGTATTTCTTTGGTTTAATTAAATTTTTAAATTATATTCACAATTCTTTTTTGTTTAACATTGCATCAGCTATTCATTTTACAATTTACCACGAAAGTTACCCGAAGAAAACGTCTGTGTACATTTGATAGAAAAAAACAAAGATTTGTTAAGATTGGGATCTCGAAGATTCCCGCGGTAACGTAAAGGAACGGACCTATTTTTGTAGGGTTTTCATACACAAAATTAACAAAACCTTATATTTAAAAATAAAGTCGACTTTAAATTTAAAATACTATTCTATAGTTAGGCCATTTTTATTGAAAATATGTGTTAATAATACAAAAATTTCGTTTTGTTAAATTTTTGTTTTAATATAATCGGCAGGTCCGTATTAGGTCTCTTTTAAGGCAAGATTTTTGGATGTAGATTATCTTTAAACTTAGTTTAACACAGTTTATAACTAAAATACTGCTTTTGAAATCTGGTGTGTTTTGTTTTATTTCAATATAGGCCAAAATTCTAAACGAGAAAAAAGTTCCGTGAACTTTTTGCTAATAAACTTGGATATGGTATGGTCAACAAATTTTGTTTTCGGTTTAACTAAACCAAGTTTAACTGACATCATAAAAACTAGTCCTTAGGCCGAATTTGTATGTGAATGACATAAGCCAACGTTGATAGCTTGCGGCACAAACACACCTAAAGTGAGCTTATGATTTATTTCGTTTTAGTAAAGTTCTTTTCTGATTTAAAATAGGCTTATCGGCATTTATAACTTACACGAGTATGTAAAATGATTAAAATTTTCGAATAAAATATTGTGTAACAGGCCATTTTAAGTATATTTTAGTTTTTGTATTTTAAAATGTGTTAAAGACAATGTGGCCAAATCTAAATAGTTAATAGACGTTAAAATATTTTATAATTTTAAGTCTTAAAACCTAAGAATAAACTGTATAAACAAAGGTTTTAAATTGTGCGTTCATAAAAACATATCATGAAAAGCAGCTTTTAATACTTCATTTAAATATCGTGAAAAAAATTAAAGTCGCTTACAGAACATTTTGAAGTGAGCAGCATGAATTGAATTAAATAATTATGAAATATTTAAAAAAACATTTTTGAAATAGACATTTGGAAATAGTTATTAAAACAAAAAAAAAAAATTAGTAATAAAACACACATCTTATTTTCTTTTCAATACAAAATTAACAGAATGCAAAATTTGTTAAAAACAAATCTTTTTAGACAATTTTAAAATATCCTAAAAACTTAAAAAAATAGTTTTACAAAAATAATAAGATTTAAATACAATTTAAACGAAATCAAAGATTACAGATTAACATGTTTACTCGAATTCTATAAATTGAAATAAAATTATTTTTCTAAAATCTTTTTTAATTTGTGATTTGTATACCAAAAAAAAAATCTTGTAAAATCCTAAAAATTAGTTTAAAACCTTTATGGATTTATAGCAGAAAACTCTTCCAAACAAAAATCTTAAGTATGCTTCTATGTATTTTAAGTTCCTTTTTAATTTAAGAATATGTATTGTATTGCTATGCATTTGTTTTACATTAACAAATATTGTAATGTTAAACAAGAAAACTTCTTTAAATTTTAAGAAAATGTTAAGTTTTAAAAAACTAGTTTTCCACTAGATTTTTCCAAGATTATATCTATAGGATTTTTGAAATTATCCATAAATCACTTTATTTTATAGAAAAAAATCCAAAAATGTATTATTAGGGCCTGTGCAAGTTGGTCCCATTTATTCTAAACTAAATCTACATTCAAAAAATTTTAAATCTACATTTAAAAGTTAAATTTGGCAGAAATTAAAAATTAAATGCTAGTTTGCAACTAGCTTTAATCTCACTATTTATTTTTAAAATACAAAATTGTTTAATATTAAGGCAATATTGTTGATCAATTAATCAAAAACCAACCAATAAGAACATTTTATTCTTAAATACATACCTAGTAGGGGTTTTCATAGAAACTCGTAAATTCCTTGTAAACTTTGTTTAAATACAAACCATTAGTGTCCGACCGAACAGAACAGTTCAGCCAAAAAGCGACATTTGTTCAGTTTTTTCGGTATTTAGAGGCATTCTTGAGAAATTCTGATACTGGGAAAATGTTTATTTAGCCGGTTTAATGCGATTTTGAATGTCAAATTTTAGGAAAACCCCGCAGTTTAGCTATAAAGTTAACTGTTCCCAATTTGGACGAACTTTCGGCGGCCGAAAAGTGAATTCATTGCTTAACTTCGGACTTTTCCCTAAATTTTACACCCAACATGGATCCCAATCGGCCCAATAAACATTTTTCCATAAGCAAAATTTGTCCATAATGTTCAACATACCGAATATCGTGCAAATACATTTTTTGGCCGAACTGTTCGGTCGGACTCTACAAACCATATTTTTTTTTGTATGGAGTTTGACATTAAACTCTTAAACATACTAGGATTTTACGAGTTTATATGAAACCTCTACTTTGGTCTGACTGGTTGTTTTAGAAAATATATATCAATAATATTGAAAGTGTGTACCCCATTTTACTTTCAAATACTATTTCATATACAAATTTGGCCTGCTTGATCTATTAAAGTTTTGAAAACTTTTTTGAAAACAAACTGTGGTATTAAAAAAACAAATTTTTAAACTATTTGTTAAAAAACATGACTTTATTTTGTACTTTTGACCAAAAAATAAAAAAAAAAAATTGAAAACAAAAACACCAAAAGAAACAGCAAAAAACTGTATTTTTTTATTTAACGGAGCAGTGATGCCAATTCGTTTGAAGCAAAACGCGCTGTCAGGCACTGAAAGAGCGCTAAAAGCACCATTTTGGGAAAATATAATTTAGTTTTACATTATTGGGCCTGATTGCGGTTGGGGTTGTCGATGTAGAAAAATACGCCTGCATACAAAATGATGTATTTTATATTGAAAATTACAAATAAATATAACTCTCAGGGCAAATCCATTGCAATTTAGAGGATAGATAAGGCAAACTAGCTTGTAAAATTTAGCAAAAATGGTTTTTATAATGACTTTTTAGTAAAAACGCCTCATTGTCGATGTCGACAACGCCAACCGCAATCAGCCTGATGGTTTCAAAAATCTTCAAGATTTTAAAAAAAATTAGGTCTTTCTTTAATAAAATTTTAAAGTATTTTTTATGTAAAATGTAAAAAAATAGTATATTCTCATATATAAGTAGTATTGTTTGCTTAAAATCCATAATATTAGTTAAAATTGTATCAGTCAGGAATGACACAGACCTCGATTTCTTTGGAAAGTGAAATTGAAAACTTAAAGTTGGCATCACTATAATTGGGTGAGGAAAAGAAGAACTTTTGTCACAAAAAAAATGTTTATGGAAAGTTTTTTTTTTTTCAAGGATAGATATCGTTACCGCTAAAATACCGATTCATATTAAAACCGTTACGCAGAGAAAAAATCATCGTAAACTCAATCTATATAAAAGAATAACGTGACTGACTCAACATCGCCCAGCCCAAACCGCCGAAGGTAGGAAGTTGAAATTTGGGATTTTTGAAAATTCCTACCGGAACCGGCAAAAAGGGGAAGACTCCCCCTTGACGGCTGCCAAAACTACTTTGGCTAGAAACCTAAAATTTAAAATATGTGTTCCATGTTCCAGCTTAACTTATCTGGGAAGTATTTTTTGGAATTTTGGACAGTGACAATGTAAAAATGGGGGTTTAAAAGGGGAAAAGCGCCCCCTTAACGACCTGTCCAAACCACTGGAGCTAGGAAGTTGAAATTTCCTCCTCTGTCGTTGACATCCACTAAGACCGCATTTTTGGAAATTCCTACAGGGAGGAAATAGTCTCCCAATTGACGGCCTGCTCAAACCGATAGAACAATGAAGTTGAGAGTTGGAATGTAGGTTCCTCCTCTGGCATAGACGTCCGCTGAAACGGAATTTTCGGAATTTTTTTTTTAAGAGACGCAACACTCAGCAAATTCTTCCTATTAATTAACGTGTTGCTTTCTTTGGAAAGCGGATAGAGAAGAAGTGAAAGGTGGTGAAAGATGAATGGCTTCAAATTCATACAGGGATGGGCAAAAAGAAGAAAGTCCCCCCTGGACGACTTACCCAAACTTCTTTGACTAGAAACCTAAAATATAAAACATGCATTCCTTCGAGCATGAGCTAAATTACCGACAAGTAACTTTTTGGAGTTTTAATCAGGAATGTTATAAAAATGGGCGTTCAAAATGGAAAAATACGCCCCTTAATTTTAGTACTTTTTACATACAATTTTTATGCCTTTTGAATTTTGGTAAATAATGGCAACACTATTAACCCTTTCACTACCGACTATTTATTTGTGGATGTATCGTTATTTTGACTTCAGATTCTTGTTGAGTCTTTAAATTAGAAAAAAAAATATGTAACATGTTTGCCCTCCCCCATTCCCCCTCCAATCTGCCGTTTTACCCCTTAAACATTCGAATATCCAAAAATCCTTTAGTTGGTTTCCTTCTCGTCCTAAAATGAAGCTATATGCCAAATTTCAATTAACTACCCTACGGGAAATTTTAACAAACTGTCACCGAACTGGCCACTTTTACATGGCGTTGTCTTTGTGACATGTCACAAGACAAATCCCAGGACAGGTCCCTGAACTTTGTTTTTTATGAGAGTTCATTAACCTGTCCTGATAATTAGCCTACAAATATTATCTTCTGAACAGAAGTGTACTGAATTGGGCTGTTTATTGCGAGCACAGAAATCGTGCAAAGAGAGTTATTAGAGTAGCTAAAAGGCGTGCGGATCGTAGTCCTAGACAATTGTGTAGCTATTTAAGGGAAAATGGTTGTTTGGAGATTGGTAATCAGTTCACCTCTGCTAATGCTGACGAGGTAAATGACTATTTTGTTCCATGTCAGATGAATGAATTTTTCAGGGGGTACTTTTGGTGGTGGTTTTTTTGTTTCTTTGTGCGGATCTGGGAGAATTGCGCGCATCATTGGGGAAGATTAAATGTAATGCAGGTAATGATTTTTTACCATTTAAATTCATTAATTTAGTTTTTCCGTTTGCGTCTTCCCATATTCTTCGTTTGGTTAATTCTATTATTACCAGAAGTTTCCTTACGATTGGAAGAAAGCTAGAGTAATACCTATAAAAGAGGAAGGTCCTTCCGACTCTTTGGATAATTTGCGTCCGATATATGTCCTTCCGATTCTCTCGAAGGTGGTTGAGCATATTATAAATGATCCTACACCTTGATGGTAACTCTTTAATACACTCATCTCAGTCAGGCTTTCGGCGTGGGTATACTACTGGTGCCCTTCTTCTTGGTCTAACGGATCTGGTTAGGAAGTTTTTGGATAATGGTAAAAATATAGTACTTCTTTCACTAGATTTATCTGAAGCTTTTGACCGAGTGATACATTTGAAACTGTTTAATTTGTTGGATTTTTCATCACAAGCTTGTAAACTTATTAGTTTCGATTGGTGATTCTTTTTCTTTAAAGAAAGCAATAACCAGTGGTGCCCTTCCGGGGTCTGTTATTGGCCCAATACTGTTTATGATTTACTTGAAAGATCTTACAATTGGGAATGTTGTATCATATCAGTCTTTCGTTTATGTGGATGATGTTCAGTTTTTTAGCTATGCGGATGCGCAATTTGTAGATGTCTTGGAAGAGGTTGTAAATTTCATCATACGTGAAGTTTTGTTGTCAATCCAAGAAAGACGAAGTTAATGGGTTTCGGTTTCGATACTAATAGAGAGGTTTTACTTTGTCACCCCAGGTCTTTAGGCGAAAGCTTAAGGATTATGTAGCTATTCATGAGTTGTTTTTATTTCAATTCATCTCTATTTTTATTATTCAAGATAATGTTTTCAATATTTTTTATATGATAGTTTTACTGTATTTTTAATTATTTTTTTATATTATATTTTTTTGTGTAATATCTTCATTGGCGGACTTAGGCCGGTCTGGGGTGGGCTAAGCCCACCCTAGACTCATTTTTGCCCACCCCAGAATTTTAAAAAAATCTACCTACAATTCTTTTAGCTATAATTTTGATGGCAAAAGGTATCACAATATTACTTTTTTTATATCAATTAATCCTGTGTTTTTGGTTTGGGAAAATCTCTACTAGATTCCTAGGCAGCTAAGTTCTTGCAATCTAAGGGTCAGTTCTATAGTCAGAACTAAGATCGATTTTTGTTTTAAATATTTCTTAAATAAGAAAGTTTTTTGAAAAATTCTTACCTAAAAAATATTTAAGAAACAAATCGATCTTAGTTCTGATTATAAAATTGACCATAAGAGTTTTTCTTTAAGTAAAATTATTAGAATCGCAAAGTTGTTCAATAATATAAATAATTGAGGTGGAAGAATATTCTAACTAAATATATGATAACGCATAATCTTTTTGGTGAGTTAAATATCTTAGATTTCATAGTTTTCTAAATGAATAATTAGTTAATATCTAACTAGGAAGTTTCTTCAAACTAAACATTACTATGTTATTTTAATGAAATTTCAATATTTTGGAGAAAAAAGATGAACATCTCACTGTTTTTGACCACCTCGGTAATTTAAGTGATCAGAATATGGGGTTAGAAAGGATTCGTCCGCAGTAGACGAATTAGACAGGTTGATCTTAGATTTCTTTTCTCTATCATAATAATCTGAAAATATAGCTTGGAACACATTCATTGTACGAGGTTTTCTTCAGAAAAATAGATGCACTTTTTAGAGTTTTATTTATTTATTGCCGAAAGTGTTTGTTGGGTTTAAGAGTGTGAGAATGGGCAAATAAACAGCAGAAAATTAATGGGTCGCTTGCCCACCCCAGAAAAATGGTCTAGGTACGCCAATGAATATCTTCTATTAATCATATATGGCCCTCAGGTCTTTGGGTTTTGTAATTTGAAGTACATAAATTCTGTATTTATTATGAAAGAGTACCATTTGAATTTTTAAATGGAAAGAAAAAAGATTTAATATTTTTATTAAACAAATTTTAATACCGAAAAATAACTGTAAAAATCAAATGTTTTCACCAATTTTGTCCGTTGTCTCAGAATGTTTGTAGTAAAAATCAGTCGGTTATTTTTACGGCAATGATAGTTATTTTTACTGCATTTGTCTTTTAACAATGACAAATAACTACAGTTTAAGTTATTTTGAACATAAACAACCTTGTCTCCATTTTAAATGCCTTTGCTTTGACATTTTCAAAAGATTCTATCGAGTGTATTTATCACATGCCTGATAAATTAGGTTTGAAAGGGAAAACGTATCCCCTTTAATGGCTTTAATGGCCTGTGCAAACCCTTTAAACAAAAACTGTGAAACTTGAAATTAAAAAATTAGCTAAAGAAGGAAAAACAGATCTGTTATTGATCGATTAAAAGACGAACCCGTAGAAAAATTAAGTTTTTTACCATATTTGAATCTACCCTTAAACTGGCCCTTAAGCTTTTAAGCTACACTCAAAAAAAAGAAGTCAGTAAAGTCAGCAAAAAATGTTGCTGTGTCAGCAAATTTTTAGTCAGAAGCGTGCTTGCAAAAAAGTTCGTAATTTCAGCAAAAGGTGTTTGCTGAAAATCAGCAAGCTGATTTTTACCAAAAAAAATAATCTCAGCAAAAGTTTTGCTAAAACTTAGTCGATTTCAAATGATAAAAATTTTGCTAAAATCACTAACTTTTTGCTGAATATTAGTAGACTGAAAAAAACTCAAAAGATTTGTAGAGAAATCTTACTTTAGCTGTATTTTGTCTAATGCCTATCAACGTTAAGTATTTAAAGTAAATCTAGATTAAACCGATTGTAGTATAAAAAATTTTTAAACAGGTTATGTTTATAATTGTTCCGTTATAATCGAACGTACGTCAGCAAAAGTTTTTAGGTAGTAACGGAAATAAGTTACGTTAGATGTGGAAATGTATAAACGTTGAATTTTCAAAATTGATAATTATCCGTGTTGAAAATTAACGTGCATACGAAAAGTAATATGTTAGTTTTCGTCTTAAAAGCGTTTGTATGCACTTTGAGTTTTTTATGAGTTAACGGATATAGTTAAGTCAGCTTTTATTTAATTTATTTCTTAAAAATTTAAGAAATTGTGTGGAGTAATTTTTTTATTATCATTTCCGTTGTTTGTACTAAATTCAGATAAGCTGCGACATCTACATCTTGTCTATCTGGTTGTCGTTCACGCTATAAATGCGGCACAATTTTTGTAGCAAAATCAATTGGTAAAACATTAGTTCAAAATTAGTTTAGTGTTAAAAAAATATAACTAAAACTTTAGCTGAAAACGGAATTTCAGCAAAAAAAATTGCTGAAAACTAGTACTCTTGATGTACAAGATGTTTTACTAATTTTTCTACTAACTTATATTTTTGAGTGTAGTACAATATAAACTAATAAGTTGAAGGAAAGCTATACAAAATAATAAAAACAACTCGAACTAATTTCAATATCCATTTATAATTCGTAAATTAAATTAATACTTTATTCAATTTTGGTATAAAAAACACAAAAACAACATCATTATAAATAATATAATAATTGTGATACCAATAAATTAATGAAATTTGTTTAAAAAAAAATAATTAATCAGGATCTTCACTGGTTAAATTCAAAAGAGGTGTTAAATGATTATACTCTACTTCGTCACTAGTCGAAGGCACTATGGCGCTATTTAAACTAAATAAATTACAATTCCTATTTTCACGTATTTCTTCATTCATTATAGCATGATCTAAAGCATCTTTCCACATATAAGATTCCATGGTAGAAGATGTTAACGATTCCACATCATCTTCGGTAGAGGAAGAACATTCGAATTTTTTTATAGTTTGCATTATCTCAACACCATCTGGATCGGGATCGGATGCTATAGAATGGGTTGGGGAACTATGTACGGGATGTGTTGGTAAATGAGGTGATATATTCAAGGCGTGTGCTGCATTTTTATGTAAAATTTTATGTTTTTTATAATTTGAAGCATCGGCATATGATTTAGGACATAAATAACATTTATACGGTTTATCACCCGTATGAGTTCTTAAATGTTTATTAAGCGTAGATTTTTGTTTAAAATATTTACCACATATATTACATTGAAATTTATATTCAACTGGAATTTGTACTAAATTCTGCGTAGTAGAAGTTGACGGCGTATTTGAAGAAGTGTTTACAAATTGTGGCAAAGTTAATGGAGGTAAAATTTCTACACTGGTTATCAATGGTTTGGATGGAGGTGATTTAGGTTTTAATTGTTTAATGCTGGCTGTTGTAACCATTGAGGAATTAGAGGAAATCAATGTTTTAGAAGGCGTTGTTTGGTTTTTAACATTCGTAATACTGACTTTTGGAATTAATGAGGAGTCGGACATTTCTGTTCGTTTTATATCTGTTTTAAGTAAGGAATGTTTTGAGGAAATTTTCAATTTTAAAGGAGTTTTTCTTATCGTTAAATGTGGAGAAAAATTTGGTGAGGCTTTAAGGGGGGTAGTTGAATCTTTTAAGGTATTTGTGTGGTGGGTTTTCGATGATTTGGTTATTATTTTAATTGGCATATTTTTAAGTGAAGAATTTGTAAACAGATTCTTAACATTATTTAAATTAAATATTTTAACAGGTTTGGCTTTCATGTCTACCTTTGCAATGGCTTTGTTCATTTTAAATGGTGGCGAATTTGTTGAAGAATTTTCCATATCATTATTTGTTGAGGTATCTGTTATATTTGGAGTAAAAATATGAGCTCGATCTTGAGTAACGGGACATTTCATTAGCAACGTATTTGTAGCATTCTCTACATTTGATGATGTGTTTGTATAAGTTTCAATAGTTAACAACTCATTACAATTTGTGGTTTCCTTGTTGGGAAGAATATTTACAGCATTTTTCCAGATAGAGGGTAAATTTTGAATAAATGTTTGATTATTTAAAAATTCAGCAGAATACACTGAATTATTTTCATCGCTTTTTGCAGAATTTTGAACTCCAAAGTTTTCCATGTTTAGCTGATCATCTGTAGTTTTTAACAGCGGTACAGTTTTGAAAATTTTTAGAGCTGGTAACTTGTTAGGTGGGCTTTGGTCAGTTATAAAATTAACAATTTCACCATAATTTTCTGTCGCTATATTTGTATTCATAATATCTTCTTTTGATATTTGTATAGGTGGAGATATAAGACAAGATTCAGATTTAATAATACCATCTTCATGTGAAAATACTGTTACAGGATCGTGTGTAGAGTTATTCAAATACAATGTTGGTGCAAAAAAATTTGTAGTATTTTGAGAACTATTTGGTATATTATCTGAAAAGTATTTTAATTTTGGCATTTTCTTTGGATTGTTGGTATCAATTTCAGATAATTTTACGTTGGAATCTTTAAGATTTATTATTTTTATATTTGAATTGTAGTTTATGGCATTTTTAGTTTTTAAATAATCTTCTGAAAGTTTAACAATCTTAAACGGTTTCGTATTAATTTCGGGCAATTTTATAAATTGAAACTGTGTTGTGCCATGAGAAAATGAGTCATCAAATTGATTTAGTTGCGTATTATCATTTCCCTGGTTATTAAAGTCAATAAAATGTGAATTGGCATTAAATTTCAGAAGTGGAGAGTTTGTAAAAGACTTTTCTGTAGAAAATCTAAAGTTGTCTTCAATTTGTTTATTTGTAGACTCTGTAGAGTTATTTAAATTTGTCATATTTGAGCTGCTTATATTATAAAATGTATTATTAATTGTTGTGGAATGTAATGGTTTTTCAAATTCTTCATGAATTTGTAAAGTCTTTGTTAGTGGAGAGTTTACAAAGGTTTTTGTATTATTCGAAATTTGCATTGAATTGGTTGTATTAATATCGTTTTCCATAGAAATGATAGAATTTACATTATTTTTCGAATATGGAGAGTTTGTAGGGGAATTTAAATTTATCGAATTTATATTAATAAAATTTGATGAATTTGTAGAGTTTTTTAAATCTGGAAAAATTGAAAAATTATTATTTTTGATGCTAGTAGCATCAAATTCCTCATTATTTTGTTGTGAGCTAAAACATTCTTCAATTTTTTTAATTGACGTCTTTGGAAGTATTTTTAATGTTGTATTTCCTATTCGGAATGATCCAGATTCGGGTTCAGATTTTATTAATTTATCATTACAGAGTATCATTTCATCGAAATATTCAATTGTTGTTGGTTTTTTTAGGTTTTTAATTGTTTTTGGTGAGATTGTAATATTTGCAGAGTTTGTAGATTGTTTACACAAATCTGAATTTGTATTGTCTTTATCATATAGTTGCTTTTGACGATTGAAATCACCGACAACATTATTTGAATTATATTCAAGATTACAGGAATTATTAGAATTATTAGTATTCAATTTAGCAGACTTTATATTGTATTGTAAACTATCGAAATCTGGTAATGACATGTTAAATGATGTATTATCCATTTTTTCAGAATTTATAGTTGAAAACGATTTACAATATCTTTCAAAATCTTTTAAATTATAACTATTTTTCGCTTCATTCTCTGGGGATTTTGAATTTAATATATTTTCAGTTGTATGTAGGAGATTTTCTTTTTCTTCACTTTTTGTATGTATTTTTTCATGCTTTTTAAGATTAACTAAATTTCTAAAAGAAGCCTGACACATGGAACACTTTAAGAAGGACTTTGTTTGTGTATGTAATTTACGATGTTTTACCAAATTTGAACGATGTGCAAAGGAAATTGAACAAATCTATAAAAAAAAATTATACATTATATAATTTTAGTTAAAATCATCTAGAGAAATAATTTAAAAATTTATATAAATTTTAAATTTACCTGGCATTTATAAGGTTTTTCATTAGTATGAATTCTTTGGTGAATCATCATCTCATAGCGCAGCACAAATTTCTTTTTACAATAAGAACATTCATGATTTTTGTTATCCCCATGTTTTGCCATGTGGTAGTCAAGATTAAATTTGTACTAAAATAAAGAAAACATTTTTTTACCAATTTAAAAAATTATTTTAAAAATTTTATACATATTACAACAAAATAAAATACATATTACAACAAATTCTTATTACCAATCCAAAAAAACTATCAAATTTAAATGTTTGAAAACTCTCCAATCTATTCAATTGTAAAAAAGTATGAATATACTGACTGACCTACACCAAAATAAATACAAAAATATATCAATCCTGTTCTAAGAGAAATTATAATCTTATATTTTTTTTTATTAAAAATTGAGGAAGATTATGAAATTTATAAAATCAACGGCAAAAAGGTTGCTATTTCAACATTTCCCATAAACATTCGAAAAATTTGAAAAAAATCTCCAAAATATTCACTTATGTGTAACGCCAAAATAATGTGAATTTTTTTGGACCTGCCGTGATTTGAACCCAGGCCGTCAGATTGGCAGACGATTGATCTACCCACTGAGCTAACGACACATATAATACTTGGTGGCTAAACACATAAGTGAGTGAGAACAGCTGGACAACTACTGGCTGTGCTAAAATGCTAGTACCTATTGGCAAACAATTTTTTGGAACTAATATGCCAGCGTTGGGAGAGCAAAAAAAGTTGGTCTTGAAGGAGCTTTGCCACAAACAAAAAAATTGGTTTTATAAAATAAAAAAAATTTAAATTTAAAAAAATTTGTTGCTTGCAACCGGATTTGAACTCGGAACCTTCTGACTACAAACCTTTTTTAACGAAGCGTCAACATTTTTATAAAATCATTGGTCTACCAGTGAATTGATTTTTGTACCGCTGGAAATTTCTGGAGAACCACTGGTTGCAAACCTTTTGTAAAACACTTACTGGCAAAACGCTTTTTGCAAACGCTGGCAGCGTCCCAAATGAGTGATCTGCCAGTAATTTATTTTTAACACCGTGGTTACCCAGTGGCATGCCACTGCTTGATTTTTTGTACCACTGGCGATTTCTGACTGGGATTGTTTTCTATATGTTGTTTATACATGCATAGATGTCACTACAATGCTAGATCTGTCAAAAAAAAACAGAGTAGTATATCGGAAGATGACAAAGCAAATTGTGGTAAATTGTTTGTTGTTGTTTTTGTTTTTTTTATATTTTAAATGTTTAATAACGCTCCTAGACGAGAACAAGAAATTCTCATTGAGTTTGTAATTTAACTTAACAAATATTTCCAGAAATTCTAAAAACGTCGCGACCCCTTACGATTTCCTTAGGCAAGAATGAAATCCGGATAGGGACATGCCTTCAACAGATTATTTTCCACAATTTGTTAAAAACGTTTGGGATTTTAGCACATTTAAATCCTTTAATTAAATTAATGTATATCCCGGTAGAAATAAATTTAAAAAAAATTAATTTTATAAATTTTTTGCAATAATATAAAAAAAGAGTCGGAAGATCCATATTATTGTCTTCTTTAAATATTCTCTTTGGTATTAAAAAATGTAGTGAACACCACCAAAAATATCACTAACGTTGACCACGTTTTTAGCCTCGGAGCAAACCAGACTTATCTACATCCCACGTCATTATGAATTCACCTGGTTGAGTTGGCTCGGTTCCTGTGTCTGAACTTAGACGAGTTGCCGGTGCTACAACAACAATAACATTGACAACATTGGTTAAACACCGAAATAAATCAAATATCGATATCCTTAAAATACCGTTATCGAAATAAGTGAAATACCGTTATCTTTAAAATACCGTTACCGTAAATTTTGAATTCTCTGCTTTTGGTAATTTCACTTTATTATTGAGTATTTTAGATTCATTAAGTTGGTAATTTTCTTTTGCTATGATTTTCGTTTTTTTTTTGTAAAAAAAATTACGGTATGCATCGAAATAACAGACTATGGTTACCCTTAAAATACCTTTACCGAAATTACTGAAATACCATTAACCTTTAAATACCGTTACCGAAACAACCAAAATACCGCTAACCTTAAAATACCAATACGGAAATATTTGAAATGGTGTTACCATATATAAAATAAAATAGCGTTACCGATAACCGCATCGCTTCGGTTACCATGCATGAAAAATACGTGTACATTATTTTTTTTCTTCTATCACATATCAGAATCTTATTAAGATCGGAGAGCACCCATTGTGATAATATAAAAACTTTATAAAAACTATAAAAAAAACAAATTTTTTGTCTTCTCTCAAAAGATACATATTTTTTAAAAATACTCCTAAAAATCTGCATAAACTAAATGAAAATTCCTGCCCAGTACAGAATAAATTTCATAGGAATTTCATTATAAAATAATCTTGCTAAAGTCTCCACTTTTAAAAAATATTCCAATTTTAATCAATATAAGAAAAAGTACAACAAAAATGTCTTCTCTAAATGCACAACAAATTGAAAAAAGCTTCAACATAATATTTAATGATAAAATAATGCAAATTTCTTTATATTCGTCCTTATTATGGTTGTCGTAGTCAAATTTGCTCTAAAGTCGGAAAAACACAACTGTTCAACAATTTTACAACTGAATTTATCATAAATACGATCCGATAGTAAAAAATGCATAACCAGAGATTAATTTCTTTATAATTTTCAATTAAAAGAAAACCATATCGTATCGATTCGAAAATCTCGACAACCATAATCAGGCTGATTAATTCAACGTATTCGGCAAATTCTAATAAGTACCTTAAACTTGGCGATACAGTGACCACATGAATATGTTCTCTCTTGCAAGTGGGCTTGTTTGTAATGTCTTCTTACAGCAACATGTTCTGGAAATGATTTTTGGCAAATTTCACAATAATACAAAAATTTCTCTAAGGAAATATGTGACTGCTCTTCCTCAATACATTCAGTGGACTTTAATTGTGTTAGAGTTTCTAAATTATTTTGTATTTCATCTTTGTGGCTTTCCAAATGTTTGCGATATTCTTTTTCAAGACTAAATACTGATAAGCAAATAGTGCATTTAATACGACATTTAAAAGATATCTCATAATTTTCAGCTTCTATAAGATGACCTATCATATGCCCATTGGATAAACGTATTTCCGCAATTTTATGTAATAAAGCCATTGAAGTTGTACATGTTGATTGCATTTTATTAGAGATAATTTGTATTGGCCTTTTAGTTATGAAGAATTCATTATCTCGATAACGTTTTGGAGGACGTCTCAAACGTTTTCTGGGTGGATCATTTAAAGGTCCTGTTTTATTAACATCATCACAGCAAGTTTCATTTTTGGGTTTTGTTGCTTTTGCTGTTTTATTGTCAATTAATTCACTATTGTGAATTTCATTAAATTCTTCTACGACATTAATTTTCTGCTCCTCTTCACCAGATTTCCATTTTTCTTGGCCCTTTTTTATAATCTTCAACAATTTTGCAAAACTTTCTAGCTTTTCTCTACAATTATCACATATCCATACGAGTTCATTTTTGTTTTGGTTGCTCTTTAAAGAGTTTAATATGTTTAATCCAATGATTTTAAATGTTTTATAGAATAAATAAGGTTTACTGAAATGGTTCGAAAATTTATAAAAGTTTGTGCATCGATTAAAGTGGCCACACTAAGTTAAAGAGTGCAACTTTTTTTGTCGGTTACACCGCTTTAAAGTAGGCGAGTTTCAATAAGAATTTAATCCAAAAAGCCATTCCACGTGACCGTACTTAGGATGCTTCCTGCTCTGTGGCCGAAGCCGTATCCGCCAAAGATTTTCACCTCTGGGGTATGTTCAACACCGGCTTTGCTTAGTAAATCTTGGGTTTTTTGTTAGGGGGGGTCTATGATTTAACGACATAACGCTCACAAAGCTCTATGATTAACGACTTATATTAAAGCTCACAAAGCTTTAAATTTCAAATTCCGTTTAGTATTCAAAAAACTCTGGAATTGGCGAAACTTCTAAAGCAAAACAGTGAAAACCCCACTTTTAAAACGACATTATCATTATTATTAATGGTGAAATAAATTTTAATTCCAAATAAAAATTAAAAATTTTCCTTTTAATAAATCGAGCAGATTATCAAAATCATAAAATAAGTAATATTTAGAGCTCGGATGGTGAAACTTTGTGCATTTAAAAATTATATACATATTTCGAAGACTCCCATTCGGTGGATGCAATCCTATGAAGGTATACTTTATTAAGGGTTTGACGTCCCTGGATTCCATATTTGCATCTTTATAACATGGATGCAAAGGAATCGCTGGAATCACTCCAAGTCCATATGATGTGACCCTTGACTATATTTGTAAGACCAAGGAACATATAAACAAGGAAGTACAAACTGAATTTGAGTTTTTACAAACAACGTTCGCACGCCTCAAAAACGCCTCACAGTCAGTTTTTACTTCCTTGTTTATATGTTCCTTGGTAAGACTGTCCGTAAAAACACAATCAGCATCAGCCATCTCTAGAAATTTCTTTAAGAGCTCACAACTCTACAAATATACCGTATGATCCAAAGTTGATTTTAATATAATGCTTTTTACCGTTAGGTTAGTGACATTTATTACAAATCTTGTAGCTTCATTAATTTTCGAATGTTGATCCACTTTGAAGGCTGCTTGGCCGAAAAAAGTTTCAGTACTCAACTCAGCATTGGCGTATTAGCCGATGGATTAACTTTTATCAATTTCTGTGCCATTTCGTTAAATTTTAAAGCCCTTTTCATTAATATTGTTTACCTCATATCCTTCGAATTTTAGCAACCTTTCTGCAAGTATTTGTATCTGTCTGTTGTCGTCTGTCTCACAATTAGCCGATTTTTCTTCACTATTGATAAAATTAATATTTATCTCACCGCATAAACGACATTTATCCATAGTTTTTTAATTTCATGTACTACAAAATTAAATTTTTACTTAAGGACGAATACTTCCTCATTTTATATTTTTTGTAAACAAACCATACATCTGTTCATAAGTTGCCAACCATTTATAAGCGAAATTAGAGCTGCCAACTATAAAACATAGTAGTTAAATTTAAAAATCATAAATTTTGTGTTCGAGGAAGGTACCCCTAGGCGCAATTTCTGATATTAATGAAATTAGGATCAATTAAAATTGGTATCTGAAAAAATCATAAACACTGAAGGAATTCAAAGTTTAAGTGCTAACCTGGTATCGTAAACTAGGGTTATTTTTGAAGTTTAACCCTAGAAAGTTGTAAAATTTACAATAAATGCAAATTTACTACTAACGGCGGGTCTCGTACAAAGCTTTGAAAAATTAATTCCTTAATTCAATTTTTCAATTCTGAATTAAAAATTCGATGAATTAATTCACTAAGCACCATATATTGAATGGAATTAATTCATATTTGCTTTCGTTCGATTTATTTTGTTACGAATTAATTCAATTGCAATAGTTCTTTTTATTAAATCAAATGAATTAATTCATCGGTGAACGCGTTCAATTTTATATATCGAACGGAAAAAAGTGAATTAATTCCTTACTGAATTAATTCACTACTGAATTCGTTCAATTTCATTTTCGTTCAGTGAATTAAAAAAATAAAATTACGTTCAGTGAATTAAAAAAAATAAAATTACGTTCAGTGAATTAGAAAAAAAATAATAAGTTCACTGAATTGAAAAAAAAAAAAAAAATAAGTTCACTGAATTGAAAAAAAATAAAATAAGTTCACTGAATTCAAAGCCTGTTTTCTGCCGTTCAGTAAAAGAAAACAATAATGTACAAAGAAAATTTTTAAATAAGCAATTTTACAGCGTGTGCTAGTAAAAATAAACAAATTAGAAACCGGATGCTGTTTATCAACCTACATGATTAAAAAATAAAGCCTTTTACTATTAAAAATAAAAACTTTACAGATGTAGATAAATTTGGAAAAAATATAACTATTAATTTTTCAAACTAGTTATATTTTTTTTTCCAAATTTATCTATATCTGTAAAGTTTTTATTTTTGAATCATGTAGGTTGATAAACAGCATCCGGTTTCTAATTTGTTTATTTTTACTAGCACACGCTGTAAAATTGCTTATTTAAAAATTTTATTTATACATTATTGTGTTCTACTGAACGGCAGAAAACAGGCTTTGAATTCAGTGAACTTATTTTATTTTTTTTAATTCACTGAACGAAAATGAAATTGAACGAATTCAGCAGTGAATTAATTCAGTAAGGAATTAATTCACTTTTTTCCGTTCGATATATAAAATTGAACGCGTTCACCGATGAATTAATTCATTTGATTTAATAAAAAGAACTATTGCAATTGAATTAATTCTTTGAATTTGTTGTTTGATGACCGTGTTCAGTTGAACGAATTCAGTGAATTACTTAAGAAAAGGAATTTATTCAATTCAAGAGAAAATTGAATTCGATTGGTAGTGAATTCATTCAAAAAGGAATTAATTCTTCAAAGCTCTGGTCTCATACTAAAAGGATAACTATAAGTTTACTGAACAAAAGCAAATGCCAAAAATATATAAAATAACAAGTTTTTGGGTTCAATAATATTTAACTCCTAACGGTAGTCTCATACTGCAATGTGTTTTGCAGCCATTGCTGCTTTTTTTTTTTGGCAAATATCAGACAAATATTTACGAATTTTCAAAAGAAGATAAGAAAACTTTTTCGGCATTTTTGGCTTGAGCTCACACTACAATACTACATCGGAATAGCTACCCAATTTATCTTAAAAGCTAGACTGATGGTTACGGAATGGGCCCCTTATGCAAGGTTGCCAATTTAGCCATTTTCCGGCTAAATCTAGCCATTTCAATTTCATCTAGCCATATACAAAATGGCTAGATTGGATCTAGTCGGAAGAATTAGCCATTTTATTTTGCCTAGCCATTTTTTCTTTTAATTTTGTACAGTTAATTTCATACAAAAGTGCTTGAATTTTTATGATTTTCAAAATTTTAGTGCAAAATTTTCAATTTTTGAAACTTTTATTTGGGTTCACAGCACATGTAATTTTTACATTCGATTTAAAATCATGTTTTTTTGTAAAATTTGAATGAAAATATTTTAGAAATTCGGAAAACATTAAAATTTAATGTCCACTTTCATGAAATTCGTGTAAGAACTCTTAATTATCAGTGATTTTAATTAAAATGATTGATTTTTAGCATTATTTCCAATTTTAGCCATTTCTAGCATTTTCCCCCTTAATCCAGCCAATTTTTCAGTTGAAGTGTTGGGAACCTTGCCCCTGTGTACTGATAAGTATGTCAGACAAAGTGTCAAAAGACTTGTAATAGTGTTACCAACAAAGCGAGTTTTGGCTACGACAAAAAGATCATTAATATCGCTAGCGGGTTTTTTTCAATATTATTTTAATAAATTGATAGTTTCAAAGAAAAAATAGGACTGCTTAAATAAATTTTTAAAATTCTACATGACAAATTAAATTAAAGGTTGGATTTTGCCAGAGATTAGTAAACAAAATTTTTTTAAATCTTATTATTTTAATTGGTAACTAAAATAGAAAATAAAGTGTGATAAAGCTTTTTTAGAAATTTTTATAGTCAGATTTCTTGAAATCTTTAAGTTAAGCAGCGTAAATAGTAAACAACTTTTCTGTGCAAATGTAAAAGAACTATAAAATGTGCATGAGTTTAAAGCCGCGAATACATTAAGGAACATTCGTGAAATATTCCCATTTCTTGTGAATGTGTGTGTGTGTGAGTGTTGACATCGTGCAATTCGTGTTTACAAAATTTTTTGATATTTTTTGTTCCCTACTCAATGTTCCTTAATGTATTCGCCGCTTAAAAAACTGTTTTCTTCATGAAAAATCTGTTGAGCAGCCCCAAAACAATCAATTAAACTGGTGAAATGGCCACACTGGTTCTGATGTGTCAAAAATTTTACAACGTCAGATAAAAAAGATAGGAAGACAAAAAGAAAATCCAGAAGAACTAGTGAAAAAATATTTTACTGGTTTTAATATACGTAGAAAAGGAGGTGATAAATATATAATAAAAAAAAGAAGTTATTTAAGTGCAAATACTAAAAAAAGAATAAAAAAAATAATTAGTTACAAGAAATATATTAAAAGTTGGCAAAAAAATACAGTGAAAACTATAAGATAATCCAAACGAAAAAATGGTGAGTTGTAGAAAAAAAAACAATGCATATGTATATAAAGAACTTGGAAATTAAGAAAATTCCTGTGCTTCCACAATTGATGATGCAGCAGAATAATAAGCTAATGAAATTACAAAATTGATTTTTTTATTTAAATATGTACTTAAAGAAACCATGCAAAATTTTCTTTAATATTTTAGAGTTTTGCGGAAAAAATTACCAATTTAATGGCCAGGCCAAATCAGCAACCTGGCCCAGCCGATGATCAACCCTGGTATTTAAAATATGGTGTAAGATTTTTAGGAATCACAGGAGCATTCTGTAAGTTTAATTTTTTTTTGTACAATTTTATAGAATATTCTTAAAACTCTTAATTTGCCAAAATTTTTTATTTTTTTGTTGGTTATTTTAATGATTTGATCGATTTTTTGTGTACCTTTTTTTGCCATCGTCTTCCTCAACTGTTCTGACTGTCTTATCTGTATTCATGATTGCCATGTTGTGTGTATTTTACTAGCAGTTTAAGTAACTGTGAGTGGGTGGATGGGTTTTGGGTGTTATGTTTTTGGGGGTTTTATGTTGGGATGTTTTTTGATGGTGTTGTTTCAGCAGTTGTTGCTATTTTGAGGTAGTTTTTTCAATTCTTTTTAATGCTTGACATTGATACATACAAAAAGCCCCTTCATACAAAAACTATATCCAAACATGTATGTACATACATTTCGATTTCTCAATCCAAATTTGTTACAAAAATATGGGTTAAATTGTTGTTACTATTAACCTTTTATTATCATCTTCATCTACTTTATCTCCTCTCTATTATATGCAAATATTTTTTTTAGTTTGTTTTCAATTTCAAGTTTTAATTTGATCCATTTCAATTATATAATAATTGTAACTATGTTAATTTCTTGCTATTATTCATCACTTAAATCTATTTTTAATTAATCTCTATATAAGAAGATTTATTTATTTTGTTTGTTAATTTAGTATTCCCTCTATACGTATCATGTTACTGTGAGTAAATGCATCAATGCTTTTTGCGGTTTTATTGGTATATTCAAAACGAAATACTACATCAACATAGATATGATGATGATAGAGAGGCTAACGCTACGTTACAATGCCAATTTTTTGTTTATGTGTAAAAATTGCAGCAAAGCCAAATGAATTAATTTTTTTTGTTAATTTATATTTTTTTGGAGACCCCATTCCGGAGGATAATTAAAAAGTACAATGTCTTAACATGGACCGATTCTTAAAAAAATCAGTAGGGTTTGTCCTGGCTTGAATAAATGATTCAAAGTTTTATTTTTGACAAAGTGCTTCCGAGTGATTGGTATACTAAAAATTATATTTTTGGGACTCAAAATCCTTTCTGCCACATTCTCATGACATTGACATTTTTTGATCAGCCATATTTGGGCCTTATGAATTATCTACAGATATAAAATTATGTTTCCATATTTGTTGAATAAAATATTTTTTTTTATTATATGAAACTCCTCACTTTTAAGTGACAAAATCGATATTTCTTGAAGGGGTATTTTACGAAACATATAAATGATTATTTAAATTTCATACCCGTGGCCAGTGAGAAGTCCCAACTAAGTAAATCTTTGTTTCTTAGATAAATGAATAAAAAACCAAGAGGTTATTAGCAGGGCAGCGACTTTCATGCACTTAAAAATTTAAAATATGCGCTTAAAATATGCAGTAAAAAATGCACTTAAATATGCACATAAATGGAAATATGCACTAAAAACCAAAAAATATGCACAAAATATCCAAAAATTAATGATTAAAACCAAAAAATTAACTTTAAATTTATCCATTTTTAAAAATCATATTTATTACTCGAGTTTGGTTAAAAAAATAAAAATCATAAAATATGCACTTAAATGCAAATATGCAAAAATATGCATTTATAACCAAATATGCAAAAATATGCAACAACAAATCGATGCTATTTTGTTGCAAATTCTTTGATTCGGAAAAGTATTTGGTCAAAATCAAATTTGGATTAACGACTACAAACATGCATTTACATGAAAGTCACTGCCCTGTTTATGAGTAATGTTTATTCGAATTAGGCGGTTAATCGGCTGTCAACTGAAAAATCACTTAAGTCGAATAACCGGTTATTCGGGTCGATTAATCGAGAAAATTGCCGATTAATCGTTTGATCCACAATAAATGTATTTCTTTGGTTTTTTTTCTCAATAAAAGAAGCTGCCTTTCAGGCTCGGATACAAGTTGTTGCTCGGATACAAGTCATTCTTTCATCCACTTTGGTTGTTCTTTCTGGCCACAGTAAATGCACAAAAAATAAAAAAAAAATCCAAATCTTCAAAAAGTATGATTTTTTTTAATAAAGAAGATTTTTTTAATGTTTTTTTTTGTTTTCTGACAAATTTTAAACCGAACACACAGACATTTTTTCTTAAATATATTGCAAACAATACATATGTATGTATGTATGTATATTTAGGAAACCAAATGAAAAAATTGTAAAATTTTTAAAGTTGTTTCTAGAAAATTTAAATATTTTGTGGATAATTAGAACATTTTAAATTAATTTTCCCCCTTTTAATACGAACCTCGCTTACAACGAACTAAATTGTCTAGTCCCCAGGAGTTCGTCTTAAACGAGTTCTACTGTAGTTATTTTCACCTCAGAATTGAATCTACCAAGATCGGCAGAAAAATTGCCTAAAACCTCTCGTAGTAGATACCTTAGGTTATAATTGAATAGATCACTTCCTAAAAAGAACCCACAATGATAAGCAAAGACAATGTCCAGGCCTCGATATCAAATCGACAGTTTGGACAGAGTGTTGCAAATATAATGTTGGATGTATGCCACTTGCGAGAATTATAATTTTTATTTTTTAATGCTATTTAATGAAACAATGTTACTTTTTCTTTAAGAAATTAATGTTTATTTTAATTTATTTTGGAAAATAAGACTAATTTTCTATATAATGTTGTTTTTAACAAATATTCCTTTTATTCTTAACAATTTTTTGGATTTTGTTTTGTAACAATTATACACATATTCTCCTAGCGTTGTCATATAACGACAAGCAATAACTCGGGATCTGTAAACGATAAAATAATTTCAACTTCAGTTTTGTTTTCCCAGGGCCCTTAGTAGTAAATAGTGAATTCTTTCTTTCATGAATTCATTCATAATTAGTGTCGGATGTCAATGAAATTAATAGGTACACAAATGGTTCAAAATTATTGTTATAGGAATAAAAACAGGAAGATGTACTGGTACTATAGAAATTTACCACACTAGTTTCGGTGTGACTATTTTGTACCAGTACTGTACCAGTTTATTCAATTCAGAGTAAAAAAAAATTTTAGTGTTTATTTGCATACTCTGATTTTCTATTAGATACATATTTGTTTCACATTCAATATAAATAGATCATCATCAATTATTAACCCATAAAGGCACAGGATACTGGTCTTATCGAATTTATTAATTTTTTTCTTTATTCTTCAATTACATAACCGAGCCCAAAGGGCCATATATGGTTAAGAAATAACTACTACTTTTTATTCTCCGTAATTTACTTGTAATTTAATTTGAAAATAATTTAAAAGAAAATTTGATAATTAATATAAGATCTCAAATCGAACGGAAAACATTCATTTATTTTTTAAATATTTTTATAAAAAAGAATATTTTTTAAAATTGGTTCAAGTACTTTTTTCAAAAATAAAAAAAAAATCATTTTATCGGGTGGTCTTTATTATCATACAAAAAAAAAATATTTTCTACCTTGGAACAAAAAATTTTATTTAAAAATCAGCTCTAGAACCTGTTCGACGGAACAGTTGGTAAAAACCTATTCTAGAACAGATTCATAGGCAACCAGTTCAAAAAGATTTTGCTGGGTAAGACTTGGCAAAATATTATTATTAGTTTAAAATTTGCGGCAGTTTAAAAATAAAGCATTTTCCATACTTTTGTTAAAAGGCTGAATTTTAAAAGCACTGGCTAAATATTGAATTATTTTATTTAAAGTACTGGCAATATAATAAATCCCAGCGTTGTGTCAACGTTGGCATCAATTCAACACCAGCACTGTAAAAGTTAAAAATCCGACACATCGCTAGTACATGTACTACCGTCTCCAACGCCGAGCCAACACTGTACCGTTCGTATTTTTCTACCTGGGTGGGTATCGTTAGCCTTTTATCAGGGGTATGGCATCACCAAAAAAATAAGTTATAAAAAAATCGTTATCACTAGATGGTACTTTGTAAAAAAAATTGTCAATTTTCTTTTTTTATTTAAATTTAAATAATACAAACAACAAAGGAAAAAATACAAACAAATATTTCAAGTTTTATTATTTGAATATTTTCCGCGTTTGTTTTTTTCTTATTTTGAGCAGTTTTTGAGTTTTTAAACATAGGCTCAGCTGATACTAAACTGATACTAAATAGTTGCTAAGGTAATACTAAATTTCAGCACCCTCTATCGGTAAGTAGTGTAAGTTTTGATTTCCTATCTCTATAATTAATAGTCTCTGCCTTTTATTTGTCTGTTGTCAAACATTTTTATAAACAAAATTTGTAAATAATCATTCTTCAAGAAATTAATTACCCCCAAAACAATATAGGTACTCATTACAAAATGCACAATTTTGTAATGAATTATTGTTAAAACACAAAAAGCCGGCAATATATGAAAAGTTTATTAAACTCACCAACGTCATATTGATACAGAAAAAGAAGCAAAACAGGCAATCACATGGAACCGGTTTCATGACACAGTCAATAGTCAGTCACCGCCATAATCATCATGACTTAAAAAGCATGCGAACCATCAACAATACTATGGCAACAAAATGCGTTTATTACAATATACAGTACAAGACTCTAAACAGAGTCTTTAACAACAAACAGTTATTTAGAGATACGATTAGAAATTTTTACTTAAAAAAATTAGTGAATTATTTATGGTTATTTTAAAAACGGTTTGTTTGTTGTAATTCGATTGTCTGTATTCTTTTTTGTTTAGATCATAAAATTTTATACGTTAAACTCAAAAATGATAATTGATAAGCTTTGGAAAATATATAGGTCCATTCATATTTCATTTGATTTCCAAACTTTTACTTTTGTGTTTAAGGGGAGGAAGCAATTATGTTTTGTAGCTATCTTGAGTTTAAAATAAAACATATGTATTTTGAGTTTATGACATTTTTTTTAAAAAAGATAAGAGCATTCTAACATCATATAATATATGAACAAAAACATTTAAAGATGTATGACATTTTTTTGCTAAAGCTATCAAGGTTGTACTCAAACTAGATTATGGGATATAATTAAAGATTTCTATTGTTTTAATGAGAGTTTATTGAAATTGAGGGTGTTTTAGTTGGTATTTTTTTCATTAGAAGATTTGTCTGCATAAAAATTTATAGATTAGGATCATGACTGTATTAAAAAAATATCTACCACAGAGTTCTTCAATTAAACTATTAAATATGCGTATGATTTAATTTTCTATTGAACTATTAAAGACATTCGATTGACGGCCAATTTCATAGTCAGAATTTAGAACGATTTTTTTCTTCTAATATTTAACTTAAGTCTGAAATATTAAAATTTCTTACTTATTTATTTATTTATTATTCAAATAAACCAACTGAGCCCTTAGGGCCATATATAGTTGGTAGACTAACAAAAACAGGTTATTTTATAATATTTCTTAAAACTATAGTCTTAAAAATTAATTAAATTTGTATATAAGAACATTTGAAAGAGACTACAAGATAAAACAATTTGTAATAAAAATTTGTTTTACTTACAAAAAATATAAAAGTAACAATAATGTGGCAAAAATATATATGACAAAAAATATTGCGTTATAAAATTAATTAAAAAATAGAAATAATATGGCAGAAATAAAAAAAATATATGATAAATTGTATTGCGTTCTAAACTTAGAGGAATTTAAACACCCCATTACTTGAACAAAACAAGAAATGATGTAAATATGCAAGAGTAAAATCAAATTAAAGAAAAAAAACAAAGATTTGGCCACTTAAATGTCATGGACAGAAGCATATTCTACAAGTTTACTCTTGAATGTTTTCAAAGATAGATCAAAGGATCTAAGGGGACGGGGTAAATGGTTCCAAACCTTTGCAACACGAACATGAAAAGATCGTTCATGAATAACGTAATTTCTGGTCGGATACAGAAGTTGAGGGTTCCTGTCAGCGTTCAATAATACAAAATGTCTGTGTATATATTCGGGACAATCAGTGAGCATTACCTTATGATAGAATAATAGCAATCGGATTTGCACAAAACTTTTAAAACTGCATCCCAAAAAATCGGAAATATACCTCGACACATGATCATGTGGTTTTAAATTGTAAACAAAGCGTATTATTTTATTAAAAAGCAATCTACACCTATTGAAGTCCTCAAGACTACATCCAGAGTAAACTTCAATACAGTATAACAAGTTGGACATTAATAATGCGTGTGCTATACGTTTTTTAATAGAAAGAGGTAAATAAAGATTCAAGGAATATAGCCTACGCAAAGTAAAATTTATTTTAGAACTTAACCAGCTTATATGTTGACCAAATTACTATTATTACTACTTATTATTATTATTACTTATATAATATTTAAGACAAAAATCGTTCTTAGTTCTGACTAGGGATGCCAATGCCGAAATCCCGAGTCCCAAAAGCCCGGGATTTTTACAATTGCAAAAATATATGGTAATTTGTACAAAATTGCAACCCTGTTGATATTTTTCAACCGTTTTTGTTAAATATAATTTTATATAAATCTATATTGTGCAGTATTTCACATAATATTCCGAAAATCATCGATTAAAATTCAGAATAAAAAGTTGTATGAATGGGGGAAATGTTTTAGTTGATCTGTTATTTAAGTAAATGAATGTTATTTTAGTTTGACTCTAGATCATAAATTAATATCACTTTCTGTTTAAATTATTTTCAAATCAAAGAAAGATGATACAATTTTTACAAGTAAATTACAAAGAATAAAAAAATTTTTTTTTTTAAAGAATTCGATAAGACCAGCAAGGCAGAATGCGCATTTTTGGCTTTCGCTACAAAGCCATCATCAGTGCCTTTCGCCTTTGAGTTTGTATTTCAGAATTTTTCATTTGAATTTCTGCACTGTATGTGGAAAACAATTCCAAAATTTTGAAACTATATGAAAATTCTAGAATTTAGATTAAAATGATATAGGAATAGCGAATATAAAATTATTATAAACAAAAAGCGCAAACAATATATCGGCGGAGTTAAATTCTTAGTTCTTGAATTTTTTTAATTCTTTCGTTCATTAGAAATAAACAGAATTATTTAACAAATCGTGTAAAAGAGTTATATTTTATAGTGCTTATGCATAATAATTTAAAAACTTTAGAACATGTTTGTTTTATAAGTCAACTATATATTTTAAAAGTGATTATGCATATGACCCTATATTTTTTATATAAATTTTAATGTGTAAAATCATAAATGCTTAATAAAGTTATAGGAGGCTTATGAAACAAATTTTTTATGAAAATTTATAATTTATAAAGAATTTTTAATTTTGAAATCCCGAATCCCGGGTTTTTAAAATCCAATCCCGATTGGCATCCCTTAGTTCTGACTATAGAACTGGCCCTAAGATTTCTAATGAACTTTAGGCAGTTCACTATTGAGCGCTTTTTGAACTATTTCTATGTAAATATTGGACATTTTACGACGACTTTTTCCTAAAAGTTTTTTACATTAATTTTAATTTTTGCATTAAAAACACAAAAATTGTTTTTCGGACTTTCTGTTGTTTCATATATTTACCCTATAAACATTTTCACTGGAATTCAAGTTGAAATCAAGTTCGATTCCAGCCCTGTTTTCCAGTTTCAAGGCTTGAATTCAACTTTTATTACATTTTATTTCAATAGCATACTCCAGCAAAAGGGAAACAAAAATTCAAGTTTGAAATATTTTTGTTAAAAAAACAAGTGCTAGAATTTGAAATATACTTTACTTCAAGCAAAATTTAAAGCACTTGAATTTTTAAAACCTATGTGCTTATTGGGTAGTTAGAATCAGAGACCCAAAATAAATGTTATATTTCTTAAAAAGTCAACACCCAAATTTATTTAATTATAATATTTCAATAATGCACTATATTTTATAAATCATATTGCACAAAAAAATCACAAAGTTTGGCAAAGATTTTAATTTTTCAATTTTTATATTTTACTCTATCTTTTTATAAAAGTTACAGAATGATTTTTTTGGAAAAATTAAGCACCAACTTTTTTATTTGATAATAAAATTAAAAATTAAAAATTGACCTAAATTGAATGCCGGAAGTTGCTGGAATATAAATATTTACTCACTTTAAATCACTGTTCAATCTTTTATTAAAGGCTGAGTTACCCAACCGTAAACGTATCTGTAACAAATAAGCTGTTTCGAAACCACAAGAAGAAATGTATACGAATGGTTACTAACACGTAAATGTAAACGTACTTGCCGGATCATTCTGTTGAAATCAGAATTTCTTATCCGGCATCGAAACAGCTGAATGATTTTAGTCGGAAAAAATATAAAATGAATAAAGAAAATTGATTCAAACAATAAATAAGGAATAAAAATTAACAAATAAATGGAAAAATTTAGAATAAAATATAAAACCACATGAAATAGATGCTAAATATTAATGTCGTTTACGGTAATCTATAAGTGTACTTTAATACATCATTACATTGCCGTAGTACAGTAACAGTGATGTAACTGTACTACGGCAATGTACAGTTACATCACATTTACGTTTACGGTCCCATAATCCGCCCTTAACACTAGTTGACATCATCAGGATATTATAATTATTGAATTCATTGGTTCTATGGCTTTTGATTTATATTCTTAATTGTTATTTTTTGATAAAGAAAAAAAAAAAAATCACAAAATAACTTTTATTATTTTTGAAAAAAATAAAAATAATGTTTGGGTTGTTTTTGTTTGAATCAAAAATAAAAATCAAACAGAGCAAATAAACAGAAAATTAAAAATATTCAAACAAGAAATAATTGTAAAACAATCAGTTTTTTGAATAAAAGTTATAACTGTTACGTCCCTGGTTAGAATGTTGTTCTACCTCAAGTCCAACTTCTAATATGATATTGTCATATTACATTTTATTTGTTAAAGGTTGACCATTTTCATGATAGACAATACAATTGTTTTGTGGGCATCACCCCAACTCATCAGTTGTCCGCAATAAGAAAATGATGATTGAAATACACAAACCGAGACATTACATATGGTACAAAAATTCAACGGGACGAGAATTTTGTACTTTTGTATATGAACTGTCTGATTTGGTAAAACCAGTCATACATCAACACTTTTTGAAAAGCAACATTTTACATAAAATTACCCTTTGGGTACTATTTTTCATCTCTATTTCAACCATTTAAAAAGATTAATAACCCTGGGTCTACAATTTAGCCAATGTTTCAAAATTTTTTGTTTACTCGAGGACTTTAACCCTTTGTACAAATAACCCCACTTTTAAACCTTTAAACGCGTAAAAATTGGAAACTAACAAATATTGTCAAGCAAATTTTAGAGTTATCTATTTGTTAAATGTATTTATTAAATGTTCTGAAAAATAAATATAGAAAAAGTTTTATGAAGTAATTGTCATTTCTGTTAAGTTTTATAATTCCGTTTGCAGAACCCAATTCTGTTTTCCAATTTGGAGAAAAATTGAGCAGAATTTCGAGCAAAGTTAACAAACGGTAAGTCAATTGTGGTTACAGCTTAAGGGTTCCAGAAATTGATTTATAAAAATATTTTACTGATGGAAATCTACGGTTTATAAAAATCTTTTAATGATAGAAATCTATGATTAAAAAAAATCTTATTGATAGAATTTTTTTTTATCGATAAAAAGCTTTTATGGTTTTAATAAAAATTCCCTTTGATAGAAAACGTTGATAAAAATTGATAGAACGTTTTGCAACTGTAATTGATGTTTTCTGAATTTCAGTTGATATTTTCTGAATTTCAAATGATATTTTCTGAATTTTAAATGATATTTTCTGAATTTCAAATGATATTTTCCGAATTTTAATTGCTATTTTCTGAATTTCAAATGATATTTTCTGAATTTCATTTGATATTTTCTGAATTTCAAATGACGGTTTCTGAATTTCTATTGATCTTTTCTGAATTTTAAATGACAATTTCTAAATTTCAATTGATATTTTCTGAACTGATTGATATTTTCTGAATTTCAATTCATATTTTCTGAATTTCAAATGATATTTTCTGAATTTCAAATGATATTTTCTGAATTTCAATTGACATTTTCTGAATTTCAAATGATATTTTCTGAATTTCAACTGATATTTTTTGTATTTCAAATGACGGTTACTGAATTTCAATTGATATTTTCTGAATTTCAAATGACGATTTCTGAATTTCAATTGATATTTTCTGAATTTCAATTGATATTTTCTGAATTTCAATTGATGTTTTCTGAATAATAATTGATATTTTCTGAATTTCAAATGATATTTTCTGAATTTCAATTGATATTTTCTAAATTTCAAATGATATTTTCTGAATTTCAATTGATATTTTTTGAATTTCAAATGGAAAATCTGAATTTCAATTGATGTTTTCTGAATTTCAAATGGAAATTCTGAATTTCAATTGATGTTTTCTGAATTTCAAATGGAAATTCTGAATTTCAATTCATATTTTCTGAATTTCAAATGGAAATTCTGAATTTCAATTGATGTTTTCTGAATTTCAAATGGAAATTCTGAATTTCAATTCATATTTTCTGAATTACAATTGCAAAAGGTGTAGAATTGAAAAAAAATAAATTTTTATTGATACAAATCTTGATTTGATAGATATCTTTTATTGAGAGAAAAAGATTGATAAAAACTTTTTATCGATAAAAATCTTTTAATGAAATAATCTATATTATTGATAAAAATCTACGAATAAGACAAATTTGTTAATGATTGAAATTTACTGTTGATAATATATAATCGTTTATTAATCAATTGATAATAATCTTAATTTGATATAAATAGTTAATAGACTTGGTAGTAATCTATGTTTAAATACCTTTTAATCTAACGAATTACTTATAGACAATTTGATCTTCTGAATACTAATTTGTGTCCTTTTTCCAGTTTGTATATTATTTGGTCTCTTCAATACCTTAAGTTTATTATTGTTGGATGTGTCATGTTTAATTGGTGGCATTCTACAAATATTAATTGGATTTCTGGTGCTGGCATTAGAAGCTCCCTGTTGTTTCTTCTGCATAGATTATGTTTCGCAAATGGCCGACATGGCTGATGCTAGACCCATGTGGAATAGGGCTGCCATCTATTGCGCGTAAGTATAATATTGAAATTAAGTTATTTTAGATTATTAAAATGTAACATAATTTGTTCAATTCTTTTTACAGCCTCTCGATAATCCCTATATTTTTGTGTTTTGGTTTAGGCAGTTTATTCCCAAGTGCTTTAGTATTTGGTTGTGGTGTTATATATGGCATGATGTCATTAGGCAAAAAGTAAGTAAACGTTTTATTTTTATATTTAAATAGTTTAAGAAAAAGTTATAAATGAATACAAAATTCATGAAAAACCTTGTTGACAGCCAGGAAATTAAAGATGTTTTGTTGTTATTCCTGTTTTTTCTCTCTTTCCTTAACCTTTGCTTACAAATTGATGCTAAAAAAACTAAAATCCTAAAATTAATCAATATAAAATTTGTTTTTTGAATTTACAAATTTAATTATAATTAAATATAAAACTAAAAATACGTGTGACACAATAAAGAGCTTCACGTGAAGATATGGCTGCTGCTGCCACATCACCCACACAAATGCAGCCCGGTGGTGAGGGACAAATGCAAATGGGCACTGATCAACATATTACATTAATGGAAGATCCTGATGTTTGGCGCCCAACATAAATTCATTAATACTAAAATAACAAAACACAAAATAATTTCAAACCCGATTTCCAAATAACATATTTAAAATATAACACACCACTAAACAAACCGTTACTAACAAAAACAATAACTACACTTTTAAAAATCATTATAAATTTCAACAAAACAAACAAAAAAATGTTAAATATTGTATTAAATAATTGCAACAACAAAAGATAACATAAAGTTTTTAACAACATAATTGAATTATAAAGCCGTTACAAAAAAATGAAGAAGAAGAAGAAAAAAAAACAAAAAAACCCCACCAAAAAAAAAATTAAATTTCAAGAAAATTTACTCCAAATGAAACAAAACAAAAATTGATCTCAAAAACAAGCTTAAACATACAAAATATATTTTTGGATTCCATTACGAAAAATAAACACACACAAATTAAAACATTATTTTGCTTCCATAAGATTAAAAAAAAAAAAAAACAAAATAGAAGGTACCTTTGGAAAAAAATACGAAATAAATTTGTATATTAAAACTAAAATTTTCTGAATTTTAAAAGGGAAGGACCATTTAAAAAACTACGATTGATTGAAATCTTCAATTGATAAAGCTAATATTTAATGACCAAATTTCTATAATTAAAAATCTTTAATTAATAAAATTGTATGTCATTAATAAATAAAACTTTATTGATGCAAATATATGCTACTATTGACAGTAATCTACTACTGATAACCAAATCTTTGATGAATAGAAATCTATGATTGCTAGAAATCTTAACTAGAAATTTATTTTGATAAAAATCTTTAATTCACAGAAATCTTCTGTTAATAGAAATGTATGATTAATAAAAATCTATAATTGATAGAAATCTGTTTATGACAAAAGCTCAATTTGATAATAATCGAATTATAAAAAATATTAAAACAATCAAAAGTTTGTAGTACAGTCGAAAAAAAAGTCAGTCAAGTCAACAAAAAATGTTGCTGTGTTAGCAAATTTTTAGTCAGGATCGTGCTTCCAAAAAAGTTGGTAATTTCAGCAAAAGGTGTTTGCTGAAAATCAGCGATCGGATTTTTACCAAAAAATAGTAATCTCAGCAAAAGTTTTGCTAAAACTTAGTCGATTGCAAATGAAAAAAATCCTTGCTAAAAACACTAAACTTTTTGCTGAATATTAGTGGACTGAAAAAATTTCAAAATATTTGTAGAGAAATTTTACTTTAGTTAATTTATTTGCTGAAAATTTAATTATAGAAATTGTGTAGAGTTTTTTTTAATTATCATTTCCGTTGTCTGTACTACATCCAGACAAGCTGCGACATCTACATTTTGTCTATCTGGTTGTCGTCCACGCTATAAATGCGGTTATCAGCACAATTTTTGTTGCAAAATAAATTAGTAAAACATTATTTCAAAATTAGTTTAGTGCTAAAAAAATATAACTAAATTTTTGCTGAAATCGGAATTTGAGCAAAAAAATTGCTGAAGCAAGTACACTTGATATACTAAACGTTTTACTAATTTTTCTACTAGCTTATTTTTTTGAGTGTACTAACTGAGACTTTAACTGACACATTTTTTGTTGTTTCACATATAAAATTTGAGTTTGAATTTTGGTTCAGTTTTAACTAGTCTGGCTTAAATGTATAAAACTGTACAATAGTGGCCTGAGTTTTTGCTCTTGCGAATTTCTCGTCGAACGAGCACTCAGACGACGCATATTGAAGAGATTATGATTATGAGAAAATAATGAAGAAATTTTCAAGGTTACTTGGGTATAAAGGGGTTTCCAATAGGGACGGGTATGTGTTAAGCCCAAATTTGTTTGGAAGTATCGTAAAAAAAGTAACGTATCATTCACATAATGAATAAAAAGAGTATAAAAAATAAAAATATTGTATTTTTTTATCTTTTTCTTGTGCATAGAATTAAATGTCAAGTAATAAAATAGAAAATTTCTATTTTCAACAGAACTTTTTTACGATTTTACTTGACAAAAGTTTCAATGCATAGAAAAAAGATAAAAATATATTTCTATATTATTTTAACACATTGAATTGATTACAGATACGTTTTTTTACTTTACGATTAATGAAGCCTTTAAAATTAAACAACTTGCCTGTAATATATAAACAAACCGTTTGTTTTGTTTGAAATTTCTCTCGCTGGGTGACGCGCATCCGATAGGTCCAATTTTCGATGACTCTGGCGCACAGATCGGGCTGAATTTGAGTTATGGCACGTGTTATTTTGATTTTGCACGTGTCATGTAGATTTTGGGTCGTTTGTGGCTTATTGACATAGAAAAAGTCTAACGGGGTCAAATTGCGCGCGTCATTCCCACACGAGAATAAAGTTTTATTATTTGCACGTGTTGCTGTATGCTGTAAATTGCCATGGTGATTTCTCTTTACTGTGTGACAAATAGATAACAGGAAAATAAACAAAAGATAAAACAAAAATCTACCATCCCTATTACTTGACTAGCAGCGGTTGAAATTGTCAAAACTGGTTGTTTTTTTACAAAAACTTTGAAAATGTTGAGCATATTATGGGAAAAAACTGCATCTAAAATTTTTTTTCGTATAATTAGCTTGCAATATGCATTGTTTGAGTGTTATAAGGTCACTTTTCCATAATTTAGGAAAATGTATAAACGTTAAAAAAATAATATTTTGTGATCTTAACAAGAAGCAAGACGTTAGAAATTTGCGATTGATTTAAAATTACTTTCTCTTCCTTAAAATTCAGAATATTTTTGTTTTACTTTGTACATAATTTTTTTTTTTTTTTTAATTGCATTTTATTCTTCTCAATACTAAAAAAAAATACTCATACTTTATTGCTACTTTTTATGTAGTAATAAATAATTTATAAATAAAAGTTTATTGCTAAAAAAATGTTACTTAAATGTAGTAAATATAATAAATTAAACATAAATAAAATGTTTTGCTCATTGTTATAAAGTTAAAAAAAGAATATATATTAATAATTTGATTTTTACTTTAAATTTTAAAATATATATTTTCAAAATTTTGACCTTAATTTTCTTAGGTTGCCTTTAATAATTATTATCAAGTACCTAAACTAAAAAAGGCCTTTAATTTTAATTACTCATATAAATAAACATTTGCTTGTGATTACCCAAATGCTATTATTTTATAATTCAATTTCTAAAAAAATAAAAGAAATTAATTGTGCATCGCGAATTATATGTTGATTTATTTGATTCGCGAGAATTAAAAATTTTTTTTATTCCGATTTTAAAAATTTTTTTTTATGATTTGCGAATTGATTTTAGTCCATAATATGGCTGTAAGAAATAAACTTTCATTAAATCTATAAATTTAATTTTAAATATAAAAATAAATTTTCTCCTAATAAATCAATGTTTTGAATTGAAATAGAGTCCCACAAACGAATTAAAAAATTGACATCAAATCAAAAAACTATAACGAAAATTCGCGAATTCACCTTTTTTTTTAATCTTCTTTGGAATAATTCTTTTTGAATCAGTCAAGCTCTAATTTGATTTATACTTCGCAAATTATCTCTTAAAACAAATTATTCAATCGATTCAAAATTGAATCAATATAAATTAGATCAAATCATTATCACACTTTATTCAATATCAAATCATTGATTTAAAATTATTATAAATTATTCACTGATTCATAAAATGAAAGAATTACCGTTTTCAAGCTCTGCTGCTGGTTGCGCAGAAATGCTGCCAAACCTCTTTTTTGGAAGCGCTGACAAAATCTCCTAAATAAGTGTTTTGCCAGTAATTTATTTTTAACACCACTATTACCCAGTGGTATGCCAATGCTTGATTTTTTGTACCACTATAAAATCATCAAGCTAGATTTAGCGTTTTTTCTCTTTTGAGTTAACAGTAGTGAAACAAGAGAAATAAAAACCGTGTTGTATTCAAGTAGTAGTAAAAATGCAAAGTTGTACGAAAATAGGATGCACATTTTTAGAAGATTATGGGCTATATTATAAAATTAAATTTTAAATGGTTAATGAAGCAAATTTTACAAGATTTAAGACAAATAAACAGGATTACGTCTGCAAAGTATGTATATAGGATATTATAAACTAAATACGAGTACTCATTCAATTTTAAATAATTTAGCAGTTCTTATGAAAAATATATATGTATTTTCAAACAATTAAAACCTATCTTTTAGTATACTGTGCCGACTATAAAACTGAGGTGTTGACTATAATGCTGGCTCTTTAATATTTTATTAGATCGATAAATATTAGCTTAATAACTGAAATTTATAAATATTCTTAATTCAGATATTTCTTTTTTTTTTTTGTAAAACTCGCAAGCAAATGTAATAATGAAATTTAATTATTTAACATTAATTTCCTTAATATTTAAAATATATTACTCTTATATTTGTTTAATTAAGAAAAACCTTCAAGAGTTTAAAACTCTTTCCTATGAATTTAAGTTTAATGATTCTAATATATTATAAAATTTTATGTATGTATGTTTTTTGTTATAAGTTTTGTTTTTATTTTATATTTAATTTAAATCGAAATTCATTTAAAATCTCTCTCATCAATTGTTGTTGACGCCAAATATCGTTTTTTATGTGAACATGCATATAAAAGAAAAAATGACAAAAACACTATTATACACACGAAAAAATACTGCCAATTTAATAAAAAATAAATTTGCTAATAACTTATCGAAGCCAAACTAACTGCAACATCATTTTTCCAACATCACCTGTAAAACTTGCAACGTTTTTTTATTGTTATAGTTGTTTACCAAAAGGCAAATACCATTTTTACATTATTTATTAGTATTTTACAAAATCCTAGATATCATATTAGTTTTTTTTTATTTTCTTAGAGCCTTTTTAACCATTTAGAAAAAAAATCCTATTAGATGATACCTTTATTTTAAAATTAATCTGAAAATTTTGTAGAATCTCCCTAAAAATATTATTTTATTTAGACAAATTTTAGTTTCTAAGATATTTTTATTTTAAATTAGCCCCTTTACTTACCAAATAAGTGGTGAATATGATTTACGTCGAGTTTTTTGGATGTAGTTTAACTTTGTTTATTAGCTAAATATTGCTTAAGCTTGATGTTGTTTTTTAGATGCCGTTAAATTTACTTTTAATTCAGGCTTAACCCAACAGCATTGGCCAGTTAAACTAAAGTACAAATTTGTCAACACAAAACAGCTGTTAGACACTGAATTATTTGTTCAAGCGGTGCCACATTGCAACGTAATGACAGATAAAATATTGCGATTTTATGGCAATTCCAATTGGATAAAAATTATTTTGACGCAATAAATATGGCAATATCAAGTAATTTGACATTTCTTAAACTGGAACTGATCATGTCCAGTTAAACTAAGTCTAATTTTGTTTTGGGATTAACCAAACAGCCGATTAAACTACGTTTAATTGGCATCCAAAAAACTAGGCCTTAAACATACTTTTTGAAGATTTTCTGATGCTCCGAAAATCTTTGATTACTGGAAATTTTTTATTAGAAATTTACGATGTGACAGACAAAAATTTACGATTAATAAAAAATCTGCGGTTGATAGAATTCTTTGATTGAGATAGAAATTTCGATTGAATGAAATCTCTAATTAATAGAAATATGCGATTGATAGAAATCTTAATGGATAGAATTATCAATTGATAGATATTTCCATTGATAGAAAAATCAGATTGATATAGGAATTTACTATTAAAAGAAATAGACTTTTGCTAGAAATCTGCGACCCATAATTTTTTTGGTTGTTTGGGATCTGTCGGCAAATATGTTGCTATCGGCACCACCTTGGTACTTAAGGCCTGTTTACCTATTAAAAAAATAGTCTAATCGAAAGAAATTGATAATTACTTTCGTTTAGAGTATTTTCGTACTACATAAACCATTAGTGCGATTCTCTAACTTAACGATTTTATCGATTTCGTTAACTAATGACAATTGTCGGTTGAGCTATCGAAAAAATTATTATATTTCAGTTAAGAATATCATTTGTTGGATAACGTTACCGACAAATTTCGGCAAAAATGAAAAAATGCCAAACAATTTGATAGAAAATAATTCCCAGTAAATAAATTATTAAAAAAATAGAAATATGGAAAAATATGCAAATTTTATTATAATTTGCAAAACAAATAACAACTACATGATTCTGAAGTTTTTAAAACTACCCAGCCAGCAAACAAGCCCTAAAATGAATCAAAAATAAAAGCTCAAAAAATATTATTAAAAATTCAAATTTTTGTATGAAAGTGGTTCATCCAATAGATCCTTCTTTTTCGATTCAAAACTGACTCAAAAAAAAAGATTTAAAAAAGTTCAAAAGGCTCAAAAATTAATAATTTTTTTGAGCCTTTTTTGAATTGTTCACAAAATGTTCAAATTTGTTTACATTTCTGAGTTATTTCTGAACCACCTTTTGCATTTAATAATTTACCTTTTTCCAAATAAAGTACCTTTTTCCAAAAAAGTACCTTTTTCCAAAAAAGTACTTTTTTCCAAAAAAAGTACCTTCTTCAATTGGATAAAAATGACCCTTATCTAAGAGAGATGCAGCAAAATGGACGAACATTTCGACTGTCCCTAACTATATAATACCTCCGTGAAAAACTTATTTTTATCTATAAATGTGGCCTTGTAACCTCGAAAATTTTTAATAAAAGCTGAGTATCAATTCATGCCGTTATATGAGTGTTTGCAAGAGCCTTAAATTTGAACAAATTTTACGACTCAGTATAATTTCAAATAAAACTGCAGTAAAAATTAATTTTTTACTTAAATTTAGATTTGTTAAATAAAAAAATGTGTTAAAATCAATAAATTAAATTTTAAGCCAAAAAACAGGAATAAATTCTGTTAAATTAACAAATTTTTCAGTTGAGCCAACAGACATATAAATTTGAGTGTAGTATTCTTCGATTGATAGAATTCTATTATTAATAGGTTTATACACTCATAGAAATAAACAAAAATAGCGCAAAAAGACTGAAAAGTAATTAAAGAAGACCTTGCACAAAAAACTGCTGAAATTAGCAGATTTTTTTTTTTTTTTTTGGTAAATACTAGTAAAATTAGAATTTTAGTTATATTTGAGTTAACTTTTAGTTAATTGAAAATGACAAATTATACTGTTAAATCTGCAGAAAAATTTGCTAAATATTGTAAGAAAAAAAACCAACAAAAACAAACTGTTATAAACTACAAAATTTTTGTTATCTTTAATTTAAATATTACTGCTGCTAAAAGTAACAGAAATATTTGCTAAAAAATAGTAAACTACTGATTTTAGGAGGCTCGATTTTTATTTGCATTAAAAAAATGAAAAAAAAAATATTTTTTTTCTATGATTTTCTAGCCTACTAATTTAGTAAATTTTTTTTGTTGATTTTAGCAGATTAAGTTGTTATTTTCTATTAACAAAACTTGAACTCAAATATAACTTAATACTGTATATTTAACAGATTTATTTTTGCTGTTCCTATCTTACTAATATATAGCAAAACTAATCTAATAATTTCTGCAGTTTTTTCTTCAAGGTAATTTTAACTAATTTTTAGTAATTTTAACAAAATCTTTTAAAGACTTTTTTCTGTTAGTGTATACAGTTTCGAAGTTTCAGTTTGAATATCTTATGCCACCACAAGAGGGCGAAACCGACCTTTCCTTCTACAAAGTTTTTTTTGTCAATTCGCAAGGAATTCGTGCTTGGTAAAAAGGGGTTAAACAATTTAATAGATATTGCGTAAATTAAATTCTGGATTTAAAAATTTCCGTAGTTAATTTTGTTTTGACACAAAATTGATTTCAATTCTTCATATTTTAGGAGTTATTGTGTGGAAAATCTATAAATTCTAGATATTGTCTTTAATACTTTATTAGTTTAGAAAAATATTGTATTCGATTTCTTACCATTTTATAGTTGTAGTTTAGGAGATATTGTATTATGGTTTTTTTTTTTCATATTTATCATTTGTTTTAAACATTTTCTGCACCTCTTCCTTTTTGTTTAGTTTAGTATTGCACATTGTTTAATCGGCTAATTTTTTTTTTTTTTTTGTTAATAAATGGATGTTGTTTTATGGATTTGAAGACATTATAGCATGATATGTTTAACAAAGAGACTTACAGAATTCTTTATTAATTGCCAATTTTTTTTGCTCTTCTTCTCCTTTAGAGCTTCCGCTGCTGATATGAGACAAGCTGCTGTTAATTCCGGTCTGGCTACAGGACCAACAACAAATGATCGTGCTGGCATTATAAATAATGCCCAACCCTTTTCATTTACAGGAGCTGTGGGCACGGATAGTAATGTGTGATAAGTCTGCGATGAAAAAGAAAAAAAAATCACCCAAACATACACACATATTACACTCACTTTAATTATATGTATACATAAAATATATATAAAACTAGGATGCCACTAAAATTTACCATAAAATGAGAAAAATAATTTAAAAAGAGAATAAAAGTCATGTATTTTTTTTTTTAACAAAAAAGGGATTTATTCTTAAAAAATCAGGATCTCTAGAGTTAAAATAATGGCAGACAACCATATTTTGAATGATAATTTTGTAGATTTTTGTTTGTTACGGTCCGATAACTAAACTTAAAGTAAACTAAAGTTTAAGCTAAACTACACTTAAAATATACGTTTCAAATAAAATTAGTTAAAATTAAAAACTCTTCGGTTAAAAATTAATAAATCTACAAAAATTGGACAGAATTTTGAAAAAGCTTTGTTCAAGTTTTGCTGATTTACTTATTTTTAATGGAATAGATTTTAATTTTAAATAAATTTATTATAAACCGAAAATCAAAAGCTAGTTTTTGTTTAATTAAAAACGTATTAGTTTGAAATAACTACAAGTTTATTTAAACACCCAACAAGGACGGTATCCCAATGGGTTCTATCCGATTTTAAAGAGATTTGGACAGAGGAGAAAATAAATAATTTTTTCATTGATCCAATCTCATGTCTAAAGGCTAAAAATTGGATAAAAAATAACCCAATTTTTAGTTTTCTTAAATTTATTTCTTTTAATTTCAAAGATAGACAAGTTGGGTATTAAATGAAAGCTTTTCCGGTATACAAAACATGTCCAAACCAGTTTTTTTGTTATACAGTTATTATTTTTTCCTAATAGCACTTTTGTATGGAAAATTATTGTTGGGTTTAGTTCAAATTTACATATACTGATTTAATCGAGGGGTGTCGTGAGTTTTTTTTTGAAATTCGTTATCGTTCGGCTTTAGGAAGAATTTTGCTTTAGCACCTTTTTCACCTGTATATCAAATATTTTAAATAAGTGGCAACCACGACATGACGAATATGGATATAAAAGTTTTTATTTTCTCGAGTACTTCAAAGCTAACTACAAACAAATTTCATAGAAAAATAGGTTAGTATTTGGTCCCACTTTTTAAACCCCAAATGTTAGAATGGGCCGCTAAAAAAATACGTCTTATTTTTTCTCCTCCATCACATATCCACATTTCATTAAAATCCTAGAGAATCCAATCGGATGCCTTCCTTGCATATTTAGTGTTAACTTTAGGTTATTTTTTATATAGATTACAGTTTCTTAATTTAATAATCGAGATTAAATTTTATTGTTTTAATTTAAATCATTTTCAAGATTTTTGTAATATTTTTTGAACATTTTTGTATTTTTTTTGTTAAATCATGTTTTGAAAATAAAATTTTAAAAACTTTATTCATTCCACTTTAAAAAATGTAAATCATTTAACTTATTTTTTAATAGCCAAAGGCTTAAATTATTTTCCTTTTTAAAAATTTTTGTTTATTTTTAATTTCTAATAAACAAAAATTCTATTAAAAAAATATAAAATTCTTTTAAAATTTATAAAAAAAGATTGTAAAAACATAAAAAGACCTGTTAATTATATATATAAATATATATTACAAAACATCAACAAAAATATCATATATTTAAGCAAAAATTATAAAAAATAAATCATTAACAAAATAAATAATTTAAAATCAAATTAGTAAAACAAAATGTTCTTGTATATGTAAAGTATTTGTATTTTAGCAGGTTTTTTTTAAACAACTACTACATAATTATTAAACATTTTTAGTCATTTAAATTTAATTAAATTTATGAAATTAATTCAACAAAAGAAATCATTATTAACATGAAAATAAATTTAAATAGCAATTATATTAATTTCAAACAAAATATATTTAAAATCATATTAATCCTTGATTATTAAACAAAAAATTAAAAAAAAATAAAGGAAGACGACACATGTTTAATTTATAGTTATTATAATTATAAATTTATAAATACACTCAACTATACATAAATTATTAAAAAAAAATAACAGAGAGAAACATTATTCATATAAATATACATACATATATATAAAAAATTAATAGTGTAAAATTTAATTGAAAAAAAAACAAAAAAATATGTTTAATAATAAAAAATAAAAGTAAAAAATGTATAAAAAATTAATAAAAAAAAATGTTTTCTTTTAATTTAAATATACAAAATAATTAAAAAAAATAATATTCAATTTTAATTTAATTCCGTTTAAAGTAAAAACCATGATACAACCATACTAGGTAGCTGCATTAGGGAGAGTTTGACATTTCAGGGTTTTATTATGACAGTTCAGGGATATTTTCTTATGCTTTCGCTATGTATCAAGAGTATCCGATTACATTTTTTGTTGTTGTTTGTTGTTCTAATGCATCTACCTAGTATGGTTGAATCATGGTAAAAACTAAAATCTAATATGACAATAGCTCCGTTCCATTGCCGTTTTTTGGCCAAAAGTACAATTTAGGTAAAGGGAAAATATGTTTATTCAAAATATTGTATCATTGTTGTTACTCGTTGTTAGTTGGCGAGAGTTCAAAGTCAAAGGTTTTTACTTTTGTGACATTTTTTTATTTGGTAATTATACATTAAAAAAATCATAAATAAACAATAATTTTTTCCAAAAACAATCTCTAGTTATCAAAACAAAGTTATCAAAACAAAAATAGTAACCTGTTAAATATTTACGAAAAAAGTAACAAAATTATTAATTTTACCTCAAAAATATGGGTTTTATTGAAAATCCTAAATTTTCAAAAAAAAAGTTCCAAAATGTTCCAAGAGATATTTGAAAAACTTGAATGCCAATGTGTTCCCTAAGATGTCTTCTACCTAGGTTTTTGCGACCGTTCATAAACTTTCGAGATTTTGCCCTTTAACTTAAAAAGTACCTCCAGATCTCTGATTTCCAGCATTTCAGAGTTTTAGTAAAAACTAAAAAAATAGCACTAAAAATTACCTTAAATGAAGGTTCTGGGTTTCTCACACAGACTAACGCCCTTAAGTCCAGGTTTGTGGGACATTTGAGTGCCAATTCTGAATAAGTACGAAATTAACCCTTAAACACATTTTAAGTTATGACTTATTTCTGGCATTGAAGTTAAATTTTCAACTTTGATGTCTTCAGAGACTTACGGTCGGTCTCATACTGCAGGTTTAAACTTAGGTTAATAGTTAACCCAAAAATTTGTTGTTATTTTGTGTACATTTTTTTGACATTTTATTTTGTTTTTAGTTAAGTTAAAGTTAAACCTACAGTATGAGACCCACCGTTATAGTAGAATTTCATGACAAATATTTTTGTGGAACATTTTAACCCTCTAACTCTTCAACCCTTTAATTACAGAGTTTGAGGGTTAAAATGTTCCACAAAAATGTATCTCGTTGTGTTTTACATAAGTTCGCTGAACATATCCTTTACCTAAAATGGAAGATTCACATGTTTTCCTATGCCGATTCACAATAAACATTTTCAAAAGATGGGAAATTTTAACCCCCAAAAACATAGGGCCAGATGAAAACTTTTAAAATGCCGATACACTTATATTTTTCTTTGGTCCCCTCTGCCAGAATCAGTTGTCATCAGAACATTTTTTTTGTACAGTGTAATTTATTTTACAACACATAACAATTTTAAATTTATGGCCGCCATATTGGATCCGCCATGTGGAATTTTTAAAATTTGATTTCAGATTCGTAATCTATGTCGTAATCTGCTACCCAAAACTTCCCCTGCTGGAAATTTTAAGTAAATCAGACGACATAAGAAATTTAATGAAAAAATTGTTTGTCGCCATATTGGATCCGCCATTTTGAATTTCAAAATTTTAATTTCAGATTTTTAATCAGCGGATTCTAGACCTATGTATATAATAGATTACTTTATGTCCAATATATTAAAAACTAAAAATTCATGGCCGCCATTTTGGACCCGCCATTTTGAATTTTATATTTTTTTATTTCAGATTCGCGATCAGCAACAACCAAACCCACCTTTGTGATATCTTTTAGTCTCATATACTCAATATTCTAGTTTTGGCAAAAATTCGAAATTACTGGCCCACTGTGCATTGGTGAGACTCTGTACAGAAGCTTAACAGGGAAAAGCTTTAATTATTCAAACCTTTGCTGGCAAGATCAACATCAGTCGAAAAAGGCCTTCAAAGTGCGTGTTGTAATTTGCGGATGGCGTACATGTTTTTTTTTTTTGTTGCAAATATTCAGTGTAGTGCATATTGTGGATATAGTTGCATGTGCCGGTAACCTCTGCAACTTCAGCCTAAATAAGAACCATAGTGATAGTGGGAAAAAAGGAAAACTTTACCAATAGTTATTGAAATAGGAAAACGTAAATATTTTTATTAAACGTGATATTAATCCTAATTATATTTCCTAATTCAGTGCTAGAGGTTTTGTTAAAATTTTATTGTGAGACACAACACAAACGGTGAAAAAACGTTATTTTACAAAAACAATAAAATTAAAAATGTACCAAATGTGAAAGAAAAAGCTACACCAGCCAACAAAATTATGTGTAGTTTCAAAGAAAAAAAAATATGTTAAAACAAAACTATAAAACTTTAACTAAAAAGTAGAAAAAATTTAATGCTAATTTAAAATAATTAGGGGGAAAATAGGCAAGTAAAGTGTTGAAAAAAAGGGAAAAAACTTGGCCTAGTGATTGAGTGATGGTTTTAATAAAATTTGTGAATTATTTACTTAAAGTTTAAGGAGATATGCAAAAGGTAATTAATTTTGTCATAGAAGTGTTAAATGTTATTTTAATTATATAAAGTGTACTAGAAATTGGGCAAAACTTTACTTTATGGGGCACCCCTAAAAGTAAAGGGGGCCGGGGCCCCCAGGACCCGCTAGGTCCGAAAAACCGAAACACGCCCAAAATGGCACGTGTGACGACTCAAATTAAAGAAAAATTTTCTCACGATTCCAAATATGCATTTTGTTTTAAGATCCGGAAAATAGAATTCGGGCTAGGTTCATTTTTGTCATTTTAGGTGTTAAAAAATACTTTTTTGAAAAATGTACGTAAACTTTTTGGTGATAAAAGTGTGGGATTTTTTTTAGGAAAAAGTGAAAATTTTACGAATTTTAGGGGGTTTTTTGTATATTATGGGAGACAGCGTCGCAGGAGAAAAAAGCTTTTAAAAAAAATTTTTCATTTTTTGGTACATAGCGTACATAAGTTGGTAAAGTTTTGTAAAAGTTGGTGTTTTTTTTTTGGAAAAAATTAAAATTTAATGAATGTTTGGGGGTTTTTTGCGTATTGTGGGACATAGCGCCGCAGTTGAAAATTTTTTGGTACATAGCGTAGGTACATAATCTTTATTTTGGTAAAAGTTGGTGTTTTTTTTTGGAAAAAATTAAAATTTAATGAATTTTGGGGTTTTTTTTGTATTGCGGGACAAGCGCTGCAGGCGAAATTTTTTTTTCATTTTTTGGTACGTTGTGGTAATGTTTGAATTCTTAAGAAAATTTCCGTTTATTTGAGTACCCATACTTTATAATTAGTATATTAAGTGGCTATTTTAGACTCCCGGGAGGTCTTAAATGGATATAGTGGGAGCCACACTTTACGGATCATAAAACCAAATGCATTTTTAAAATCGGGAGAATTTTTTTTTTAATTTGAGACGTCGCACTTACCGTTTTGGGTGTGTTTCGGTTTTTTGGACCTAGCGGGTCCCAGGGGCCTCGTCCCCCTTAACACCATATAGAAAGAAAAAAATTCTTTTTTAATTCCAGAGGGGGTCATATATATTTTTTTTTTTGAGGGGTGCCCCATAAATTAAAGTTCAGCCAGAAATTGCAACTGGTGAAATTAATTTATAAAAATTTAGTTACCTGGTGTAGATCATTTTGCATATTTCTTTTTGTTACTCCAATGCAAAAAGGTAAAAAAAGAAGGAAAAATAGAACCACACTCTATTTTACCCTTGTTTGTCAGGGATGCCAACTTAGTGCTTTTCGCGCTAAAGCTGGTGCTTTTTGATGTACCAAAACGCGAAAAATACTAATCTAACGCGTAACTGAAAATAGCGCTAAGTTTATGCTTTTTCAAAATTTATTTAGAGCGTTTTGTGCTTTTTTACATGTACTGTATTACAAATATGTCAACAGTTGCTTTTATTTTAATAACGATACATTAAAATATCAAGAAAAAGTTGTGTGTTTTGGCGCTAAACGTAGTGTTTTCGATGTACCAAACACAAAAAGTTTCCATTTTGCACGTATCACTTTCAACACAAATTTCGCAAAATCCTAGTTATAGAAAAAATTTTGGGGCCAGTTTTTATAATCAGAACTAGGAACGAATTTTTTCTAAAATTTATTTAAGACAAAAATCCTTCTTTCGATTAATTTTGAGTAGTTACGATATGAAATTTTTCATAGCATTTTATGAAAAATTTCATTAATTAATGAAAAGTTTCAGTGCAAGAATTCCATTGAAACTTCATTGGTTTCATGCAAAAATGCATTAATATAATGCAGATATTTCTCTTAGTGTATGTAAGAAATGACAAATTCTTTTTAAAGATCCTAAAAACTAGTGCATTTTTACCCGTTTTTAAATAAAAATTTACGCGTTTTTACCCTTTTTTGTAACGTTTTTGCGCTTTTTACTATGGAAAAGTTGGCATCTCTGTTGTTTGTAACAGAAATTGTTAGCATCCAAACGGTTGGCAACGCTAATTTTGATAATGTATTTTTTTTATATATGTATGGTTTTATTTTTTTCCTAATGCATTAACTCCAATTAAATGGTTAATTATAAAACCGGCAAAAGGAAAAAAAAATAGTGTTACATTTATAATTATTATTAGTGCTAAAAGTGTTTCATCGGTTTATAAAGAAAAAAATTTAAATAAGTGTCGAACATCGTAAATACTCTCTTTTTTTAAGAAAACTTGAAATCCAAATCTTTTATACAGTGTTGCCATTTCAGTGCTTTTCGGGTATTTTTTGGTGCTTTTTTCCTTCCCGTACCCGGTGATTTTTTACAAATACCCGTTTTAAAAAAGCCGGTATTTACGGTGCTTTTTCATATTTCTCAGCTTTTAGTGCTTTTAATGCTTTTTGTACAGTTTATATTTTTGATATTTGTTCTCGTTTCTTTTTTAAATTTTTGTTGAATTTTCTGTCAAAATTTAAAAAATAATACGAACTATAGAAGAAATACATTTTTGCACAATGTTTGTAGTGCAATTTTTAATAGCAACTTCGTTATATTTAAACTTCAAAATTTTTAAATATTAGTTTGGTGCTTTTTTACCCCTTTTTTGGTTATTTTTCGAATTTTCAAAGTTAAAATGTGTTTTTAAATTCTTGATTTAAATTTTTCACAAAATTAATATCGTGCTTTTTTACCCCATTTTCGGTAAATTTTTAGCCGTTTTACTCGTTTTCATAATGCTCACGGTGCTTTCCTACCTTCAGGAGTTGCAACCCTGCTCTTATATTAACAGCACAAATTATACCAGATATGAATCAGCTGATTTGGGCAATATGGCCGACAGAAAATGAGCAAAACAAAACGCAAAAATTTAAGAAAACCACAAAAGATAAAGCACAATAATCTAAAAAGAGACAGATATATACAAGAAATGCGCAATACAAAATGTATGGAGATTTTATATTGTTATCTCCCTCTTGACTTGACTTCCATGTAAACAAAACCATACGGTTCGAGAATACTTTTCTGACACCTGTCATACGTTTCACATCTGGTATTAATCTGTGATTAACAGCATCAACAGGAGAGCCGAACTCATCAAAAGGTAACGTAAGTCTATTTTTTTTTCTTATTTATATTTTATTTGATTGTTTGAGTATAGATTTTTAATATTCAAAGATATATTTCAGTTAAAGCTAACAATTTTTACTCAAATTTACAAAAGAATTTGAATATATTTTTAGATATACATTTTTTAAACAAAAAGCGATGCTCTTTCATTCCTAGATACTTCTTAGAAAAAAATTTACTTCCCCTGGTTTTTTTCGATATGAAATAAAATGAAAAAAATTTTGGTATCTTGGAATCTTGAAACAGCTAAAACCTCGTATATTTTTACTACCAGCTCTTTTTATGTGAAATTCCCGCTAAAACCGAGTTTTTTGCGCTAAGAGCAATTAAAAAGCGCTAGTTTAGCGGGAAAAGCTTTTAGTTGGCAACAGTGATAAAATTGTATAAAAATTCCAATTAGAATGTATTATTGAAAATAATTCACAATAGATTTTAAATTGCATCAGCCTTAAAGTATACTGTACTCAGATCTTGAATAAGATAATTCTTTTTTGAATCAATTCGCTTAAAAATTTATTCATGAATCCGTGAATAATTTATAATAACTTTAAATCACTAATTTGATATTGAATAAAGTGAGATAATGATTTGGTTTAATTCAGATTGATTCAATTTTGATTTTGGTTCGCTTATTTCTTAACGTAAGCATGAGACTGAACGAGCATTTTGTATCCCTGATTTCAGCAATTTTTCTCCATTTTAACGTTTTTCAAAAAAAATCTGTTAATTGTAATTAATGAGTTTTAGTTTATGAATAGTTAATTGCAATGGAATTTAAAATCATTACCATGATTAATAAAATCAGATAAATTAAAATCATTAATATTAATTGAAAATTGGTAAGGAAACGAAATTTCATTATAATTGATCAATTAATTGAATGCTAACGAAACCATCAATTAATTAGTCCACTTAATTACTCCATATATGTATACTGTACTAATTCATTGGTGATTCTTATAAAAATAAAATTTTAAAGCATTTAAAGCAGTGCAACAATGGATAAAATTTGGTATCACTTACATTTTATAACTAAAAAAATTTTATGGATATAACTTATTGGTTAGAAGTACTAAATGTTGCCATCAACAATATTTACTATAGCAAATATAATACAATTTGTTTATGAAATTTAATAAAAAGCTATAATTGACTTACTTTTTGAATTACTCAAAAGAAATCCTTTTAAACTGAAAAATTATGTTAGACTAATTGTTAAACAGAAACGCCTAATTTTTATTATACCGTTGTTCTACTTTTGACCTCTACACGGAGGAAAAAATAGTTAAACTATTGTACACTGAGAGAATTATCTGCATGATATTAATGAATTTTTGAATAAAACCAATGAAAATTCATTGAAACTCGTCCATTGAAACTTTTCATTGAATTAATGGAGTTTGTGAAAAATTTAAAATGTTGTGAAAAATTTCATTTTATTTACTAAAAGTTTCATACATTAAAACTAGGTTCATAAAATACATTGAGGTTTTTCATCAAATTTAAGAAATTTTTCATTTACTTTGAAGAAAATTTCATTAGTTTACTGAAAAATTTCATTAAAACTCGTCCAGCAAAATTCTCTCTGTGTATCATATGCGAATTAACTTGCATTTTTTATGAAGATTTTAAGTAGTAAATTAGCATTTATCGTAAATTTTATAATTTTCTATGGGTTAAACTTAAAAAATCATCCTACTTTAGATTTTAGATTTTGCTTTCACATTTTAAAAATAAGTAGAAACTTATTTAAATTGAAAAGAAAATAAATTTAGTTTGATTTCAAAGCTGTTTGTTTCTATTTAATTTAATGTTGTTTCTGTTCGAATTAAAATTTTTTTCTGGGTGTACATAATTTATTTGAACTCCTTTTATAATTTAATCAACGTCACGTGATCAAGCACAGTGACTTGGTTAAAAGGATGTTAAAAGAACATCGCAAAAACAATAAAGAATTTGATCGCTCATTTAGCGCACATCTGTCGATGAGCTCTTTTTGTTTTTTGCATCGTCTATCTGCAAAGACTTCCACAACATTAACAACAAAAAAAAAAACATTTGCCTTTTGTGGTCACTACAAAAAGTTGACCATTTTGTAGGAATCTCCTCCTTTTTTCCTTTCGTATCTTTTTATTATTTGCTTGTGATCTTAATTTGCCAACAATATGCCCTGGCTTTGGTGTTTGACTAAATTTCATTAAGTCTCTTGTATAAAGATTAATCAGCATTTTGAAATAATGAATAAATTCCTTTCTTTGTGTATTCTTTCTTTGTAAAATGATCATCATGAAGATTAAAAATTTTGAATAAGAGAAAATGAAAAGAAATGAGATTTTATGAAAAGGATCTTGTTGAAGACCGGCTGTTTTCTTATTTTGTTTTTGTAAAATATTTAAGATTTTTTCAGGATTTAAGAAAATTTACTGAAGCATAATTTAATTTGTTAAACAATAAGTTTATTATTGCAAAAAAAATATGATATTATTTTCCTTCCTTTCTTTATTAAAGAAATTTAATCCTTAAGTTCCGCAAAAGGGAAGAAGACACAGTTTTTGCAAAAAAAAAAGACTAAAATGAGCAACGTAATTGTAAGATTGTTTCCCCTTATACAAATCAAACAAAATATTTTTAATATATTTTTTACAATTTTAAGATATTTACTTTTGAAGGTGATGTACTCTAAAATTTCAAAAAATTCCTAACATCATTATTATCTGTTTAATTTAGATTTCTATTAAAGGAAACTTTTGCAAAGATTTCAAAAAATTTTCGTAAACTGCACTGGTGTTTTTTCTTAAAAAACTCATAATTAGCTTGAAAATTTTTGATTTCTTAATAATTCTAAAACTATTTTGTTCACTTTCCTCAAAAAATTTCATCTGTTTCGCTACAGGATTCCCTTTTTCAACTCATAATCAGTTAATTCTACTAGTATTTTTTAGTAACAACTACTAGTAGTTAACAAAATTTCCTTTGGTGTTAATATGTTAAACAGCAGGTGACTTTAAAGGATATTTGCGAAAGCCGACAATAATAATTTAAAGTACAATGGTACTTGATGCTGGACATGAGACTAAATGACAAAAAGAAATCCAATAACAGGAAAAAAAAAACGGTTGGGTTCAAAGAAAATGCGAAAAAGCTGAAAAATGGAAGTGTAATATATCTTTGGACTATTGTTACAAGACATTTACCGTTATTTAAAGAAAACTGCATGATTTTTTTTGGCAAATACTGTAGAATTTAAAATTGTAAAAACAAAGTGGCAATCAAAATCTTACTGATTTACTTTAAGGTACTATGAGTATTTACTACGCTCAAAAAAGTTATTTGTAAAGTAAACAGTAGTTTTTAAACTGAGACTGATAATTGCAAACAATCATCTATTATTGCAGTTATTAAAAAAAAAAAAAAAACTAACGAAAAGTTTTGTATTTCGTCCCAGTTGTTCGAAGCAGTTAATTTTAATATTATTACAAACAACTGCCAAAAGATTTTTTTTCGGTAAACTGTTAGTTTTTGTTAAACTAAAAAAAAGTTTGATAGTTACTAGATGTCAGTTGCTTGTGTAGTAATCAGTAGTTTTTGTTTCAACTGTAATTACAGTTGTTTTTCTATGGAAAAATACTAAACAACTACTATGACAGATATTTTAAAAACAAGTAACGAAAAGAACAGTATTGCGTAACAATGATTTTTAATATTATAATAAAGTTGCAGTAGATGTATGGGCCTCATAAAGTTATTGTAGGTTTATGAAACAAATTTTGTATGAAAGATTTGTTTTATAAGTCTGCTTTAACTTAATGAAGTGTTTACGAATTAACACTTTAGTTTGCAAATAAAATATATAAATAAAAATATGAGAATTGTATTGTATCTGCGATGCATAAAAACGTATTAACTGGATAACCGTTTGGAATTTTGACTTCAAATTTTAAGTAGGCTGAAGTAATAACATATTTTTTGTAATCGAAAGAAAAAATGTTTTTTTTATATAATATCAAAAAAATTAACTGTAAAAATACAGTAGCTACTTACCAATTTTCTCTGTTGTTTACAATTATTTGTAGTACAAATTTATCAGTAATTTTTAAGAAATTGTTAGTTATTTTAATGCATTTGTAAGCTATTTTTCACGAGTTAAAAATAAGTGCATATATGGTTATTTTAAAAATTAATAACTTTGTCGCCTTTTTAACTGCATACACCTTTGTTTTAACTGTTATTTTCAGTAAATTCTAACCACCAACTTTTTTGAGTGTGTCCTTTAAAGTCTGTCCACCTTACAGGCAAAAAAAAAGTGCGCCGTACACCCTCCAATATGAAGTATTTTTGCAAGGAGGTTTTAAAAAAAAATTTTATATTTTTTTGCCGAACTTAGGGGTTGCCATTTTACATTTTTCGTTATATCTTTGGCATTTATAGTCGGATCTTAAAGTATGTTACATCGATGTTTTTCTGACCTCAAGTATCCCGTTCTAGTAGTTACCCACCAGATCTCAGTTTCTACAACCCTAATGTACGACCCAAATGTACGACCCTAATGTCAGAAAATTAAGGCTCGCAAAAAATCATTAAACTTTTGCTAAGGAAGTTCTTCGATAAACCCAGTAGAAATTTTTTTTATATATTGGCTATAGCGAAAAATTAAAAAAGGCAACCCCTACGTTCGGCAAAAAAACATTTTTTTTTCAAATTGCCTTGCAAAAATACTTCATATTGGAGGGTGTACGGCGAACTTTTTTTCTGGGGTACGGTCTAGTGTACATTCTAATATAGAGTGAAGTATTCTTTAAAAGGATGTGTCCATAATTGGGAGTTTTTACTTTATCTATGTATTTAGGCCCGATTACTGAATGTCCAGTTAGAAGCTATTTTAATTTATACATACACTTATACAAAAAAGTTAGTACAAAAGTAAGTGAAACGCGTTCTGACTCAATTGAAATAATTTTTCTATTATTTTGTCTTAAAATTTAGGATTTATAAATCCAATTAAGCCTAACGATTACTTTCATCCGTATTTGAACTAACTTTGCATGCTAAGTTTTAGTAATTTGTGTTTCTTAATTTTACAAATTTTTCCAGCTAATTTAAATCACAATTATTTTCGAAATGATTATATTTTGTGTGTCTGCTATCAATAGCTGCTTTTTCTAATCACTTGGATTTAATAAATCCAAAAAGTAGTTCTAAAAGTGCTCAACAGAATTTTTACCGGGGTTTTTTTATGAGACTCGAACTCAGGGACATATTTAATCCCCTTGATATGTTCCTTTTCATATAAAAACATGTTGTAGAAAAAATTAGGATGATCGCAGAGGGATTATATGGGGAAAAACTGCCTTTATTTTTAAATTTTTATCACTGCATTTTAAGTCAGGTAATAATTATATTGGTAACTACACTCAAAATAATAAGTCTGTTGGCTGTATAGAAAAATTTGTTACTTTAACGAAATTTATTCCTGTTTTTTGGCTTAAAATAAAATTTGCTGATTTTAAAACAAATTTAAGTAAAAAATTAGTAAACCTAAAGTTTTATCCATAATTATAAAATAAATTTGTTGAAACTTACGGTCTCGGGACCATCCCCGAGCCTAGTCCATATCATTTGAGGGCATGCAAGAGCATTCCAAAGGAGCAAACACTTAGTCCGTTTTGTTCTATCCCGCTTAGTCTTCGAGATATGGGTAATTTTATGAATTGGAAAATTTTTATTAAAAATTTCCGAGGGTGCAAGGCCCCACTAAGCTGCGATTTTTGATAGAGATAACTGTTTCATGGGGTGTTCTATTGTTACTGTTAGGGGTAGTCGAAATTTTGCTCTATCTCTCTTAGTTTTCGAGATACGGGCCATTTAAAAAATCGGGAGGGAAAGAAATAGCGCCATCTTTAAAACTTCGGTTACATAGGGTATTAACAGAAACATGAAAATATTATATTTTAACAATAAATTGTGTAAGATTTAACAAATGTGTTCTTAAAAATTTGTTATAAAATATTTTAAAAATCAACACTTAAAATTATTTAATGTACTGAGGATTTTTAGTATTGTGTTAAATGAAGATAACTAAAATCTTTATATAAATCATTGCTTCAACTAAAATTTGTTAAAAATTAGTCAAATAGATTTGAAACCCTTTTGACAGATTTTTTAAACGGGCGTATTATTTTAAGTGTATGATTTTAAAAGCAAATTTGAAAATAAGAACGTGAAAATAATTTTCAATTGTTTTTGTTAATGACTCACTTTCTAGTATTTAGTCATAAAAAATGTTTTATTAATTCTCAATATCCTTGTAACTGATACTTTTTTTTTCATGAAATTGATAACCATAAAAATAAATACAAAAGAAACCACCATTCTTAAGTGCTTCGAAATTTTACCTTAGATTGTTACTTCCTTAATATTTTTTGTTTTATTTTTTAGGTTCCTTTTTTCCTGCAGACAAAGTTTAAATTTTTTTTTATTTCGTTTATTATTCATTAATGTATCAATAACAATGTGTATTGAATGCATTATTTACGCTAGATTAATTAATGTTCTTTATTGTAGTAGACAATTGAGAAGGAAATTGAAAGATATCGATGTTACACATTTAAGGATATCAAAATTCAAAAAATGATTCATGATTCGACACAAGGAAAAAAGGCTTTTCGCAAAAAAATTTAAATTTACGCAATTGTTTATGTTTACACAATTAATTCAAGCATACAAATTCAGCTGTTTATACATATCAATTACCTAATAAAGAATATTTTATTAATATATTAATTTATGTTGCAGATTGATTTAATTGTAATATGAATATAATTTTAATAGGAAAAATATTGAAAATCCTAGGAAAGCGGCTACTTTATACTTTTTCTTTCAATTTTAATTATTGCTTGAAAACTGACCATTATGTTGTAGGAAATTTAAATTTCATGCTGGTTTTTGTGTATTTGGTGTCAAATTTTAGTTTCTAAACTTTTAAAGATTTTTCTTTAGAAATTTTCAGCTGTTCCTTAGGGACTGTTAGAAGAGGAATCTTTTGATTTATGCCGTTAGTTTCTGTTTTTTTTTTGTCCTGGTGTTAATATGTTAAACAGCAGGTCATCTTTGAAAAGTACTAAAGAGTTTGTAAAGAAATTTTTGAAAAAACATGTTTTTGTTAAATACGATTTTAAAAATCTCATCATGTTCATTGTTTTAAGATTTTGTTGTAGTCTTTGGTAGAAATTTTGAATAAATTTATTGTTCCAATGATATCTAATTCAAAAATGGAAGCACAAAAATTTGCCTAGTCATTATACTTTTTACCATACAAAATTTTACTATTTTATTCGGTTTTGAAATTCTTAAAAATTTTACAAAAATTACACAGACACTCAAAATTTTGCAAAACTCCAGACGCAGAGGTCAGAGGTCTAAATTTTAGAGAAATCTATAGGTGACAATACCCAGCAAAATTTTTATGAACTGGTTGCCTTTGAATCTGTCCTAGAATAGGTGTTTTTACCACCGGTTCCGTGGAACAGGTTCTAGAACTGATTCCTGGAAGTCAAAATGGAAGGCCTCACTGATGCAGAACCGGTTCTATAACTGGTTCTAGAACCGGTTCCAAAGCAACCTGTTCTAGTTTGAAGGAACATAACCTGTTGCTTTTGGGACAAACTCAAACAAAATGGCCTTTTTTTTAATCACTGGATTTATTTTTGGATTTATTTTATTTTGTTAAAAAATCCACATTTTGTTTTTTAATTTTTAAAATTTTATATTTTTATCCAAATCTAACACTTATTCCCTAATATAATGCGAAAGAAAAAATTTAAATTTTGCGAAAATGCAATTTCTGGAACAAAATTAAGCTAAATCCAAAACGGATTTATTTATTTTTTAAATCCATTTTGGATTTAGCTTATTTCAATTCCTGTGTTCAAATTTTTACAAAATTTAATGATTTTCTTACACTATATATTGGCGAATAAGTATTAGATTTTAATAAAAATTATAAATTTTGAAAATTAAAAACCAAAATATGGTTTTTTTAACAAAATAAAATAAATCCAAAAATAAATCCAGTGATTAAAAAAAAGGCCAAAAATCACCGATGATAGAACATAAATTAGAATAGGTTGCATGCAAGAACAAGTTGTTCTACAACCGGTTATTTGCATCCGGCAATTTTGCTGGGTATATCTTCCTTCCTTGAAAGTTTGATTTCTTTTTAATTAAATTATGTTTTTAATCGCAAAATGACAATAAAAAAGGACCTCCTACTGTATGAAATTTTTAAGCAATCAAAAAAGGCAGGCAAAGGCAAGCCGCCCGAAGAATAATTCAAAGAAAAAACAACCTGTCTTCGGTATTCCCATGCTTCACACTAGCACTGCTGCTGACTTAATGCTACAATTTAGAAAGACAGTTGTAAATTTCTTTTAATTTTATCTTTCGAGTAGTATCGCGTAGCCAAATTAAAAATATGGAGTAGTATCGATTATTAAAAAGCACTAGTCAGCTGTACATACAAATTGTGTAATAAAATATGTTTTCTATTGAAATAATTTAACTATTTTAATTAAAATTTGAATATTTTAAAAAATACAACCTAAAAGCTTAACAATGAACAAAGGTAGCTTCAAACGTCAACGTGTTAATGCAGAAGTCCCATCTTTGATATAGTTTTTAATTGTTCTTTAAACCAACTTTAATGTATTTTGAATTTTTATATTCCAGACTGTAAAAGTTTTTTTTTTGCAAAATTTATAAAAATAACTCTGTATGCAAATAGTGTAGGCCCTACGTTGGGCGCCAAATATATTAGCTAGTACATAAAATAATATAATTTTTCTATAACTGAAAATATGAAAATTGTAAAAAGTTGACGAAAAATCACTTCTTCTTTTTCCTGTAAATAATTTTTAGAAAAATTGTTTTAGTTCATGTGTTGTGAGGGCGACCATTTTATTTGGAACCGAATTCCATCTTGTGGTAGTTGTACTAACATTCAGTTACAGTGTGTTTAGTTCATTTAGACATGATAACTCCTTAGAAAAAAAAAGAAACAAGCAATTAGTAGCCCACCTTGTACTTTATATTATTCATTATCAAATCAAATTTTCTGGACAAATTTTCTAATAAATTTAAGATAAGTAGACAGTAGGCATACACGCAATTATTTCTGAAAAAACAAGACACAAAACAATACCAAAAAAAAAAAAAAAAAATAACAGAAAAAGGACATAGTAGCCAAAGGATGTTACAAATCAAGTTATCAAAACAGGAGTCTCTTAATAAATTTTCAAATAAATGACAAATACAGCAGGCCAAAAAAGACAATATTGAAACTAAAACTAATAAAAACAATGCAGCTGCCTGAATTTAATCAAATAAAGGACAAGAGACCCAAGAATATTCTCTAATCAACTGGCAAAAGAAATAAATATATAATATTAAACAGAAATGCGCCAAAATAATGTAGATGTTAACTAGAGATCATAAAACGCAAAATGACAATAAAAAAGGACCTCCTACTGTATGAAATTTTCAAGCAATCAAAAAAGACAGGCAAAGGCAAGCCGCCCGAAGAAGAATTTAAAGAAAAAACAACCTGGTCTTCGGTATTCAATGCTTCACACTACAACTGCTGCTGACTTAATGCTTCAATTTAGAAAGACAGTAGTAAATTTCTTTAAATTTTAGCATCAGTAGTAATTTGTGCAACTTGCCCCGGGCTAAAGTGAGCAACTTAGCAGCCAACATTAGCAACAACAGCATGATGTCTTTATAATCAAATACTCTTAAATAATACATGACATAATCCTGGAAACAATAAACAAGAAATCTTTATTTCCAGCAAAAGAAACAAAAAATAAGAAAAAAACAAGACAAGCAACAGCATGACATTGAAATTTCTACAAATTGTGATCCTTTTCAACTGATCCTATGAAAAAAGGACATTCATCCTTTTTTGTTTGTCTATTTTTGTAAAAATCCTCTACATAATTGAATTGTTTCTTTAGGCATATCCTCCACCCTAGTTAGCAGCATTCAAAAACATACAAAAAAAGATGACAAATCATTTATAAAAAGTTTCTATAGAAAATCTTATTCTAAAGATCCTTTTTCAAAGGACAATAACAAAAAAATTAAAAAAATCTGTCTTGTCACTGGCCGTTAAACAACCACTGATCGTCCATGAAAAGTGCAATTACCTAACACCAACACAAAATCTATTGCTCCGTAAAATTTGCCATAATCATCGTAAATTGTCCTTTTTATTTCTTTTTTTTTATTCTTCTAGAGGATTTAAAATTTCTCTTTTTTTTTCTTCTAATTCTATTTGTTTTTTGCATTTTGTTGTAATTGATGTAATATTTATTGTTTTAATTTTAATGAAGGCGGTTTTTTATTATCATTAATTTTTGGATACATTGTTTGTCTACATATGTTTCCATTCATTAGAATTTTGTATAATGTTGACATTAGTCTAGGATTATTATAAAGATGTCTTTATTCCAGATTTATTTTTTTTACAAAAATAAACTACAGATGTTTGTTTTTTTTTTGGCTTGATTTTCGTAAAATCTTGTTAGTATTTTAAACAGGATTTATTTAAAACCATAATATATACAAAGATTTGAGAAAAAAATGGTTTAAATTTTATGAAATTATTAAAATTTTGATATTCTTTGATTTGGAGTAGGAATTTCAATAAAAGAAGATCTTCGATTTCAAATTGAAATTTCATTAAAAATATATTCATATTCGCAGTCAAGTCAAGAAAATTTGTATGTATGAGATGTTTTGTTAATGGGGAGGGGGAAAATGTTTTGACGGTCTACCCAATACCCAATGTCTGCACTCAAAAAATTTTGACGGTTACATGACAGTTATTTGTGTAGTAATCAGTAGTTGTTGTTTCTAACTGATAATACGGTTGTTTTTCTATGGAAAAATACAAAACAACTGTTATGACAATTATTTAAGAAAACAATTGCCTAAAGCAGTTGTTTTTAATATCGTTATAAACAACTACCCAAAGAGTATTTTTACAGTAAACAGTTATTTTGTAAGTTATTTGAATAAATGTAGTTAATTTTTTTTTTAAAATTTTCGCTTAGTTTATATTTGTTATTACTGATTTAGTTTGCAAATAAAAATCCGAAAATTGCATTGCATAAAAATTTAGTAACCCAAACGGGTTGATTTTATAGTTCATTCGTAATAGTTTATTCATCCGATTTGAATGGATGAAGCGTATTTAAGTGCTGCATATTCTTACACGGAAAAAATAAAAAGTGTATAATTATAGAAGGACTTAGGTAAAATACAACTTCAAAAGCATATTTTGTAAGTTAGTAAAAAAATTCATGTAGATTTATCAATTTTTGGTTTTTCTCCACTTGCCTTCGTTTTTAACCTATTCCTTTTTCACGCACTTCAAAATATGTTAAGTTACCTAAGTTTTTTCTTTTATAAATTGTCTTAGAAAATATTATATTTTAATTAAAGAATTGTGTAACTTAGCAGAAAACTTTCGAAGTTGTATTTTACCGAAAAACTTCGGCAATTATTTATTTTTTTCATGTCTGCTGTTCGAATTAGTGTTTATAAATAACCAACTATGCTTAAATATCTAGAATATCCGATCTCTAAAATTTTAATGTAAACTAAAAAATAGCCCATATGGGCGATAGGTCCAAATATGGACCGATCCTATATAGAATCAATAGGCTTTGTCCTTGGAACCATGTAAGTCAGCGAACCAAATTTAATTGAAATATTTTCGTATTTGCGACCTGCAGCATGTAAAGAGCCAATTTTGGGGAGGACCTTTATATGGGCACTAGGTCTAAACATGGACCGATTTTAACCAATATGCTTCGTCCTTGGGCCGACTTAGGTCGTTGTAGCAAATTTCATCAAAATATCTTAATATTTGCGAACTGTAGATTGTGCATAATAATGCATGGACAGACAGACGGACATCGATAAATCGGAACAAAAAGTGATTCTGAGTCGATTGGTACACTCACAATATTTTTTCCTTAAAATCAACCGAATATATACATTAAAACAATAGAAAATAAGTTAAAAAAAGGACTACCCACTTTTCGTTTAAAACAATTGTATTTTGTCGTTTATTTTTAATTGTTATTTTATTAACTGGCAAAGTCGGTAAAAATAATAGATTTATCGTTTATTTTAAAATTAATTGTATTCTAAAAACTGATTGTTTTTAACAGAAAATTTTGATTGAATATTTTAACTTCTACCGAAAGTCCATATTTTGTGTATTTTGTTTACTGAATGGCTGACAGAAAAAGTTAAAAAATATATTTCTTTGCAATTTAACTACTTATTCAATTGAAACAACTTTACTGATTTACTTTTTAAACAACTGTTGAACTTTTACGGTAAAGTTATTGTGAGTGTATACTAAAAGGTGGGTCTATATCTAATATTTTTTGTGTTACAAACTAGAGTTGGGCTTAATCGTTCTTTTAGGTGACTCGGTCATATCGTTCAATAAAATTCATTGAACTAGTTCGTTCAAATCGTTCAATCGTTCTTTTTTGTTATCGTTCTTTTTTGTCATGAGCTGTGTCTGAACAGTGATTCGTGAACGGTGTCGTTCATTCGACAATTTATTGGCGCACTACATGTTACATGTTTATATTAATTTTATTGTGCATAGACTAATAGTGTCAGAAAATTACAATTTTATTAAAAATTTGAAATTATTAAGAAAAATATTTAATTATGTAATAAAATTAATAAGAAAGGTATACAAACTTTTTATGACTACAAAAAAGAACGAAATGAACGATGAACGAAAAGAACGAATAATGGTGAACGATGTCATATCGTTCAATGACCTGAACCGTTCAAATGAACTAGTTCGTTCATGAACGACACAACTCTATTACAAACATCAGTACAAACTCATTATACCCTGTCCACGTAGTGGTGTAAGGTATAAAAAGAATACTATTGCATTCAAGAGTCAATTTTTTCTTCTTGAGGTTGCGTTTACACTTGCATAGATTTCGATATCCACCACTGTGAAAAAACAATGAAGAAAAGCCAACGACTATATTATTGAAAGACTAACCAACTCTCCCTACCTCTGTTAAATCACTCTCTTCTTAATTTATATCGAAAATTCAGCCATAAGAATTACCAGTGGGTTTCTATACCACTCTTCCTCTGTTAACCTTTACTCTTTATTTTTGTTCGTGAAGTCGGGAAAGAAAACTAAAACATGTTGGTAAACATTGTAAAAAAATGAGAGATTGCGTGGTTTTTTTCCACATTTCCCTATGTAAAAAGCATTGTGGTAAATTTGTATATTTAGAGAATTCAAGAATTTCGCATGTTGATGAAACATGTTTGATGGTAATGTTGATAAAAGAAATTGGTATTATTTTCCTGTTCTTTTTTGTGACATTCGTTATATTTGTTATTTATCGTTCTTAAAACTGTTTAAAAGAAAAGAAAGGACGCACAATTAAAAAAAAGGAAAAATTTAAGAAAAATTGAAAAAATTTAAAATAAATAAAACAAAAAGAATAAAATTAATAAAAAAACATTTTAAATAATAATATATAATAAAAAAGTGAAAAAGTAAAGTAAATAAAAAAATTTTAATTAACAATTTTTTTTGAATTGAAATACAGAGGGATGTTGTATTGTATAGGGATGTCTCGGATATTCCGGGGACACTTGCCCTTTATTCCAATTCAGAAAAGATTCTGTAGACGCGTGGTGCAGGAATTTAAAAATATCCAAAAATATTTTGAATTCTGCCTCACGCGTCTGTGGAAGACATTTTAAAAGTGAATGCATTGCTTCAGGCCGATATTTACGACCTGGAGCAATGCCAACATTAAATCTTGGTAAGTGTATCCAGGTTTATACTTGTTGGTGTATCTTACCATTAACCCTGTAATGCTCTTCTGATAACGATAATATTTAAACTATATATTTGGCATTGAAACTCCTACAAGGGAACAAATATTAAAATTTATCGCTTTATTTAGACGACATAGCACAATAAAGTTTGAAAACTAATCAATAATAGTCAAAAAATTAAAATTTTTACTATCAGAAAAATAAAATCATATGCAGAAAATTGTTGATATACTGTTGTTCGTTTAGAAGTTAGTAAGCCGTTTTTTGATTTTTAAAAATTACGAAATTTGACGAATTTGGCACTAAACATCCTCGACCTCGATGCAAGTGTAAACGCAACTTTACTTGATCCAAATTATTATCATATTTTTCATTCTTACTCATTTTCTTATTTAAGTTATTCTTTATTTTCTAAGTTTAACATCTCACTAACTATTAATCCTACTCTTTCATATCGACTACTTATTGTTTAATATGTTAAAATTATTGCAAGCACTACTCGTATTAGTATAAAGTAGAAACAAGCAATTAGTCTCCGTCGGTCTGTTTCTTCATCCATTTGTTCGTGTTTGTCCGTCCTAAAAATAAGAATTATTATATATTATATTTTCTTTAAATAAATATTATTTTACATTATAAATTGTAGAAAAGTGAAGTGTAAAAGTATTATAAAGATGAATAATTAAGAATATTTCATAAAAAAAGTGTTTTTTTTAGGCATATAAAGTTAATATGTGTTTTCAATTAGACCAAGGAATATCTAAAAGACATCGTAAAGAGAACAATAACGCGTTAACCAGTAAATGAATACTTTTTAGTTAAATTAAATTACTGCCAAGAGCATACAACAAATTGTAAGTTTAAACAAAAAATTAAATTTTTTTATATTTTTAAAATAATGCCGTATTATGTATATTGTTTCCATTTATTTTTACAAAAACAATTATTGATGTCGATTTATGTGAGCGCGGCGAATTCAGCCAAGACGCAAACCATATTACATTCCTTTTCTTATTTTTTTTGTTTTGTTTTCTGATATTCACTGAGTTCAATGACTATATAAAGAACATTTCAACTTGTTATATACTTGAAAATTTGGTTATATACACTTAACCCTCAATTATCGGATTATGAATATCTTAAAATTAGAAATAATGAAATATATTTTACAACTAATTCTACGAGCGTTAAAGTTGCCATAGGTGTTTAGAAATATTCCATGGGAGGGTAAATTATTCTAAAACAGTCAATGTCACCTGACTAAAATCTGATCTATTGTAGAATCTGTTTCAAGGGGAAAATCTTCTGAAATTCAGAGGCTTGTATTAGGCTTAAATAATTTTATAACGCCTATCGTACAATATTTTAAAAACAACTTTATTCTTCTATTTTTGGACACCATTATGTATTAATATGGTATATTTACGAACAAAAAATGCAAAAATTACAGGCATTCGGTTTAAATTTTTTTTAAACATTTTTTACGCATTTTCAATGTAAATTTAGAGATTTGTAGTGAATGTATACATTAAAAATATCTTCACTCTAATTAAGTTTTGTTTAAATTTAACCAACTTATAGTACGAAACTGGACTCCTGCTATAAATATCCCTACGGGAAATTTTAACAAACTGTCACCGAACTGGCCCCTTTATATGAAATAGACTGCTGACTTTTACATGGCGTTGTCATAGGAGGGGAAAATTGACCCCTTGTGACATGTCACAAGACAAATCCCAGGACAGGTCCCTGAACTTTGTTTTTTATGAGAGTTCAGTAACTTGCCCTAGGATTTGTCTTGTGACATGTCACAAGGGGTCAATTTCCCCCTCCTATGACAACGCCATGTAAAAGTGACCAGTCTATTTCATATAAAGGGGCCAGTTCGGTGACAGTTTGTTAAAATTTCCCGTAGGGATGGTAAATTCACTCCCAGTGCGTAAATGAAAAATATTACACATATGTAGTGTAAGTTAATTACACACAGAATTTTTAAATTTACATTGAAAATGCGTAAAAATTTTAATTTACCAAATAAAATATGTAATATGCAGTCCAAAAATAAAAAATCAAATTATTTTAAAAATATTTTATTGAAAATTAATGTTATAATAACTTTTAAGGAGATTTGTGGAGATTTCTCTTCTCTGTCCTTACATTTTCGCCACTTTTTCCTAAAGAACATAATGTTATGAGAACTTTTTCCTATAGCAAAATATTTCCTTAGGAAAAGCCTTTAATTTCTGTGTTATTTTCCCTATTGAAAAAAACATCAAATTCATAAGATATTTCCTATAGAAAAAACCTCAGATTTTGAGGAGTTTCTTCTATGGAAGTGTCCTAGCTTCAGCAAACTGTTTGGCATACGAAAAAAGTCCTAGAAAATTAGGGTTATTTTATGGAAGAAGTCTGCAAAATTCGCTTTTCTGGTAGAAGCATGTCTCGAAATCTTAAGTTTTTATAGGAAGGGTACCCAGAATCCGGAAAAAGAAGTTTTTTTCTTTAGGAAAATGTCTTCGCACTATTAGGGACTTTTCTTTAGGAAAACGTGATCAGAATCTGAGGTCTTTTTAGAGGAAAGAGTTGTTACAATCTGAGGCTTTGGCTTTAGAAAAAGTTATCAGAATCTGTGACCACTTTTTCTATTGAAAAAGTATTATATTTTAAGCAATTCTTCCTAGAGGAAAAAAATTTTGTATCATAAAATACCAATATAGTTTCTTAATTTTATATCAAATTAATTCATATCATTAATGGTATCACTTAAAAGATTTCGATTAAGAAGCAATGCACTTCTAATGGATCCTTCTTTACAAGCTTGGAAAGCAAAAATAATGTAAATCGAAATCTTTTAAATACAAACAAAATTTATCACTACCTCTCAAGTGTAAATGTTGTACAGACATACCACAATGACTGTCCCAGCTGGAGCCAAAGCCGATAATATTGTTATACGTTTTTATAAAAATTTATTAGAAAACAACTTATTTTTATAATATTTTATTTTATAATTTTAAATTTCCTGAATTTTTTTAAATGTCAATTTCTATGTAATAACGAATAAAAAAAAATTACGCATAAAATGTTTAATTATAAACACAAAATGTCTATAATTCTATTAGATGTGTCCGCGTAGTTTTACCAAAAAAAGTTCGTGTACTCGAAAATTGGGTAAATTAGAGATATAATAAGTAATATGCTGTTCTTCTTGCACGAAGAAGCCCAGACTTTTTTTCTTGTAAATTTGGATAAATTGTTTTTATCAGCTGTTATACTCGTATCAACTAATTCAATTGAAATATTCACTCAATTGAACCAAAGACCTATTTCACCAATATTAGCTCTTTTAGTTCAATCGTTCATTTTATTCACTCATAAAAATATGATTAGATTAGATTTAGATTAGATATTTTTCTTTATTTTTTCAAATTCATTACCATGATTGTTCTTAGTACTAAATAACTAAATTAAATATTTAAAGAAAAGTACGGCATGGTTTGTTTATAAGAAACCGTTCGCCGGATATTTGGTTTGTACAAATTTTGTTTAAAAAAAAATCAAAAATTAAATTCATTTACAAGAATGTATCTGTAATTTAGAGCATACTTAACAAAATAAAAAAGATTTAGCCAATTAACATCTTCACCACCGTTCAACTCATTTATAATTTCATCATCATTTAGCACAAATCGGCCAAGATATCTTCTACGGATTATTTTGAACACAGGACATCTACCAAGAAAATGTTGTAATGTTTCGTCTTCGTTTAAATTGCACATGGAACATAATCGTCTAGGGCCTTCTCTATATTTATTGCCATGTAGCCATATTAAATCACCTCGAGCTTTCATTATATAGCTTATCTGATGTTGGTTGTACCGCTCATTACAATATGTTACGCCTTTGGCATAGTCAAGTAATCGGTAAACCCTTTGGTCACTCCCGTGAGCTTTTGTAATGTGCTCTTGATATTTTCTCGATTTCATAGCATCGATTAGGTTCACACATGTATTTTTCCAACCCTTGTTCTAAATTTTCTAAATCAAAATTATACTCCAACAGTCTATTTTTCAGATCACTATACCAGTAGATATTTTTCTCTATTAATTTTCTTGATAATTTATGGGGTAGTCTGAAATTACCGTAGTTAAAAATGGTTTTAGCTATGTATTGCAGATGTAGACTGTAAGTATAAAAATGACCCTCTTCTTGGCTTGTCTCCAACATAATCACATAATTTGGGGTGTTATCGCTAAGTCTTAAAATTCTCTTAGTAAAATATCTTTGTAGTTTGTCAATATCTTCAAACCAGAGATTTCCCCATACTTGGGATGCGTAAGACTGAATAGCTCTACAAACTGCTAAAAACATTTTCCATTTGGCTCTTAGAGAAATTTCATTTTTTCCTATGAAACTTTTCCATGCTGCATTTAAACAGTTTTTTGTGTATCATTTACAAAAATGAGTAAAAAGTTGTCAAAGTTTCTTGGTAATATTACAACTACATAAAATTAACGACAAATATGTCAAGACGCTTAGGTAAATGTTTAAAGAGATAAATATGTAATTAATAGAAGTTTTTGTTTAATATTACAACATTTTTCAGGTTTAAAACTGTGTGTTAATTCTCTTAAATAAAAATCTGTGAAAAGCATATATTTTATTACAATTTTGAATTTGAGCAAATTGATCAAGACTAGAAAGAGCGCTCACCAAAATGAACTATAATGCTTAAGTCTATTGACGTTTTTTTGGGCTTGAAGTATGGTTTTTCGAGTTCGCGTACTTTCGTACATTTTTGTCCCTTCGTTACACTAGTTTTTGTTAACATTGCAACGAACTTTAGCCAAAAAGTACGCAAATACACCTATTATATGTATGTGTATTATTGTATATGAAAGTGTGTAAAAAATAATTTTTTTAAAAAAAATTTTACTCATTTTTTAAGTAGTGAATTTACTAGCATTTTTTTAGAGTGTATAATTATAGAATTTAAAGCTGTTTATGTTAAATTGTTATTCAATTTTATTTTACTTAATAATTACGAATATTAACTTTCATTTCGTTCTGTCAAAACTTCTAAAGTTGCCAATTGGAAATAATGGGAAAATAGTAGAAAAACAATACAAATAAAAACCACTTTTTCACAAATTGAAAATCAATTGAAAAATACCAAACAACCAAAAAATAAAACCCCCAACGAAAAACAATAACATGAGAAGTTAACCACTTGTGTTGTGTTGTCATTTGTAAAGGAAAAAATGGAGCCAAGTTATTTGCGGGGTAGGGGTAGAAGGGAGACTTCAAGGATATTTAAGGAGTTTCATTGTTTTGTTTTGCAATTTTTTCACCATTTATAAAATTGTCAAGGGAATCTATACAATTTTGTTTTATACCGAGTATTGAGTTGTTGTTGTTGCCATTATATACTTTTAGCGTCATGGAAAAAACATGTCTTAAATGTAAACAATAACAACACGACAACAAATGTAAACAATACTAAAAGCTTTGTTGTATATGTAAGAATTCTGTGTTTTTTGTAGCATACAACTAGGATAATCATGTTTTAAAGCATACATTGTAGGAGTAAAAGTAGCATTGAAGAAGGAGGCATTTAGTTTCCTTGCGATAGCAATAATATATGGGAGTTATATGTAAGTGGGAAGTTAAATACTGTGTTTAATATCATAAGTGTTGGGGCAGGATAAGAAAACGACAATAACATATTTATCTAGAAGATATATAGATTTCCTTAAAAGAATTGAAATGTGTATTTTTCTCTCAAAAGTTGAATGGAATATTTCTACAATTTTTTATTAGTTACGCTTTTTATATCGAGGGCTTGTATTCAATAGGTGCCATTTGACGATTTGAAGAAAATGAATTTTTGATGGCAAATGGTTCAGTTGTACAGCTGTTATCTATGATATTAATTTTGGACTGAAAAAATAATTCTAGCACCACTTTCTCCCATTTTAGTTAATTTTCTACCTTTCAAACAATTTTTTATTAATGCTATCTACTCAAATTTTATTTTATTTTTAAAGCGATATTTTTAACTACGATTTCCAAATCACTGATTCTAAATTCGTTTTCAAAATCTTTCTACTACCTCATAAGTTTGAGAAAATCGCGGTTGAAGTTCGTGTTTTTATCGTTTTTGAACACTTAATATTATGATTGGACTTTGTTTCTTATAATTGGTAATAAATATTTTGAAATTGTTTTACCTATATCCATGAAAATATCTTTTTAAATTAGCGGTTTCTTAAAAATTCGAAAATGAATTTGAAATTCATCCGAATTCCCCGAGTTAAGACCAAAAAAAAAAAAAAAATTCTGAGAATTGCACGTGAAAGTAGCCCCAAAAATAAGAACTTCTGCATCATTGGTTTTGTCAAGTTGGCTGCATTAATCATATGGCCATTAAATTTTTAATGCAGCCAACTATCTATCAAAATTACCGAGGTATCTAAACGTATCCCAACAAAACGGAAATATTGAAGAACGAATCTAATATTCTCATTTTATTAACATTTTAAAGAAAATTTACCAATCATGAAAGGGCTTTTTCAAAATTTTTATATCAACATAAATCGCGTCCGAAGGAAATTAGGGAGGGCTATTTACAATAAAATCACGAAAAACCGTAACAAAAAAATGTACAGGGAAGAATTAAAAGACATTTTTTACAAAAAATTTAGAAGATTAAAGCCCATATGACACTTGCTAGTTTCTAAATTCTAGTTTTTTGCACCATCAGTGCAAATCATATGAAGGGTACTGCATTACCAACATCAATTTGACAATTTGATAGTTTTTCGATATAGTTGTTCTCTTCATACACATTATTTCTCACATAAGGAAATTCGTGCTCTCTTTTATTTTGGATTATTAATACTGAAACTAGCAAGTGTCATATAGGCTTAAGGTGGTGTTTCTAGAACGAAAATACAATAACAAAATACATTCAATGCAAAAACAAAATACAATACAAACGACGCACGTCTTGTAGAAACCCCCCGTAAGTAAAAAAAATAATCATACAACGTGAACTAAACGATTTTTTAACTTTCCTGAACAATTGTATATTTGTAGATAGCCCTTACTGAATATAAGCCCTCGATATGTTTGTTTCTAAAAAACGTTAATAAATGGATTTGAGCTTTCTTGCGGATAACAAATTTTTTTTTTGGCTTAAAGATTTGTTTGGAATTAAATAAAATTTAAAAAAAGTGGTTTTAGTTCACTGATAAGGAAGTTGAAATTTCCCAGTCAGAAATCGCCAGTGGTACAAAAAATCAAGCACTGTCATACCACTGGGTAACCACGGTATTAAAAATAAATGACTGGCAGAACACTCATTTGGGCCGCTTTGCCAGCGTTTGCGAAAAGCGTTTTACCAGTATTTGTTTTACAAAAATTTCGGTGGTTTATAAAAAAAACCACTGGCCAAGAATTGGCTACCAGGCGTACAAAAATCAATTCACTGGAAAACCAATGATTTTATAAAAATGCTGACGCTTCGTTAAAAAATGTTTGTAGTCGGAAGGTTCCGAGTTCAAATCCGGTTGCAAGGAAAAAAAATTTTTTTTTGGATTTTTTTAATTTAAAATTTTTTTTGTTTTATAAAATCAATTTTTTTTGTTTGTGGGAAAGCACCTTCAAGACCAAATTTTTTTTGCCCTCCCAACACTGGCATACTAGTTACAAAAAATTGTTTGCCAGTACTAGGATTTTGGCACAGCCAGTAGTTGTCCAGCTATTATCACTCATTTATGTGTTTAGCCATTAAATATTATATGTCTCGTTGGCTCAGTGGGTAGAGCAATCGTCTGCCAATCGGACGGCCTGGGTTCAAATCACGGCAGGACCAAAAAAAAAACATATGAACTTTTTTTAAATTTTATTTTGGAAAATATATTTCCAGACCACCTATTAATTGGTTTTGCCAGCGTTTTGCCAACGTTTAAAAATTTTGTTCCTCCAGTGCTTTTCCGGCGCTTTTTGAACAGCCGGTCCTTTTGTCTAATGATGTTATCATTTTGGGAATGGGAAAGCACTTTTTGCCAGTACTTGTACCACCTGTTAAAGTGCTTTGCCACCGCTTTCCCGTTTGTATTTTTCTGACTGGGTTCTTATAAAAGTTCCTCTTACTGCGTAGACATCCGCTCATACGGAATTTTTGGAAATTCCTAAAGGAGGGGCAATAAGGGAAAAATCTCCTGCTTGGCAGCCCGGTTCCTCCTCCGTCGTAGGCATTCGCTAAGATGGGATTTTTTTACATTTTTTTTTTTTATTTTTAAAGAGAAGCAACATTTAGGAAATTCTTCCTATTAATTAACGTGTTGCTTTCTTTGGAAAGGGGATAGAAAAGAAGTGAAAGGTGGTGAAAGTTGAAGGGCTTCAAATATGGAAACACTGTAATTGCGCGAGATGTTGAATTTTAGAACAGTTGTTGCGCGCCATCTCAGAGTGAATTAGCGAAAAAGGGAATTTCCCCAAATCCCTTTATTTAGAAACCTGAAATTTAGTTAAAATATGTGTTGACTGGAGTATGGGCTAACTCACAGCCAAGATACTTTGATATTTTGGACAGGAACGTGGTAAAAATTAAATTTAAAAAACAACTGAAATTGCAAAACTATAATTGGGAAATTAAATGGAATGGAATGGGGAACGAATGGATTCAAATACTAGACAAGTGTAACGAAATGGAATGGAACGTGGAACAATTGAAATTGCAACATTGGACAAGGGGAATGTAACGTAATGGATTTGAACAAATATTTTTTAATTAAAAATTTTTAAAATTATAAAAACTATAGTTACACTGTGTAAAAAATCATTACAAGACTATATAATCACCCAGCAAAAAAAAAAAAATTGAAGTAATGCTTTACAAACTATTTCTTTTACTGCTTCACAAGTATCCGTTAGTGTATTTTTATTGCTTTTTTGGAAGTAATTCCGACCAACTCCACAAAATCAATTCTTTAATTGCTACCAAAGTATCCGTTAGTATATTTTTACAGCTTTTTTAGAATTACTTCTGAACAACATCCAAAAAATCACTTAAGTATTGCTTCTAAAGCATAATTTCTCTAAAAGTGATCCTAAAAATTGATTATAGTATCACTTTTTTTTATTCTTTTTTTATATTTTTTTAAATAAAGAGTTGGTTTTTAATTTTTATTTAAAAAATAAGAATTGTTTTTTCGATCTTTTTAATTGATTAATTAGAAATTTATTAATTCAGTTCGAGGCCAATTTCCTTATTATGAATTAACATAATAAGTACTTTTTTCAAAAACTGCTATTTTTCTTCTTCATCAGGATACTCTCCTGACAAATACTTCACATAGTTTTTGCTTTCAAAAACCTCTACACTTTCAGGAATGAAAAAACGATCGTTTTTAAAATTAAAAAATTTTTTTTTAGTATTTATAATTAATTTGTTCAAATTCAATATTTTTTTTAATTTTTCAATTTTTAAAAATATATAAAAGTGATGGAAAAGAACTGAAAACAATACTGAATTGCATAGTGCACCTTTTGCACTTGTTTAAAAAGTACTTTTATTGAAGAGAGAAAACACAATATCTCGCAATGACAAAGTGGTGTTTTTATGCCAGTCAACTTTCATATTAAAGAATAGCTCATCGGTAGAGAGGTCGCAATTTCGATACCCGGTGGCGGCAATACAAAACTTTCGTAAAATAAAAAAAATATTAGCTTCCTTTGCAATCGTTCAAAAAGTACTGCAAAAATGTTGAAGTGGGAGTACTCCTCTCCTATGACAACTCTATGTTAAAATCACTAGTTTAATTTTAAAAAAGAAATACATCTTGATCATCAATTGTAGTGCTTTTTCTACTGCTTCGGCAACTCTTTTTTTGCTGGGCAAATTATGCTTACGTATTAATTTTAAATGTTTTTATTTTGTGGTAGCGTAGTATAGTCTTTAAAATTTTAATGGCGCCCAATGTGCGGGCGCAATATACAAGTCGTAGAATTTCATACTAATTAAAAGAATTTGACAACTCAGATATTTTTTAACAATCCCAAAAATCTTAACAATTTAGCTGCAATAAAACAATATAAATTTTTCCAAAAAATCAAGCATTTTATCGTGTGTTTCTGCCTCTTTAAATAAAATAAAAAATCGGTTAAAAAACATAATAAATTTTAAAAATTATGACATTTTAATGGGGTTTTTTCTGAACGACAACAAAAAAATTTTTTTTAAATACACACGTGCTTTAACTAACATAATAACATCATAAAACTAATACAAATTATGCATAATTATCTACCACAAAAAACAAAAATGATTTTCAAATTCTACTCGAATTCTTTTTGGTTATTCTTTAACACAGACACATGCTTTATTATTATGAAAAAGAGAGGAAATTATAGAAATTTTCTTGGAAAACCAAATAAATGTAGGAAATCGGTGGCGACAGTCTTTCATACACAATGTGTGGTTTGATCATTAATGCGAGAATAGACACAGAAAAAAATAACTAAATCAAGCAAAAACAATATTAAAATAAATAAAAATAACTTTAAAATCAAACTAAGTTTGCGAAACCAAAGTAAAAAATGTTGAAATATAGTATTAATTTAAGTACAACAAATTTAATTTTAACTTGAATCATATTTAACTTAATAATATTCAAACTCTAAATAGAAATGTTCGTAAATAAGATGTTAATTCAAATAGGATTTCAGAATTTTTTCACATATGATTTTTTTCTCTGTGTATATCTTTCAAAATACGCGTTATAATTAATATTCATATTTATTATAACTAAATATATTTTTATAATCTAAAAACACAATCTTCTGTGTTTTTTATGGTGTTATTAACGTTAATTTTACACAACAAAAAAAAAACAAAAATATGATTTAAGAATATTTAATTAATCAAAAAGAGGAAAAACTTACTAGAAAAAAATCATGTAAATATGATATTAACGAATTGTAGAAGAAATATAAATTACAATAGAATTTAAATTGCGGCAGTAAAAAGAAAAAATTATTAAAAGATGTATAAACTCAATGATAATTCAATTTAAATAATTCTTAAATATATACTGTTGAAATGCAGATTGAAAGAAAGATTTTAGTTGTCTTCAATTCAAGGACTAAAAAAATTTCTAAAACTTTTAATTATCAAAGATTTTTATTCAAATTTTAACAACAGTTTGATTTAAACAAAAATAATTTAGTTTTAAGACGCAAAACGCTTTATTTTTTTCGACTTAAAATTAAGTGATTTTTTAGTTATTTCTACTGAGGTGTTTTTTTCTTTAACCCCAGAAAAATGCTCAAATCCAAAGAACTGGTTGAGATTAGAGTTTAAGCACAACTGGATCGGCAACGACAGCGAGAATTGCTTTTTCATATATTTTATATGGGAAGTAAAATGTTGCCATGTCGTCCAGCGATTTGTCGTCGTAATAAAATCTATTCTATTTTCATGACGACACACTAACACACACTCAAAATATTTGCCAAATTTTTGTAGCAATTCGTATTAGAGCTGCAAAAATTCGTACTTTGTTTACAAAAAAATTACTTTTTTGACAGAAGAAATATAATTGAAAGTAAAAATACATAATTTACCGCAAAAAAGCAACAAGAATTAATGCAAAATCAATTGAAATGGTGAAGAATTGTGGCGAAACTAATACAACCATATGTTTTGCTTTCCTTTTTATCTAAACGTCAAAAAATGTTAACGGTCGATTGTCGCTGAATTTAAAATAATCGCGACGACTTTTGCTGTCGTCGGTCGACAATCGACCCAGTTGTTATTAATCTCTTATACTGCATTAGCATAGATTGTAATTTAGGTTCTACAATCGTTCTTTTTGGTGATTGTGCTATTAGCAATAGGGTCTTTTTCTTCAAACTAGAAAAGGTTGCTTTAGAACCGATTCTAGAACTAGCTATAGAACGGGCTGTGGGATAGTGAAATCTTTCATTTGTACTTTCAGGAATTAATTCTAGAACATGTTCTCAAATAGATTCAGAATTCAGATTAAAAAATTTTGCTGGGACTTTTAACACAACTATTTATATTTTCATACAACTTTTATTAAAACTATTTGTAAATTTTTAAAAATTTTATTATATTTTTCTCTTTATTTTTAATATTTCTTCATAGCATCTGCCTTTTTTTTATTAATAATTCTTAAAATCTGATAAAAATCTTTGAAATTTCTTATGAAGTTATTAATCAACAGGTGTTCTTATGTTCTTAGAACTTTTACAGTTTTTTATAGTTATACTCATCATAAATTTTGTAATAATTTTATGGTTTCAGTATTTACATTCAACAAATATGAATGTTTATGAAAACAATTTTGTCATAAAATCATAAATTTTTATAACATTATTTAACTTTTCTTTAAATATGTTGTTACAATATTAAATTTCAAAGAACAAGAAGTTAAAAAATCAAAGATTTTTATCTTTTTATAAAGAGCATCATAAAATTTAGTTTTTTTTTTTTTTTAATTATGACACAAAATATGACAATAAAAATATTTAAAATAATAGCGCCAAATACTCGTAAATAAGAAACAAATTTTAGAAAATTTTTAAATGCTTCAGTAGTTTAAGAGAAAAACAACGTCCAAAACAAAGAAAACAAGATATATTTCAAGAAAATTTAAGGATGAATTCCCAAGTTATGACTAATTAGGTTAAACAAATGAATATCACATAAACAACAAAAGTAAAAAGTTAATCTTTGGATCCGATATTTCAATGGATTAAAAATGACTTGTGTCTAGAAATTAGTAAATAATCAGTAAGAAATTTTGATGTTGCATACTCTTAGATGTAATTAAAAGAAAATTGGAAATTTAAAATTTAATAGTCCATGTGGACCGATTCTATTCAAAATCAATAGGCTCTGAGTCAGTGTACCAAATTTCATTAAAATATCTTTATATTTGTGACTTGTAGCGTACGAATAAACGTATTAGCCAATTTTGGGAGACCTTTATATGAACACTAGGTCCAAACATATACTGATTTTAACTACTATCAATGGGCCAATATATCTTAAAATTTCCAAGCTGTAGAGTTCGAAAAAAATGTTGACGGGCGGCGTTAAATCGATTCTGAGTCAATCGGTACACTCACAATATTTGTAACACAAAAATATATTGGATCTAGACCGGTCGACTCAGAATCACTTTTTTAGTTGATTAAGAGATGTCCGTCGGTCTAAACCAGAAGTCGGCAACACCTATGCCCATGGGCGCTCTCTCATACCTACAAAAGCTCACACATAGAAGAAAAAAAAATTCACTCCAGTCTCACACAAGCAGTCAATGAAGTAGGTTGTCACATCGCTTGTTTGCCAGATTTTTTACACTCTGCATAATGTTTATTGATACATTTTTTTGGTAATTTATTTTTAAGCTTTTTTGTTTTTATTTTTTCTTGTGTTGTTGTTTTTGATATTTGTAGTTGTTGTTTGCTTTTAAATTTTTATTTTATATTCCCATTATAAACATTTACAATTTTCAAATTATTATAAAAACGTTCTTTGTCAGTGCATTGAGAGAGAGAGAGGCTGCAACTCACTCATGCAAGCACAAAATAAGGTTGTATATGTTTGCCGATGCCTGGTCTAAACAGTTCGTCGGTAGAATCTACTAAAAATCACAGTCAAAACAAAGGTATGTGCAGTTAAAAAAGCAACAAAGGTATTTACATTTAAAATAACTTAAAATGCAGTTATTTTTGACTGCTGAAAAATAACTAACAAATGCATTAAAAATAACTAACAATGTCGCAAAAATAACTGACAAATTTTTATTGCAAAAAAGTTATAGCAACTGACAAAATTGGGAAAAGCTACTGTTTTTTACAGTTAATTTTTTTTTTTTATTTCTTAGATTTTTCTTTAGATTATTGAGCTTTAAATTCCTTTTTTTAAACATTTTTTGCACTATACATATTTGTTTGCTTTAAATACATCGGATTTAGTTTTTTTGGTCTTCTCTGGAATTACTTCATCCTACTGAAAATTTAAAGTCAAAATTTCAAACGGTTCTCCAATTAATACGTTGTTATACATTGGAGATACAATAAAATTTATTGATTTGTATTACAAACTGAGAATATATCAACAATAACAAATATAAACTAAAAAAGAATTTAAAAAAATTAACGAAATTTTTTTACTATTTTTTTTATTATAAATTAAACAGTACTGTAAAAATACTGTTTTTGTAGTTGTTTATTATGACATTAAAAATAACTACTTTAAACAACTATTACAAAATACAACTCATTTCGTTAATTTAAATAACTGCCATAATGGTTGTTTTGTATTGTTACACAGAAAACCAACTAAAATCACAGTTAAAAACAACAACTAGTGATTATTGTTCAAACAACTGTCATGTAGTTACCGCCAAACATTTTTGAGTGTAAAGTTGTTGCATAAATTTTATGAACAAATTCATTATACTGATATAATTTTCATAAAAATTAAAATTTTGGATAATAATTACTACACAAACAACTTTCATGTAGTAACTGTCAATAAACTTTTTTGAGTGTACAAAAGCGCTAGCATTAAAGCTAGGCGCTATAAATCATTTCCATTATAAAAAAAGCCCTAGATTAGCGGGAAAAACGCCAAGTTAGGAAAAGTGAAAAGCGAAAATTTTAATAAAATATAAATTCACAATTTAAACGAATAAACGACAATTCGTTTGATGTAGAAAAATTGCAGTAGTAGAGAACTTCATTTCGAACTATTTTTTCAGAATATATTGGATTTGGGTCAGACGATGTTAAATTCATCTCAGTATTATATGTTCCGGTTTTAATTTTTAATCGTAGTCGTATTTTTAAAAATCATATCTCAAGTTGATTTTGATACATCACTACAATACTGAAAACCCATATCCATAAATTAATTGAAAAAAATTATAATAGAAAATCAATTAGCATATAAATAAAATATCCTTTTTCAAAAGAAACCAAATATCCCTAATAAAATATATAAAATAAAACGATTTAAATCTTTCTCGCATTTCTATAACAAAGAACCCCATTTTTTTTAAAACAATTCTAACAAAAGGTTCATAATTAATATAAGGGTCAGTTAATGTTTAAACGTTTAAGATTTAGGCGCCATACTCAGTAAAATAAGAATTGTCTACCGCCACTAAATAGTTTAAACAATAATGTTTTGTTGGTTTTTATTAAAATCATAAAACATTTATGAAATTTTAGATTATTGTATGAAATGAATTAAATAATCATAATTTTCTTTATAATTTCTAGGAATTATATAATACTTGTTACAAAAAAGGGTTCTTTAAACACTATACACCATTTATTTGTTAAGTATTCGAATGTAACATATATTAAACGGTGTAGAGTAAGGTGACACTTATTTGTGCACTCAGGGAATTATGTAGGTAAAATCAACTGCAAATGACAGTTAAAATAACTGCATTTGCACTTAAAAAGGTGTAGACTACATTTGCAGTTAAATTAACTGCAATATGAAGTTATTTTTAACTGTTAAAAATCAACTGACAAATGTAGTAAAAACAACTACAAATGCAATTGAAACAACATACATGCAAATTATTGTAAAACTGTACAAACAACTGCAAATGTAGTTAAAAAACATAAATAAAAATTATTTTAAAAATTATTAATTTAATAAAAAACAAATTTATGTAAACACTCCTAACTTAATTTTATTCTATTTAAAATTGAGAAATCAAAATTTACACTAATGTCACTTTTATTTTTCACTAGTAAGATATTGTTGTAGATGTCCGTCTGTGAGGGATGAAATATGGCGTTGTTTGGCTTCCTTTTTTTTTCCAGGTAGAAAGAGATGAGAATATAAAAGAACTGAAAGAAAATAAATACAATAATTTTTAATAATCCCGTAAATAAATTTATATTATAAAACTTACCTTATTATTTTAATAACTTAATAAAAAATATATAAACTTTTCTGTATTACGCGTCCTCACTCTTTGGCGTTGTTTTATGACTAAGACAAGAGAAAACATGTTCTACTCATATTCTTTCACTAGAAATTTCTAAACAAGCGCGTCATACTCATGCTCCTGATTGCTTCGTGTGTGTGCACACACACTTGAAAATATAAGTATTTATAAAAAAAATTCAAAATAACTGCATAAAATAAATGTTACTACAATGTGGTAGTTTTTGTAGTTAGTTTGAAAAAATAACTGTCAAAAACATTGAAATATTTTGCTCTAAGTAAATTAACTACAATTGTAGTTAAAATAACTACAACCGCATTACTACACAAATAACTGTCATGTAGCAACTGCAGAACTTTTCTAAGTGTGGGGATTACTAAGATTTTAAAACAATTTAGTAGAGCAGGGTTGTATTAATTATAGGGCCAAAAAATTGTGATTATATTAATAAAAAGCTTTATCAATTGTCTTTCAATGATGAATTTTATCAGACTTATAAAATGTGTGATAATTTTGACTAAACATTGTATTGAACGAAAAAGTGATGAAGATTTTCTTAAATATGATTAAGAATTTTCCTACACTTAAAAAAAAAAAAACTAATAAAATAAACTCCTCGGTATATGACCTTTGCGTGTCGTAGCATTTAACCATAATTTTGTTAAAAAATTTTCAATATTTTAAACTTCCAGAACAAAAGTTGTCCTTTTAAGTCTCTTCGATTAAAAAATCACTTCACTAAAAGTTGCCATCCTACTACCCCAAAAAGTTATATGTACATAAATGTGTTTTCCAAAAGACACAATAACATGTAAACGCATGTATGTTGTATATTTATGTTGCTGGTATCATCTGTTGCATATTGAAAACCTTATTTTTTCTGGTATTTTTTTGGTTTGTTTTGTCTTTTACCTGTTGCTTATTATGTTTTTTGAAAATAATTTTTTCAAAATTTATGACCATGTTTCGCGCTAATTAACGTTGTATTCTTCTTGAGTAGTTTAGAATTAACAAAAAAACATAAGTTTTTTTGTGTTTTTAATTGTCCCCTCCATAAAATTAACACTGATTAGGGTTAATAAGGTTGAACGAAAGAACGAAATTATAAACATAATAATTTTGTTTAAATTAAAAACAAAAGAATAAATATTATGCATTCTTAACTAGTAAAGGTCACAATATTATTAAAACTATAAGAAAAAAATATTTAAGAAGATGAAAGTTTATGCATGCATATTTTATAATTTTTTTTTTTAAATAAAAAATCAAGTTTAACGGCCAGATGTAAGGCTTTTTAAAACCACAACTGACGGTCATATACGAATATAAGACTTTCTAAAACGGCATTCACACCTAAATCTTAAACACGTGTTTAGCTAAAACGAGTGTAAAAGAATAAAGAACTGTTGTAGTAGAATAAAAAGCTAAAATACGTGTTTTAGCTAAACACGTGTTTAAGAATTAGGTGTGAATGCAGCCTAAAACCATCATTGGCGACCATATAAAGCGTGTTTTTCTTTAAGGTTCCATTTTCCGATAACAATTAAACGGTCACAAATTGATCAGATCTGGCAACGTTATTATAAATTGTGCTTAGTTTGGTTTGCCATTTTATTGTGGATAGACCAGGGATGGGAAAGGAGATTTTTATTGCGGTATCAAAAATTTGTTTGAAGAGTACTTTTTCGACCACAAGAGTACTAAAAAAAATATGTTTTGCTCGTTTTAATTAATATCCTCTACACTGCAATGTAGAGGAGGTTAGGAATAAGTACAGCCAATTTTTTTTGTTAGTTGCCATTGTATTCCAAATGTGATACTTAGTTTTTAGATTCTGCTGTGATATTATTTTATTTGCTTTTTTCTTTGATTATGTTTATTTAAATTAAGTTTTGTGTTTAATATCGTTGTGTATTAAAAACATTATTAATTAAAATTGCTAAATGTGAAATTTTACAAAAAGATTAAATAAAACTTATCCCTGAAGATGATGGAAAATCCCCAGTAAAACGTTGGATAAAAACAATGAAGTAAACTAAGCTTTTATTTGCTTAGTTTACTTCATTGTTAAAAGACCCTTTTAGAAATTTCTAAATAAAATTATATTCAAAAAGGTCAATTACACTAATTGAAAAACAAAGTAAAGTTTAATTATTGTAATCACAAAAAATTCATAAACTCTGGATTTACGCTTGTTATCACTGTTTCGCTACAATTCGAATAAATATTACCAGGGCAGCAAATTTTATGCAAATGAATGTGTGTAGGTTAATTTAGAGACTTTTTTACACAATTGTCTACAAAAATTAATTAAACTAACAAAATTAAAATATTTTTGAGTTTTTTTATTTTTACGTTAATTTTCCAAAAAAGTCACCTAAATTTGGCATATTCCCTGAACTTCGCATATTTCTATTGCACAAATTTTTGAGCTTTTTTTTTTAATTTTTATGTGCTTTGCTTTTATTTTTTATTCAGTTTTTCTTTATTTCAATAAAATTTTTGAAATGTTTTTAATTTGATAAAATTAGGGTGCCACGAGTTTCGATTGGAAATTAACAAAATTAGGGCCGATTATTGAATGTCCAGTTAAAATTTAGCCGGCAGTTAAATTAAAACTTTATATGAGAAACAACAACAAATGTGTCAGTAATCGTGCCTTAATCGAGATGGAACTTTGCAAAAGTTGACTTAAGCTACTTCAAAACATTTGTATGGAATGGCTCTTTTCCTTAATTTAACTTCGCTTAATATGGTTAGGCCTTTAAACAGTCAGTTGAATTTTTAAAAATTGCTAGAATACCTGCTTTTAATATTACTTCAAATGAAATAAATAAATAAATAAATAATAGCACTATCATATTTTATTACGCTAAATGAATTTACAAATAGCTATTGATAGGAATAAAGTAAATGCGGAGTATATTCACGATCGTGATTGGCACATGATGCCAAAAAGCTCAGACTGTTATCTGCATTTTCTAAGCCTTGAGCAATGACGATGCAAGAGTATCAAATGCGACCCGGGAGTAGAGTTGTAAAAGTATTGAGTATTCCGGTACTGAGTACTCAATACTGACTGTTTTTTTGAATACTCAATACTAAAACGGTACTACTCAATACTTTTAAAGATGCAATTTTCCGTAGAAATGTGTATTTTTCGTATAAAAATACAACTCTAAAAATAGTACTCTAAAAATACAGCTCTGAAAATACAACTCTATTTGTGAAGCAAAGAAATTTGTAACGAATTTTTGGGAAAAATTATTTAATTAATTTATTTAAAATGTTTTAAATTAATTAAAATGTAAATAACAATAGTTATTTAACACGTGTATGTGAATTGTGATAATTTTTCCTAATAAATACGAATTCATAACATTTTTATTTTTAAATTAAAAAAAACCGTTAAAAGTATTGAGTAGTATCGAGTACTCAATTGAAAAGTATTGAGTAGTATTGAGTACTCAAAAAATACCGAAATTTCACAACTCTACCCGGGAGTACTACGGTACTTTTTTGAATCAAATAGTATCAAAAAAAGTACGATCGTATCAACTTTCCCCTCCCTGGGATAGACTAAGCCAGAACAACGCATGTAAATTGTACAAATTTATTTTCAAATTCATGGTTCAGTTAGGAATGTTACCGTGCGCTATTAGATTTTCATTCTTCTTTATACATACCCAAGTTTCATAAAAAAGGAGAGTTTAGTTACCCCCGGTCTAGATTAGCAATAAGTTAAGTACGTCGGCAGAATAACGGCATAAAATTGCTTATTGCCGAGCTTATGCTAAGGGTATGAGAACACGTAATTATGTTAACTCATAATTTGCAATAATTCAACGAAGAAGGTTATGCGGCACTTATTAGTAAATACCCTTGTAAAAATCCAAAATCGATAAATTTTTTTGTTTTTTATTTATAATTAGTTGAATTATATTTAATTCTTCTTAATTTAATTAGTTTTTTGTTTTTCTTTCTGTTTTTTCTTTTATTTTATTAGTGGCGTTCTTTTTTATAAATGTCAAACTAAAATGTCATCTGAGTTTGACATTTCATCTCAGCAATATGTCGGCAATAATTGTTAACGAAGATGCGTTAACAATTATTGCGACATATAGTGCCAGCAATAAATATGTACGCAATTTGGGGGTCTACACTGAAGATAACATAATTTTGACATTTGCTGCAATATATGTCAACATATTTATTGCTAGTCTAGACTGGGGGTTAGGAATATCTTCCTTCTGAGTGTATTGAGTTTGTTTATGTTGCTTTTAACCACATTTAAAATTTTTTATAAAAGTATTACAAATTGCGTAAGTTATAACAAACAAATAAAAAAAAAATACCTAATAAACTTACATCTAGAATTTTACTATTTTGTATAACCACATATTCTAGAGTTAAATACAATAAAACTAAAATCCAAAATCTCTATAGTAACCATAAAAACAAAGATTGATTTGATGAACTTATGTGTAGAAAAAGGATTTATTTTGTCTTAAGAAAATAAAACTATATACCATACATGGGCAAATGCGGCACCGTCAACCAATTTCGTGCGGCCCTTCACTAATTTTAAAGCAATCAAATTTCTTTTTTTAAATTTTAAACAAAATTAAATTAAATAAAAAAAAGTAAACTCAGAATTAAAAAAAAAATACAGAATATAGAAAACAGCGATAACAAAATAAACATTAAATGGAGCTTTAAAAAAATTTCACCGGTCAACAAATATCGACTTTTTTGCACAGACTTCCTCTAAAACTTTTTTAAGTATTTTCGCCTCCTACGTACGAATTTTTAGTGAAAAATTGCTTCTTCTTTATTTAAACCTTAAGCCTGGGAAAAATATTTTATGGCTCAATATAAAAGAACTTAGGAATCTCTTAGTTTTTTATAGGTTTGAATTCAAAAATATACCTTTCATTTAAGGAAATTTTTAAGGCCGTTCTACGGACTCCGTAAGGATCGCTAAAATATACTTTTGGGAATTGCTCTTGAAGCACTTAAAATTGGTAAAACAGTTAGACACAATAAAATTTTATTCATAAATTTATAGAAATAAACCTGTGAAAATAACAAAACAATTAGTAGTTTTTCTGCTATTTTTACAGGTTTATTATTTAAAAGCGACTTTGCAGAAAATTTTTTGCCGATTTTCGCAAAATATTAGTTAAATTAGAAGAGCAAAAAAAACTGTTAAATATAATATAGTAATCCTGCTAAAATCAACAGAAATGTATGACGAAAAATAGTAGACTGCTGATTTCATAAAAATAGATTTTTATTCTCTCAAAACAATTAAAAATTAGAAATTTATTAATTTAGTTCGAGGCCAATTTACTTATTATGAATTAACATAATAAGTACTTTTTTCAAAAACTGCTATTTTTCTTCATCAGGATACTCTCCTGACAAATACTTCACAGAGTTTTTGCTTTCAAAAACCTCTACACCTTCAGGAATAAATAAAGACGATCGTTTCGGGGATTTTCCAGGCCCCCTTCATGAGGTTTCTTTAGAAAGTGGTGGCGGTAGTGCAATGCAATTTGAAGCATCAAAATCTCATATTAAATGTAGTCTGTTACGTCAATTTTTTAAAAAATTAAAACCCAACATTTTAACAATTAAAAGTTTTCTTTGAGTTTGATAATTACACAAATATACAGCAAAATTTTTTGATGATTCTAGCAGAGTAATTTGTTTATTTTAATTAACTAAAATTTAGCTGAAATATAACTAAAATTCTGTATATTAAACAGCTTTATTTTTGCTATTTTTATCTCATTAATATTTAGCAAAGAAAATCTGCTTCTTTCCTTTATGCTAGGTAATTTTTAGCAGCTTTAGCAAAACTTTTTACAGGCTTTTTTCTATTAGTGCACTTACTTGATCAACCAATCCACTTTTGACGGGATTATACCGCTTTCTAAAGTCTTGCAGGCGGCAGCCTTGAATTTTTATCCCGTTTTTAAAGCAAACAAATCCGCCTTATCCCAATTTTTTAATATGTTATTCAACTTTTGAATATAGTTTTCATAATTTATTTTTTCTAGAGTTCCCAGCCAGCAAACGAGTCCAAAAAGGAATTAGAAAAGTGCTCAAAATATATTATTAAACTTTCACTTGTATGAAAGTGCTGCATTAAGAAGGGCTTTTTTTATTAAACAATTACTCAAAGAAATATTTAAAAAAATTCTTTAGGCTAAAAAATTAATTTTTTTGAGTCGTTTTTGAATTGCTCACAAAATGTTCAAATTAATTTATATTTTTGAGTCGTTTCTGAATCACATTTGGATTTAAAAATTTCCCTCAAATGTTTGTGCCTTTTATGATACATTTTACTAAGACTGACTAACGAGCAATTTTTCACAAACAAGTTTAAAATTTAAAAAATATGTGCGTTTTTGAATAATTTTTGATTTACAGAATAAGAACCATAAAAGTATCCAAATTTTTAGGCTAGGTTATGTATCTTGTGATTGAAATTTTAAAATTTAAGAATTAGCCCTGGTTTATGTATCATGAAAATGGTCTAAACGAAAGCAAAATAACGAAAATTTGTTTTTGTTTCCCATGTAATTTTGTCGAAAGTAACTGTCAATTTCTATCGTTTAGACTTAGACAATGCCTTAATTTAATGCAATCAGAGCCTGAGAGGTTTGATATTTGTTATACATTTTCGATAAGAAAATGTTGTTGACCTATGAGTTTTAAATATATTTACATTCACATTTTCGATAAAAATTATATTTTTCCACGTTTTGTATCAAAATTATGTTCGCCACTTAATTCTTGTTACACATTCCAATAAATAAAACTAGGGATCAAAATCCATTAAGTAAATTTAAAAATATTTAAAAATTGAAAACTATATTTTCGAAGATTAATTCGACAAAGTTTTTTGACTTCAGAGGGGTTACCGCGTAACTCGATTCGAATAAAAATTGGCGAATTCGTAAATTTTCTACCTTCCGTAAAAAGAAAAGTTTAAGCAAAAATCTTACTTTTTGAATATTTATGTGTAGTGTAAAAGTTTTAGGATAAAAATAAATTAAAAAGTAGAATTTTTATACAAAATTATATTTTTAACAATATTTGCAAGATTTACGAATTCGAAAATTTTTTCGAATCGAGTTATGCGGTTACCCCCCAGATTCGTATTAAGAAGGGCAATATATTTGGATCCAAAATCATAAAAATATAAAAGATTTTGATGTACTTCTCCGCAATATTGACTCATAAAGTATTTCCCTGGGTGAGGGAATAAAAAAAGAAAGACCCACAACTCCAAGGCTATTCAGTGGACCTTTTTTGACTTTAGATCCGGGCTTAGGAAACCAAAATACTCAAAAAAAGGTTTTAGCAGAAGGCTGTACAAAAAAAATAATTTTTGTCGAGTAATGTATTAATTGGTGCGGCCTTCAGTAAGTTTGTGAAATCCCAAATTTGGCCCTTCAAGCCATTTATGTGCCCATACCTGCTATATACAATAAACAACACACTTGCAGACCGACCAACCAACCAACCAACCAACCAACCGACAATATGGTTCTATTTGTTTAATTTGAAATGCAGTAAAATAAACAAAATCAAATTTGTCTTTAGGGCATTTATTGCTTTTTGACATAGAAAAAAAAGAGTAAAGCCTTCCAAGCATATGAAAAGCCATTTTCATGTTGAAAATATAACACTTTTTGATTTCATTCACAAATACCCTTAAGGATATTTGACTAGGTGGATCCATACACAATAACACCAACCTACACATGAAAACATTTAAAATAAACATACACATGCAAACATTAAAAGGATTCGAAAAATTGCAATAAGCACAGAAGCCTTTTACTTTAATATTTCCCTTTTAAGTCATTTTGATTGATTTGAGAAAATTCTTATATAAACATTCACATTCTTTCAATCGTTTTCGTTTTGATTTTGTGTTAATCTATTTTGCTTTCTAAAAATTCCTCCTTGTAATGGACATAAGTGTGAGTAGTATAGTACAATATTTGTTAAGGATCTAAATAAATATTTATTATGATTTTATTTATAGCAACTGGATTTCGAAATATACAATTTGGTTAATAATTTAATAGATCTTTGCTTGGAGATATTATTGTGTTTAAGGATAATGGAAACTAGAAATTATCAAAAAAAAAAGAAAAAAGGATTAATGTTTTAGTTGTTGTATGGGAATATAAATTAGTTTATTATTGGAGAAGTTTGCGTGGTTGTTAAGAAAATAAAATGTGGAATTTTTCAACGATATTCTAAGCATTACTTCTCACTTTATAAAAACTACTGGCCATCAATCGCGGATTAAGAAAAGACTTAAATATGGCTGTCAGTCGTGGTTTTATAAAGACTTAGACCTGTCAATAAATAGTAGATTTACAAAGACTTGAACACGGCCGTAATTCTAGTAGGTTGAGGTTAAGAAGAAGAATAAACCTTTTTTCTAAAAGTTATAAACATTATAGATCCAGTTTCTGCCTTTTTCTATGGACAGGCTTCATCAATAATTTTCCATTAAATTGTATTTTGTTTATGTTTTATTGTCAGATTGTCTCTATACGATAATTTTTCAACAACCCGTCGCCTGTAGGAATCGAACCCATGCACTCCTACATTACAAACGTAACTATACTAAAGTTCGACAGCTTAGCCATCTAAACCACGTAAGGCCTTGAATGTAGTGTAGCTAATTCATAGTTTTCTTTCCTATTCAGCTTTCTGTTATTGTTTTTTACGTTCAGAAGTGATCAACAGACACATACAAACATTCTACTTTAGATTTTTTTTATCTTCTAATCTCCTCCGTGTCACCTTTTTCGCAAATGTTGTCACACTGACGTCAGGGTTTTTACGTTCAACTGCAAGCAATTTGTGTATAATGGAGACGGACTGCCAACAGGGCATTTTTATAATATTTTTTAGTAAAGTGTTGTTTTTTCAAACACGTTGTTTTATAAAGACTAAAATATAGCCCTCAATCATGGTTTATAAAGGCGTAAATGTGGCCGTTCAATCATGGTTTTATAAAGACTTAAATCTGGCCGTCTAATCATGGTTTTGCAAACACCTAATCTGGCCGTCAATCGTGGTTTTATATAGACTTATATCCGACCATCAGTAATGCTTTTATAAATATTTAAATTCATCCCTTAATCATGGCTTTAAATTGAATTAAATATATCTGTTAATCATAGCTTTATATGGTCAGAAATCGTGCTTTTAAAAAGATTTAAATATTACTTTCTATAGACTTGAATATGACCGTCAATCATGGTTTTAAAAAGACTTAAATCTGCCCGTAAATTCTGTTTTTAGAAATACTTAAATGCCTGTCGAACATGGATTTATATAAATTGTAATATGCCCCTCACTCGTGGTTTATAAAGAAACATTTAATGAGTTAATTGCTTATTTCAGTTTTTGAATTCTGAATTAAAAATTTAATGAATTAATTCACAAAAAAAACTATATATTGAATGGAATTAATTCATATTTGTTTTCGTTCGATTTCTTTTGTTACGAATTAATTCAATAGCTATAGTTCTTTTTATTAAATCAAATGAATTAATTCACTGGTGAACGCGTTCAATTTTATAAATCGAATGGATAAAAAGTGAATAAATTCCTTAATGAATTAATTCACTACTGAATTCGTTCAATTTATTTTTCGTTCAGTGGATTGAAAAAAAAAATTAAGTTCAGTGAATTTAAAAAAAAATTTCGTTCAATGAATTAAAAAAAATTGCAATCACTGAATTTAAAAATAAAAAATTACGTTTACTGAATTGAAAAACAAAAAATTACGTTCACTGAATTGAAAAGCAAAATATTACGTTCACTGAATTGAAAAAAATTATAATTAAAAAAACTACGTTCAGTGAATTAAAAAAAAATTGCGTTCACTGAATTGAAAAATAAAAAATTACGTTTACTGAATTGAAAAACAAAAAAAATTACGTTCACTGAATTGAAAAGCAAAATATTACGTTCACTGAATTGAAAAAAATTATAATTAAAAAAAAACTAAGTTTAGTGAATTGAAAAAAAATTGCGTTCAGTGAAAAAAAAAAATTACGTTCACTGAATTAAAAAAAAAAAATACGTACACTGAATTGAAAAACAATATATTACGTTCACTGAATTTAAAAAAAAAAATTATAATTAAAACAAAAATTACGTTCAGTGAATTGAAAAAGAAAATATTACGCTCACTGAATTAAAAAGCTATTTTCTGCCGTTCACTACACAGTGGAGTGTTTTCAAAATATTTTGGAAATAAAATCAGCCGTTATTGGTTGGTCTTTTTTTTTAAATTTCTTTAAGAACACATAAAGTATTTATATTTCTCTGAAAGCATACTTCTTTTAGATGGGCTTAGTGGAAAAAATATTCTCCACTTGTACATTTTTCTTCCCCCAGACCATTCCGAATTCGAGTAAAATATCCCATTTTTGGAAAATTTTCACAAAGTTTTGGGAGTCATGGAATTTTTTTCTTCTTATCTCAAATATTTTTCTAATTTCATATAAAGAATAGTAACAAATAAGAAATGGCTGAATTATTGCCAAAATATTTTCAAAACACTGCAATGTGTACTGAACGGCAGAAAATAGCTTTTGAATTTAGTGAACGTAATTTTTTGTTTTTCAATTCAGTGAACGTAATTTTTTATTTTTCAATTTAGTGAACGCAATTTTTTGTTTTTAGTTCACTGAACGTATTTTTTTTCAATTCACTGAATGAAATTGAACGAATTCAGTTCTGAATTAATTCAATAAGGAATTAATTCACTTGATTTAATAAAAGGATCTATAGCAATTTAATTAATTCTTTGAATTTATTTTTTGTTGAACGCGTTAAGTTGAACGAATTCTGTGAATTACTTAAGAAAAGGAATTTATTCAATTCTAAAGAAAATTGAATTCGATTGGTAGTGAATTCATTAAAAAACGAATTAGTTCTTCAAATCTCTGCTTATATCTAGCCGTTAATCACGATTTAAGAAATACTTAGTTTTGACCGTCCGTCGTGGTTTTAGAAAATTTTTTATCTGGCCGTTAATCGTGATTTTAATCCAGCCATCAGCCATGGTTTTATAAAGACTTAAATCTGGCCACCAGTAGTGATTTTATAAAGACTTTATTCTGGCACTAAATCATGGCTTTATAAGGACTGAAATTGGAAATATTCTTGCAGGTTTTTCATAATACCATTGACTAACAATTTGGGATTGAAAAAGACCAATTGACTTTTCATTTTTATTATTTCAAAACATATCACTTTTATCCTTAACTTCCGTTTTCTTTACGAAATACGATGTCGTAAGTAAATACAATTTTAAACAAATCAATTTACAAAGCCATAAATATTTCTTTTATAAATCAATTATAGAATTTGTAGCAATAAAAAATCTTGGTCATTTTTACGTAAAAATATTAATAGAAAATCTTATTGTAGCAATACACTTTTAAAAAAAGAAACAAAATATATAAACTAATTGAATTGTAAAAATTGATTTCCGTTTCTTTTTATTCCATACAATACCATCATTTCAAATAAAAAGGAAACCATTCAAAGATCCTGTATTTACTGGTGATTTTTATAGTATAAAGAAATTCTTATTTTTTATGAAGTAAAAGGTAAAAATTCTCATTTTATTGCTTTAGCAAACAATTACCAAGATACAGGAAGTGTTGGAACAATTGCAGTTCAATTTTTAATGTTACACAATAAAATAAAAAATAAGAACATAAATTAGAAATGATGTTCTGGTGTGACTACTGGAGAAATGAAAGAAAATTTATAGTTAATACAATTGTTAATTTAAAAAATTAAAAAAAAACTTAGTTATACCTTTGACATTCTAAAGCCTACAAGGGAAGTAAGAATTTTCAACTATAGATTTGAAAATTAATTTAATTTTAAAATTAATTTAATTTTTAGCAAAGTCTGAATTGTAGTTTAAGGACTTTATGGACCAGAGACTGAAGTCCTTATAAGGACTTTTTAAAACTGAAACTCACCATCAGATCTAGCACGTTATGAAACAACGATTGAAGCTGATTGACGATCAATGTTAAGACTTAACAAAACCAGGATTGAAGCCGATTCAAGATTAGAAAAACATTATGAAATCATGGTTGGTTTATGAAACTATGATTGGTGGTCAGATTTATGTCTTTATTAAACCATGACTGACGTCAGATTTAAGTTTTTCTGAAACCACGATTGACGGTCAGATTTAAATTTTTATGAAACAACGATTGATCGGCATATTTAAGTTCTTATGAAACCACGTTTGACGTTGAGATTAAGTATATATTAAACCAGTATTGAAACCTGGATTATCGGTCATATGTAGGTTTTTATACAATAAGGATGAAGCCTAGATTTAGGTCTTTATAAAACCACAAAAATAAAAGCCAGATTAAATACTTTATAAAAAACTAATAAATTAAATAAAACCAAATTCAAAACAGGATTCAGTTCTATAGTAATTTTAAGCCCCATTTCTAAAGATCGGCGAAGTGTGATATATGCGCTGATATAAAATCTAAATAATTAAATAGATTTTTCTTTTTTAAAATTAAAAATAAAACAAACATATGCTGAACCCACTCACTGTACGGAGTAATTACCAAATTTCATCAAAATATTTTAATATTTGCGATCTGCAGCGTGTAACTAAGCCAATTTTGGGAGAGAGGGGAGGACCCTTATATGAGCACTAGGTCTAAACATGGACCGATTTTAACCAAAATCAATAGGTCCTTGGGGCGACGTGGGTCAGTGTACCAAATTTCATCAAAATATCTTAATATCTCCTCGAGGCAAAAAAATCGAGATATCTGACTTTAAAATCCGATTTTAAATGCCGAAGCTATAACGAAAAATGTAAAATGGTGACCCCTACGCTCGGCAAAAAAATTTTTTTTTTGAAACTGCCTTGCAAAAATATTTCATATTAGAGGGTGTACGGCGCACTTTTTTTTTTGCCTGTAAGGTGGTACGGTCTATAGTGCACCTTTTGAACTTGTTTAATAATTTCTTTTATTAAAGAGAATAAGACAAAATTTCTCGCAATGACAAAGAAAAGTTCAGCTGTGTAAAGAGCTAGACTATTAATCTTGAGGTCGCAAGTTCGATACCCGATGGAGATAATCAATTTTTTTTCTTATATAATTTTTTTTTGCGAATTTTTGTTTTTATTTTTATTTGACGTAAAAGAGTTTCCTTTGAACTCGTTTAAAATGAACTGACAAAAAATTTCTGAAGTGGGAGGTCTCCTCTCCTATGACAACTCAATATTAAAATCATTAGTGTTTCCATTACAAAAGAAGTACATCTAGATCATTAATTGCAGTGTTTTTTCTACTGCTTTTGCATCTCTTTTTTTGCTGGGATGTTATTAAGAAGTCTAGCAGTGCATTATATGCTTTTTACCAAGATTTGGGAATTGAGGCCGGGGATGATTTATTGGTCTTTTATCGCGATAATATGTTAAGACCAATAATTACGTACTCGGCACTGGGTTGGTGTCCGAAAATTGAGCACCAAGGGACTTCTTGAACAAGGTCTTCTGCTTGGCTGCGTTTGCATCAGGGGGCTAGGACGACCTGTCCCGCTAATGCACTTGAGGCACCGCGGCATATTGCTCCTCTTCAAATTCTTGCTGTACACATGGCAGGTAGAAGTGCTCTTCGTCTTCCGTGTGTGGGCAATATGATGAGTGGCGACTTCACGGGACATATGAGAGTTCTGAAACCGTTTAAAAATTACCCAATAATGAGGATCACTGAAAATATGTTGCCCACACTAAGTCTGATAAAGAACTTATCTGTTCAAATACTTGATAGGAGCCACTGACGTATCTGCGAGTGCGCAAATTCCTGTCAGGGCTTTGAAAGCTAATGAAGTCAAGTCTCGACTGGTGATTGGATATTTAGAAAACCTCAATGAATTGGGTAGCCGGAATGCGTTTATACTGGGCTGGTTGCCTGGGCATGAGGATCTGCGATTTTGCGAACTACTACACGATGAGACATTGCGGTACATTTTGTGTGAATATCCAGCTATCTGTGGCACAAGGATCAGATATTTTGAAATCGTGATAATGACTGCGGTGTTTAGGAACTCACACCGGACACCGGGAACTCATTGGTAGCCTTAACCTAGGTGTGTAAATGTTCAGGCTGCACAAAAGATCCCATGTGCCCTGGGGCGTTCGGCCTTCTTGATTTATCTATCTTGATATTTACCAATATGAAGAAACAATGAAATATATTCTCTCACAACTAAGGGCTAATAGATCTTTAGTTTTCTATATTGTTTTGCCAGAGTGCTGAATATCAAAATTATTGTACGCTATTTCGATGCCGATGTAAACGCGAGTGGGCGCTGTGGTGTAATGGTTAGCGCGTTGGACTGTTACATATGAGGTTGCGGGTTCGATCCCCAACCAAGGCAACATCAATTTATGAAGAATAATAATATGTATCAGGTTTTTCTATCCCTCATACATATCGCAGCGTCCTCATTCGGTGTTCCCATATCACTTAACCCTACCGAAGTAAAATAATATAACAGGGCTATGAACTAAAAAGCTTCAACAAAGTTCGCCAACTCACCATCAGATGGCGCGCAACAACTGTTCTAAAATTCAACATCTCGCGCAATTACAGTGCTGCCATATTTGAAGCCCTTCATCTTTTTCCACCTTTCACTTCTTCTATATCCCCTTTCCAAACACAGAAAAAATTAAAATCGAGTTTCGATTAAAGTATTTGTAGATACACTTAAAAATTTAATTGAATTCGGACCAATTTAGATAATCGTTATATCAATTCAATTTTTTTGTAAAGTTTTAATTGAAAAAATTTCAATTAAAGTTTTAATCATATTGTATCAATTAAAAATTTAACAAAAATCGTCAAAATTTGCAATTAAGTATGGCGCTTTTAATAAAATGTGTGATATTAAAAATATAAATAATAAATATTTATTCATTTTCTTATGTTTTTGACTGATTTGAGACACACTTTTGTAATTTTAATATCTTCAATAGAAGAAAAAATGTTAATAAAACAAAATAATATGACTGTACGGAAACGCATATTAAGGCCCGATTACTGAATGTCCAGTTACAATTTATCCGCCAATTAAAGTCCTAGTTAGTAGCTAACTGGACATTCAGTAATCGGACCTAAGAGTTTTTTTTAATATGTTGTCAATAGTACTTATGGTAAACTAAAAATTTATCGACAACAAACTCATTTTCAAATAAAATTTTAATTGATATGATTAAACTTTTAATTGAAAATTAATTTGAAATCAAAGAAAATTTTAATTGAAATTTTATTGGCAATAATTTTTTCTGTGAAGGAAGCAACACGTTAATTAATAGGAAGAATTTCCTGAGTGTTGCTTCTCTTTATAAAAAAAGGGAGTTCCAGCATTTATTCGAAAATTTTAAAAAGGGTAAATTTAAAAGGAATCAATCAATATTTCGTGTGTCTTTGAATGAACTTATTATGCAATCTCAAAACAATTCCGTTGTAGCAACCGAATTTTTTAGCAACCGAACTGATTCGGTTATGAAACTGAATTATCGGTTGTCACAACTGAATTCGGTTTAATTATGAGGTTGCTGTAACCGCATCAATTCGGTTGTCACAACGGAATTGTTTTGAGACTGTGGGAAACTCTGTTAAAACCAATCACATAGAATTAAATTTTTCTTGGATTTTAAATAGCTTTTAGTTTGTAACATTAATCGACGATTTTTTAATGAAAATTATGTATTTCCTTATACATTTTTTCAATCTTTTACACACTTAAGAAAAAAAAAGACTTCGTAAGATAACACCGCCATAAAAATATAAATATTTTTTGTCAACTCAGCCATAATCTGATACTTGAAATTCAATTATTTGAACATTTATCTTCGACTTAAAATCCTCCTACCCAAAAAATGTAACTTCCCATTAGAGTTCTTAAACAGTGATAATCATAATTTTTATTAAGTTAAATACAATTTCAGTGTTATTTATTTACAAATGTTCAACTTTAACATTTCAAAATGACTTTGTGAATCCCTACAAAAAAAAAAAAAAAAACATTTGAAACATAAAAAAAAAACTTTTTTATGTTGATTTGGCATATTTGTATTTACGCCTAAAAGCTCACACCATTTCCTTGTATCTCCCTTCCTTTCTTTATATCCACTGCTCAGATTTTATAAATGTCTTTAGTAGCAAAGAAACATATTTCTACACTTTTGCTTTCCGAAAACACCAGCTATTTTATGTTCATTTTATTTTCTTCTCGAGTGCTGAAGATTTGTATATTTTTTGTTTGTATTTCGTCCTCGAAACAAAGTTTTTTTTTACTTACTTTTTTCCCCCTAATGTTTATTTATGTATGTATTTATTGTCAGTTTCGGTTGCGTAAATTTCTTTACTCATATGTTTCTTCTAGCAGCAGTAGTGGAATGGGAGTTCCTACTACTGCTTTCATGTTTGCACATACAACTAACTCATAAGTGCTTTTAGTCTTTAATGTATTTAAATGTTTATTATTGTTATGTTTTCGTTGTTGTTATTTTTTTATGTAAATTCCATTTTGCCATGCAAAAAATATTTTTTTCTTTTGGCAATTTTTTTCTTATTGTTTAAGGTTTTGAATTTCATGGAAATTTTCCGTTTTCATGAGAGGAGTGAGTGAATGTGTATTTTTTTTCTGTTGAATGTTTCATAATTGAGTCATTTCAACTGATTGCTATTTAAGGTTTGGGGGAGAAAATACGAAAAATATATTTTGCGGAGATTTTGTAATATTTATGAGCATAAAATAAAATATATGAATATTGTTTAAAAGTTAATAATTTTCAAATAAAACATTTACACCTCAATTCATAAATGCTTTATAAAGTTATAGCAGGTTTACAAAACGTCATTTTCATACAAAATTTGTTCAATAAACCTCCTATAACTTTACAAAGCGTTTATGAATTTAGGGGTTAAAATGTAAAAAATTAAAGATCCCATATTAATTGCTTGGATATTTCCCGTAAGTGCTTCGAAAGTTGAAATTGTTTAAATTGTTTTTAAAGTTTCAATGTTTTTTTTTTTTTTTTGTATTTTTCTAGTGTTGTGTCGTAAATATTCACACTCAGAGAACTTTTGCAGTTAGAATTTGTTAGTTATTCAAGTAGTATATCAGTTTTGTTATTTTTTTTTTGTTTTAGAGGAAATGGTTTATTCTTCTACTTAACCTCAAACCTACTAAATTAAAATTGATAAAATCCATATTAATTGCACTGTACTAAAATACATTATAAAAATGCCCCTTGGCGGACCATCTCTGATATACACAAATTTGGCAACATTTACGAAAAAGGAAACACGGAGGAGATTAGAAGATAAACAAATATCTAATAGTAGAATGTTTGTATGTGACTGTGTATGATCACTTCTTGGTAAAAAAACAAAAACAGAAAGTTGAATAGGAAAGAAAACTATGAATTAGTTACATTCCATTTAAGGCCTTACTTGGGTGTGATGTCTAAGCTGACGCACCTTAGTATAGTTACGTTTGTAATGTAAAAATAGGCACAGGTTCGATTCCTACAGCCGACGCACTATGCTTCGTTTCATGGACAAAAATCAACAAAAAAAATTTTTATCTCAAATTGTGCTTAAATAAGGATTTTTTTTATAGATAAGAAAGTAACTCAAACAAATGTGAAAAAAAAAATATTTGGTGTGATTGCTTTTGCCGCCAAGAGCGGACGCTAAACTCAGAGAATTTTATGCAAAAATGACTTAACAGAAAAATGGGTTTTAATTGTTTCACGAAAATAATTCTCAAAAATACATTTTTTTAAAAACTTGTTCGAAGATTTGTTTTTTAATTACTTTAATATATTTGTAGTTAAATTAAAATATGGATTTTAGTATATGTTTACACAACAATTATTTTTTATTGCTCTAAAAAACACATTTTTTTTTGTTGAAAAACCAAAAATTACTTAAGTATGATGGAGTATTAAAAAAAATTTTATAAAATTAGACATTCATTTCTTTTTCCTTTTTTGTAAGTTTATACTGTTATATAATAGATCATTAAAAAAATAATTACTATTTTTTACCACAAATTAAAAAAAAATTGATTTTTTGAAATGCCTAAATTCACGATTTTCACACAAATTTCAGGCATTTAAGAGTGTTTAGTATTCAAACCATGTGAATCTTCCATTTTAGGTTTAGGATGTGTTGAGCGGACTTATGTAAAACACTACGAGGAACATTTTTGTTCTAACCCTCTAACTTTTCAATGAAGGGGAATTTTTTGGCTCCTTTTTAAAAAGGGACAAAAAAGATCCGTAAGTTAAAGAGTTAGAGGGTTAAAATGTTTCACAAAATTGTTCCTCGTAGTGTTTTACATAAGTTCGCTGAACACATCCTCTACGTAAAATGGAAGATTCCCATGGTTTCTCCCTAAAATGCAGTTTTGTGGGACATTTGAACGCCAATTCTGAATAAGTACGAAATTAACCCTTAAACATATTTTAAGTTTTTACTTATTACTCGCACTTAAGTAAAATTTTCAATGCTGATGTCTTCAAAGACTTATAGTAGAACTTTATGACAAATATTTTTGCGGAATATTTTAACCCTCTAACTTTTCAACTTACGGGTCGTTTTTATCCGTTTTAAAAAGGGGCCAAAAAAGTCCCTTTAATTGAAGAGTTAGAAGGTTAAAATGTTCCACAAAAATATTCCTCGTAGTATTTTACATAAGCTCGCTGAACATACCCTATGCCTAAAATGGAGGATTCACATGGTTTCCTATTTTAATCCTATTTAATTTTTTTTTGTATTAGAAAAATCATTTTAAGCGTTTAAAAGCCAGTTTTTGTGGAAGGCATTTTTTATTAATGACACAAATATGGCTTGACCTTATATCAATTCACGTGCTAAATTTCATCGCAATCGGATAATTTTTGCAGGTTTTATAAAGATTTTAAAATAAAGAATATATGGCAGGACTAAGAGTCCTTACTTCGATTTTGATAAAAATTGACACAAAAGTTTCCAGTTTTATGTGCATCTCAATGGATACTTTTTGTAATTTTATGTCCAATATTTTTAAATTTCAGGACCTATGGGAGGTGGGCGTGTGCTTGGCCCGATATTTCCAAAAATTAAAATTTTTCTTAACTAAGGGGTTCTATGTCAGTATACCAAATTTCAAAACTCTACCTCCACTTCTTCTATTTTTGTCCAATCGTTATATGGGATCAAAGCACTGTGCGACAGGTTGTTGGAAAATTATCATATAGAGACAATCTGACAATAAAATATAAACAATAATACAATTTAATGGCAAATCACTGATGAAGCCTGTCCATAAAAAAAGGTAGAAACTAGATCTGGTTTGATTTGCAAATTAATGTGTTTATAATTTTTAGAGAAAAAGGTTAATTCTTCTTCTTAACCACAAATTTAAGTTTAATATCAAAATTTTTTAGAACCGGTTACCTCTGAATCTATTTCAGAATAGGTATTTTTACCACCTTTTCCATGAAACCAGTTCTAGAACTGATTCCAAAAGTCAAAATGTAAGGTTTCACTATCCCAGAAACCAGATATTTTGCATGTGCGGAGAGTGTAAGTTCATAAACCCTGAAGCCGCCAAATCGATCTTCAGACTACCTAAATTCTCTTACTAGGGAGGTCTCCTGGAAACGGAGAGACTTTTAGGTAAATGCAATAACTTATTATACTGACCTGAATTAAAGCTGTTTTTAAGGTTTACAAAGATGACCTACAAAATGTTGAACATGTTGAACACTATGGTATGAATTTTAACCTTTAACCATTTCTAACATTATTGTGACCTTCAGTTGCCTCACAATAGCGTGTCCTTTGATTTTAAAAAATCCTTTTTCTCTATTCAAACTATAATTTAATCTATTTTCACACCATTTAATCAAATCAAAAAAGGATTTTTTCAATACTAACAATTAATCACAGTACAGGGAAAAAACATTGTTGATAAAAGAACAATGAAAAAATGAATTTAACAAAAAATTCGCATAAAATTAGATTAAAATACACACCCACAAAAATTAACACAAAGTAGACAGAATTAAATGGTTGTTGCTTAAAACCAAGGCAGCTGTTAAAGTGTTACCTCTATTATAAAATCTTCAGACTCCTACACCAATTGTTCTGCCAACCAGTCAATTTATACAATTTTATAAATGATCCCTACTTTCACCCTGATTCTCACTCACACATATTCTCGTTGTGTTTAAAACAATTATGCAGACGATTAAACACGCCAAACAAGATTGAAAAAATAAAACTGCAAAGAATATTACCAGTAAGAAATATATAAAAATTCAGGACAACAATAACATACAAAAAAAAAAAAGGAAAAAAAAATCCAAACATTTTGAATTCAATGGAGCTAAAAACCATTTGACACAAAAACCGCATAAAAATAAAGTACAACAAAAAGGATAACGCAAAAAATGTACTATACTATTTGAAAGGATAACGAGAAGTCAGGACTATGACAACAACATAAAAAGACTAATGTTTTGAAAACGTTTATCAGCTGCAAACCAGTTAACACTACAATTGTTAACTGAGTGTATCAACTGGAAACAAATAAAATACAAACCAAAAAATGAATGAAAGGAAGCACTGAAAACCATATTGAACTAAAATAACGATACTTCGATAAATTATAAATATTGTCAAAGTTTCAGTGTGTATGGAAAAAAAATATTTGCCCTAAACAGTGGTTCAAGTAATTTGGGAAAAGTCACCAAGAAGATTTTTTGAGAAATTCCAATCCACTGCAGGAAACAGTTTATCAGTGTTGCCAACTCTTGAAGCCAGAAAAGCACCGTGAGCATTGTGAAAACGGGTAGAAAAGGTAAAAATTTAACAAAAATAGGGTAAAAAAGCACGATATTAATTTTTTGAAAAATTTAAGTCAAGAATTTAAAAACACATTTTAGCTTTGTAAAATCGTGTAAAAAGGTTTAAAAAATAACGAAAAAAAGGGTAAAAAAGCACCAAACTAACATTTCAAAATTTTTGAGACTTTGACAGAAAATTCAAAAAAAAAATTTTTTAAAAACGAGAACAAATACCAAAAATATAAACTGTACAAAAAGCACTAAAAGCACTGCCAGAAATCTAAAAAAGCACTATAAATACCCGCTTTTTTTAAAAGGGAATTTGTAAAAAATCACCGGGTACGGGAAGGAAAAAAGCACCAAAAATACTCGAAAAGCACGGAAGTGGCAACATTGCAGTTTATCATGTCTTTTGTAACTTATATATGCGATGCGAAGTCGAGTTAGCGATGCTCGTCTAAATATCAATCAAGCCCCATACAAATGGCTGAACTCGCTGAACTTTTAAGAATCTTTTTTCCATTTTCCTAGTCAGTTAATTATTGAAAATAATCAAAATCGTTCGATGAGTTTCTTATAGTTTTGAGCGGTATAAAATATTCATTACTTTTGGATTTGATATTTTTAAGGTCGGTTTTTATAGTCACCATTATGTACGATTTTTTTACTCAATTTTTATATAAGTAGAAAATTTTGTTTCTAAAAAAATAAAATGTACACTCATAGAAATAAATCGGTAAAAATAGCAGCTAAAATTAGTTAAAAACGATATTGCAGACAAAACTAGCAGATTGAAATTAGCAGATTTTTTTTTTGCTAAATACTAGTAAAATAAGAAAAGCAAAAATAAAACTGTTAAATTTACATAATTTTAGTTATATTTAAGTTAACTTTTAGTTAATGGAAAATTACAAATTGTACTGTAAAATCTGCAGAAAATTTTGTTAAGTATTAGTAGACTAAAAATAGCAAAAACAAACTGTTATATCTGCAAAATTTTCATTATTTTTGAGCTAAATTTAGTTGAATGCAAATAGCAGTCTATGCTGCTAAAACAGCGGCAATAATTGTTAAAAAAATTATAAACTGCTGTTTTCAAAAGGCTCGAGTTTTGTTTGCATTAAAAATTTTTTTTTTTTAAAAATTTCGAAAATTAAAATTTTTTTTTGTTATTTTTTAGGCTACTAATTATTTAGCAAATTTTTGTTGCAGATTTTAGCAGGTTAATTTGTTATTTTAACTCAAATATAACTAAAATTCTATTTATTTAACAGTTTTATTTTTGCTGTTCCTATATTACTAATATATAGCAAAAATAATCTGCTAATTTAGCAGTTTTTTCTACAACATAATTTTTAATAGTTTTAACTAAATTGTTTACAAACTTTTTTCTACTAGTGTATCAGAAAACGATACCGGTCAAACGACTCGTTTGGACGATCGTAATTTTCAAAATTACACTTAGCTAAAAGTTAGTAAAAAATTGTAAAAATTTTCAATCACACTTTACTATTTTTGTACTGATTTGTAGTACAATTTTTGGCTAAACTGCAGTTTATGGGGTTTCGTAAAAAAAATTAAAAAAAAATATGAACCCCTCTGGAACTAAAAATGAAAAAAACCGAAATCAATTTTGGGAGGAATCCGATACTGTCAGATCGGGGTGTGTGCGACACTGTATTGAATCCCTCGACCGTATTCGTCGGCACTCGGTAAGGCTGGCGTGGGTCCCTGGACACGCTGGGATTGCGGGGAACGAGCGGGCTGACGAGTGTGCGAGGAATGGCTCCGAGTCGGTTGAGGACCCTATACAGACGGAGGTCCTGGTTCCTCTGGTGGAGCTATTCGGTGTGATAGGGGATATATCGGATAGGGAGACGAGGGCAAGGTGGACAACCTTGTCCAATTGTAGGTTATCTCGGACCCTATGGCCACTGCCTGATCCGGGGAGGACAAAGATTCTTCTTGGATTTGGCAAGCGGACGGTCGGGATGCTTGTAGGAGTTCTAACGGGACACTGCGCGATAGGCCGAATGGCTGCGCGTTGGGGTTACACCCAGGCGGACTACTGCAGGGGCTGTGGGGACGAGGAGGGGGAGGAGACAGTGCATCATCTGCTTTGTGAATGTCCGGGACTGAAGGAACGGCGACTCAGATATCTGGGGTGCAGGTTCTTCGACGACCTGGACAGTCTACGCGATGTTTCTCTGTCTGGTCTTGCGAACTTTTTAAGGGGATCGGGATGGTTCTAGATTTCTCGGGTCGTGGTATTTCTTTCCATGTGGGGAAAACTAAGGGAATCACAATGGGCCCTATGGCTTCCGAGTGAACTCGCCGTTCTGGCGGGCTCCCATTCAACCTAACCTAACCTAAGGAAATTCTATTTACAAGATTTTGTTGATTTTTTAGAATTCTTGTTTAGTTTATATTTGTTTTTATTGATCTATTCCTGATAGTATGCATAATTCGTTTAATAACGAACAATTGCACCATTTAAACCTTTTTTCATTAAATTTTCCAAATTGATGTACAAAGAAAATAAAAAAATAAATTAAACAAAATAGTCATGATCAAAACATATTCGTCATTCGAATACTTTCAGTATTCGTAGTATTAAACTGTCTTTAAAATATTATTTTACACTATTACATAACCAAGATATGTATACAAATTGTCTTTATCGTGTTTTGATTTATTATAAATTATTTTTATTGATAAAATCTTCAAAAATAGCAATATTCAACTATGATTAACGAGTCAATCGTTTACTAACTTTATGAAGCACTAACAATTTATTTGAAAGTGGAGACACATTTTATAAGGGTGTTGCCAGAATAAAACGGAAAATTAACAAACTCTTATTTAACGAGTATGCATGACATTATTTAATAAACGTTTAATAAGAAAAAAGGATAATTTAGCAATTGTATTTCTTAACGGAAAACTAAGAAAATTTTATGTATTAGAGCTTTAGTTTGGAAATAAAACTAATAAAATTTTATTGTATCTCCAATGCATAAAAACCCAGGAAAATTTTCTGTTCCGAAGAATCGGCAGTAGAATAGCTACTTTTTCTTTACAACCCCTTCTACTGTCAATTGTAACACCAATTAATTGCGTTTGAAATTGTCCCAAAAGAAACCACTTCTATAGCTCCAAAGTAGAACCGGTTGCCCTAGAATCAGTTCTGGAACTGATTCTACGTCAGTCGAGATCTGTGGAACTGGTTCCAATCGGTTGCAGTGGAACCTGTTGCAGGATTTGTGTGGTTGGCTACCGATTGGAAAAAATTTTCCTGGAGAACCGTTTGCTATTTTTACTCCAAATTTCAAGTACGGTAAAGTAATTATACGTTTTTTTTCAAATCGAAAGGCAAAAAAGTGTTTTTTTAAATTATTTTTTTTTATATTTTTACAATTTACGGAAATTTAGTAGCGTCTACTAATTATTTGTACTAATTTTATTGTACTAAAATTATTTAGTACAATGAAATTTAGTTTACTAAACTATTTAGTAAATTTTGTAACTGATTTTAGCAAATCGAATTTACTAAATTGCAATTTACAACAATTTTGATAAAATTTAGAAGCGGCTACTAATATTGCTAAAATTAGCAAAAAATACCGCAGGGTTCAAAACAGTTAAATTTCCCGTAATAACAGCAAAATTTTCGGTAGCCATTACAGAATTTTTTGGTTGAGTGCAGGGAATTCATGTTCTGATTTTAGGAACAACGGCTCAATCGAAGGTTTCGATTTTTATTACAAAATTTTCCTATGACATCACAAATACCTACATTAAAAAAAATATTTCCGAAGTTCGCAGTTTTGGGTTAAAGTTTATTTTGAATGGCTTGAGTGACATTTCTTAAAAAAAATATTGTATTTATAACCACTGTCCTTTGTCAAACAAGATACATTCCCTATGCTAGACAGCATAAAATTTATAAGCAAAAAGTTAATGGAGTGGTAGAAAAAATTGTTGAAAAACAGTAGCAAAAAGGACAAAAAAAGGATACACGAAAAAAAGAGTTTACAAGTGATTAAGCAGGGAGTTTAGAAAAAAAAGATAAAAATAAATAATTCTTCTGACGAAAAAAGAGTAAAAATAAATAAAAATAATCTAAAGTTTTTCTATAATTTCAAAAAGGATACAATTAAGTAAAAAATGTAATAATTAAAATAAATCTTGATCCTTAATCTTAATTGCAATAATAATTATTTTAATTTTTCAATTTGTTGAGGCCATTAAAAGGAAGTGGTTTACCTTTAGTGATTCCTCTAAATTCATAAAAAAAAAATTTAATGAGTTTTTTGAACAAATTCTTGAAATTCATTATAAAGGCAATAAGGTTAGCACAAAATGTCCTTGTTTTTGTTACGGGCACAACACTGAAGGTCATTTGACAGATTTCTTTAATTGTTTAGATAAAAATCTAGCAATTACTCAATTTCAGAGCTGTTCATTATTTGGAATTGCAACACATTAACACACCAATTGACAGGTAATAAACTTAATTTTGAAAAGGCTGTAGAAATGTAATTCAAGGACAAACTTTAAAGAAAAGATTTTTAGAATTAATCAATTTTACAAGTCTTAGCAGACACACTTAGAGAAAAATATAGTTCAGCATAACTGGGGAAACTAAATGCTCATAGTATCATTGTTGGAAAATAAGTTAGAAGTGTATTAAAAATAACTAAAAATGTCGTAAATTTGGCTGATAAATTTTTATTACAAAAATTTTAAAAGAACTGTCAAAATAGTTAAAAACTTACCTAACTTTTTGACAGCTAATTTTTTTTGATATTATAAAGTATATTTTAATAATAAAAAAAAAACAAACAATTTTTTTCTGTCGATTGTAGAAAAAAATGTGTAATTCCTTCATCGTACTTGAAATTCGAAGTCAAAATTCCGAACGGTTTTAGAGTTATTAGCTTTTTATGCAAACAATAAAATTTTCTGGTTTCTATTTGCTAACTAAGAATATATCAATAATAATAACGATAAACTAGACAAAATAAAAAAGAAATAAAATAAAAAAAAAGAAAATATAGAAAGTCCGAAAAAACAATTTTTGTATTTTTAATGCAAAAATTAAAATAATTGTTGAAATAAAAAATGTATTTTAAATAACTAACAAAAAATGGCATTTTACAGTATTTTTAAACTGTTTTGGTAGTTGTTTTTTATGATATAAAAAGTAACTGATTTAAACAACTATTAAGAAATTGTAGTAATTTTTGTTAGTTGTTTTCTTAAATAACTGACATAATAGTTTGTTTTGTGGTTTCCCATAGCAAAGCAACTGTTACAGTTGAAAACAACAACTACTGATTACTTCACAAAAAAAAACTGTCACTTTAATTTTACTTACCTATTATTTAGATTTAATGTTTCTCAGTTTGTTCGCTCTATAAAAAAAATTAGTTGTTGAAAAATATAGTAAATTAAATTTTCTATCGAAATATCACAATTACTTTTTTAAAACAAATTTTATTTAGCGAAAATCAGCTCATTTTAAGGTGTCCTTGTTCCTGTTTAATACATTTGCCGAAAAATTGTTTTCGTTTTTATTCAAAAAACTACTTCTTTCATAAATATTTAACTAACTATTTTAAATTCTTTTACCATATGTTTATATTTTAAAATTTCACCCACATGTTGTTGTCATGTTTCCTCTTAAAATAAAATTCTAAATTCTGTCCTATTTCGTTCATATCGAAAACAATTTATTTCAAAACAATTACTGAAGCTCAATTAAATTGTTATGGATCTGAAGCTGTTTTTATAGTACACAACACCAACAACAACTTTAATAGCTTTAACAAAGTACAACAACATTGTTGTTGAGAACAATTGACACAAATCCCTACCAAAAATAAATGTTAAGGATGTTAACGTCACCCAACAAGGCGCAACACAAATAGAATATTTCTATAGTAAACATAAACATGTAACGAACAAAATCCTAGTACTTATAAACCAACATGTAAAACACATGTTGCCAAACGAAAGAAAATGTTTTTCATCTTATTTTATATTTTCGTTTGAGGGAAAACCCATTAAAAGTAAAATCAGGTTAACAACCCAAATGCAGATGAAGAACCAGAACCAGAACCAACATTTTTGCAACAAGAACAACAACAATTACCATCAACAACACAAAACATTTAAAGGATTTTCAAAGGACCTTAAATTGTAGAATATTGAAGGAAAATCGAACATATTTGTTATAGCATTAAAGTAAACAACAATAAGAGAAAATTATAACACATAAAGTTGTTTAACATTAATTTAAAGGGGGTTGAGGTAGGAAGTGGTTTTAATGTTTAAGGAATAGAAGAATGTACCCTCGAAAAGAAATGTTAGTCGAAGTTTTGTGAACAACAGAAATAGAAATATTAACATTAATATTAAATTTGAAGAAAATGCACTGGGCTGCCTTTTAGGAGTTTTTTGTAAATTTTTTATTTAAGCCATATTCTTGTGCGAATTTTTCACTTTAGAGAAATTTCGCTTAGGGCAGGAGTAAAAAGACTGTATTTGTAAAAACTATTTTTTTAATTTTTTTTTTTAATTTATTTTTATCGGGATATACATCCCAGGAAAATTTTCTGTTCCAAAGAATCGGTTGTACAATAGCTGCTTTTCATTCACAACCCCTTCTACTGTCGATTCTAACACCGATTCTTTTTGTTTGAAATTGTCCCAAAAGCAACCCCTTCTATAGCTCCAAAGTAGAACCGGTTGCCCTGGAATCAGTTCTGGAACTAGTTCTAGAACTGATTCTACGTCAGTCATACCTTCCATATTGGATCCTTGGAACTGGTTCCGGAACCAGTTCCATGGCATCGGTTGCATTGGAACCAGTTGCGGAACTAGCATGGTTGGCAACCGATTGTAAAAATTTTTCCTGGGATCCCAAGAAAATTTTGTGTTCCAAAGAATCGGTTGTAGAATAGCTACTTTTCATTCACAATCCCTTTTACTGTCGATTCTACCACCGATTATTTTTGTTTGAAATTGTCCCAAAAGCAACCACTTCTATAGCTCCAAGGTGGAACCGGTTGCCCTAGAATCAGCTCAGGAACTAGTTCTAGAACTGATTCTACGTCAGTCACACCTTCCATATAGGATCCAAGGAACTGGTTCCGGAACCAGTTCCATGGAATCGGTTACAGTGGAACCAGTTGTAGAATAGATGTGGTTGGCTACCGATTGTAAAAATTTTTTATGGGATTAATTGCATTAAAGGAATTAAATATGCTAAAATCCAAAATGTATTTAACAAATTGGAAAGTTTCAGCCAAATCGAAATTGATCCGCGACTTGCAATTTTCATTTGAAATTTTCAAACAAAGTGTTGGTTTTACATTAAAATAATTAAATGTGCTAAAATACCAAAATTGATTTAACAAATTGGGAAAAAAAAATTGTTGTATGCTTCTCCTTATTCGGATTTCTTTCTTTCATTCTTGCCTAAGAAAATCATTAGAATACGTCGTTTTTAGAATTTGTAGAAATATTAGTTGAGTTAAATTACAAAGTCAATGAGAATTTCTTTTTCTGGCCTAGATGTGTTACTCAACATTTCAAATATTAAAACAAAAAAAAAAAACCAAAAGAAAAACAAAAAATTACCACAATTTGCTTTGGCATCTTCCAAAATACTAAACTCCAAAAGTTTGTCGGTAGAATCTACTGAAAATGACAGTTAAAACAAAGTATTTACCATTGAAATAACTAAACTATTGAGAAATAACTAAAAACTGCATTAATAATAACTAACAAAGTTGCAAAATTAACTGAAAACATTTTACTACAATAATTTTAGAACAACAGACGAAATAGGTAAAAATTAATGTTTTACAGTTTATTTTTTTGATATTATAAAAGTATATTTTAATAAAAAAAAATTTTCTTTCGATTATAAAAAATGTGCAATTTCAGAAATAATCAAATAATTAAATACAATCAGAATTTATTGATGGTTAATTTCTGAAATATAATTGATAATTTCTGAAATAGATTTGATAATTTCTGAAATACAATTGATAAAACTGAAATTCAATTGACTAGTTCTAAAATGCAATTCATAAGTCTGAAAAACAATTGATAAGTTCTAAAATACAATTGATAAAACTGAAATTCAATTGATTATTTCTGTAATACAATTTATAAATCTGAAATACAATTTATAACTTCTGAAATAAAATGATAATTTCTGAAATACAATTGGAAATGGTGTAGTTCTTTACAACAAATTGAACTAGAAAGAGCGGTCACCAAAAAGAATTAGAATGCATAAGTCTACATTATTTTGAAAGGGGACAGAGAAGAGATGAGAGGTAGTTAAACTAAAGGGCTTTAAATATGGCTACACTGTAATTGCGCGAGGTGTTAAATCTTCGACCAGTTGTTGAGCGCCATATGATGGAGAGTTCGGGAGCTTTTGTTGAAGCTTTTTAGTTCATAGCCCTGTTTTTTATTTTATTTCGGTGGCGTTAAGTGTTGTTGAAACATCGAAGAAAGACGCTGCAATATATATGAGCGATAGAAAACAACGACATTATTTTTTCTAAATTAATGTTGCCATCGCTGGACATCGAATCCGCAAATTTATGTGTAACAGTCCAACTCATTAATCATTACACCACAATGCCCACAAAAATAACTGTTTTGGTAGTTTTTCTTTATAATATTAAAAATAACTGCTTTAAACAACTGTTACAAAATTACATTTAATTTTTTAAATTTATTTTTATCGGAAAATACATTAATTGCATTAAAAAAATTCTAAAAACGTCGTCCTCTGACGATTTTCTAAGGCAAGAATGAAATCCGGATAGGGACATGCCTTCAACAGATAATTTTTCACAATTTCTCAAATAAGTTTTGGGATTTTAGCTCATTTAATTCCTTTAAACAACTGTCAAACTTTTTGAGTGTGTTCTAGTCTAAGAGCAATTATTCAACACTTTAAATTTCAAAAAGTAACACAATTTGCTTTGTCACCTTCCAAAATACTACTCTGTTGTTTTGACAGAATTAGCAAAGATGTTTATTTTTTCTCTTCGCAGTAAATTGTTTGGAAAAATGTATTTTTTACCACTTTTATTTTGAACCTTAAATTCGCTGTGGAGACCGCAAATGTTGTTCGATCTAAAAAATTTTTAATAAAAGACAATAAACAAATATTGTTCGTAAAAAAAATTACCTTTCAAGAAAACACAAACTTTGTTCCAATATTTTTAAATGAAAAGCGCAAGTCGAAGATCAAGTCCGATTTGGCTGAAACTTTTTAATCAACATCGAATCACTTTCTGAGTCGATTTAGCGATGTATGTCCATCCGTCTGTCCATGAAAACCTTGTAATGAAACTACAGGTCGGAAATATAAAAATATATTAATAAAACCTGGCACATGCTGAACCCTAATGAAATTGGTTAGAATCGGTCTACATGCATAACTACCTTCCATAGAAAGACTCTATCTGAATTAGACTTAAATGGTATTTAGATACCCGACATCGTCGATATCTGGTTATTATTATTTGGGTTATGAACACCATAAAGATCCACAAAATAGTCCTTCAAATTTAAAGAAAATCGGATTTAAGTTGGATCTAGTCCCCAAATACTCAACTTCCTGATATTTGTTTAAATGAACTTTTTCATTACTTTTTCATACTGTTAATTTTAACGTCCACATAATAAGGATGAGATACATTCCCGGAATATAAACCAAATCGGACTGTGCACTAAAATAATTATGTAAATAAAATTAACCTTAATTAGAGTACACTGAAATTGCATTTAAAATAAACTGATATTGCAGTTATTTTAACTATACGAACAGTTAAAATTAACTGCAATGTTAGTTATTTTAAATGAATTTGCAGTTTTCACTTTTTAACTGTAATAACAGTTAATGTTAGCGACATAAATCTCCGAGCGTGGTATAGGTTGTCTCATTGTCGGGTTTATTTATTCCGAAAATATATTAATAATATCAGAAATTAAGAAAGTGCAATAATTTATGAAATATGTGAAATTTGAACATTAGTTTTTGCTTATTTTTTATTTTCAATATTTTCATATTTTTTCTATTAAATATCTTTTTTCTTAATTTTAATAATTTTTAGTGTCTGCCAATTTACTTCCTCCTTTTCCTCATTTTTCGATCGACTGTCTGATAACGCCATAATATTCTGTCCGATTTCCGTTCCAATCTGCGATCCGATAACGATAGTATCTCACTAAAAGAAATTTAGTCAAAACTACTAAAAATTTGTAAATTAAATTAGTAAAATAGGAAAAGCAAAAATAAATCTGTTAAATATACAGAATTTTAATTATATTTGAGTTAAATTTCTGTAATAGAAAATAACTTAATCTGTATAAATCAGCAAAAATTTTGCTAAATAACTACACCGAAAAAATTGTTTCCCAAATATTAGGTCATTTGAACTAAATTTAAAGAAATTTGGGAATGATTTGGCTCCAAGGAAATTTTAACTTAAATCGAGTACACAATTTTCTTAAAAAAAAGTTAAAACAATTAACTTAAATTAAGTACATTTTTTCTGAGATTTAGTAAATACTGTTTTAATTTTTCTGAAAATTTTATTAAAATTTAGTATGTATTTTACTTAAATTTAGTATAAACTTGTTCTGAAATTTAGTATACATGTCTTAAAATCAAGTCAATTGTTCTTAAATTTAAAGATGCTTTGAACTTGTGCTAACGCAGAATAAACTTATTTTTAGTTCATATGTTATGCTCGTATTAAGAATATCCAAAAAAAAAAAACATGCAAAAAATTGCAGGTATTATTTATTAATTTTTAATTCTCATTAGGTATAAATATTCAAATATATAAGTATTTTAGTTTCACTACCAAAAATCTAAGTAATCAATTTAATATATTTTTTTTACGAAAGTATTGACGAAAATAATTTTAATATTTTTTTCGTTAATATAAATTTGTGTGAAATTTATTACTTAAATTTTCTTCACAACACTGAAATACTTATATGTATAATACAAACTACAAACCAAATAAGAATTCCATAGGTTATAAAATATTTTCAGGAATACGAAAGAAAATCTTTACTAGAATTTAAGAAGTTTATACTTGGTTTAAAGAAGTTAAAATGTTTAAACTAAATTTAAGGAAGTTCATTATTTGAATTTAGTTTTTCATACAATTTTAAATTTCATAATTTTTAGTTCAACCAAATTCTTAACATTTAAGATTTTTAACTAAAAATAAATACATTTTTCAACAGTTTTAAGAAATTTTAACCTAATTCAAGAAAATAAATTTAAGGAAAACGTTTTATTATTTTTGAGTTAATACGAATTTTGGATAAACTAAAATCAAATAAAACTTGCATTATTTGAAAGCAATTTTACTTATTGGAAAGAAATTTAACTCATTTTTATTAATAACTGATATACATTGTTTTAATAAAGTGAAACCTTAATTTTAGTTCATACAATTTTTTGAGTGTAGTAGCCTAAAAAATCACAAAAAAAATTTTAAATCTTCGAAGTTTTTTTAATGCAGCAGTTTAAAACAGCAGTTTACATTTTTTTTAGCAAATATTTCTGCTGATTTTAGCAGGATAGACTGCTATTTGCATTTAACTAAATATAGCTTAAAAATAGCAAAAATTTTGTAGATATAATAGTTTGTTTTTGCTATTTTTAGTCTACTAATATTTCAAAAAATGTTGTCCAGATTTTACATTACAATTTGTCATTTCCAATTAACTAAAAATTCTATAAGTTTAACAGTTTTATTTTTGCTGTTCTTATCTTACTGATATTAAGGAAGAAAATCAATTTCAGCTGTTAAACACTTAAAGTAGGGGACAATTATAGAGCGTTTATTGTTTTTGAAATAATTTACGATTTTTTTAGAATGAGAGGGTAAATAATTTTGCATTTATAAATCAAATATGAACCCAATATCAATGGTTTTATGTAAGTATTTTTATGACCAATTCAGGGCAAACTTAGTCCAATAACACTGTGAGACAAATGGAAGGGGTCAGTGATCGGGAAGGGTTCAAACTACCGGGGAAAGTTATATCGGTAAAAAAGAAGTTATACGTGTCCCGGCGTTTCGCTGGGTCACCCCTAGGAATCGAGATATATCGATTTGACCTTTGGTGGTCTTTTTTTTGACATAACTCGAGAACCACTAGTCCGATTTTGCTCAAACAATTTTAAAAAAATTAAAAATTACAATTCCTTTAATCTGTTCATATAACGTTTTTCTATATACTCAACAGTTTTGCCGGTAAAAATAAATGTATGAAGAAAAAAATATTTTTTGCCTAAAATATTAAAAAAAAGTAATAAACAAAAGGTTATTGATTTTTATGGTAGCGGTAACAAACATTTATTTTTGCCGGCAAAACTGTTGAGTATATAGAAAAACGTTATATGAACAGATTAAAGGAATTGTAATTTTTAATTTTTTTAAAATTGTTTGAGCAAAATCGGACTAGTTGTTCTCGAGTTATGTCAAAAAAAAAGGTATATCTCGATTCCTAGGGGTGACCCAGCGAAACGCCGGGACACGTATAACTTGTTTTTGACCGATATAACATTTCCCGTTGGTTTCATCCCATCCCGATTTTGACTGTCGCATAGTGTAATAGGTCAATGCTTTCAATTTTCAGTACAGTTTGTCCTTGAGCCTTTTAACTGTGATAAAAAGGAAAACCAGACATATGGACGAAGTTGACTTAATTCAAATTTCTTATAAATGAAATGTATAAAATTATCGATATTTTACAACTCTATTGAATATGAATTTAAATTTTTACACCAACATTTTTCTTCGGGTGTATCTTCCAATAACTATATACCATTTTATCTATGGCGTACAATAAAAGCAATTATAATGTTTAAATTGTCGATTTTGAAATTTTAAACATATTTGAGGATAACATATTTTACACTGACAAACTTGGAAGGCTTTAGGCAACAACAACAACAATAAAAATTTGTTGCAATTGCAAAAATTTGCTATTCGGTTTCTGTTTGTTTTTGTTGTCATTGTCATCAACAGTATCAATGTGGAGAATCTATTTTCTTTGTTGCTTATTAATTGCACTTGTACCATATGTCAATTGCATCCTGAATTTTGAGATCATACGCACAACATGATGCCTGCCTGCCTGCCTGCCTCACTGCCTGACTGCCTGTTTAACCATTATCACACACTGACCCACTTAGTTAATATTGAACATATTCTTGTGCATGTGCACATCATGTACAATGTAATATCTGGAATGTGATGGCTGGTGTTTGTCCATTGTCAGCATTTCCTTTTATATAGGAAGTGGGGCAGATTGGGCTGGGTGTTAACGGCACCAAATGGGGTAGTATAAACTATTGTATAATAGGGCTTGCTTGTTATGCAGTCTTTAATGTTTTGCCGTTTAATGCATTTGTTTGTTAATGTTTGAAATAAATCTATCTTCGTTCGACTGCAGTATTATGTCAAGTGTCAATATTTTTAAACTTTAATAAAACAGGGACTTTGACCTGAGGATTTTACACTCAATATGTTTTTTACTCTGGTAAGGATATATATTTGATTTTGTTAACCACATATTTTTGATTTTTTCTATGCTGAGGCGTAAGCATACTTGTGTGCAGCAATTCATTTATATTTTTTTCTGTCTATCAAATAACATATAACGTGTATATAGAGCTCAGATGGTAGCGCTGTCGACCAGCAATCTGGAGTCCCAGGTTCGAATTCCAGCACGAGCAAATTTTATTTAAAAAAATATTTAACAATAAAAATCTTTTTTTATTTAGACTCATCATTTTTGTAATACCGGTAAGAATATATGTAACGACATATTTTTTTGATTTTTGATTTTTTGAGCGACATCTCACTACAAAAGTAAAAAGAAATGTAATAAGAAAAGTAACTACCCCACGGGAAATTTTAACAAACTGTCACCGAACTGGCCCCTTTACATGAAATAGACTGGTCACTTTTACATGGCGTTGTCATAGGAGGGGGAAATTGACCCCTTGTGACATGTCACAAGACACATCCTAGGACAGGTTACAGAACTCTCATAAAAAACAAAGTTCAGGGACCTGTCCTGGGATTTGTCTTGTGACATGTCACAAGGGGTCAATTTCCCCCTCCTATGACAACGCCATGTAAAAGTAAATACTGCACAATATAAATTTATGTAAAATTATATTAACAAAAACGGTTTAAAAATATCAGCAGGTTTAGAGATTAATCAGAACTGAGTCGACAACGACAACGACACGTGCTTTTTCATATTTTTTGTATGGGAAGCAAAATGTCGCCATGTCGTCCGGCGATTTGTCGTCGTAATAGAATCTATTCTATTTTCGTGACGACACACGAAGGGGGGATACTCTAACCTACCTAAAAATAAAATTCCGATGTGATCTTTCAAAACGCCGACACACGTGTAGTTTTTTGGTCTCCTCTACCAGAATCCGTTGTCAGAACACCGTAATTTTTTTTCGTGTTGTACTGTGTTATCACTAACCGTATGAATCGGTTGCTCACCCAGAAAATATTTAATAACCACGTGCAATTACCAAAAGCAGAGAATTAAAAATAACGTTAACGGTATTTTAAGGATAACTGTGTTTCATTTATTTCGGTAATGGTATTTTAAGGGTATAGATATTTCACTTATTAGGTATTTTAGTTATTTCGGTAACGGTATTTTAGCGGTAAAGGTAGTTAGTTGAAAGGGGTTTGAATCGATAACGGTATTTGAGCGGTATTGCCTGCCAACCCTGTTGAAATGTGATGTCAGATTAGTATTTAGCGATCCCTGAAACATTCCGATATATAATTGAAAACATTACTAAGTATTTAAAAAAAATATTATCCTCTATTTTTAATTTTCAAAATCTTATACAGATTACAAATAAGTGCGATTTTAAATTAGCTTCCCAGGAAAATTTTCTGTTCCAAAGAATCGGTTGTAGAATAGCTACTTTTCATTAACAACCCCTTCTACTGTCGATTCTAACACAGTATAAAAATAAATGTTTGTTACCGCTACCATAAAAATCAATAACCTTTTGTTTATTACTTTTTTTTAATATTTTAGGCAAAAAATATTTTTTTTTTCATACATTTATTTTTACCGGCAAAACTGTTGAGTATATAGAAAAACGTTATATGAACAGATTAAAGGAATTGTAATTTTTAATTTTTTTAAAATTGTTTGAGCAAAATCGGACTAGTGGTTCTCGAGTTATGTCAAAAAAAAGACCACCAAAGGTCAAATCGATATATCTCGATTCCTAGGGGTGACCCAGAGAAACGCCGGGACACGTACAACTTCTTTTTTACCGATACAACTTTCCCCGGTAGTTTGAACCCTTCCCGATCACTGACCCCTACCATTTGTCTCACAGTGTTATTATACCCTACACCACTATGTGTTCATTATACCCTACACCACTATGTGGTCATTATACCCTACACCACTATGTGGTCAGGGTATTATAAGTTTGTGCTGATGTTTGTAACACCAAAAAATATTGGTCGTAGACCCACCTTATAGTATACCGATCGGTTCAGAATTTTTTTTTATTTCGATTTAACGATGTCCGTCTGTCCGTCCGTCCGTCCGTCTGTCTGTCTGTCCATGATGAAATTTGGTACGCAGACCTATGTTGGTCCAAGGACGAACAAGTTTGATTTTTTTGAACATCGGTCCATGTTTAGACCTAGTGCCCATATAAGGGTCCTACCAAAATTATATTGTTTATACGCTGCAGGTCGTAAATATTAAGATATTTTGACGAAATTTGGTACACAGACCTATGTTAGCCCAATAACGCAGCCTATTGATTTTGGTGAACATCGGTCCATGTTTAGACCTAGTGCCCATATAAGGGTCCTACCAAAATTATACTGTTTATACGCTGCAGGTCGTAAATATTAAGATATTTTGATGAAATTTGGTACACAGCCCTACATTGGCCCAATAACGCAGCCTGTTGATTTTGGTGAACATCGGTCCATGTTTAGACCTAGTGCCCATATAAGGGTCCTACCAAAATTATACTGTTTATACGCTGCAGGTCGTAAATATTAAGATATTTTGATGAAATTTGGTACACAGACCTATATTGGCCCAATAACGCAGCCTATTGATTTTGGTGAACATCGGTCCATGTTTAGACCTAGTGCCCATATAAGGGTCCTACCAAAATTATACTGTTTATACGCTGCAGGTCGTAAATATTAAGATATTTTGATGAAATTTGGTACACAGACCTACATTGGCCCAATAACGCAGCCTATTGATTTTGGTGAACATCGGTCCATGTTTATACCTAGTGCCCATATAAGGGTCCTACCAAAATTATAATGTTTATACGCTGCAGGTCGCAAATATTAAGATATTTTGATGAAATTTGGTACACAGACTTATATTGGCCCAATAACGCAGCCTATTGATTTTGGTGAACATCGGTCTATGTTTAGACCTAGTGCCCATATAAGGGTCCTACCAAAATTATACTGTTTATACGCTGCAGGTATTAATATTAAGATATTTTGATGAAATTTGGTACATAGACCTATGTTGGCCCAAGGATGAAGCCTATTGATTTTGGCGAACATCGGTCCATGGTTAGAACTAGTGCCCATATAAGGGTCCCCCCAAAATTATGTTGTTTATACGCTGCAGGTCGCAAATATTAAGATATTTTGAAGAAATTTGGTACATAGACCTATGTTGGCCCAAGGACGAAGCCTATTGATTTTGGTGAACATCGGTCCATGTTTAGAACTAGTGCCCATATAAGGGTCCCCCCAAAATTGGCTTGGTTACAAACTGCAGGTCGCAAATATTAAGATATTTTAATGAAATTTGGTGCGCTGACTCACATTATATAAAATTTTGACACAAGCCCCATTTTAACCCATTCGAATTTCGGATCCAAACAATACACCAGAGTGGTGTAGGGTATTGTATAGTCGGCATGCCCGACTTTAACCTTTTTACTCGTTTTGTACTAAATTCGAAAAAATATACTTGTTATGAGTATAAATTATGAACTAAGTTTAAGTTTATTTTGCTTTAAATATTAGTGTAAGTGTCTTTTAACTAATGAGAAAAAAAATACTTGTTTTTAAGAAAATTTTACTGAATTTAGGGAAAAATTAAAGTAAATTTATGCAAAAATTTTACTAAATTTAAGTAAAAAATATAGTAAATTTTAATAAGATTTAGTTAAAAATTTACTACTGTAAGTTTTAGTTAAATTTTATTTAATTTAAGTGAATTTTCAATAATTTAATCATTGCGAAATCTTTTTGTGTTTAAATTGAATTTAATTTAAGCGAGTTATTAACTTTTAAATCATTGAAAAATCTCTTTAAAATTTTGTAAAATTGCTTTAAACTTTGTTATCTTTTTTTAAAGTTATATATAACTTTTTCTCAAATTGAGTTACATTTTTAAATATCAAATTTTAAATAGTAGTATAGGAGATAATAGAAAATTAGTTTTTCTTAAATATCTGAATTTTCTTTAAAAAATATTTAAATTTAAATATTAAAAACCAATTCCGTTACACTTTATATCCTTCACCAGCAACAGGATATTGATAGTAAAAATTATTTCACACATTTTATATGAATGTTTTTTTTTGCAAAACGGATGTTATATGCAACAATTTTACATTGAACAACCTTTTTTTTTTGGTATACAGGAAAACAAAATTGTATATTTTGAAAGGAAATTGATGGCAATAAAACAACTGCCATAAAAAAGGAGGAGTAAATAACAATGTAACAGGAAAAATTTTACAGCACTTTGTATTCAAATGAAAATTTTTGCACTAACAATTTAGTACAAACTTAATTTAATGGTTTAAAAACAGTTTAAAAGTTGTGACAACCAAAAAAAAGAGCAATAACAATAATAAGCAAAATTTCACGATTTGACACTTATCAAAATAGAAAAAAAAAAACACCAGTCAACATGCTAGAGTGATTTTCGATGTTTAAACCAATAATGGAAAAAATCCGCACATATGCAAACAACAAAGTGTCAAAGTGAATTTTGGGTTCAAAAAAATTATTTAGATTTTATAGGTGATGACTAGTAAGAGAGCAAAAATTCAACAAGGATGAATAACCAACTAAAAATCTACAATCAACGTTAAAGTAAATAGGGATGAATTTAACAGAAATTTCATGAACGAAAAAAAGGTACAGAAAACTGCTTTGACAGCCACTACGATTAAACCAAAATATTTGAAAATTGTTGTACTGTAAGTACACATGTCCTTTTTTCTGTTTGTCTATCTATGTATGTGCATGTTGTGTTAGTCTACTTTGGACAAGTGTCAACTTGTACTGTCATGTGTTTAAACGAAATAAAGGACAACAAAAGGCTGCTTATTTTATTTGTGTTAAGAAAAAATCCCAACAATTTTGGTGTGCAAAATTTTATGTTCATTTATCGCCAATTTTAAAGTAAAAAGGATTATTTTATTTCAACAAAGACCGTTCATTTATTTGTTTGTTGTCTTTTAGGTATCGTTTCATATTCAATATTTTTAACAAGGGGCAGTGATTTTTCTAATCCTGTAGAAAAAAAGGATTAAAATTAATACTAATTTTTGTTCATTGTTTATTATGCATTTGCTGATTTTATGCTTGAATGAGTGCAAATTTTGAGGAAATTGCAAAGAGGAAACCTGGAAAATGAGATTAAATAAATAAAATTTGATTAGTGTAGTCGTTTATGTTGAAAGGCTTATATATTTGTAATGTTAATTGCAGGCAGGACATGTACTATTAACAGGTCATTGTTTTCTTAATTTATAAATGGTAAAAGGCTTATAAGAAAGTGATGAATATATAAGGGGAGTAAAATGAGAATCTGAAATAAATCATAAAGCTGAGTTTACAATAGTAGAGTGACCCTACTCTGCAGTTCAGAATAAAATGTTAACTGTTCAAAATACAGAGTACACTCATAGAAATAAATCTGTAAAAATAGCAGAAAAAGTTACTAAAAATTAGTTAAAAATTATGCTGCAGAAAAAATTTGCTAAAATGAGCAGATTTTTTTGTTGCAAAATACTAGGAAAATAAGAACAACAAAATTAAAACTGTTAAATTTACAAAATTTTAGTTATATTTAAGTTAACTTTTAGTTAATTGAAAATAACAAATTGTACTGTAAAATCTGCAGAAAGTTTTGCTAAATATTAGTTGACTAAAAATAGCAAAAATAAACTGTTATAGCTAAAAATTTTTTGCTATTTTTAAGCTAAATTTAGTTGAAAGCAAATAGCAGTCTAGCCTGCTAAAATCAGCAGAAATATTTGCTAAAAAAATTGTAAACTGCTGTTTTCAATTTTTATTTGCATTCAAAAAAATCGAAAAAAAATTGTTTTTTTTTTGTATTTTTTGGGCTACTAATACTGAGTTTAACAGAATAATTTGCTATTTTCCATTTACAAAAATTTAACTCAAATATAACTAAAATTCTGTACATTTAACAGGTTTATTTTTGCTGTTCCTCTATTACTAATATATGGCAAAAATAATCTGCTAATTTTAGCAGTATTAACTAATTTTTAGTAGTTTTAACTAAATTTTAAAGGACTTTTTTGTATTAGTGTAGTATTACCAGTACTGGGAATTAATAGATGGGATGGACAGTAGACCGTACCGCAAAAAAAGTTCGCCGTACACCCTCCAATATAAAGTATTTTTGTAAGGCCATTTCAAAAAAAAATTTTTTTTTTGCCGAACGTAGGGGTCGCCTTTTTCAATTTTTCGTTATATGTAGCTTCGGCATTTAAAGTCGGATTTTAAAGTGTGATATATCGATTTTTTTGCCTCGAGGAGACAAGTGTTTTGCTATTAAGGAAAAATCCAATGAAAAAAAATTTAAAAAGGCGACCCCTACGTTCGGCAACCAATATAAAAAAAAATTCTACTGGGTTTATCGAAAAACTTCCTTAGCAAAAGTTTAATAATTTTTTGCGAGCTTTAATTTTCTGACATTAGGGTGGTACATTAGGGTGGTAGCAATTGAGATCTGGTGGGTAACTACTAGAACTAGATACTTGAGGTCAATTGCCCTTAGAGCAAAACACTGGTCTCCTCGAGAGAAAAACATCGATGTATTACACTTTACGATCCGACTGTAAATGCCAAAGATATAACGAAAAAAGTAAAATGGCGACACCTACGTTCGGCGGAAAAAAACTGTCTTGCAAAAATACTTCATATTAGAGGGTGTACGGCGCCCTTTTTTTTGCCTGTAAGGTGGTGCGGTCTAATGGACAGGGACGGATAGCATGTGAATCAAGCTTTATAAAACAAAAGTGGGAGTTTATTCATGGCTGATAATTGTTTATCTTTATCCTGTCACAAGATTTTTATTTAACCCTAAATTCTACACAACGACATCCTCCCCCGAATTCTTTTCAAATAAATATTAAATCTGATACCAACATTATGTTAAACATATTTTTAAAAAATCATATCTTAACTTTAAGTTACACCTACCATAACTAAAATAAAATTATGAAAAATATTTCTCCCAAGATAAATACATTACTTATCTAATAAATGACAAGAAAACCACAAGAAAATATGCAAAGGATATGCTATATGTCTAATCGTATTCAACACAAATCAAAAAGGCGTTGTCTACATTATCATTTGAAAATCTTTGGTAAGGATAAAAACGAAATTTAAAACTTAGAAAAACTAAAAAAGAAACACCTACTTTTTTTGTTGTTAGAAAACGACATGCAAACAAAATCTTCAAGGAGCATTGGAATAGTGTTCATATTAATTTGTAGTTTTAAGGATTCACTGTAGTTTAAAGAAAACAGGAAATTTGAGTTTTGTTATATTTTAAGCAAAAGAAATAGTCACTGTAGTTAGACAAAGGATTGCATGTCAGAACTAGATATGAAGGAATATGGTAATAATATGGTTAAAAAAAATCAATGGACCCCCCTTTTCTCAATATAAGTTTGCAGAGAATTCATACAATCAAAATAATAAATTATCAAACAAAAAATATATAAATTGATATTAACTGTTAAATAGTTAAAAATTAAGTTAAAAATTATACTAAATTTAAGTCAAGTTGAGAAACTGATATTTTCAGAATTTCAATTGACGATTTCTGAAATTCAATTGATATTTTTTGAATTATAATTTTTTTCAATTGAAATTTTCCGAATTAAAATTGTTATTTTCTGAATTTCAAATGATGTTTGTTTTAAATAATTGTTATTTTCAGAATTTTAAATGATATTTTTAGAATAATTGATATTTTTACTGAATTTCAAATTGTATTTTCTGAATATAAAATGACATTTGCTGGATATCAAATGGAAATTCTGAATTTCAATTAATGTTTTCTTGATTTCAACGAGAAATTCTGAATTTCAACTGCTGTTTTCCGAATTTCGAATGGAAATTCTGCATTTCAATTTATATTTTGTGAATTCCAATTAATATGTTCTGAATTACAATTTCAAAATGTGTATTGCATAATATGTTACTTTGGCGCCCAATGCTCCAGTGGGAAAATATATTACTAATAATCTGAATGATCGTTTCATTGCATATTTTCTTTAAAATAACTCTATTAAAAAAAAAAAAATTATTTATCCAGGGTTGCTACATGACAATATATAACAAGGAGCAAAATTACAGCCTATACAGAGAGAATTTTGCTGGACGAGTTTTAATGAATTTTTTCAGTAAACTTATAAAGTTTTCTCCACAGAGTAAATAAAAAATTTCGTAAATTTTATGAAAAAGAATTTATGAATTCTATGAATCTAGTTTTAATGAAATTTTTTCATTGATTTTGTGAAACTTTTAATAAATAACACACATTTTTCACAAAATTTTATAAAAAATTTCATTAATTCTATGAAAAGTTTCAATACACGACTACCAGTGAAACTTCATTGGTTTTATGCAAAAATTCATTAATATCACGCAGATAAATAATTCTCTCAGTGTACAGTACGGTTTGTGTCATATTATGGAAAGGGAATTTCAATTAACGCAGCAATAAATATAGTGGAATATGTAGTAATACATTCAGAATATTTTATAGTTAAAAACAACCTAAAATACATATTAAATTAATTGAAAACACAATTAAAAAAAGGAATACTGATTTTTCATTACATTCAAACCATTTTGCTATTTATTTTCAAACCCCAGCAAACAAAAATGATCATTAATGACTCAGAAATGAGCTCCAAAAACATAAACATTTTTTCACTTTTTCCTATGAAAGTGGTCCGTCCAAAAGAGCCCCCTGTGTAATCAGAAATGACTCAGAAAAAAGAACGTATAAAATCGAAATTTTCCTCATAAATTTAAATAATTTTGGAATCTTCTTTGAGTCCGAAAAATGAACCCTCATTTTGAGACAGCTTTTTAGATTGTAGAGACAACTTTTTGGATTGTTTTTTGAGTGTTCATATATTCTTCCAAAAAAAGGGTGTTTTCAAAAAAACAATAATCATTTCTACGAGCCATTTAAGAATCTTATTTATGAACGCTCCGAACTTGCTGGCTGGGACATTATTTAAACAATCTATAAAAGAAATAAAAATAAATGAAAAATCTGTTAAAACAATCATCAATTTCTAAAACACTACACATGGAACACACACATTCATATTTTTATTGGCTATGTTTGTGTGTATGAGTAAAGAATTTCTTGTAATTTGAATTGAAATAATTTTGTAGGTATATAAAGAAACTATTTTAACAAAAAAGAAAAACCAAAATATTTGATTTTCTGTTTTGAAACAGAAAACAACGAATTTATTCAAATTATTTTTTATAAAAATAGAAAACTAAAAATAGAACATTTGACTGAAAATATCAACTGCTACAGACGATACATATTTTTTTGTGGGTTGTTTTTTATTGACGGATAAAAAAAGTTAAACAATATGTTTCAATGTATTTTAATTGATTCTTCAAATGAAAACAAACTTTACCTATTACTTTTCAAATAAACCTCAATCGGTTATGGAAAATATATTGTGAGTGTAGATGTAATAAAAAGTGGGTCTGGGTCAAGTATTTTTGGTGGTAGTAAACATCAGCAGAAAGTCATTATACCCTATACCAACCACATAGTGTAGGATACACATAATTCTATAAAAACACGTTTAAAAAATTCAAATCAGTATTTGTCCAAAATTGGGAGGGATTTCTCCAAAATCGGAACAGATGCTACAGTTTTCGAATTATTACGTTACGTAATATCGGCTCTAAAAATTGTTGCAAACTTTTTTGACCCAAAACCGTTAAAGTATTGAAATTTAGCGTTAAATTATGAAAAAGGCTTAATTTACGGTTTTAACTTACTTCTTCGAGCCAATACCTATTTTGTTAGAAAATAAAAACTATTTCCTACAAACTTCGAGCCTTACACCTATTTTGTTAGTATAAATAGTCTATTGGAAAAATATGTTCTTTGATAATTAAAATATACAGAATTTTATAAAATTTTTTTTTGCTTTTGAGATAAAATTGGCATGTTTTTCTTTATATTTTTATCATTTAAAAATTTTTAACTTTTGTATGAACCAATTGTAGTTATATACTCAAAATCATATGTCTGTTGGCTTAACAGAAAAATTTGTTACTTTTACAAAATGTATTCCAGTTTACTTGGATTCAAATTTGTTGAAAAACATGTTAAAATTTTTTGTTAAATTTAACAGTCCGTCTCCAATATACACAAATTGCCTGCTCTTGAACGTAAAAATCATACGTCAGTGTGGCAACATTTGCGAAAAGGAGCCACGGAGGAGATGGGAAGATAAACAAAAGTCTAAAAGTAGAATGTTTGCATGTGTCTGTTTGATCACTTCTGAAGTAAAAAAAAACAATAACAGAAAGCTGAATAGGAAAGAAAACTATGAATTAGCTACATTGCATTCAAGGCCTTACTTGGGAAAGATGGCTAAGCTGTCGCACTTTAGTATAGTTATGTTTGTAATGTAGGAATATCGATTCGTACAGCCAACGGGTTGTTGAAAAATTATCATATAAAGGGTTTTCACAAGGGGTGTGCTATTTGTTGTATCGTCCTAACAAAAAACAGAGTTGTTAAAAATTAAATTGAAAAAATACAACATTTGAGAATAGCACGATACAACCTTTTTACGTATGTTTAGTGTCCTATGTTTGAGTGTGCTAACAGATAGAAAACTGAATAGAAAATCGCTGTTAAACACAAATAAAAATTTTAACAACTCTGTTTTTTGTTAGGACGATACAACGATACAACAGATAGCACACCCCTTATGAACAACCTTATAGAGACAATCTGAAAATAAAATATAAATAATAATACAATTTAATGATAAATCACTGATGAACCCTGTCCATAGAAACAATTAGAATTGATAAAATGCATATTAATTGCAATACTAATTGAAGCTGTCTATATGACGTTAAAACAACACTGTACTAAAATACATTATGAAATTTGCCCTGCGGCAACTCGTCTCCAATATATACGCAAGCTACCTGCTCTTGATGGTAAACACCATACGTCAGTTTGGCAACACACGCGAAGATTGGAAGATACACAAAAATCTAAAAACAGAATGTTTCTCTGTGTCTGTATGTGATCACTTCCGAGTAAAAACAATAACAGAAAGAAAATTATGAATTACATGTTCGATTCCTACAGCAAAATTATCATATAAAGACAGTCTGACAATAAAATATAAACAATAATACAATGTAATGGAAAATTACTGATGAAGCCTGTCCATAGAAAAAAAACAGAAACTAGATCTAGTCTGATTTGAAAATTAATGTTTTTATAATTTTTAGAGAAAAAGGTTTATTCTTCTTCTTAACCTCAAACCTACTAAATTAAATTTCGGTAAATTTAACAGTTTTAATTTTGCTGTTCTTATCTTTCTATTATTTAAGACAAAAATTTGCTAATTTCAGAAGTTTTTTCTGCAAGGTAATATTTCACTATTGTAAGTTTCAGTAGCTTCTTTTACTATTTTTAAAGGTCTATTTCTATGAGTGCAGCGTAACATGAAGTAAAATGGGAAATTAAAAAAAATTTTAACAACTAAATAAACTGCTGGTTCAGCTATATTTTAAATTTATTCAACACTTTTATAAAAATAAATAGCAGATATTTTAGAAATAAATAAAAGATTCCTTAAAAGTTCTGTGTAGATGGGGGTGTCATTTTGTAATTTAAACTGTGGTCAGTTTAGTGGTAATTTAAAACATTTTTATGGTTGCCATCTGAGAGTCAATAAAATCCTGTTATGAAAACCCCCCACACATCCAAGCATGGAGTAATGTAATAATATTTAGGGTGTTGACTATTTCTTTGTTTTAAAAATGATTTAATATTTTCTTAAACATGATTTAACATGCATTTTCTAAAAGACCATAAACACGCCTTGATTTGTATAAAAAAAAATTTATGACTATTTTAACAATCCTTAGTTATCCTAAGGAATCCTTAAAAGTATTTAAATATATTTAAATACCCCTCTAAAAAAATCCTTAAAAGGTTTTAAATTTCATTTGAGAAATATCATAAATATTTTACCAAAAAAAAAAACGGAATAAAAATATGTTTTAGTGTTCATACTCAGTTCTGGTTGAATTGCATAAGTGTCATTTTATATTCAGCAAAGCATAACATATCCAATGTCACTTTGACAGCTTCTGACTTGTGCTAATGAGTTTAACACATTCAGAAAACGCAAGTAAAATGCAAGTACTTTACATAATTTAAGAGAGCATTTAAAATAATTTAAGTGCAAAAAAATTTCTATTTTTTTCTTCTTTTTTAGCTCCTAAGAGGATTTTTTCCATAATTTCTTTTAAATGCGTTAAGTATGAGGGAAAAAAACTTAAAAATTCTAATATTTATGTTAAACACATGTGTGACACACTTGTCACTTTCTTTATTTTTTTTTCTTAAGATGCTGGGGGGTTTATTTTGTTTAAGATTTTTAAGACATTTTTCTTTGGGTTATTTTTTTCATTTTAAGTTCTTTAAGTATTATAAAGTGTTAAATTGTTAAACATTAATTTGTTGTTGTTGTTTTTTTTTTAATGTTGTCTGCTTTTGTAATTATAATTGTCATTAAAGCATGTGACATTTCAATTTGACACTTTTGAAATGTCAAAAAAAAAATAATGAAAAAACCTCAAATTTGTGGTAAAGTAATTAATGATTTTATATGTGGTTAAACTATTATCAATTAAATCATTTTCAAGACTTTTATTGAGTGTTGAGAATTTGTTAAACAAATTTGTTTCGTCTTTGAATAAAGTAATTTATCAAAATGACATTTACTCAATTAGTCAAAAAATTCTCAAAGAAAGTTATTTTTAAAACAGCAAAATAAAATTTTGGTTAGAGGTTATTAAGCCATACAGTCGAACCCAGATCTTTATTCTTATCATGCATTGTGACTAAATTTTTTAGTTGTTCAAGCTTATTTTAGTTTCTTTAAAAAATGTACTTTCTTTATATAAACATTTAATATTTTCCCCTATAAATTTTCTCATTTATTTATGCAAATATTTCACATTAATTGTCAGCTTGTTTACGTGCAATATTTATTATATTTTTCTCTGGAATTGTATAATTTTCTTTCCTGTTCAATTATTATACAAGAAAAAAAAACGAGGTGTTTTTCCAAAGTGTTTCTTGATGCCAAGATAACCCACTTGTTTGAAAGCCTTAGAACAGGCAATACAAACATTAATCATATGAACACTAGAGCATAAATAACCAGGTGTAAATATAAATATTATAATGGACAGGGAGAGAAAAGTGGGCGTTACATTTAAAGTGACAATTTGCGTGCAAAAAGGGGTGTGACAATTTGTTTTAACAAGAAATAGAAATTTAATTTTGCATAAAAAGGAGGAATTTAAATGAAATAAAAAACTTATTGTAAAATAAAAGGTAAACATTTTTAAATTTCCTAAAAAATTTTCCTACAAATCTCAACTAAATTTTCAGTTCCAAAGAACCGTTTGTAGAGGAAATTTTTTCCAACAATTATTTTAATTTTTGCATTTTAAAACCTCTTCTACTGTCGGTTCTATCTCACCTGATGTTTTATTGACATTTTCTTAAAAGCAACAGGTATTTTTTACTCCAAACAAAAATTGGATCTTTTAAAACAAAATCTGGAACTAGTTATATAACTGTATCCGACCGAGGGCACTTTTTTGGGCCGATACCGATGACGTACATCGGCCAAATTTACAATAATCGGCATAAGCCGATGCATATTATTTTTATTACGTTGCATTTACGTCTTCATCCAAATCCCGAGGTTTTAACTAAAATTGAGAATTCAATGAAAATGAATACAAATGAAGAGATTTCTAAGAAATTTCATGAAAATCCCACAAATTTGGCGAGTTTTAGAAAATACAACACTGCTTTTTTCTTAGGGGGTAATTTTCTAAAACACTTCGGTGAAGTGTTGCGTTATTTCTGTAGAATTGAAAGCTCCCTTCACTTCACCCAAGTGTTTTACGAAAATAGGTACTTAATTTGTAGAGTTTTTGCATGAAAAAGTGGCAACGCTGGTCAACAGCTGACTAAACGATAACTAAAAAATAAGGAAAAATAATGAAATAAAAGAATTATTAAAAATATAATAAAGACAAATTTAGACCCAACGGAAATGTACTAATGATTATAAGAAGTGTTGCATGGTTCTAATTTTTGCTTCCCGCGAAGCATGACTAACAAAAGACAATTTTACTAACAATAAGCTTTAGATCTTTACATAAAATAATGTAAACCCTACTCCGCCAATGAATAAAATGGTTTTTAGAAATATTTTTAATAAAAGATTATTTTTTTATGGTTGTTTGTTTACAAAAAAATGCGGTTGTCAAATCGAAATCTCGCTACTGTCACAAAGTGCAAATGTAAACGTTCAAGATTTCCGGTCGAGATTTCCATTAAAATCTCGGGATTTGAAAATAGATGTGAACGCAGAATTGGGCCCAAGAAGCAGTATACTTTATAGTACGGGAACGCTTTTGGGTTACTGAAAAGGGAAAACGACATTTAAGCAATAATTTATCCTGGTTACTCAAAACAGCCTAAAAGCGTTTCCGTACTGAAAACTGAGTGAATATTATTGTTGTTTGGCCAAAACTTGACAATCGATTACCGATTATTGGCCGATTGTTAAGTTTTGGCCGAAGCCGATTGTTAGTTAGAAATTACACATTACTTCCATCGATTCTATTCTAATAAATCAATTCTTAAATAGATAGTATTGTGGACCGTGACTATTATTAACTTCCATTTCCATGCAGAAGTTCAGTTGGGCGCCATTTTAAATACTAAAAATTGTCTGCAATATATCTCAATTTCATTCAAATTAAAAATTTATAAGATTGAAAAATAGGGAAGCATAAAGCATCAAGAGAGCAGAACATTAGGAAAGGAGAGAGCTCAGTACCATGCGACAGAGTAATAAATTATGACTAAGTATACATAAGAATATTCTAAAATGCCGGGTCAATAAATGACAAAACGAAGGAGCATGCATATTGGCGAAGTAGTAAGTTAAGTGATCAGAACCATAGGGCAATCAATTATGATTTTAACTAATTTTCAGTAGTTTTAACTAAAATTTTTACAGATATTTTTCTATTAGTGTAGTTGTGGCCCTTTGTTCCCAATAGGAACCACAGGACATAATATATATGGGTGATATCAAAAAATGTGATAAAAACCGTGTAACCACCTAATTTCTAAAGCATGTATTACATTTGAGTTACATATTTCGATATATATCAGCGCATTGTCACCTGTTTTACAAAATTTATAACAATCTGACCAATTTTTGGTTAATACATAAAATTTGTGACCAATTTTATAGGCCAAATGTAAACTCCGTAACAAGTAACTCATAAGGTTTTTTAACTTTAATGGCTTATATTTTAATAACCAATTAAGCTAAACACTAACGGTAAGAATTTTTATGAAGAGGAAAAGTGCCGTTTTTAATAAAAATTAATACATTTTACAAACTTTTTCGTATATCTCAGCTATCACGACTTCAACTCTGTTACGATTTTTCGTCATAATTTTTGATAAAAATGCATATACCAGAATTTTGGAGTTATCTATTATTTATATTCCGAAAAGTATAATGTTATTTATACTCAAATGATCGTTGGACTGTAAGTAATCATCCAGTATAATAGACTTGAAGCTTTTCTGCAGCATGTAACATTCTCGAGATGAAAAAGGATGTCTTTAATAAGATTTGAAAAAATGTTGTAAACTCCGTTCCTAATTTTTACACCAAACTATTTAACGAGTAAGAAAAACAATGTCATATTTGGATTCACCTTGTAGGCATCATGCGATTTCGTTTCGGAAAAAAAATTCTGACAAAGCGTTTCTGAAAGAAAACGAAAAAAGTAACCAAATGTGAACTCCGTAACCACAATTGTTTGCATCAAATTTCATTCAAATAAATGTAGATAAATGTTTAAAATATTTTAAAATAACCATAAAAAGAGGTGATTCAACTAATATTTATGCGTCAAAAGACGATTCAACTAATAATTTTGCGTCAAATCAAAAAAAGTTATCAGTTTTTTACCCTAAGCTGCTGGAGCGAAAAACGATTGATTTTGCATTTCATTGGTTTTGAATCGATATTTCGAGTCATTACTGACATTAGTTTGACAAATTAAATTTGTTTCACACAATTTAAGAATTTTTTGATCGCGAAATGTTATGTTTTTAATATATTATTTTGTAACTGCGCAACCGCTGTTTGGATTTTAAAAAATTTTATATTTTTTGGAGCAAAAATACAAAATTAAAAAAAAAAAAATTTTTTTTTCGCGGAATGAATTGTATTTTTATTTGCGAAACCGCCAATTTGATAAACACAAATTATATATCATTGGAAAGCAACTTCAAAACCCAAATACGAAAAACTAATAAATTGAAGAAAATTCGTACGCAATTTTTTTTGTTATATCTTTTGCTTGCAGAAATGTAAACTCCGTTACAACAAAAAATATTAAAATTGTGCAAAAAAGTTATTGCGACAACTTGTAGAAGAAATTTTTTGCAATTAGGTTTATAATCACTAAACTTACTGATTCCATTAGGAAAAAACCGAAATATTAACACTTTTTGCTTCTCACAAATTTGGCCCAAAAATTTATCACATTTTTTGATTTCACCCATATAGTTGTTGAGAATTTTGCTGTATGAGTTTTAATGAAATTTTTCAGTAAACTGATGAAGTTTTCGTCACAAAGTAAACTTAAAGTTTCTTAAAGTGGATGAAAAAGCTTCATATATTTCATCAATCTATTTTTAATGAAACTTTTTCATTGGGTGTGTGAAACTTTTGAATAAATAAAATGAAAATTGAATGTTTTTTAGTTTGACTCTACACGTAGAAAAAAAACAGCTGGAACTTTATCCAAGTGCTATGTAATTATACAACTACATAAGTTCGAAGTAAGTTTTACAAATTTATAGCAAAATATATGTAATTTTTCGGATATTTTACGCTACACATGTATATATTTTGCAAGGATTGTATATATTCTACCAAAAAGTGTACATATTTTACTAGAACTTTGTAAAACTAACTTGAAAATTATGTAGTTGTATAATTACATAGCCCTTAGGTAATATTCCCACTGTTTTTTTTTTTCTGTGTGTAGATCATAAATTAAATTATTATTAAATTAATTTTCAAATTAATGAAAGATGATACAATTTTCACAAGTAAATTACAAAGAATAAAATATTTGAAAGAATTCGATAAGGCCAGCAAGACAGAATATGTATTTTCGGCTTTCGCTACAAAGCCATCATCAGTGTCATTTCTCTTGATGGGTTAAACTTTGATAATCGTCTACTTATGTGAAAATTGAAAGCAAATCGAATATGTTAACAACTCAACTTAGACTAACATCAACGAAATCTAACAATGCTATTTTTATCCTTTGTTATTATTACTCTTTTTTGCTTTGAACCTTAATTCTTAAAGTATCTCAGCTGGTTCTATTCAACTCTGTGTATGATAAACATCAGATTTTTGAATTACAACGAACCGTTAAATTTGAATTTAAATGTATGTTATTTAAATTATATTTTGCACCGTGTCATGTGAAAATTTTCACAACATGTTATTAAAAATTTCATTAATTCAATGGAAAGTTTCAATGGACGAGTTTTTAGTGGAACTTCATTGGTTTTATGCAAAAATTCATTAATATAATCAGATAATTCTCTCAGTGTAGTATAACCTTCAAAAGAAAAACTTTTTTTTTAATAAATTACAAATTGTTAGTACTTATTGATAACGAAGAAATTTAATACTTTTATTAGAGTTTTTTTTTTCTTGAAAATTGTAACATAAAATGCCTCTCATGATTATAATTCACTGTCATGTAGTTACAGCTTTGGAATCTTTTATCCACTAATTTTTGTGCCTCAGGTCTTTTTACATGACGCCATCCAGGTCTTGCATAAATGAAATAAAACATAAAAATTATTGTTTGTTATGATGTCAAACCCTATTGAAAGCTATTGTTTTATATTAGAAACAATACAAGCTAGAATAAATAAATGAACTAAACTGAAAATCTGTTAACTACAACTATAAAGCTATATACTACATAAAATATATTACTTTTGTTTAAAAATAATATTCGAATCTTTCCCCCTTTTACATCTATTGTTTGGGAATCCATGTACGATGGTATAGATTGCAACTCTGCATGACATCTTTTGCTTCAAATACATATAGAGGCAACAACACAATATTCTTATTGTCTTCCTTTTGTATTGAAAAGTTTTAATGGTTTTGGAGAACAATAAGAGCAGTCCCGAGAATATCCAGTATTTGACAATAGAATTAGAAAAATACAGGTGTATTGTCACTCAATACAAGATTGCGTGAGAAACTCATAAAAATATAGAGAAATTAATGTTACGTGGGTTAAGCGTAAGGAGTTTTCAAATGCGTTTTTCTTGCTTATCTACCATTGTTCCTTAATAGCACAAAAGAAAATTTATTTTTTTTTTAAATATAATTTTTGGTAAACAATTTTGTTTTGTTTTATGGGTTTTCATAGGGAATTGCGGTTTTTGATATCAATAAAGTTTTTCTGGTAATAAATTGCAACATTTCCAAAGTGATTAGTGTTAGGTTGTAGGTTTTTCTACTAATTGAAATATCTTTTTGTAAAATGTTAAATTGTGTTTAGTATTTTTTAGCAAACAATAGTCGAAGATTGTCAAAACAGCAGGAGTTTGGCGCCAGTCAAATATTAAAAGTCCTCACATGAAACTGTCACTATATTTATTGGATATTTAGTAGTCTTAATTTAACGGAACACTAATAGAAAAAAAGTTTATAGAAAAGGTGGCAACATTTAACAGTTGTTTATGTCAAATAATACATTTTAATAATTTAAAAAAATTAAGGAATAACATAATAAAATCTTTTATTTTTAATTGTATTGAAAACGGATATTTTTTTTTTGTATCCGACGAAGAAAAATAAAAAAAAAATCATTTGATAGCGCCGGCAAGGCCACTGACAAAACATTGAATATTTTTCCTTTCAACTAGTCATTCCTATACTAAAACAGATTTCTTAGCAAATACAACACCGTTTACATAATGTAAATAAATTTTGTGTTCCGCCATTAAATAAAATATTTTTTTAGAAATTTTTTTGATTTCGGTAATTTTTTAAGGTTAGTTTGTTTACAAAAAAAATTGTTGTTGGCCGATCGATATCCCATCGGTGGGTCAAATTTTCTAATGTAAACAATATAGATTTCGAATTAGATTTCAAATCTAGTGAACATTTTAACAATGTCAATCCAGTATAAGTCCTATTCGACTTATAGAATATGAACCCTCAAAATGATGTACAAATTTTGCTGGCTGGGTTATTTTAATAAATAAATTTACCTCAAACTACTATTTATTGTATTCCTTTATTATTTACCTTACTTTTTGAGTTATAATTTAATTTTTTTAAAGTTTATTTTAGCCCGATTATGATGAGTGTGTGCTTATAATCTTCATAAAATATTTATAGGAGAAAATGTGTTAAATGTTGTTTTAAGTGGCATCTTTCATATGAAAAAGTATAAAACGTTTTTACTATCACACGTTCAGAGACAAAATACAGAAGCGTGGAAATGAAATGCATTTCTAAGGGGGCAAATGGATGAACAGATATTTTGTTATAGTTTGTTTACAGAGCTTCGAAGAATTAATTCCCTAATTCCCTTTTTTTGAACTGAATTTATATTTTGGGAATGAATTCCCTGACCAAACTTAAGGAATTGAATGAATTCCTTTTTTTTTCATTCGATTTATATTAAAGGAATTCATTCATTTTTTTCTAATGCCTTCATAAAATTTTATGAATTCATTCAACAAGGAATTCATTCAATTCTAGTTAATTCAACTTTTGGTAAAGGAATTTATTCAATTCTAGTTAAATCAACTTTTGGTCAAGGAATTCATTCAAGTTCAACTTTTGGTCAAGGAATTCATTCAATTCTAGTTAATTCAACTTTTAGTCAAGGAATTCATTCAATTCTAGTTAATTCAACTTTTAGTCAAGGAATTAAATTTATTTCGTTTAATTCCCTAGGAATTGAAACTTAATTCAGGAAATTAAACGAAAAAAATTTAATTCCTTAGGGAATTAAACGAAATAAATTTAATTCCTTGACTAAAAGTTGAATTAACTAGAATTGAATGAATTCCTTGACTAAAAGTTGAATTAACTAGAATTGAATGAATTCCTTGACCAAAAGTTGAACTTGAATGAATTCCTTGACCAAAAGTTAATTTAACTAGAATTGAATGAATTCCTTGACCAAAAGTTGAATTAACTAGAATTGAATGAATTCCTCGATCAAAAGTTGAATTAAGTGCACAGTTGAATGAATTCCTTAGCCAAAATTTGAATTAACTAGAATTGAATGAATTCCTTGACTTCAAATTGAATTAAATAGTGTTGAATGAATTCTTTAGTGAATGAATTATTTAATTTTAATTCTTTACGCTTTGGTCAGGGAATTCATTCTATAAATTTGAATTCTTTGAATTCATTCACATGAATTAATTTCTGCTTAAAGAATTGAATTAAATTTTTGGGAATTCATTCCAAAAAGGAATTAATTCTTTAAAGCTCTGTTTGTTTATTCCAAACGCCAAATTAATATGATTATCTTAGCATTCATAAAATGGGATATAGGTTTACTCCCAAGTGTTTTTAAATTCCTTAGAACCACATCCCTGTACTATATTGTATGGTACTTTGTAAATTAGGGTGACAATGAAAATTTAGTTTTTCTGTTCGCTGATATTTTTGCGGAATATTGTACCACTTGGATAAAAGCTTATCAGATTACTCTAATTAATTACTCTACAACTTTGATATCAAAGCTATGATATTTTGGATTTTCGAGATATCGTGATTTTCTGTTAAACGATGCGGTCTATTCCGGGCAACATCAAATTGGTGAATTTTGCACATTAACTTAGGCCTACATCCGTACAAAATCCTGAAGGAAAATGATAATAAATAACGCCTGTGCTCCAGTTGAAGCGGACCCCGATTCCGCAGAAGGTCACTTTTGATGTGGACTGTGGGCCGACGGCATCATTCGTCATTACTTCTTCGAAAACAACGACGGCATTGCTATCATCGTCAGTGCGCTACCGATTGATGATAACCAATTCTTTTGGCCAAAATTGGATAATATGGATGTGAACAAAATGTGGTTTCAACAGGATGGCGCTATATACCACACAGCTAATGCTACAATCGACATTCTACTCGAGCGATTTGAAGGCATAGTTATAGGCATAGCCTACTCTGAGCCACACTCAGAGTAGGCTTTCCAGTACCGATTTCGGTAATACCGAAATTTTCGAAATTCGAGCCATTTTAGCAAATTCGAAATACCGATTTTAGAACGATACCGATTTCGGTATTGCATACAATTTTTTCTGTTTATTATTTTATTATTTTAATTTTTTAAGAGAAATTTTAACAAATTTGACAAATAATTCGTGCGAACTATCTTTATATTTATAGATTCGCGAATTTATAACTCAGCTTTTTTTATCTTCTTTCAAAATAATTATTTTGAATCAATTCTTCAACGCTCTGATCTGATTTATGCTTCTCGAATTATCTGTTAAAACAAATTATTCAATCGATTCAAAATTGAATCAATATAAATTAGACCAAATCATTATCTCATTAAAATATTCACTGAACATAAAATGAATAAATTTTTATTCGTATTGATTCAAAAACAATTTATCTTTTTCAAGCTGAACGAAACATAAAAAAGAAGCTTGGAATCAATAATTGTCATACACAATTTTGAGATGTGCTATATCTAAGTTTACGCGCTAAATAGGAATATTTATATGAATACCGAAAATTCGGTACTGGAAAATTTTCAATACCGATTCGGTATTGGAAACCCTAACTCAGAGGCCACGTGAACTGGGAAGGAGATCATGCCGTTTGATCTCGGTGGACTTTTTCTTGTGGGGTTTCCTGAAGTCGCAATAAACCACAAACGACCGATGCCTTCAAAGTCAATATAACACGTGCCATCGCTCAAATTCAGCCTAATCTAGGCACCAGAACCATCGAAATTTAGACATCAAAGATGACATTTTTAGAAAGCCTTTCAAATAAAATTAAAAAAAAGTTGATATCTCACACGCAACTTTTTTTTATTCATTTTTAACATCTACCCATCCCTATTTGAAAACTCTGAAAAATTAATTCAATATTAAAACGGTTGAATTAAAAAGTGAAACGCATGGATATTTTATATATATATCCCTTCTTTCAGAATATATTAGACTAGGGGCAAAGCCCGCGACGTTGTTATCGTACCTTAATTTTTTTTTTATTCCAGTTTATGTGGAGCTAGACTTGGTAATTCAAGTGAATTTAAAAATTCTGCTCGAATTTTAACTGCATCGGTTTCTTCGACCATTTTATCAGTACATAGCTTAAAAGTTCGATAATTCGTTAGGGGTTATTTTAAATATCGGAACATAAATATTTGGAAAAAAATGCATCCTTTTTTTTAAGGTTTTATTCCTTTTAATAAATTTATTTTACCTTTTTGTATATTATGCTTTAAGAATGATATTTCTAGGTTAACGGGTTTTCACAGGTAATCAAAGAGGGTTCTCTCACTCTTTTTGCTCCTCCCCGTAAAAATGTTCAAATATATATAATCCTGCAGTAGTGAAGGTCTATGATAAAGGTAGAGAGAGTCACATACAAAATTTCAAGTGTCGAATTCCAGCGGTTTGAGTCATTCAAATTCCATTTCCATTTCCATTCCATTTCCTTTCCATTTTCATTTCCATTTCATTTTCATTTCCATTCCATTTCCATTCCATTTCATTTCGATTTCCATTCCATTTCCATTCCATTTGCATTCCATTTCCATTCCATTTCCATTCCATTTCCATTCCATTTCCATTTCATTTCCATTCCATTTACATTCCATTTACATTCCATTTATATTCCATTTCCATTCCATTTCGTTCACCGTTCTATTGCACTTTGTCCCCATTGTTTCTTTAGTGCTTCAAATCCACTCATTCTCCGTTCCATTTGTCTACCGTTTCAATTTCAATAGTTCGTCGTTTTATTCTATTTCGTTTCCCAGTTTTAGTGCTCCAATCCCACTTCCATTCCATTTCGTTCCAATTGTCTTGTGTTTCAATATCAATCGTCCCTCATTCAGTACCATTCCATTCCGTTAAATTTGTCTACATTTTCAATTCCACTCGTTCGTAGTTTTATTCCATTTAGTTTCCCAATTTTAGTGTTCCGATCCCACATTCATTCCATTTCGTTCCCACTGTCTAATGTTTCAATATCAACCGTTTCTCGTTCCGTTCCATTAAATTTCTTTCCAGTCTATCCATTCCATTGTTTTCTAACTTTTATGTTTCAATGCCGCTCGTTCTATATTCTATGCTACTTCGTTCCCCGTTCCATTCTGTTTCTTTACAAATTTCATTCCATGTAGTTTCCGTTGTCTGATGTATTAGTTCCACTCGTTACCCGTTCCATTCCATGTCGTTACACCTGTCTAGTATTTTTGTTTCCCAATTTTAAATTTCAATTATACTCGTTTTTTAAATTTCAGTTTTCTATCCAAAGAGCTTCTTCTTTTTAACCTACCTGTAGGAATTTCTTAAAAATTCCGTCTTAGCGCACATCTACGCAGGAGGGTAAACCATATTTCAGCTTCTTAGTTTCAGCGGTTTGGGCGGGCCGTTAAGGGGGAAACATTCTCATTTTTATCCCCCATTTTTACCACGTTTCCATCCAAAATTCCAAACAGTTTTCGGCAATTTAACCCATATTTCAAAGAACACATATCTTAAATTTCAGATTTCTAGCCAAAGGGATTTGGCCAGGCCAACAAGGGGGGGACTTTCTTAATTTCGCCCCTCCGAATAGGAATTTTCAAAATGTAGGATGAACCTTTATACCAAATTTCAACTTCCTAGCTCCAGCGGTGGGCTGTGTGATCAGTGAGTCAATCATGTTATTCCTCTATATGTTTTATAGGGATGATTCATCTCATGGGTGAAATCAAGAGTTGAACTTTATCGGTGACGTTGTAACTGGGAAATACTGTGCCATGAGATATAATATATTTTTTTTATTTATTCCAAAGTTCTGAAACTTTGACCTCAAATTTGACTTAATTTCCACTATGTGAGTTTTAGAATAAGTGGCACAGAAATCCGTCCAGCTTTAGTTAAAATGCAGAAAAAACGTTTCCCCATATGTTCCATTGCCACGCTAATGTATATGTTATGACTAGGGCTAGGAAGTTCATGTAAATAAATGTTTGTTGTCATTAACTCGAGAGCAATGTTAATTAAATATCTTTGCGAATCAACAAAATGGCATCGATTAATGGATAATTTTGCATATTTAGCTATAAAAGCATATTTTCATATATTTTGTTACCTATTTTGCTTTGCTATGTTTCAAATTTTGTATATTATATAAATAATACTCGTCCCAACAAAAAAAGAGATGTCGAAATAGTAGAAAAAGCACTACAATTGATGATCTAGATGTACTTCTTTTTTAACATAAACACTAATGATTTTAACTTTGAGTTGTTATGTTATTTAGGAGAAGAGTACTCCCACTTCAACATTTTTTCAGTACTTTTTGAACGAGTGCAAAGGAAGCTCTTTTTCACCAATTAAAAGTTAAAAAGAAATTCTTTACAAAAAAAAATTATATTTTTTTTATTTTACAAAAGTTTTTTTTATTGCCGCCAGCGGATGATCGAACTTGCGACCTCATGATTGCTAGTCTAGCGCTCTACCGCTGAGCTATTCTTTGATATGAAAGTTGACTGGCATAAAAACGCCACTTTGTTACTGCGAGATATTGTTCCTTATTCTCTTCAATAAAAGTACTTATTAAACAAGTGTAAAAGATGCACTCCCATTCAATATTGGTTTCAGTACTATTTTTACAGGTACATAAAAATCAATTTCTCACCATTTTTTATATACCCGGTGAAAAATCTCCATATATGCACATTTATGGTTCAACCATATATGTATGGATCCGAAAAATGAGGTAACACCTAAGTATATGTTCATATATGGACATAACTGAACTTATACATTTATTAAATATATGCGAACGTTGCTGTCCTTTATGATAAGGTTGTACTATAGATATAAATTTATGTATGACATTCAAATTAGGCACTACATATGTTCCTTTTTTTTTATTCATGGCATTAAATATAATTCCATATTTATCCATATGAGCTCCTTTTACACATATGGAAAAATATATTCTTCCAAATATGATCATATACAAGTCCCTTTTGCATAAATTGAATAACATATACTTCCATATTTGTCCATATATGAGTGCCTTTTCCATATATGAGATAACAGATGCCTCCATATATGTCTGTATCTGAAATCTTTTTCCAAATATGGAATCACAAATACTTCCATATATGTTCATATAAAATCCATATATGTTCATAAAAAATCCATATTTGTTCATGTGTGTCCATATATAAACCATATATGAACATATTTAAGCGTATATGAGCATTTTTCACCGGGTATACATATTTTTTAAAAATTTAAAAATTAAAAAAATATTGAATTTAAACAAATTAATTATTAATATTAAAAAAAATTAATAGAATAAAAATAAAATTAATAAAAAAAATATTGGTCCCGCCTGGAATCGAACCCGGGACCCTCTGTTTGGAAATGCCAAATGATACCAAAATCACTTTTTACGATGACTTTTAGAGCAATTACTCTTTATAAGCAATACTTAAGTGACTTTTTGGATGTGTTTCAGAAGTAATTCTAAAAAAGCTGTAAAAATGTAATAACGGATACTTGGGAAGCAATGAAAGAAGTGATTTTTTGAAGTTGTTCAGAAGTAATTCTAAAAAGGCTATAAAAATGTAATAACGGATACTTGGGAAGCTATGAAAGAAGTGATTTTTTGAAGTTGTTCAGAATAACTTCTAAAAAAGCTGTAAAAATACACTAACAGATACTTGTGAAGTAGTTTGTAAAGCACTACTTGCAATTTTTTTATGCTGGGGTACTATTCGAAAAATTATATTTTTTTTTATAAAAGAAAAAAGTTTATAAAAAAAATAATTTTCCAAACTTTTTAATTTATCTTTTATCAGGAGGACAAAAACGGAAGAACAATGCAATTACTACACTGATAGAAAAAAAGTCTGTTAAACTTTTAGTTAAAAGTACTGAGAATTAGTTCAAAATGACGAAAGAAACAGCAAAAATAAAACTGTTAAATATACAAAATTTTAGTTATTTTTGAGTTAAATTTTAGTTAATAGAAAATAAAAATTTAACCTGCTAAAATCAGCACAAAATTGTGCTAAATAATTAGCAGACTAAAAAAATCATGAAAAAATTTAAATTTAAAATTAGAAAAAAAAATGTATTCTTTGTAATTTACTTGTGAAAATTGTATAATTTTTCTTTAATTTGAAAAATAATTTAAACAGAAAGTGATATTAATTTATGATCTAAAAATTAAAATAAAAAACATTCATTTAACAAATAAAAGATCAACTATACATACCCCCATTAAAAATTTAAAATTTTCAGTTTTTTTCGATTTAAAAGAAAAGAAAAAAATAAAAACGAGCATACAGAAATCAGCAGTTTACTATATTTTTTAGCAAATACTTTAGTTGATTTTAGCAAAATAGTTTATTATTTGCATTCAAGAAAATTTAACTTAAAAATATAACAATTGGCTTTTGCTATTTTTAGTCTACTAATATTAAGCAAAAGTTTCTGCTGATTTTACAGTATAATTTGTTAGTTTCAATTAACTGAAAGTTAATTCAAATGAAACTAAAATTCTGTAAATTTTAAAGTATTATTTCTGTAATTTGAAACGCATATATTTTGATTTTTAATACACCTTTTATGTACGTAAAACAAGATTATAAATGCATGAACTTCCTAACCCTATTTATGATACTTTAGTGCTTCTCCTGTTAATATTTTAAGGTAAAAGTTTTATGAAGTTTATGTTTTTGTGTATATTCTGTTTTTTTTTGTTTGTAAGTTTTTACAAGGATACAAAAGTTTTATACTCCATTATTTAGGTCAATATGGTGTTAATGTTGGTACAATGATATTAAATATAAAACTCAATTTTAAAATTAAACAATATGTTACAGCTTAATTAAAAATAAACTATTATGCTTAAGCATTTATTGACATAAAATCTTTAGTTAAGGAGTTTTAATGCAAAATCTGCCTTTAATTATCTAAAGAAAAATCTTACATGCCAACAAACGGAAATTTTCTTCAAAAATGTTGCACTTAAAGCTCATTTATGACGAAAATCCTTTTTATGCGGTTACATACATTAATATTAACTTCCTATTCTGGATAGGGAAACATGCAACTTCTTCAAAGTAAGAAAAAATTAACAAAAAAAAAAAAAAATAGTGTTTTAGTCATGTAGCTTTCAGGCATGTAACTTTTAGTCCTGTAACTTTCAGTCATTCTAATATTCAGATATACCCAGGAACATTTTTCATCATCGGTTGCCAACCACACCAATTCTACACGGTAAAACTGACCGAGTTCTGGAAATAGTTCTGGAAATAGTTCTGGAAATAGTTCCGGAAACAGTTCTGGAACTGCTCTATAACTACCCTACGGGAAATTTTAACAAACTTTCACAGAACTGGCCCCTTTATATGAAATAGAGTGGTCACTTTTACATGGCGTTGTCATAGAAGGGGGAAATTGACCCCTTGTGACATGTCACAAGACAAATCCTAGGACAGGTTACTGAACTCTCATAAAAAACAAAGTTCAGGGACCTGTCCTGGGATTTGTCTTGTGACATGTCACAAGGGGTCAATTTCCCCCTCCTATGACAACGCCATGTAAAAGTGACCACTCTATTTCATATAAAGGGGCCAGTTCGGTGACAGTTTGTTAAAATTTCCCGTAGGGTAGTTCCAAAAATCATTGTAGGACAACCTGTTCAATTTTGGAGCTATAGAAGCGGTTGCTTTTAGGACAATTTCAAACAAAAATCATTGGTGTTCGAATTTTTAGTGGAAAGGGAAAGAAGTTATTATACAACCAATTCTTTTGAATAAAAAACTTTGCTGGGTAGTAAAGCTTATAAATTTTGGTATTTCCGTTTTTACTATGGTGGCCTAGTTTTATTGTGAGTGGGTCATAAAAAGGATTAGCATTTATTAGTTGTATATCGGCTTTTAGTTTTATTTTTTACTAATGCATATTTAGTTGTATGTAGTTTTTCTTATACAATTACACGAACATGCAAACATTTCCCTAAAGTGACATTTGACAATTTAGTGCTAAAATATTAACAAAACTAATGGTTTGTAGTTAGAGTTTTTTTGCTTTTTTATACAATGTTTAATTTTACAATAAAAAACCTTTTTCTGTTTTTAATTTTTTTTTCAAAGTATTCGTTATGTTATGTCATTAACCTGGACACTTACACTTACATGGTAAATATACACCATATCCAGAAATTATATTGATAATCAGAAACTCGGAGAAAAAGTAGGGATAGGATAAACAAATTCATGATAAAGTGCCACAGGGAGCCTCGGTAAAGCCAAATACTTTCCTCCGAGGTTTCGAGATTGTAATTAGAGCTTCACGTAATCATTTTTTATTCGCTCACCACAAATTTGTACTTTTCTCCAAAATTTACGAAAGATTGTAAATATCTTAAAAAAAAAAATATTCCCAAAAATATTTTTTAAATCCCCAAAAAATTCCCTGTCCGCAAATGAGAATTTTTGGCCCCAAAACCAACAAAATATCCCCAAAAGATTGTAAATATCCCAAAAAAAAAAAATATTCCCAAAAATATTTTTTAAATCCCCAAAAAATTCCCTGTCCCCAAATGAGAATTTTTGGCCCCAAAACCAATAAAATATCCCCAAATTTGGGCACAAAACCCCAAGTCTGGCCAGCGTGGTCGCAATGAATTTGAATGAAAATAAGGTTTGTTTTTAGTTAAAAATATTTAAAACTGCCAAAGTTATGATACTTTTTTAAAATAATATATACACTCTAAAAAATGTTTGTAAATTTACTACTATAAAATGGGTAAAATTTTGTTTATTTTTACGAAAATTCGGTAAATATAAACAAAAAATGCGTAAACTTTTTTCATACACACTTCCATACACAATAATACACACACAAAGTATTTTTAGACATTATGTGTTTATAAATAAACACATTGTACCTAAAATTACTGTTGTTTTGTTAAATAAAATTTTTACGCACAAAGTTGGTAAATATACTATCCTATAATAGTAATAAATACTCTGACATTTCAAATTGGAAAAAATTTTAAAAAAATTATAAATAATAAAAAGAAAAAGCGAAAACGGATTATTTTTTGTGAATTACAACATTTCCACAAACACATTAGAGTCTGGAAATAGCAACATAAGCATGAAATTGTTTTTGGTAATTATTATTAACGCATGTGGTAGTCTAAACCTCATTTCAAAATTGAAAACGCCGTAAGAGAGACGCGGCCTATGCAGGAACTACTGGGTGCAATAACTACTGCTCAACAAAATGCCTTCTTTGCAAGGGATGCAGTCAACCAACAACCGTCAACAATAACGGGAGAAAACGCCGTAAGAGAGATACGGCCTAGGCAAAATAACTGGGTGCAATGACTCCTGCTCAACAAAGTCAGTATTCATTGAGTACTGCCTAACTTGCAAAGAAAGCATTTTGTTGAGTAGGAGTCATTGCACTCAGTTGTTCCTGCGTAGGCCATATCTCTCTTAAGACGTTGTCTCCCGTTATTGTTGACGGTTACTGCCTCCCTTTCAAAGAAGGCATTTGCTTGAGCAGAAGTCATTGCACCCATTCAATAGTTATAACAAAATTTTATATGAATTTTATACAAATGCCTTAAGATCCCAAAACGACTAATTGGGAAATAAACGATTATGAGAGAAGGACTCGGATATTATTATTAATAAAATACGTACCAAAAATTAATTTGTTATTTTATTTAAAAAAAATTTTTGGGTGGTGCTTAAAGTTAGCACAACTGTTGTAAATGTACGCATTTCATTGGATTTTTACGCACTTTCTGTGGATTTTTGCGTATTTTTTGTACATTTACACGTAAAACGTGCTTTTTTACACACAAATTTAGTAAATTAACACACTAATTCCAAAATTTCATTTAATTTTTACGCACTTTCAATGTAAAATTACAAATTATTTGTGCACCAACTTAAACACAATGTGCGTATTTTTTCTCAATGACGCACATAGAGTAAATTTACCCAATTTATAGTAGGAGTTTAGTTTCCTACTATAAGTTGGGTAAATTTCAACAGAATTTAATTAGAGTGTAGTGTTAAAACTTTGTTTTTGAGCGACTTCAGGCACTTACTGTGTACCACAAGTGGTACACGTCGATTTGAATGAAACTCCGATATGTGATAGAGAATAAAAATCTAAAACTGATCTGTTTTTTTTATGTGTGCAACCGCCAAAAATTTAGGGGTTAAAACGTGGCCACAATTATTTAATTGCTCTCACACAGTGTTATTTTTTGGGTTAAAAAAAGTCTGCCCCAAAAAAAAATTTAATTAAAGGTGCTTATTTCTACTTGTGGTGAGTTGTGACTACCATAAGACTATTTTAGAAGTTGAAATTCACAACTTTCCTTACAAAATAACATTGAAATTAAAACAATTCAAATTTTATTTGTCAATATTATGATTGTGTCGATTAGAGAGGAGCGATATTTTCATACCGGTGATTTAATCACAGTTATTGATAAATCACTGGTAACGGCAGTGATCAAATATTTCAAGTCGCAGTTACTCGGAATGTCGTTCTTTTAATATTTTTCTAATATTCTTTCTTGCAAACTTCATGTTTTTTTTTTCAATAACAGTGACTTGTTTTCACACTCTTCTGAATAAAATGTCTCCTTCTATCATGTCTTTTTTACCGGTCGCAACTATTCTTCTTATGGCCCAGTTTTTAGGAAGGGGATTATCTTTAAACTTAGTTTAACGCAGTTTGTAACTGGAATACTGCTTTTAAAATGTGGTTTATTTTGTTTTATTTCAATAAAGAAATAAATTATACTCGAGAAAAAGTTTTTGTTAATAAACTTTGAAATGGCTGACAAAATTCGTTTTCGGTTTAACTAAACCAAGTTTAACTGACATCTTAAAAACTCGCCATAAATATTATTTCGTTTATTTATGAGAAAACCATAGAAAAACCGTGATCACGATCACAGTTTTAAAGATCAACGATTTGCAAATCACATTCATTGAGAACAATGTTACTGAAAAATCGCCAGATCGCCCATCTCTATTACAAACCCGTGATCATGGTCACTGTTTAAAAGAACGGTGATTTGAAAATCACGATTACTGGTAGCAGCGTTATTCAAAAATCACCGGATCGCTCATCTCTAGTGTCGATACCAGGTCTTAATTTTTTTTCAAGTTTTCAAACAACAATTTGAATAAATATTTATAATTTATTGTGACTTTGCAACAACAAACACAAGGTGAATACAGTGAAAACTGAGAGTCACAGACTTTTCTTAGGAAGAGACACGCAAATTTGTAATTTCTGTCGATGAATTAAACTTTTTTTATTTTATAATTCTAAGTTTGTATCATTTTCTACTTCTATGTTTGGAAAAACTTTAAATATCTTTAAATTACAGGTAAAATGCTCTTTCGCCGCCGATCACACGGTTGCGCCGCCGATTTTTATCCGGCTCTACTTTAATTATTTATTTTATTTAAAAGTGCATTATTTTCATATCATGTTGCATATTAATGAAACGCTTTTTTGAAAAGGGCTTAATTTGAATGGAAAATAATTGTGCTATCACATATTAGAAAAACGTAGAAAATGGGGAAAGCCTTTTTATTCACAGGTTTTTGTAAGGCAGCCTACCTTAAATTTACGAATTAATTTTTTTCTTCCAATTACCGTAAAGTACTCTGAAAAATATGAATTTGGATACTCACATTGCCTATCACAGTTGCCTATATTGGAGTCATAGGGTTGCCACCGTTATCTAAAATATATAAAACTCGATAAAACCCGAAAAAAGCTAGAATATCGAAAAATAAAAAATCATAGGTCCACTGAAACATAACAACGATTAATATATGTGTATTTGACGATCGTACGACCATACATGTCTATATAAAGTAACCCAAAATTAACACATTTCTTACAACAACAACTACAAAACAACAAACAAACGTACCAAAGAAAGGTACCAAAAAACGGCCCTTAAAAATCCCTATCCTAAAATATAACATTTGTGTATAGTTTCTTTGGATCAAATGAAAAAATAAATAGGAAAATTGGGTAATATTTAATCCCAGTTTTAACCCCCTAAATGCCCAGAAATCCCAACCTTAAAATTTTTTTCTCTACAAAATATCCGAAAGTCATTAAGATTGGAGATTATCACATGAGATACTTTCCTTGTTGGTTTCGGAACAAAAGATTAGTTGGCTTTCAACCAGACTCGGGTACAGTATCATATATTCCGCATGCCCGTCTTTAACATTTTTACTCGTTTTTAAATGATTTTTCAAACTAAAATTGATCATTACAACCTGCACCAAATTTGGAGAGAGAAGGCTTCTAAAGAGAGACATAGCGAACAAGAATCATGTTATATACACCCGCAATGAACGAAGTGCAATATTATTGCGCAATTTTTCTATTTAGGTTTTTAATCTACTAAAACACATGGTAATAGAATAAAGAACTAAAACGAGAAGTTATACAATAATATTGCAAGAGTATTTGTTCTCTAGAAACAATAAATTACAACAAAAATACAACAACATCGCAAACTCAGACTTCTTCTATTACTTACTTTTGAGGAAGGCAAATAAGAGAGTGGCGCTAAAAAATGCGCTTTTAGTTCTGCAGTGCTTCAAAAATCATATCTATAGGGGTAATTTTCTAAAACACTTTCTAACACAATTCCAAAGAAGTAGTTTTTGTTACAAAAACAATTTACATTGAAAGTTCCCTTCACTTCACCCAAGTGTTTTATGAAATTTGGTACTATGTTATGCTACGAAATTAATCAGTTAAGAGGTTAAATATATTTTTACATATATTTCTATCCCTCATACATATCGCAGCGTCCTCCTTCGGTGTCCCCATAGCATTTAACCGCACCATAGTAAAGTAATATAACAGGGCTATGAAATAAACAACTCCAATAAAAGTTCGCCAACTCTCCATTAGGTGGCATGCAACAACTGTAGTGGGATTCTCTAACTTTTAAACGACAAAATTCGGTAGTTAAGTTGTCAGTTTACTATGAAAACTTGTCAATTTAACTACCGAATTTTGTCGTTAAAAAGTTACAGAGTTGTCCCTCTGTTCTAAAAGATTCAACATCTCACGCAATTACAGTGTTGCCATATTTAAAGCCCTTCATCTTTCTCTTCTCTATTCCCTTTCCAAAGTAGGCAATACGTTAATTAATAGGAAGAATTTCCTGAGCCTTACTTCCTTTTTTTATTAATTTTTTTTGTTTAATATTAATTTTATAACAAATAAATTTTGGAAATTGTGTAGTTACTTTTTGTGGGTATTTAGAGCTCTATATAGCAAAAAATTAATGGCTGTAATTGAGATTAACTTGCAAATTGTATGGGTTGTATGTTTGCTAAGCTGCTACTTTTATGTTTTAAATTTTTTTTTTGTTGTATTTGAATTTGAATAAACTTATTTTATACAATCTTTGTTTGTTTGCATATTATTGTGATAACAAGTACATATAGATTTTTTTTGTTTTTTTTGTTAAAACATATGGTGGAGTCATTAAGAAACCTTGTTAATCCTTCAGTCAATGGCTTAGGAGCATGCAATTGTTATTGTTTATTTTGCGATTGTTGTAAGTAATGTTTACACATGTTAAAATAATAAATTTAACGAAATATGGTAGGAAATAATTTAAGGATATTTTTAGTTATATTTGAGATAAATTTTATTTAATGGAAAATAACTTAAGCTGCTAAAATCAGCAAAAAATTTTGCTAAATAATTAATAGACTAAAAAACTCACAATAACATTTTTGAAATTCGGGGGTTTTTTTTGAGTTTTGTTTAATGCAAATAAAATCAAAGCCTTCTGAAATCAACAGTTTACTAGTTTTTTTTAGCAAAAATTTCTGTTGATTTTAGCAGCAAAGACTGCTGTTTGTATTCAACTAAATTTAACTTAAAATAACAAAAATTTTGTAGATATAACGGTTTGTTTTTGTTATTTTAAGTCCAATTATATTTAGCAAAATTTTCTGCAGATTTTACAGTATAATTTGTCACTTTCAATAAACTAAAAGTTAACTCAAATATAATTAAAATTCTGTAAATTTAGCAGTTTTATGTATTCCGTTCTTATTTTTCTACACTCAAAAAAATAAGTTAGTAGAAAAATTAGTAAAACGTCTTGTATATCAAGTGTACTAGTTTTCAGCAATTTTTTTTGCTGAAATTCCCTTTTTAGCAAAAATTTTAATTATATTTTTTTAGCACTAAACTAATTTTGAACTAATGTTTTACTAATTTATTTTGCTACAAAAATTGTGCTGATAACCGCATGCATAGCGTGGACGACAACCAGATAGATAAGATGTAGATGTTGCAGCTTGTCTGGAAACGGAAATGACAAAAAAAGAAAAACAACTCTACACATATTTTATATTTAAATTTTCAGCAAATAAATTAACTAAAGTAAAATTTCGCTACAAGTTTTTTGAGTTTTTTTCAGTCTACTAATATTCAGCAAAAAGTTTATTGTCGACTAAATGTTAGCAAAACTTTTGCTGAAGATTACTATTTTTTTGGTAAAAATCAGCTCGCTGATTTTCAGTAAACCTTTTGCTGAAATTACCAACTTTTTTTGCAAACATGCTCCTGACTAAAAATTTGCTGACACAGCAACATTTTTTGCTGACTTTACTGACTTTTTTTTTGAGTGTAGTATTGAGCAAAAAAATCTCCTAATTTCACCAAGTTTTTCAGCAAGGTCTTTTTTTTTAACTAATTTTTAATAGTTTTTTCTTTTATTTTTACAGGTTTATTTCTATGAGTGTATTAAGGGATTGGTAATAAGGTAAGTTAAGTATTTTAGATTTATAGAGTGAAAAAAGTTGGTTATTTAAAAACATTTTTGTAAAATTACTTGCAGTTTGAATACTTTTCAATACCATTAAGAAAGAATCTTTTTTTTTATAAATACTTTCCCAAATATTTACTACTTTAACTACTGAAAGTCCTTGCATACTTTATTTTTAATCAACTAATTAGTATTTAATGTATTAATTTTCATAGCCAAATATTTTGTGGCCCAAAGTACAAAAACGCAAAAAAACACGTGCGCCTCAATATATTATACATTAATACCAATTTCCCAGGATAGTTACAAATCAAGTGTCACTTCATTATAGGGCACCACAATATTAATTGTGGAAACTTACGCTAGAAAAACAATTCCATGAAAAATAAAGAAGAAAAACTACCATGTAACATTGACAACAACCAACATTAAGGCAATAAAAGTTAATCATGTAAAATGGATATTGCGTGAGAAGGACCTCCTAAGAGACAACAAAAACAAAAAAAAAACAACGTTAAAGGACATAAGCCAAGAAAAAATAAAACTTAATACAAAACTTCATTACTTAAATGAAGAAATTTAGGAAAAAACAAATTAAAATAAAACTCATATTAGTTTGTTCCTTGAAAAAGAAAATCATTATTTTTAAATGATTGACATGTTTGTTCAAGTTCTTACTTATTCTTCTTCTCATCTTATGCTTCCTCTTTTTGATTTAGGGTCATTTTAAGAGGGTTGCCAATCATGTGTTTAATTTGTTGTAGAAAGTAAAACAAACTTTTTCTTGCTGTTTCTACATCTGGTTTAGTTTTAATGTGAATTTTATTAATCTCTTATGACCAGTGGTCAGTTGTTATGGTTAAATAAGTCTCACAAAAAAGCGGGTTATTTGTTTTTCCCTTTATGCCTTAACTGACCATATACCCTTAGATTAAATTTAGGCAGTTTTTACAAATATTTATTATAGAGAGATGATTATTTTTATGAGGGTTTTAACAATTTGTTGACGAGTTTTTATTTTCTATTTGTCGGACTAATTTTGTAATTAATTGATTAATTGCAAAAGATAGAAAAAGATGTTTGATATTAATTGAATTTTTAGTGCTAAAGTTGTGGAATTTTTTTGAAGGAATAATACCTAAGAAATCAAAGAATTAATTTAGTGAAATTTAAATTGAAATTAATCTAAGTATTAGTAACTACACTGATTCGTTTGAGAAGAAATTATAAGAAGTACATCTACACAGAAAAAATAATTCACCTTTTAAAATATCGAATTAAACATATGATAAAAATAAAAACTCTTTTTTTTTATCAAATATTCAATTAAAACAATTAATATTTTAATTGTTTCAATTAATCATATACAATTTTTAGTAATTAATAATGTCATTTGAGTGATAGGTGCAAAATAAATTAAAATTTTAATTATTGTAATCAATTTCGTAATTAAAACTCGTTTTTAGTTTTTTTCTGTGTAGCAGTGCTTTTTCTACTCTTTTTGCATCTGCTTTTTTTTTTGCTGGGAATCTTAGTAATATTTCTAAAGAATCACGTTAAAAACTGTATACTCCCTATCATTTAAACAACATGTTAGAAAAAGAAATTGATAGAAAATTTATTACATGTTTTAAAGAAAACAAAAGAAAACGAGTAAAAAGGTTAAAATCGGGCATGCCGACTATACAATAACCTACACCAGTCTAGTTAAGAGCCAACCAATTTTTGGATCCGAAATTCGAATGGGTTAAAATGGGACTTGTGTCAAAATTTTCTATAAAATTATAAGAGAAGAGAAAATCGTAAATATAGCCCATATGGGCGATAGGGCCAAATATGGACCGCTTCTATCTAGATTCTATCGGCTTTTTTTTTCTGGACCATGTGAGTCAGCAAATCATATTTCGTTAAAATATCTTAATATTTGCGACCTGCAGCGTGTAACCAAGCCAATTTTGGGGGGATCCTTATATGGGCACTAGGTCCAACCAAAATAGGTGTTAACCAAATCAATAGGCTTCGTCCTTGGGCCGACATAGGTCGGTGTAACAAATTTCATAAAAATATCTTAGTATTTGCGACCTGCAGCGTACAAACAATATAATTTTGGGGGGACCCTTATATGGGAACTAGGTCTAAACATGGACCAATGTTAACCAAAATCAATAGGCTTCGTCCTTGGGCCAACATAGGTCTGTGTACAAAATTGTATCAAAATATCTTAATATTTTCTACCTGCAGCGTATAAACAATATAATTTTGGGGGGACCCTAATATGGGCACTAGGTCTAAATATGGACCGATTTCGACCAGGCGTCGTCCTTGGGCCGACATTAGTCGGTGTACCAAATTTCATCAAAATATGTTAATATTTGCGACCTGTAGAGTACGCACAAGAATGTATGGACAGACAGACGGACGGATAGACGGACATCGTTAAATCGAAATAAAAAAAATTCTGAACCGATCGATATACTATAAGGTGGGTCTACGACCATTATTCTTTGGTGTTACAAACATCAGAAAAAACTTATAATACCCCCTCCACGTAGTGGTGTAGGGTATAATTAACAAAAACAAGTCAGGTAATTCAATTGAAAGCATAATTGGAAACTTTGATAATTTTTCTTAAATTTAACAAAACTTTAATAAAAACAAATACACACTATTTAATTTAATTAAAGTTATTGAATTTTTATCAAAAAGTGTTGAGTAAAGAAAAATCAAACGAAAACCCGCATTATTAATTTTTCTTTTCAAGTGTAATGAAGAGGATTCCTTTTTATAATATTTCTCACGTTTAATAAAAATTTTAAATTATCATCATGTGTTCATATGTACATAAAATGTTTATAGTCATATCTTTGGAAAATTGATAAACATCCTTTATTGTGTTTATCTTTTACCAACCACCATCGACAACAGGCTTCAGGAAAGAGAATGAAAATTCATGAATGCAGTTGAGTGCATGAAACACTTAAATAGGATGATACATAAACAGTGAAAGACAAAAATTTTCGTTGCTTACAAGTTCAAATTGCAAGCAATGAATATTTTCGTATTACGGAAATATCGTTCTCTAACTCGATTAATTTTTAAACCAGGATAATTTTGGCGATTTTTTCTCCCCCAATTTTGATTTTTATTTTTTTATTTTGATGATTTTTTTATTTCAGCGGATTTTTACCTATTGAGATATTACAAATAAAATTTTTCGCATTAAAGGAATTAAATATGCTAAAATCCCAAACGTATTTAACAAATTGTGAAAAATAATCCGTTGTAGGCATGTCCCTAACCGGATTTCATTCTTGCCTAAGGAAATTGTCAGGGGACGACGTTTTTAGAATTTCTGGAAATATTTGTTAAGTAAAATTTCAAGCTCAATGAGAATTTCTTGTTCTCGTCTATTAGCATTATTAAACATTTAAAATATCAAAGAAAAAACAAAAGCAACAACAGAAAATTTTCCACAATTTGCTTTGTCATCTTCCAATGTACTACTCTGTTGTTTTGACAGATCTAGCAATGTTTTCTAAAGTGTCAGTAACATTTAAATTTGCACAAGCACTTGCATATTAGTTTTTTAAACGTATTTAACAAATTGTGAAAAATAATCCGTTGTAGGCATATTTTCTGTTAACGTGTAAAAGTTTTCACGATCTTGAACCGTTGAGAACATTGCAAATCTGCAGTCATAGGAAAATTATACAAGTGCAAAAAGAACAACCTATATACCAGGGAAGTCAATACCAAACTGTCGAAAACATTTTTTTTTAAAATTTCAACTTTAAAATGGCACTTAGTTATTGATTGTCTAGAATATTGTCAATTTCCTAAGTTTTTCTCTGTTTCCAGCGTTTTTTCTGTATTGTGAACGATTTTTAATAATTTTTAGCGATTTTCCTTTCGAAAAAAGTTTGCATCACTGTTTATTTGTTTTCGTTTATGTTCCATTTACATCTGTACCCAAATCCCGAGATTTCGACTAAAATTGAGATTTCAGTGAAAATCTCATGTGAAATCCCGAGATTCCCCATACAAAGGAAATCCCGTAAATTTGCGAGATTTCTAAGAAATCTCATGAAAATCTCACAAATCTGGAGACTTTTGCAGAATACAACACTGTGTTTCGCTTAATTTGTAGAATTTTTGCATGAAAAAGTGGCAACGATGGTCAACAGCTGACTAAAAAAATAACCTAAAAATAACACAAAATAATGAAATAAAAAAATTATTATAAATATAATAAATATAACTTTAGACGTAATGGAAATGTACTAATAATTATAAGAAGTGTTGAGTGATTCTAATTTTTGCTTCCCGCGAAGCATAACTATGAAGAAAGCATTGGGAATTGCATGTCTTCCTTCCACCAAAATATTGTAAAATCTGGCTTCTGGCTTGTCGTCCTTATAAGAAAACAAATTTACATGCATATTTAGCGTTAGATCTTTACATAAAATAATGTAAATTGTACTCCGCCAATGAATAAAATGGTTTTTAGAAATATTTTTATTTTGAGGTTATTTTTTTATGGTACTTTGTTTACAAAAAAAGTACAGTTGTCAAATCGAAATCTCGCTACTGCATAAAGTGCAAACGGTCAAGATTTCGGGTCGAGATTTCCATTGGAATCTCGGGATTTGAAAACAGATGTAAACCCAACTTTATAGATTTTCTACATTTTAGCGTTTTTCGGATTACAGATTTTTAATAGATTTTAAAACTTATTCCTCATTTTGATGCTTTCTTATTTGCACATTTGGATTCTTTTTCTCTATTTTATACACGGAAAAAATAAAAAGTGTATAATTATCTAAGTGCTTAGGTATAATTATCTAAGTATTGCAAAAGTTAAGTTAGTAAAAAGTACATGCAGATTTATCAATTTTTGGTTTTTGTCAACTTGCCTTATTTTGTGACCTATTCCATTTTTACGCACTTCAAATATATTAAGTTACCTAAGTTTTTTCTTTTGTAAATTATATTAGAAAATATTATATTTTAATTAAAGAATTGTGTAACTTAGCAGAAAACTTTTGAAAACATTTTTATTTTCTGCGTGTAGTTTTTCCTGTTTAATGATTTGTTCTATGTGAATTGTTTCCGGGGATTTTTTATATTGTAGCAATTTTTTGTATTAAATATGATATTTGTTTAAATTGCCTTGTAGGCCCTGGCCAGTGTTGCCAACAAATTTTCAAAATAAATGGCTAGATCAGACCCAAAAATCGCTAGTAAATCACTCGATTTATAAACAGTGCAAGAATTTAGCGATTTTATCGCTAGATTGTAGAAAAATTGTACTTAAAGGAGTTTTTTATTCAAAAATTTCTTAAGAAGTGTTATAAATTTGTAAATAATAAATTTTTTTACTAAAATCGTTTAAGAAGTTGTTTTTTTATAATAAAATAATATCAATATGCTAATTTTATAATATTTTTTAACATAAAACTAATTTTTAAAAATTATAATACGGCTGATAAAAAATCGCTAGATTTTTTGCTAATAGCTACAGGACAATTTTTACCGCTAGGGGATAAATAAAATCGCCAGATCTGACGAGAAAATCGCCGTTATGGCAACACTGGCCCTGGTCCATCTGTAAAATGTACAAGTAACTCCGGCAGGGGATTTTATAAAAATATCTTTCTTAGTGGAATACATATAGGTACCATAATTTTTTAAGGCTTAGGGTTGGGCGCCATTATGTTATGTTGTTCACAAACGTTCCAAATTATAAGTAATCGTATATTTTCAACCTTCACTGTATAATCTGCATATAAGTGTTTAATATATTATAGAAGTTGTATATATGAATGAATTTTTTTGTTCGAGTTTATTAAAAAAAAAACAAACAAAAAAGATGAACTCTTCTTATTCTTTATTCAAAAATAATTCCTTAAAATTGTTTTTGTGATAATTTTATTTAAAAAAAAGCTTTAAATATTGAATGGTACTTGATTCAAGTATGAGAAATAATACCTTCTTTTATATAAAAAAAAAAAAAAAAAAAATATTGAGGTACTTTAAGGTCATAGTTTGTATAAGGGTAGTTATCCATATCAAGTACTTCTACTTCTCCATTTATGTTTTCCTCACGTGTGGTTTTTTTGTGTTATATTATTTTGCTATGATGGGAATTTTTTTTATTATTGTTATATAATTGAAAATATTTACCCAAACAATTTATTAAATGCTTCTTTAGAAGTTAAATCCTTTCAATGTTTTTTTTTTTAGTTTTTAAAACTTTAGAGGTGGTTAGTAATATGATCTATTCACAGACAGCAGCTATGGACCCTTATAATTTGTTATGCTAGTATGCTTTTTAGTTTAAAAATAAACATGCAGCATCATGTTTCTATTTGTGTTTGTGCTTGTTCAATTGAAAATAATTGAGTTATACATATTTCATAATTATACATAAGTATATCTAAGACCCTTATAAAAAGGGTATCAAAATATATATAAATTTACCATGAGAAATTTTAAAGAGAATTGGAAATTTTCTTAAAATTTTTTAAAATAGCTGACTTTTTTTTTAGGCACTGATTGTTTTTCTATAGAAATCTATTTTCTATTAAAAAAAATTCTTAAGAAACTGGGAATTCGATGAGTTGAGTTCTAATTATTCTTAACGACTTTTAGTTGAGGCAACCGATTTATATCGTAAAATCCAAGTTATTATTGTCTTAACTAGTTTTCTGTTGTCACAGCTGAAAAATTCGATTTCAACATAAATTTATTTCCTCAGTGTTCAGGCAATCTTGCCTGTTAGAGGGTTATGATTCTAAATCATTAATATAAATAATTATTATTTGACAAATTTGTTCATTTCATTGATCTCTATATTAAAATGAATCCATAAAAAATCTTCATTTCTACTTCAAAACTATAAATTGCTTATGCATAATCATTAGAAAACATTATAACATGTTCATAAAATGAAATTTGTATGAAAAATTTATTTTATAAGTCACTTATAAATTATTAAATTGATTATGCATATAACCCTAAAACTATAAAATTGAACTTTAACTATAGTCTTTTCAATTTGAATTATATTTTACTACTAATCATCCATTTATATGAAAAACAATTAATTTTTGCTGCTCATAGAAAATTGTTTATTTAATGACCCCTTTAGGCTTCAACAAATAAGGGCAATAATATGAAGAAGACTCCCTAAAGTAATATTGTGAAAAATTCATGAAAACCACTATAATTTCGTTAGATTTTACTATTATTTTTCACTTAATGATTTCGTAAATCACAAGAGAAAAACGAAATCTTCATTAACCATATTGATTTATTGTTAAATCATATAAATTTCCAATGAATTGAAATTATACACTCAAACAAATGCACGCACACCAAATCACAGAGGTTGACTGATTGGCTGGCTGAATGTCTGTCCAGTAGAGTGGGCCGATTTGTATGGACAAACATTTTTTGATATTGTGCCATCGATTTTTCGATAGCTTTTGGCATGAGGAAAAAAAGTTCCACTACGACATATCAAAAAAATCATTTTTGAGGCGTCCAAATTTCAATTTTTTACAATTTTCTAATAAATGCTAGATTAGCACCATCTTGCGGTGGTTTTTGAAACAACTAATGAAGTTGTAAACTATATAACATTACAACCTTTCCAGAAAGGTATTACTTATGAAAATCGGATAAAAAATGTGGAAACTAGAGGTAAAAGTAAAAGTATAAGTAAAATTATTTTCTGCTTGTTTTCATCAACATCATCATCATCATTTCATTGTCATTATCATCATTTCATCATCAAGCAAAAAATAATTTTACTTTGAAATTTGGGCGCCTCGAAAATGATTTTTATGATATGTCGTAGTGGAACTTTTTTTCCTCATGCCAAAAGCTATCGAAAAATCGATGGCACAATATCGATTGCTAAATCGACCCACCCTACTGTCCAGTCTTTGAGGCAGTCATTCATGTGTGAATTGTTGATAGTGGTCATCATGTTTAATGCTGCGGCTGTATACATATTTTATTATTTGTCGGTGATTAATTGAAAGTTAATTTCTGTTTTTTGTTCAACAGATTTTTTATGGGAGTAATAGGGTTTATTTTATATAATTTATCAGGGTTTTATCGATAATTTTTCCAAATATTATTTAATTCTTTTTATGGAATTGTTTGTAATAGATGTGTAACAATTGTTTGGTATTTTTTTTATTATTTCATAATACAAATTGTTGATTTATTAAAATATTCATTAAAAAATATGTCTGCCAGTGAAATAGAACAATTTGTCATTGATATAATTAAAATTTATTATGACAGATTTTAATCAAATGTTTTCGAGTTACTTATGTCTATATCTTATGTATAATTTTCATTTACATGAAATCACAAATTATGGTTGAAAATTTAGTAATAAAATATGATTAATGGTATTTTAGAAATCGTATTTTTGATGAGCAGGGCAAGGAACTTTATGTTAAAACATGTTTGTTGTCGTTAGACTGAGAACAGCATAAATTAAATATCTTCACAAATCAACAAATTTGCAACAAATTAGCATCGATATTTTAATGGATTTTTTTTCATGTTTTGCTAAAAAAAATTCCTAAATCATATTTTGGATATTTCACTAAAACTGAGTTTTGAAACTATTTATATATTTAAACAAATATATTTCCTACAAATCATAAACATTTTTTTTTATTACAAAGACAAAAATGTCAGAAAAATATAATTACTAAATTTCCGACGATGATAAACGGTTATTTTCCATATTAGAACTATTACTTAAAATATAAAACCACTAAAATTTAATCGTTAATATTGAAAACGCTGAAATAAACAAATAATTGCATATTTTAATACATATTTTTTTGTACATAAAACACAATTTTTAGTACACAAACTTCCTTGCCCTGTTTGTGACAATATTGATTATGTTACTGCTAATGTTGTTAACGATGATGATTTCAGCTTGTAATAAAGTCATTTTATGAACAATTAAACTAATGTCAATTGTTCTCTTATAAATTTACAATTGCAATCAATAAATATGGAAATATATTAATGAACAATTTATGAATTTTGCATAGATATATTATGAAAATTATCCATTACAAAGTGAATTTAATATTAGATCAATATACAGCAGATGCCCCCACTGGTAAAAGAAAAGCTACACTAAGAGAAGGATGTCGGTAAAATTTACTGCAATTGCAGTTGAAAAACTGTAGACTGCAAATGCATTTACTTTACCTTAACTGTCGTTTTCTTTGGATTCTATGAACAAACTTTTTGAGTGTATAGGTGTACAGTACTAAATAACGAACGGTAGAGCCGTTCCGATAAATCTTTTAAAATAATTTTCTCAATTTCTTAAAATTGATAAAAGTGTTTGCAACTTGACAAGTTATATTTTAGCCTGAAACTTGACAATCAAGGCCATTCCACGTCATGTGGCAACCCTTCTTTTGAGCAATAATGCTTTAGAAGCAATAATTAAGTGATTTTTTGAATGTTGTTTAGAATTACCTCGAAAAAGCTGTTAAAATGTACTGACGGATACCTTGGAGGCAATGAAAGCAGTGATTATTTTTTGAAGTTGTTCAGAGTTACTTCTAAAAAAGCAGTAAAAATACACAAACGAATACTTTGGAAGAATTGAAAGAAGAGGTTTGCAAACTTTGCTGCGATATTAATTAAATTTCGTGCAGTAGAATGTTTAATTTTAACTTTCTATTTCTCTTATTAATTTATATAGTATTATGTATATAAAAGAGTAACGTGTTACACTCACTGAACGACTGACTCAACTTCGCCCAGACTAAATCGCTGGAGCTGGAGCTGGGAACTCAAAAATTACTATATTGGGAAAAAAGAGAAAGTCTCTCCATTAACGGCCTGTCTAACCGCTTTGGTCAGAAACCTGAAACCTGGGCCAATTCACTGATAAATCGTTTTTGGAATTTTTGTCAAGAAAGTGAAAAAATGGGGTTTAAAAAGGGGAAAAGTGTCCTCTTAACTGCCTGTCAAAACCGCTGGAGCTAAAAAGTTTAAATTTCATATGAAGTTTATAACTTAAGCGTAGTCAAGATTTTTGAAATTCCTACGAGAAGGAGCCATAAGGGGAAATTCTTCCACTAAGACGAATTTTTCAGAAATTCCTATGGGGAAGGTCGAAAAGACGAAGTCTCACCCTTGACGGCCTTGCTGGAGCCAGGAAATATATATTTTTTTGAAGGTTGCTCTTCTCGCGTAGGAACCCCTTAGACAGAATCTTTGGGAAAAATTTCCCCCTTTACGGCCTGGCCAAATCTCCCCCAGCTAGAAACCTGAAATTTGGAATATGTTTTCCCTGTAGTATGTGCTAATTCACTGATAAAAAAAAGCTTTAGCTAATTTCACCAAAAAACTGTTTAAAATGTGGGTTAAAAAGAGTAAAAGTGCCCTCCTTAACTACCTGCCCAATCCCCAGTAACTAGAAAGTTTAAATTTGGTATAAAGTTCCTCATCCGGTATTTTGATTATTTCGGTAATGGTATTTTAAGGATAACGGTATTTTAAGAGTAAAATAAGTCATTTATTTCGATGCACATCGAAAAATCTTTTTTACAAAAAACAAACGAGAATAATTACAAAACCAATTTATCAACTTAATGTACGAAAAAATATCAATAACCACGTGCAATTATCAAAGACAAAAGAAAATTAAAAATAACGGTATTTTAGAGATAATGCAACAACAAATAAAAATCTAATATGACAATATCATATTAGAATTTGGACTTGAGGTGGAAGAATATTCTAACTAAATATATGAAAATATAGAAAGTCCGAAAAAACAATTTTTATATTTTTTATTGCAAAAATTAAAATAATTTTTAACGGTATTTTATTTATTTCGGTAACGGTATTTTAGGGATAACGGTTTTTTTTTTGTTTTTTTTTTTGATAAGGAGAAGTTACACTCAGGAAATGTTTCCTATTATTAAACGTGATGCTTTCTTTGCAAAGGGGATAGAGCAGAAATGTAACGTGGTGAAAAATAAAAGGCTTAAAATATGGCAACACTGCAATTGCGCGAGATGTTGAATCTTAGAACAGTTGTGGCACGCCAGCTGTGGCGGACTTTGTTGAAGCTGTTTAGTTCATAGCCCTGTTATATTATTTTATTTCGGTGGGGTTAGGTGCTATGGGAACACCGAAGGAGGACACTGCAATATGAGGAATAGAAAAATCATACATATTATTTTTTTCAAATGATGTTGCTGTCGCTGGGGACTAAACCCGCAACCTTGTGTGTAACAGTCCAACGCGCTAACCATTACACCACAGCGAACACAAATGGTAGTCAGTTGCAAGGGTTTTGATTTGATAACGGTATTTTAGCGTTATAAATATCGTAAATTTCAGATATGTTTTCATAGAAAGTACGTTGGTTTTTTATCCCTCTTTTTAACCCTTAACCATGAGACTGCTCCGATAGAAAAACTACTTATCTCTTATTTTTGCTCCTCTATCACATATCCAAATTTCATTAAAATTCAAGAGAAACCAATGGAATAACTTCCTTGTAAGACGGGATTTCTGAAACTTCCTACGGGGAGGGCAAAAAGAGTAAAAGCCTTTCCATTCAGCCAAAATTCTTTGCTTAGAACTTAAATTTGGCATAAGTTTCTTCTGCAGCGAAGACTCCATTATGTCGGATTTTTCATAATTTTTACAGGAAAGTGCAAATAATGGAGGATTTGTCTCCTTAACGTCCTGCGCAAACAACTTTGGCTAAAATCCGAAACTCAAAATATATGTTCCTTGAGATTTGGCCTATTCGCTAAAGATATGCTTTTAAATTTTTGATAAAAATGTGATGTAAATGGGGTTTAAGAGAGAAAAATGATCACCTTTAATGACCTGTGTCAACGCTTTAAGCAAGGAACATAGAAACCAGGAAGTACAAACGACCGTTCGACGACTTGTTCGCCAAACGACTTATTTCAAAAGTTATAGCATATAATAACTTTGTATTGATGTTTGTTACTACCAAAAATACTTAACCGAGGGCATCGCTAATAGAAATTTCCTTCCTGGAATTTGTTTCGCTTTCTGAAATATGATCCAGATCGTACTATGGTTTATTTATATAGTCGGCATGCCGGACTTTAATTATAGTCTATAACACTCTATGGAACAGGGTATACTGTATTTGAGCATATTTGTAACCCCTAAAAATAATTGGCGAATACCCACCTTATAGTATACCGGTGGACTCCCAATTACTTTCTGAGATAATTTCCCGATGTCCTTTGCAGCCAAACCACAATAGGTAAAGGAAAAAAGGCAGAAACTAGATCTGGTCTGATTTGCAAATATAATGTGTTTATCATTTTTAGAGAAAAATGTTTATTCTTCTTCTCAACCTCAAACCTACAAAATTAAAATTGATAAAATGCATATTAATTACAATATTAATTGCAGCTGGTCTATATGACATTAAAATAACAGTGTACTAAAATACGTGATAAAAATGCCCTGTTGGCAGTCCGTCTCCAATATACACAAATTGCCTGCTCTTGAACGTAAAAACCATACGTTAGTGTGGCAACATTTGCCGAAAAGGGGACATGGCGGAGATTAGAAGATAAGCAAAAATCTAAAGTAGAATGTTTGTATGTGTCGGTTTGATCACTTCTGAAAGTAAAAAACAATAACAGAAAGCTGAAAACTATGAATTAGCTACTTTGCATTCAAGGCCTTACTGGGGTGAGATTGCTAAGCTGTTGCACTTTAGTATAGTTACGTTTGTAATTTAGGAATATGCACAGGTTCTAGGGGTTGTTGAAAAATTATCATGTAGAGACAATCTGACAATAAAATATAAACAATACCATTTTAATGGAAAATCACGGATGAAGCCTGCCCATAGAAAAAGGCAGAAACTAGAAAATTTAATGTGTTTATAATTTTTAGAGAAAAGTGTTCATTCTTCTCTTAACCTCAAACCTACAAAATTCTGAAAATAATTAGACAAAGTTTTGTACATAAATTTGTACTTCTACAAAGACTAACCATATTGAAAATAATTCAAATCGCTGCATGTTGTGACCTATTGGCCAAGTAAGGGCCTGGATGTAGGGCAACTTTGTGCTGATTTTTGTTACTGCTAAAATATTTGACCTACATCCACTTTTCAGCACACCTATTAATTTATAATTCACCTTATTTTTTGTACCGTTGACTGAAATATCTTTCCATGAATTTCATAAGATTCACGGAATATTATCCAACATGTCCGACTTCATTTTTTTACTTGCTTTTTTTAATTTGATTTAATGCAGACTCCGTAAATGGCATTCACCTTAGGGTATGTTCAGAACTTCGGTGTAACATTCTCAAAATTATACAATAATCAAACTTAATGTCGATTAAATTTTAAGATAACAATATTATATTGCGATTCGACTTCGAGTGTTTTTGCATAAAGTTATATTTTAAATTCTTGGATATTGAATTTTTTTTTATAATTTTTTTATACAAATTTTTAAAATCCTAAATTTTTAATTTTATATCAATTCTCTATATTTTTCTTTAATTATTTGAAAACAAATTTAAAAATCCATAATGTCTATCTTATCTTAAATCATCTATCACATTATAAAAACTTCCTCAACATCCTAAAATAATTTTCCATAAACAAATTATTTAAGAAAATTTATCAAATCATTTGTAGCATATTAAAATATGTTAAAGAAAATTTCAGCTACTGTATAAACAATTGTGTGAGAAAAAAATAGAATTTGGAAAATTTTATTGAGAAATGTCTCTAGCTGCAAAAGAAATTCAATAGCACTTGAGCGCCAACAACTTATACTGCAGTGATTTTATTCCCTCTCCCCTATACCAATTTTCCATTCAATATTTCATATTTGATGCTATTGAATAAAATTTTATAATATGTCGTTATCGAGTTGTTTGTTGTTGCTTGATGTCCCACTGGAGTTTATCTAAAAGACGTTTTTAAGACTTCACTGTCTTCAAGAGCAAGAAGAAATTGAAAAAAAGTGTTAAGAATTTCACTCCTTAAGTATTGCAGGAATTTTCATGGTAGGAACCAGGAATGGAAAATTTAGTACTTTAGTAGTTCTTCTAATACTTGCTGACTTGCAAAAGTACCGTAGTATTCATGCGGTCGATTTTGTAACTTTTTTTTAACACATTTAAAAATTACAAAATTAAAAAAATTCAATAATTTTGGTGGCTGATTTTTAAAAAACAACGCCTCGCGTTGAGTTATTTTACGTGCAAAAATTTCACTCGAACTTTAAAGGCTTCAAACTGCAATTTAAATTATAAAAATGAACAATATTTTAATTTTATAACAAAGACACAATCACCATATACAAAAAATTTCACTTTTTCACCAGAAAAATAACGCAAATTTAATTGTACATTAAATTTGCATGAAAACAAACTCTTTTCGCATGAAAATGATTATCGTGAAAAATAAATTTTTTTATTATGTGGTGTATAACAGTTTTTTCACGTGAAATCGAAAGAACTTACGGTGATTAAATACGAATAATAAAAGAATTCAGAGAATTAAAAAAGCGGTTTGAAATCGATAAAAATTTAAATTTTTCAGTGAAATGATGTTAAGTAATTGAAGGGTCAATGACCAAAATTTACTAATTAGCAGTTTTAAAAAAAAGAAAATAAATATTTGTTAATATTTCAATACCATTTAAAATTTCCATCCCTGCCTTGAACATCTTTCTTAGTGTCTGGCTACATTTGAAATATGAATAAGTGAATATTTGATGTTGTTGTATAAAAATGTTTCAAATTCTCGAACATTATTCAATATTTATTTATATACACATTTTAGTTTTTGTTCATGATTGCAGTAAATTTTCTATAAATTTTCGTTGGTGTTTTGATAAACAACTGTGGGAATTTTCAGTTCACAAGGCGAAAGGTTTCTTTTGGGAGATGGAGAAAAAGGGGGAAAACAAAATAGAAAAAAATGCGGAAGTGACAGGAAACATTCCACTGCAGTTAGAAGACATTTTATGAAAATAATTTATTGGTTTAAAGAAATCTTTAAGAATTTCGCTGCAAATTAGAATAACTGTCAAATGTTCGTGAAATTTTAAACTTAAAGCACCGTAAGTTGTTTTTCACGTGGAATAATAATGGCCTCAAACTGCAAATTAAATTATAAAAATTAACAATTTTTTAATTTTATAATAAAGGCACAATCACAATAAACACAAAATATCACTTTTTCACCAGAAAAATAATAGTCTTGAACATTGAATTTGCGTAAAAACAAACTCTTCATACTTTTCACGTGAAACTGATTTTCGTGAAAAATAATTTTTTTTTATATGGATTATAACAGTTTTTCACGTGAAATCGAAACAACTTACGGTGCTTAAAGTGTTATAGCTCGTTTAGACAGCGAAATTAATCTAATTGATTAAAGTTAATCCAAGTTTTTAATCTTCATCGTTTACGCATGCATTTTTTGACAGTTAAAAGACACTAAAAAGTTTAACTATGTCAGTTTAAAATACCAAAATGGCGCCAATAGTTGTCCGGCACATTATGAACATAGAAAAAGTCGGCTTTAGCAACATATTAGTCGACAGTGCTAACATATTTTTGAGGCAGCATCTTCCGACTTTGTGGAAGTGTTTTATAGTGGTGCCCACGGTCATTATAACAAAAAACAGCGTTGCATAAAAAGTATGAATACAGAGTCGTTTAGAAATAAGAACCAGATTAAAAGTTGGATTAACTGTTAATCAAAAAGATTAAAGTATGGTTTATTCATCTTGTTAAGTACTTTATTAAGCAGTGAATCCAACTTTTATGAGATTAATATTTCTGTCTCAACGGGGTATTACCCCATAATCCATAAACGCATTATAAAGTTACTTTCTCAGAAGCCTGCTGTAGAAAATTACAGTGAAAACAAAAATGTATGAAACTTTATAAAAACCAAATATGTAGTTATTTTTAACTGTTTATAAATAACTAATTAATTTATTAAAAATAACCAACAATGTCGTAAAAATAACAATAGACAAATTTGGTGAAAACTAGTGTTTTTTACAGTTATTTTTTTTTTAATATTATAACAAATTTTTTTTAATAAAAAAGACATCTTTTTCTTTCGATTACAAAAAATGTGCAATTTCTTTATCCTACTTAAAATTTCAGGCCAAAATTTCAAATGATTCTCCAGTTATTAACAACAATATGATATAAACTAAACAAGAATTTTCCAAAATTTAAGGAAATTTCTTATTTTTCAAATAACTAACAAAAATAACTATTTACTGCAAAAATACTGTTTTGGTAGTTGTTTATATTATTAAAAATAACTAATTTAAGCAACGTTACAAAATACACGTAGTTGTTTTTTTAAAATAATTTTCATAATAGCTGTTTTGAATTTTTCCCTAGGAAGACAACTGTAATTACAGTTAAAAACAACAACCACTGATTACTACACAAACAACTGTCATGCACAATAGTAACTGTCAAACTTTTCTGAGTGTAAATTTAAATCATTTTTGATTAAGCACTATTCTCTTTATTACCCAGTAAAAGTTTTTGCAATTGGTAGCCAAGCGCACCAATTCTGCAACTGGTTCCACCTAAAACTAGTTCGAAAACTAGTTCCAGATTGGATTCTATTAGAACCGCTTCTACATTTTAGCTATAGAAGCGATTGATTTTGCAACCATTTCAAACATAAATCATCAGTAGTAAGAGCTGCAGTAGAAGGAGTTACTCTACAGGTTCTACAACCGATTCTTTGGTAGAGAAAATTTTGCTGGGTAGTTTTGGAATTGTTATTTTTTTCCATTGCATTTGACATTTGATCTTTGTTAAATTTTGTAGTCATTCTTCATTTTACTCTAAACATAAAATTTATGAATCAAAATCTTTCCCCTTTTTATTTTTACTTCTTAATAGTTTGATTGACATATTTGACATTTCCAAACAAATTGTAATTATAAATACCACTGACTGTTTAATAAATGACGTTTAATGTTACTGAATATTCTGAAAAAAAGGGGAACATAAATTGACAGTAAGTTTTTATTTTTGTTAAAAAATCATAAAATAAAATTAATTAACAAATAATCTTAAGGCAGATAAAACAAAAAATATGCAAACAAATACATTTATTGTTTAAAATTTATAAATCTTATACTCCGTTTATACAGAAAAATTAATCTCTTAAAAGTCAAATTAACTGCTTAATCAAGCACTAAAGAAGTAGATTAAACCATATTTAAATCATTTTGATTAACAGTTAATTTAACTTTTATTGTGGTTACTATTTATAAAAGACTGCATGCAGAGAAAATATATGATCACAGCTACCAAACTATGGTCACTATTTCCATACATGGTTGTTGCAATCAAATTAATAATGTATTAATCATACTTTACAAATGATATGGTCGCCTATAATTATTTTATAGTTAAAATCTCTTTTTTTCGGTTATCATATTATTCTCTGGTCTACAATCATATATTATCTGGACAATCATATTCCTCTCTTCGAATTACAATCATATTATTGTCTGAGTTGAGAGAGATCATATTCACAATACGCTCTAATCAACAACATGATCGCTAACATCATATCAATAGTAAAATTTTTATTATTATATGATTGCGGCTTTCTATTTTATTATATGATTGATTTGAATCACACTATAGCAACAAGAAATATGATCAGAATATTATCCTGCATAGTTATATTAAGAAAATTTAACAATCATATTATGATTGCGTAGGCGTCATATTACGGCTACTTAATAATCATAATATAATAGGAGCGATCATATGTACATTATTATAGGGATAATATTATGATAATCCAAGGATCATAATATGGTTATATATTACCATAATATAATAATATTATGATAATTTTATGAATATAATATGATATATGAAATCATATCATGATAATTTCAAGATCATAACATTTTTATGTAGGACCATAATATGGTAATATTAGCAATATTTTTTAAGCATATTATGATTTTGTAGGGATTATATTTTGATATGGTTATTTCATTATCTTAATATGATAACTATATTATGATTACTACTATGGTTGCCACAATCATAACTCCAAAAATATATGATGCTCTTCGAATATGATTGTCCCAACCATGTTTTTTCTTTGCGTGTGTGAGCAAACGCGGCACCCATTTCGAAAACAACTTTCTCATGGACAAATGTTCATGTAAAATAAAGCCGACACGTTCCTTCGATATCTTTAAGGTATTAGCTATCTCTTGCAACTTCACTTTACGGTCTGCCAAAACGATTTTGTGAACTTTTTTGATGGTTTCCGGTATCACCATCTCTTTTGGGCGACCAGAGTGTTGGGCGTCATCGGTGTTTGTACGACCACGTTTAAAGTCAGCAAACCAATTTTCTACCATTTGTCTCGATGGAGCAGAGTTTCAAATTGTTTTCAAAATCGCAAAAGTAGCGTCACTAAAACAGCTGTAACTTGTTCACTAATAAACGAATTGTTATTAAATTTTGACAGGTATCATCTGAAGGTTGGTAGTTCCAAAAAATTATACGGATTTTCATAACTGTAATTACTATTTCAATTTACGAAATAAAATTGGTTTTATTCGCTCTTGATAACCTGGTAAAAAAAAACACATGACGTGTCTGGCAAAAGAGGTTAATTTTTTCTTAAATTTTGGTTAAAAAAAAGAAAATAAACAGCGTTATTGTAAAATAAAAGTATGTAGGTATTGTATAAACAGTTTCAATATGTTTTGTTGAAATAAATTGTTACAATATTATATATTGTAAATAAAGTTAACAGTGAGACCACATGCGAAGTTCAATAAATGACTACTGTTTGGAAAAACAAAGCAAAAAAACTTTTTCCCAGGAAAAAAATTGGTATGTTGTACCCCTATACATAAAAAAAGCAGCAGGATTAAGTGAAAATTGTTGTTAAAAAAATTTAATCAAGGGGTGTAACAATTTTTCTGATAACTCAATTTTCATATTGTTGTATTTTTTAAAAGCAAAGTATGTCATTCATTAGTGGTTTCTTTTTTTTTTAAATGACGGGTATGACAAAAACTGCTACTGTTTGTGATTTCATAAGTTAAACTTTAAATTGATGTAAAATTGAAATGAAAAATTCAATATGTATGAAACCTAATAGTTGGAAAATAAAAAAAAAATAAAAATAATCAATTATGAAAAGTTATGTTGAATTATGAAAAAAATATGGGTGGTATGTAAAAAAAAGCCATGGGTGGTTGTAGAAAGATAATTTTTTTTAAAACAAAATAAATGCTTTGAGAACCTTTTTTCTTCTTCTTCTTAACAATTTTGTTTAAGGTTGTTTTATTAAACAAATTAGTTATCATTTATTTAACAAAATATGTACTTATGTATATTTCATAATATTTTAAAAATAAAATTTACATACCTTAACAAATTTGTTAATGGGGTCTTTCTTCTTGAACAAATTTTGTGCAGGTAATTTAACTTTCATAAGCCCAAGAAATAAATTGTACTTAACAAAAAAATTTTAAAACTGCTGGGAGAGGGAGTCCAAAGTACAAAGTTAAAGGTAAAATATATTTTTAATAAAGCTTAAGGAAACAGACAATCAATTAAAGATTTTTTTTTTCTAGTTGTTTATATTCAAGATAATATTTAATACATATGTGGCCAATTAAAGATGAAAAATTATACCAGTTGGAAAAGGCAAAGAAAAAGAAGAATCAATTTTCTAGGTTAGGTTTAAATGAGAGCTCGACAGAACGAAGTGTTCACGCGGAGTTTATAAGTCCCATTGGGATTCCCTTAAACCCACACGTCCACATTCCAGAAAAAAAAATCAAAAAAAAGTCATGCTTTTAAAATCACTCATTCCAAAGTATCCACTAGTGTATTTCTACTGCTTTTTTAGAAGTAATTTTGCACAACTTCAAAAAATCACTTCTTTTATTGCATCCAAAGTAAACGTTAGTATATTTTTACAGCTTTTTAGAAGTAATTCTGAACAACATCCAAACAGATATAAAATATTATTGCTCTTAAAGTGATCCTAAGAAGTGATTTGGTTACACTTTATTTCCAACTAGATTTTCGTGGATACAAGTCCTGGTGGGACCAATATTTTTTATTTTTAAATTGTTTTTAGTATTTATAGTTAATTTGTTTATATGTAACAACTTTAAAATTTTTCAATTTTAAAAATTAAATAAAAGAAAAATTATGAAAAATTACTTTTTATTCACTTGTGAAAAAGGACTGAAATAAAGTGCAGCTTTTGTTTATTTAATAAGTACTTTTACTGAAGATAATAAAATGCAATATCTTGCAATGACAATGTGGTGTTTTTATTTCAAAATTCATCTCAAAGAATAGCTCGAAGGTAGAGTGCTAGACTAGTAATCTCTAGGTCGAAAGTTCGATAACTGGTTGCGGCAATAAATTAATTTTTAAACAATTAAAAATAGTAATATCTTTTTTGCTAATTTTTTTTTTAAATTCAATTGATGCAATAGAGTTTCCTTTGCACTTGTTCAAAGAGTACTGATTCCCCTTCTATGACAACTCAACGTTAAAATTATTAGTGTTTCTGTTACGACAGAAGTACATCTAGATCATTAACTTTGCATCTTTTATTTTGCTGGGATGGAGAGAAAAACCACGACCCTAAAAAATCAATTTCAGTACTATTTGTAAAATTGTTTTCAGTACAATTTTCATAAGCGCATAAAAAGCAATTTTTCATCATTTTTATTTTATATACATATTTTTAAAAATTTAAAAATTAAAAAATATTGAATTTAAACAAATTCAACCTTACTATCAATATTTTTCAAAGGTATATTTTTGTTAAAGTCGACTTTATTTTAAAGCAAAGGTTTTGTTTTAACCGTACTATACAAAATATTTAAAATAAACCTTTTAAAATAATTCCAAAATATTCAAAAATAAAAAGGAAATTTGTAAATAAAAGTAAACAAAATTTGAAAACAATAAAAACAAAATACGTAAATAAAGGTTTCTTCAACAGGGACGCTACAAAAGTAGAAAGACAGGGACAGCAAACGACGCCATATTTCTTGCCGCTCTTTTGACATTTCTCTTCAGTAAGGTTTGCCATTTCATCAGTGTTGCCATTTCAGTGCTTTTCGGGTATTTTTTGGTGCTTTTTTCCATCCCGTACCCTGTGATTTTTTTACAAATACCCGTTTAAAAAAAGCGGGTATTTTCAGTGCTTTTTCAGATTTGTGCCAGTGCTTTTAGTGCTTTTTGTACAGTTTATAATTTTGGTATTTGTTGTCGCTTTTTAAAATTTTTCTTGAATTTTCTGTCAAAGTTGAAAAAATAATACGAACTATACAAAAAATACGTTTTTTCACAATGTTTGTAGTACAATTTTAAATAGCTACTTCGTCATATTAAAACTTCAAAATTTTTTAATTTTAGTTTGGTGCTTTTCTACCCCTTTTTTGGTTATTTTTTGAACCTTTTTTACACGATTTTTCAAAGCTAAAATGTGTTTTCAGATTATTGACTGAAAAATTGGTATCGTGCTTTTTTACCCCATTTTTGGTAAATTTTTACCCTTTTTACCCGTTTTCATAATTCTCACGGTGCTTTCCTGCCTTCAAGAGTTGGCAGCACTGCATTTCATGATGGAAAGATATACGAGCCAACAACGAGTCGAATTTATTAAAATTTACTACCGAAATTCGGAGTCAGTGGCCTCAACGTTAAGAGCGCTACGTCCAATTTATGGTCGTCATAATGAATGGTTTCGTCAATAAACAAAATATGCGTTATTGGTCAGACAGCAATCCACACGTACTCCATGAGTCATCATTGCATCCCGAAAAAAACACGGTTTGGTGCGGTTTATGGGCCGGCGGCGTCATTGGGCCGTACTTCTTCCGTGATGATCAAGACCGGCACGTTACTGTGAATGGGAATCGCTACCGTTCAATGATAACCGAATATTTTTGGCCCCAATTGGATGATATGGACTTGGAGGACATGTGGTTCCAGCAGGACGGCGCCACAAGCCACACAGCGAATGTCACAATCAATTTATTGCAAACCAAGTTTGGAGAACGTGTTATCTCACGAAATGGTCCAGTCGATTGGCCGCCTCGGTCGTGCGATTTGACGCCGTTGGACTATTTCCTGTGAGGCTACGTCAAATCAATGGTCTATGCCAACAAGCCAGCGACGATTGATTAACTTCGTACGAATATCGGCCGATTTATGCTTGAAAATCGTCGAAAATTGGGTTCAGCGTCTGGACTTCTGCAAGCGTGCCCGTGGTGGCCATGCAAAAGAGATAGATTTCCATACATAATGGCATCGAACGTACTTTCACAGGAATAAAGAATTTCATTGATATCCGAAACCGTTTTTGTTTTATTTAAAAAAACTTTTGTAGCGCTCTTATTGAAAAACCCTTTATAAAATAAAAACAAATGAAAACTTCAAATTTAAAACAGAATTTTAAAGTATATTTTAAATATTTTGTATGGTACGAAAATTAAAATAATAGTCGACTTTGGTAATATAAAATCGACTTTTTCTTTTTTATAGTAAAGGCGATTAATTTATTTATAAAAAAAGTATAAAAAAAATTAAAAAAAAAAATATTGGTCCCTCCAGGAATCTTACCCGCGATCATCCGTTTAGAAGTACCAAATGATACCAAAATCACCTTTTAGGATCACTTTTAGAGTAATTAGAAGCAATACTTATGTGATTTTTTGGATGTTGCTGAAAAGTAATTCTACAAAAGCTGTAAAAATATACTAAGGGATACTTTGGAAACTATGAAAGAAGTGATTTTTTTAAGTTGTTCAGAATTACTTCTAAAAAAGCAGTAAAAGTACAGTAACGGATAATTGTGAAGCAGTGAAAAAAGTAGTTTGTAAAGCATTATTTCCAAAAAGTTTTTGCTGGGTTATTATGTTATTTCATAATAAGGTAATAATTGGGCTCGAACAAGAATAAATAAATTTTTCATTTTGTAGAAATTTTCTGAAATTTTTATGAAAAAGCTTCTAAATTATAATTTTTCCTACTAATTGTAGACGAAATCTATTGTTTTATAAAATTTACACTTTACCAAATACTGACTATTATGATCAGTTACATATTCAGAACTAAGTTCGAGTTTTGTCTTAAATATTACTTAAGTAAGATAATTTGTTTGAAAATTTCCTATGTAAACAAAACTTTAGAAATAATTCGTATTTAGTTCTGTCTATTACAGTGTTTGTTTTTTTGGTTTGAAAAATTAAAAAATTGTTGTGAAAAGTATTCCATACTATTTTTCTCTTTGTTTAAAGAAAAATTCATCGAATAAACCTATTATGTGTTAGTCGTCCGAATACCAAAATATGCTGAATTAAATTTTATAGTGTATTTAGACTGGGCAAAAACTAGTAGTTTTTGGCCATTTTTAGTTTTTGAGCCGAAAACTACAAAATTAATTTAGTTTTTCTATACAATTTTCATACAAACTGAAAACCACATTCTGCTTGGTTTTTGCCAAAAACCAAGTAAAAATATCTGAAATATGCATTTTTGATACACCCAGTATCATTTATAATTAATTTTCGATACGCCCTGTTACAACGAATATTGAAGTAAAGCAAGTGTCAAAAAAATATTTTTTAATTTTTTAAGAATATTTTTGGTTTAATTTGAAATTGTGTGTTGTTAAAAGTTTTTTAAATGTATTAATAATTTTTTACATTAATTTAACAATAAAAAAAGAAAGAAAAATGTGTAATAAAAAATTGTTGTGACAAAGAAAAACTAAATACCCAGTGTAAATGACTTAGCTTTTGCAATTTAGTTTTGTACAAAAACCAGCTGGTTTTTGCTCTGTCTAAATTCAGTATTAAAAAAATATGGAAATTTTATACTGAATTTTTAAGTTTTACACAGAAATGTGAAATTAATATTTATTTGACATTTGTTTTGCATTTTTTTTGGATGAAAACTTAGTTTTTTAAAATTTTCCTTAATTTTACCGAAAATAAAAAAAAAATTGTTCCTTATTCCCTACACGTGGAATTTTGAGGGAAATGCCTACAAAAAGGGAATCTTCCCTATAAATGGCATCACTGCATATGAATACATATTAGGGGATTCAATTAACCGGCTTGTTATTTTATTCGATTAATCGTGGAAATAATTATTCGGGGTTTTTCCTTAACCGGTTAATCGAACAAAATTTTAAAATTAATCGATTAATCGAAAATATATTCTGTAAAATAATATACATACATTTGTTGGGTTTTTAATAATTTAAACCCTAGAACACACACCCGGGAAAGGAACAAAAATAAATTAAGTAACTCTTCTGAAATTCATAAAAATAAAAAAAATGTAATAATTGAGATCAGATTTTGTCATTATTTTAATTTTTTTTACCCCTCTTTCACATATTAAAATTTTATCCAAATCGGACAGAACCACACCGCAATGAGTTAAAGGGTTAAAGATGAATATAAGACCCCGTACATTAATTTGTATCTCTTTCGTATGCATTGAATACATAAAAAACCTAAATGTAGAGAGCAATTCTGTTGAGAATTGATTTCCCCCCTACGTTTCCGTACCGCCATCCCTTTATTTTATTTTAGTAATCCAGAGTGCTAACTAAACATTAAATTATTTAATAATTAAATTATATTGAGCATTGATTAATAATTCTATTAATCATTAATTACAATAATTGTTAATGCTTTTGTTTAATATCAACGTTTAAAAAGTCGTAAAAAATAATTAAAAATTTGTTATACGTAAATAGATACCACTACTTTTCTAGATAAGTCACAATAACAGAGTTGTAATTTGGAAGATGGAAAAACATACTGTGATGATTTTATGTTGTTTTTGTTTTTTCTGTGGGATTTAAGATGTTTATTAACGCTCCTACTTGAAAACATGAAATTTTCTTTGAGCTGAAGCTAACACATATTTCTAGAAATTCTAAAAGGTCGTCCCTTAATTATTTCCTTAGGCCAGAATGAAATCCGGATAGATACAAGCCTACAGCAAATTATTTATCATAATTTTTTAAAAAAGTTTTGAGATTTTAGCACATTTACTTTAATAAAAAATTTATATTTTTTAAAAATTTTTGTAATTTTCTACCAATTTTGATTAATCGTATGAAATTATTCGAATTATTCGTTATTCGAAATTTGGACATTTTAAATTATTCGAACAATTTTTGAGAAATATTGTTCGATTAATCGAATAACGATTAATCGATTGAATGCCCTACTACATATGCACATTTATGAATCCTATATGGTCATTAGACTGTACTTCAAAAAAAGTTCGCCGAACACCCTCCAGTATGAAATATTTTTGGAAGGCGATTTAAAAAAAAAACGTAGGGGTCGCCTTTTTCTAAGTTTTCGTTATAGTTTTGGCACTTAGTCGGATTTTAAAGTGTGATATATCGATTTTTTTGCCTCGATAAGACCAGTGTTTTCCTATAAAGAAAAAATCCAATAAAAAATTTTTTTAAAGGCGATCCCTACTTTCGGCAACAGAAAAAAATAAAAAAAATTCTACTGGGTTTATCAAAAAACTTCCTTAGCAAAAGTTTAATGATTTTTTGCGAGCTTTAATTTTCTGACATTAGGGAGTTACATTAGGATAGTAGCAACTGAGATCTGGTGGGTAACTACTAGAATGGGATACTTGAGGTTAATGGCCCTTAGAGCAAAACACTGGTCTCCTCGAGGGAAAAACATCGATGAATTACACTTTACGATCCGACAGTAAATGCCAAAGATATAACGAAAAATGTAAAATGGCGATCCCTATGGTCGACATTGGTTTTTTTAAATTGCCTTGCAAAAATACTTTATATTAGAGGGTGTACCGCGCACTTTTTTTTTGCCTGTAAGATGGTACGGTCTAATGTACATGTATTAATTTGTTTGTTCACACATGTCCAGGAATGGATACATATATGTTGAGTTTTAACCGAGTAGTTAACTTCAAACTTCATTTTTCAAAATCTGCGTAAATTTTTTTCTTTGGGCACTAAATTTCCAACTGGTATTTTGTACAAGAAAATTTGTTTATAATTTGTAAGTTGTAATAAATTTCCCTTTAAATTAAGCATAACATTATCAAAATAGAAGCTAATAAAAAAGGAAACATATTCAACTTTAGAGCTAAAATTTTATTAAACATTTTGGCTCTAAAGTAAACCACAACAAAAGGAATTTTTTTTCCTTAAAAAAATCAATTTAAAAGACCACTCTCACCAAAGAAAAAAATAACACCAAAGACAATAGGGAAGGTTATGATAGGGCATATACAACAAGACACTGAAAAGAAGTAGTCAATTTGTTTTGCCTACCCAAAAAAATCATCATCTTTATCATGCTCATCAGCAGTATGCTCAAGATGATGATGAAACATGATGGGTGTTCCTTGTTTTTCCATCTAAGAGATTCCTTTTGTTTTCCCTTATGGTTTTAACTATAACTTTCTTTGTTTTTTCGTTTATTTTTTGGTTCTTTTTTAACGCATAATAAAAACAAGTGCGAAAATTTTTAATTTTTTTTTGAAGGATTTTTATTTTATATTTCTTCTGTATTGTTTTCACAGCTGTGTCTACTGTTTCGTTGAAAAATCCTAATAAATTAAGAACGTCATGGTCATTATTAAACAAAAGGAATAGAAGGCAAGACTTCAAGACAGAATTCAATCAAAATTATGTTATCTTTATGGATAATATTGAATTCTATTAAATTTTTTATGGTTAATAAAACAAAATTCATTAGAAAAACTTTTGAAATAAAAAAATCAATTACACTAGTTTACAATTTGTATACAGGATTAAGTTTATAATTCATGCATAAATTTTGCTGCATATAATTCGCTACAACTTTGGAATTTATCCATGATATTTCTTGAAATATATCTCGTTTTGTTGGTAAAAAAACAGACTTTACTTCAAAATGCGATTTTATTTTTCATTTCAAAAATTTTAGAAGATATCAAAGCAGATTGTGGTAAATTTTTTGTTATTGTTTTTTCTTTGATATTTTAAATGTTTAATAACGCTCCTAGACTAGAAAAGGAAATTTTCATAGAGTTTGTAATTTAACTTAACAAATATTTCTAGACATTCTAAAAACGACGTCCGCTGACGATTTCCTTAGGCAAGAATGAAATCCGGATAGGGACATGCCTTCAACAGATTACTTTCCACAATTTGTTAAATAACTTTTGGAATTTTAGCAAATTTAATTCCTTTAATGTAAAAACTATTAATTTCTTATTTGCTTGCCTAGTAATCACTGTTCAGCAAAATTTTGGGTAATGTCCAACACCTTAGGGCTTTTAATGCGAAATGCAAGTTAACTTAGTAAAATACTTTGGAGTATTTGTTATGTATTTAATGCTTTAAATTCATTTCGCATTGATATCACTGAGATTGAAATTTCTTCTTGCACTCTATATTCGTCAATATTAATATTAAGAAGTAAATTAAAAATGTATATGGCGTCATATGTTCCATAAAAATTTTCCCATTTATAAATTTCCTGCTTTCAGGTTTTAATTAATTATATGACACCAACAAAACTGTATCATGTTAAAGTCATTTAATTTATTTATTTTACAAAAAAATTAACTTGAAAATAAAGCAATAAATTTCAGTAAAACAAGTCATTAATAACACTTTGGCCTTAATATCAATACTGCCATCATCATCATCATTGTCCAGTACATCATATGTATTCATTGTCAGAACATTGTTTTCACTTACACCCAGCCATATTTCAAAAATATGTCATTTACTGACCACAAATTGCTACAAAATAGAGCAGATGTTAATGGGGAAATTAAATGAAACAAAGAAGAAAAATTAAAGTTGAATATGCCGACTATATGATACTCTATATCAAATATAATTTGGATCGAATTTCGAGCAGTAATTCAAATTCCGGGAAAAGTCCTGATTTAATGGTTGGAACAGAAAATATAGAAAAAAAAACTGAATAAACGGACGAAAAAAGTGTATTTAAGCATATGTCGGGACGCTGATTACACTGTGAGACAAATGTTAGGGGTCAGTGATCGGGAAGGGTTCAAACTACCGGGGAAAGTTATATCGGTAAAAAAGAAGTTATACGTGTCCCCGCGTTTCGCTGGGTCACCCCTAGGAATCGAGATATATCGATTTGACCTTTGGTGGTCTTTTTTTTTCACATAACTCGAGAACCACTAGTCCGATTTTGCTTAAACAATTTTAAAAAAATTAAAAATTACAATTCCTTTAATCTGTTCATATAACGTTTTTCTATATACTCAACAGTTTTGCTGGTAAAAATAAATGTATGAAGAAAAAAATATTTTTTTATGCCTAAAATATTAAAAAAAAGTGTTTAAAAAGGTTATTGATTTTTATGGTAGCGGTAACAAACATTTATTTTTACCGGCAAAACTGTTGAGTATATAGAAAAACGTTATATGAACAGATTAAAGGAATTGTAATTTTTAATTTTTTTAAAATTGTTTGAGCAAAATCGGACTAGTGGTTCTCGAGTTATGTCAAAAAAAAGATATATCTCGATTCCTAGGGGTGACCCAGCGAAACGCCGGGACAAGTATAACTTGTTTTTGACCGATATAACATTTCCCGTTGGTTTCATCCCATCCCGATTTTGACTGTCGCATAGTGTTATGAGAACTAGAACCAAAATTGATTTGATCTGTTTTAGATTACAATAACCACTAATTAGCAATATATGATTTTGCATGTTTTAGTACCATTTAAGCCCAATTAAGATAGCATTACTTTGTGGGAGACACGTCTAAATATTGGGACATTTTTGCAAGAAGGTTTCAAAAAAATAAATTTTTTTGCCGAACGTAGGGGTCGCCATTTTACATTTTGCGTTATATCTTTGGCATTTGCAGTCGGATCTTAAAGTATGATACATTGATGTTTTTCTCTCGAGGGGACCAATGTTTTGCTCCAAGGACCATTGACTTCAAATATCCCGTTCTAGTATTTACCCACCAGATCTCAGTTGCTACCACCCTAATATACCACCCTAATGTCAGAAAATTAAAGCTCGCAAAAAATCATTTAACATTTGCTAAGGAAGTTTTTCGATAAACCCAGTAGAAAATTTAAAAAAATTTTTTTGGTTGCCGAACGTAGGGGTCGCCTTTTTAAATTTTTTTCATTGGATTTTTCTTTTATAGCTAAATACTAGTCTCCTCGAGGCAAAAAATCAATATATCACACTTTAAAATACGACCTTAAATGCCGAAACTATAATGAAAAATGTAAAATGGCGACCGCTACGTTCGGTAAAAAAAAAATAATTTTTTTTTCGAAACTGCCTTGCAAAAATACTTCATATTAGAGGGTGTATGGCGCACTTTTTTTTGCCTGTAAGTTGGTACGGTTTACTGTCCATAGAAGGAGGCAGAAACTAGATCTAGTCTGATTTGAAAATTAATGTGTTTGTAATTCTTAGGGAAAAAGGTTTATTCTTCTTCTTAACCTCAAACCTACTAAATTCAAATTGGTAACATATAAATTACAATATTAATTGCAGCGGTTTATATGTTGTTAAAACAACACTTGTGCTAAACTACATTATAAAATTTGCCCTGCGGCAACCCGTCTCCAATATATACGCAAGTTGCCTGCTCTTTCTGCCAACCGAATGGTGTGTTTGGAGCAACCCATATATTTGTTTGTGGCAACACAAATTCAAACCGAAATTCCATTAAGATAATATATTTCAATTGCGCCAGAAATAAATTTGGTTATGATAACCAAACAACCTGGTTGCTGCAACCACAGTGAAGATGTTTTTTCTGTATGGGTAGAATCATATCTCTATTAATTTTTTTTTAATTTCAGACATGTTTACATAGAACCAATTCTACATTTCCTACGCCTCGCTTTATCTCTTACACTAATAGAAAAGATTCTGTAAAAATTTTAGTTTAGCTACTAAAAATTAGTTAAAAATTACCCTACAAAAAAAACTATTGAAATTAGCAGATTATTTTTGATAAATTTTATTAAGATAGGAACAGCAAACACAAAACTGTTAAATATACAGAATTTCAGTTATATTTGAAATAAATTTTAGTTAATAGAAAATAACAACTTAAGCTGATAAAATCAGCAAACTATATTGCTAAATATAAAATTCTCAAAGTTTTTTTTTTTGTTTTAATTTTTTAATGCAAAAAAGTCTGTCTTTCTAAAATGAGCAGTTTACTATTTTTTGTTTAGCAAATATTTCTGTTGATTTTAGCAGTATAGACAGCTATTTGTATTCAACTAAATTTAACTTAAATTCTTGTCTTTTATTTAACCTTCTTTTTTTAAATTTTTAACTCCACAGTTTTCTTGAGCGTATTTTTTATATATAAATTTTTTCTTTATTTTCAATATTTCGCTACTCAATTTAATTGTTATATCCTGAAGATGCTACACAATGGAGTAGCGAAATATTGAAAATAAAAAAAATTTTATATATAAAAAACAAACCTTACGCTCAAGAAAATTGTAGAGTTATAAATTTAAGTAAATGAATGTTCATTTACTTAAAAATAAGAGATCAACTAAATATTCCCCCATTCATCTTATAAATTTAACTTAAAAATAACAAAAGTTTTGTAGGTCAACAGTTTGTTGTTGCTATTTGAGTCTGCTAATATTTAACATAATTTTCTGTAGATTTTCTAGTATAATTTGTGCGGAATTTCACATGGGAGAGTTCACTAGTAAGTCAAAAACATAATTTTGGGGGGGTGGGGACTCTCGCATCTTCATGAAATATCACATGTAAAATAACAAATAAATTGTACTAAACAGGGTTACCAATTATCTTATAAATCATCCCACTTAAGTAACTCCTACTTAAGGAAATTCGAAATTATTTTAAAAGATAAAACATTTTAGAACATTTTTTTTTATAAAAAATTAGTTTCAATGTAAAAAAATGTGTGTTTACAAGATAATATCAGTCAGACAGTAGTTAACAAATAAGAATCGAAGTTTTAAGGTAAAAACAAATGCTACCAACTAAAAAAAAAACAAAATATAAATAATGAGGCTAATAAGTCAAAAGAGAAAGGTTAACCCTATAATTTTATAATTACCAAACAAGAAATAAGACCTTAAAATATAAATAATATAAAAATGAGACAACCACTATAATAATAATTTCAGTAGAAAGCATTTCAAATTATATTCCCTCTAAGGTTGAATGATTAAACAAATTGATTTGTTTTTCCAGCTTAAAAAAACATACTGAAATGTTTTTTTTTTTTGGGAAAAGTGTGGAAAAAATAATTTGGGGATTATAAAAATAATACGGGTTTACAATATTTTTTTACCTTTTTGACTTAAAAAAAAAAAAGAATATAACATTTATAAATGTTTGATGGACATTAGGGCGGGTCGATTTAATAATCGCCCATGCCTCAGTGAAAATCGTATTTTAGGGATCAAAATAAGAAACTTTGCCGAAGGAACCATACCTCTAAAACGAATTCTACTACCCCCAACTGTTGACTTTTGTCCCGTAGGGTCAAGTTTTGAAAAATCCCACTTTGACCCATTTAGAGTGCCCCAATCGAGTCCAAATGTATGACCGACCCCCACTAACTTTGGAGGGCCGATCCACCCATGCCAGTGGCACACCCCCTGGAACTCCCCTGGGGGGTTCCCCATACAAACATTTTAAAAAATCACCATTTTTGTAACTTTATTTTATTATTTTTTATTTATTTTATTTATTTTTATTATTTTATTTATTTTTTCTCTTTAGAAATTTATTTAGTCAGAACATATGTAAATGAAAAAATTAATTTAACTTAGTAATAGAAAAGAAAAAATGCCCAGACTTGAAAGCAAAAAAGACTTCAAACAGTAATTTTTTTTATTTTCTTTTCTATTACTAAGTTAAATTAATTTTTTCATTTACATATGTTCTGACTAAATAAATTTCTAAAGAGAAAAAATAAATAAAATAATAAAAATAAATAAAATAAATAAAAAATAATAAAATAAAGTGCCAAAAATGGTGATTTTTTAAAATGTTTGTATGGGGAACCCCCCAGGGGAGTTCCAGGGGGTGTACCACTGGCATGGGTGGATCGGCCCTCCAAAGTTAGTGGGGGTCGGTCATACATTTGGACTCGATTGGGGCACTCTAAATGGGTCAAAGTGGGATTTTTCAAAACTTGACCCTACGGGACAGAAGTCAACAGTTGGGGGTAGTAGAATTCGTTTTAGAGGTATAGTTCCTTCGGCAAAGTTTCTTATTTTGATCCCTAGAATACGATTTTCCCTGAGCCATGGGCGATTTTTTTGCCTCCCCACAAATCGACCCAGCCTAATGGACATGCTATACATAATTACCTTTATATTTCTTTAACTTTATGACTTATGGAGTCATCATTTCTCTTGTCCAAAAAAAAAAAAAAAAAAAAAATAAAAATTACCAGCAATTAGTTTGGCCATACAGCTGATCAAAATCTTTAGGGGATTTTAACAGTGATGACATGATGTATTTTAAAAGCCAATTTAATAGATATTGTTTAACAAAAACGGTGGCTATTAAAAAAAACTTTATTTTAAAAGAAAGTTATGTTAGTTTTATTATCTAAAAAAGGAAACACAAATTAGTTCTACTTTCCATAGAAAAATCAAACAATTTCCGCTTTCTTTATTTAAAAAATCTTCTAATTTTTAATTTTTTTTTTTTATAAAATTCTCTATAACTAGCTTCAATATAATTATGTTAACATAACATGATATTGATAAACCTTAACTAATTTTATTATTTTTTTTTGATGTTATTCTCTCTAATAGTCATTATTTTACCTGTGGTTTAGTATTTTTTTTTTTTTTAATTTTATTAAAATAACATTTGTATGATTTTTATGCCTCTCTGCCTGATGTTTGCTCAATTTGTATTCGAAAGGTCAAAAGTTACACAAACCGCTATAAGCAAATATATACAATACATGCTTGTATGTTTAAACAAAAGGATACATATTAGTTACACACACTAGGCGAACAAAAAGGATAAGCTAATTATCGACAAACATAATACAAAAGTCATAAAACAGAGAGACAGGTTGGCGGTATTATCAAAAGTATAGAAAGGAAATAAAAATATGCCGAAAACGTAGAAATTATTCGATAAAAACATACTTTTATAGGAAGGTCCATAACAAGTTAACTAATATTGAAAATTGTTGAGTTTTTTTCTCTACATGTTACAGAACTAATCTGGTACATTAGGCTGGATCGAGTTCATTCTTATTTTTTATACGTTAGACAAGGGGATGCCCCCTACTAAGAGATTAATCACAACTGGGTCGACAACGACAACGAGAATTGCCTTTTCATATATTTGTATGGGAAGCAAAATATCGCCATGTCGTCCGGCGATTTGTCGTCGTAATAGAATCTATTCTATTTTCGTGACGACACACTAACACATAATGAAAATATTTGTCTTGTTGCCATATTTTCAACTAATTAAGAGTTCCATTAGAACAGAGTTGTAAAAATTCGTATTAGAGCTGCAAAAATTCGTTCTTTGTTTACAAAAAATTTATTTTTGTGACAAAAGAAATATAATTAAAAATACATAATTTACCACGAGAAAGCAAAATTAAATACAATAAAATGTAAAACAACAAGAATTAATGCCAAACCAAACGGTGAAGAATTGTGGGGAAACAAATATAACCACATTCTTGCTTTGCTTTCCTTTTTTTCTAAACGTCAAAGAATGTCGACGGTCGATTGTCGCTGAATTTGACTATTACTGTCGTCGGTCGACAATCGAACCAGTTGTGATTAATATCTAATGCAGTGCATTGTGTTGGTATTAGTAAAATAGGTTATGGGGAGGAGGAAAGAGGGAGTAGTGTTTGGAAATATTTAATTTGAATTTTTCGACATTGTAAGTAACAGGAAAGACCTCTGCGAGGAGCTTATTCCACATACGGCTAGTGCGACTGATAAACGAATACTCTCTGTAATGCGCTGTGCGATCCTACTGTCATTAATAAGCGCAGACGCCTTCCTTTGCACACGGTCTAGAAGCTGCAAAATAGACTTCGAAGCTCCTGCCCATATATGGGTGTTGTATACCATCTTCGGTCGGATATAGCTGGTATAAAAAGTGAGTAATTCGGATGGAGTGAAGTACTTCTTGTATCGACGTTAAAAACCTAGACACTTGAGTGCTTCTTTCGACACCTGAAAAACGTGATTGTTCGAAAGGACATCACACTGAATTTTCATCCCCAGAATACCAAGAGTATCTGATTCCTCAATATCGATATCACCCATGTGGATAGAAGGCAGTGTTGACCCCACAGCCCTATGGGTTGACATATAACATTGGCTGCATTAAAGTCGACCGTATTCGCTCGACCCCACTCAGATATTGTAGAAAGGTCACGATTGAGTATGTCATTCATAATTTGCATTTTGGCCCCAATCTCCTTAAAGTTTGACGATCGAAGGAAAATGAATGACAAATGTTGCTGTCATCTGCGAAAGAGTAGATAGGTCATTCAGGAAGATAAGAAATAGGAAAAGAGAAAGAACTGAACCCTGCGCTACCCATTAATTCAGCTGAAACTCATCGGATGAGATCCCATCTATAATAACATGAATAGTGGGATCTCTGAGGAAGCTCAAAATAAAAGAACGAAGTCATTATCCACACCAAAAGCAATAAGATTTGACACTAGTGCCTCGTGTCATTCACGATCAAACGCCTTAGAAATATCCAAAGCAACCACTTTGCTCTCACCAATGCCCGAGAGGAACGTTAACAGGTCCCCCGTAGAACGACTTCTGCGGAAGCCATACTGTCAGTCATTAAGAAGTGAGTTAGTCTCTAAATAATTCACAAGATGGTAATTAACCCTTATGTGTGGGGATAGGTACCTGGGTACCTACTGCATTTTCAAATCGAAATTTCTTAAATTAGATTTTAGTCTACAGGAAACAGACCTTCTAATTAAATTGCCGGAAAAATCTTTGAACTCAGCCAAAAGTGCTTTTTCGTAAATAAAAATTGAACACGTTACGAAGTTTGGAGAACGAAAAAGATGCGGAAATGATTCATTACCGGGAGGTGAAAGTGATCTTACTTCATACTTGTCCGGATGTGAAGTAAGGAAAAGGTCGAGAGTGTTTTGGTGTTCACTTTTAATGCACGCAATGTGCGTTGGTTCACTCACTAATTGTGCCAGGTGCTTGTGAGCGGCAAAGAGCTTAACATGAAGACCCTCGGGAGTTGTATGGCTCGAATAGAGCAGCCAGGTAGAGTTGTGAATATTGAAATCTCCAGCAACGACGATTCCACTACTCGGAGAACTGTCCAGAATTCTATAATTCTGGAATCAGAAAGGACGTCGACGTGTTTAATCGTATTCGCCCATGTTTGGGTGTCTGTATAAGAAACCGAAATGCAATATGTGTGACCTGACTTTGAACTTCACCCAAATTAAGATAAATTCCATATCATTACAATTACAAATGTTGCTGATACTGGTACACAACAGCATCGCGAATGTAAAGGGTGGCCCAACCATAATGCACGATGTTTTAATTGTGAGTCACACCTTAACGTCAAGTTTTTTGCCCAACTTAATTTGACATTTCTTTGTTTCAGTGGAGAGCTACACAATTGAGCAGCACGTTAAGATTGTTGAAGCCTTTTACGAAAATGGGCGTTCAAATCACAATGAATTTCTTAAACTTCACTGGTCAGCATAATCGACCAAATGTGTCCACAATCGGGAGAATTGTAAGAAAAATTGTGCAAACCGGGTCTGTAGGAAATGCGAAAATAAATGTGCATGCTTGCTCAGTTCGTTCTGCGGAAAATATTGCTGTTGTTCGAGATAGTGTGGCAGAAAAGACGTCAACCGCGACTCGTCGTCGGTGTTCGCTATCGCGAGATGATAACGGACTTCTTGTGGCCAGAAATTGAGGATATGGACCTGGCCGATATGTGCTTCCAACAGGATGGTGTCACTTGCAACACAGCCAACGAAACAATTGCTCTTTTGCGCGAGAAATTCAATGGCCGTGTTATATCACGTCGTGGCGATGTTAATTGGACGCCACGATCATGTGATTTGACACCTTTGGACTTCTTTCTTTGGGGATATTTAAAAAAAAAAGTGTACGTCAATAAGCCAAGAACAATTCAAGAGCTAAGGGATGAGATAATGCGGCACATTAACGACATTGAACCTCAATTATGACTCAGAGTCATTGAAAATATGGACCATCGGATAGAGGTATGCCACTAAAGCCGTGGTGAGCATTTGGCCGATATTTTGTTTCACACATAATTGTCATAGATCCTTCTATCATAATAAAAAATATTAAGATAATTCTCTGAAAACGTTTTGTTTTATTTACAATTAACATCGTGCGTTTTGGTTGGACCACCCTTTACATCGCAAAGCCCCGATGAAAAATAAAAAGAAATATGAGATGATAACCAGGTATATAGAAATCCTGTGGATTAGCATTCTCACATACCTGGGTCTCACATAAGGTGAAAACAGCCGGCCAATGCAAATGAATGTGAGCATATACGGAAAAGAAATTCCACCTCAGCCCGCGTATGTTGCAGAAGTCAATACGAAATTTTTCTGTCACAACCATTTAACAAAATTACAAACCAACTTTTTCCTAAGTGTAATGGTTAGCGCGTTGAACTGTTGCACATAAGCTTGCAGGTTCGATCCCCAGTCAAGGCAACATCAATTTATGAAAAATAATAATATGTATAAGTTTTCTCTATCCCTCACACATATCGCAGCGTCCTCCTTCGGTGTTCCCCATTGCATTTAACCGCATCGAAATAAAATAATATAACAGGGCTATGAACTAAAAAGGTTCAACAAAATTCACAACTATTCATCAGATGGCGCCCAACAACTGTTCTAATATTCAAAATCTTGCGCAATTACAGTGTTGTCATATTTGAAGCCCTTCATCTTTCACCACCTTTCACTTCTTCTCTATCCCCTTTCCAAAGATTCCAAAGAAAGCAACTCGTTAATTAATAGGAAGGATTTCCTGAGGGTTGCTTCTCTTAAAACAAAAAATCGGTTATTTAGTGACCAGTGTTATACATTCGTCACTGACTAAGCCAACTACAAACAAAACACCTAGAAAGGAATTTCGCATAGGGCTGTGCACAGTTAGACGTTTTAAATATTTTTTGAAAGTAATTCAATCATTTCTTACCGACTAGTCGGAGTGCCATGAAACTTCACACACCCACAGCAAACATAATTTCAAGTTTAAGTTTCGACAATGTACCCCACAGACCCATTGGGAGCTGAGCAAAGAAAAAGGGATTCTATTTTTAATGAAGTCCCTAAAAATACCATTTGATTTACTTCTAAATCGATTGAATTAATTTTTAACCATTCGCAAAGACTCCATTCTTTGGAATTTATTCGATTGAATTCATTTTTAAGGAATTCAATCAATTTATCTTATTCTCAATCATTGAATTCAATATTTAGAAATTCATTCGCTTTCTTACTCATTCGACTGACAATTTGGGAATTCACTCGATTTTGTATCAGTTGATTGAGCAATTTCGAAAAAAAATTACATTTAAATTATAAATTTGTATGATTTTTTTAGTTTAAAGAATTCCTAAACTTACACAAAAAGCTGAAATTTCTAAAGTTATACAAATTATTGGTTACTTGAAAAATTTCGAACTATGAATGTTACCAATAAATTATTGTCTAAAGTCATACAATTTATGGAAATTTAAATACTGAAATTGTTAAAATACTCTTTATTGTTCAATTTATTAAACATTTTCATGTTTAATAATTTGTCGGCAAACTATTGATGTAAAAGCGCTTGTAAGCGATTTTGTTTGACTTGTGGCTTGAGTAATTATGAACACGATTAAATATGATTTTTCATTCATAAAGGGCATGCGTTTCCGGTTATGAAAAACCCACCAAAAATTATTAATAAAAACAAGGATATGTACAAAAATATTAAATTTTTTTTAAAGGTTTTGTAATATTTTATATTCAAACCCAATATAAAAGACACACTTTTTTCAGAACATGATAAATTTACCGAAGTAAAGAAACCCACTTTAATAGGCAAACAATTGTTGGCTTCAAACTAAACTCAACAAAAATAATTTCACAGAAATATACTAAAAAAAATTCAATTGCGTGTTTAATGGACATTAATTTGAAAAGGAAAAAAATCCACACACAAATATTGTGGTGTCCTATACTAATTTTGTGGATTTCAACAAAATAATTTTTTCTATTCACAAAAAACAAACATTTTCACAATTTAAATGTCTATCATGTGACCAGTATTTAGAGAAAATAATAATCAGTTAGAAAACAAACCTAAATTGTACAATTTTTTATTATTTGATTATTATTTGGTCAGTTTAATAGATAAAAATGACCTACATGCAATGAAAACAGGACCAAAACGAAATGATGAGGAATTGAAGATTTAAATTGAAAAAAAACTCACGTGTGACTTTTTGTTCCTGTACATGTATTGGGAAAACTTTTATTTCGTTCGTTATTGTATTTGTTTGAGAACGTGTTTCAACATCATACAACACTACATTTTAGACAACGACAACAACAATAATCTTCATTAGAGATTTCAAAGTCGATAAGTTTGTTATTTTCTAAATTTTGTCTGGGTGATGAGGAGTGCGTGTTTTTTTTTGTCGTACCTAATGTAGACAGAGCTTTAAGAAATTAATTCATTTTTGATGAGTTAAAAAAAAAAATTAAATTATTTCATTTGTATTTTATACCATTTTTCTATAGAAAACATGCCATATTTTAATGGTGGATTTTTAAAGATAGATTTTAAAATTTGAGAATTTTTCTTAAAGAATACTTTATAAATCTGGGACTTTTTTTCTATAGAAAATGCTGTGACTTTTAAATGTGATCATTCCCAAGAAAATTTTTTACAATCGGTAGCCAACCACACCCATTCTACAACTGGTTCCACTGCAACCGATTCCATGGAACTTGTTCCGGAACCAGTTTCTGGGATCCTATATGGAAGGTGTGGGTGACGTAGAATCAGTTGCAGAACTTGTTCCAGAACTGATTCTAGAGCAACCGGTTCCACTTTGGAGCTATAGAAGGGGTTGCTTTTGGGACAATTTCAAACAAAAAGAATCGGTGTTAGAATCGACAGTAGAAGGGGTTGTGAATGAAAAGTACCCAGGAAAATTTTTTACAATCGGTAGCCAACCATACCCAATCTACAACTGGTTCCACTGCAACCGATTCCATGGAACTGGTTCCGGAACCAGTTCCTGGGATCCTATATGGATGGTGTGGGTGACGTAGAGTCAGTTCCAGAACTAGTTCCAGAACTGATTCTAGAGCAACCGGTTCCATTTTGGAGCCATAGAGGGGTTGCTTTTGGGACAATTTCAAACAAAAAGAATCGGTGTTAGAATCGACAGTAGAAGGGGTTGTGAATGAAAAGTAGCTATTGTACAATCGATTCTTTGGAACAGAAAATTTTCCTGGGTAGCTATTCTACAACCGATTCTTTGGAACAGAAAATTTTCCTTGGTTTTTTTTAGAATATTTTTAAGATTTTGAGGACTTTTCTCTATGAAAAATATAAATTTTTTGAAATTTGTGTTAAAGGAAACATTTAAAAAAAATTTTTCACTCTTCGAAGAAGGCTAAGGCGGGTTTGTAGGCCAACAACAAGGCCATGGCGAGAGTTTTTGGAATACACTCAGAATAATCCACATTGATTACCTTCAAAAGGAAAAAACAATAAACAGCGAATATTATGCCAACTTTATGCACCGATTCAATTACGATTTAAAAAAAATTACCCAATTTAGCCAAGAAAAATTTCTTTTTCATAACTTAGCGTCTTGACGAGACATTGATTTGTTTGCCCAAAAATTAATCGTCAGCAGAGTAACGGGAAAAAATTTGTCCATTTTTTTTGGGTGGAGAATACGTAATGGCAGACAATTCATTATTTTTTGTTTTTTGTTGGAGTAGGTCACAAACGAAACTATTTATTTTCATGTTTTCAATGTGTTTTTCACTAATTTTTCAATAATAATACAAATTATTTACTTTTTCTTAACATTTTATTCATTTTCTTTTATTTATTTTTTAGTAATGCCACTAAGTAAAAATTAGATCTGGCATCGTGGTTGTTGTTGCACATAGTTGTGAGAACAATTGTGCTGACAACGTTGTCTGAACAAGAACAAAACATGAACAAGAGTGGTCCACACGAGACAAATTCATGGGCGAACAAGAAATTGTTCGTTATTTGAACAAGTCGATGTCTCGTGTAGACTACAAGTAAAGACAATGCACGAGTGGACATATGTATGTGTATTAGGGTGGGCCGATTTGTATAAAAAAATTTTTTTTCGATATTGTGCCATCGATTTCTCGACAGCTTTTTGGCATGAGAATAAAAAAGTTCCACTACGACATATCAAAAAAATTATTTTCGAGGCGCCCAAATTTAAATCTTTTGACTTTTTCTCGACTTTTATTTTTAAGGTTTTTTTAGTAGGTAAAACTCCTAACCACTCGTGCAATTGATAAAAACCGCGAAGGGATCATGGCGACTACGTTAGCTAGCCGAAGTAAAATGAGTGGAATGGAATCCAAGCAAGATTTGCAAGGAAATATCTGAATTTTAAAATAAATTCCCATATTTTTCACACATTTTTTCTTCTATGGCAAATAAATAATTTAAATTTTCATTTCATTAATAAATAATTCAATTCCATCAAAAATAATTCAAATAACAATTCAAACAAAAACTTTAATTGAGTATTAATGGTGTTTTTACATAAAATTTACGCTGACAACTGACAAAATGATGGAAATAATTTTGAGTGACGCTTATCATGATGACGACTTAGGTAAGAAGCAATATTGAAAATGCTTTTTATTTGTCAAATAAATGCTGAAATGGAGTTTCGCTTATGAAAAATCGAAACAAATAAATTTTTCCACAAAAATTCGTTCAAAAAAAATTTTTTTTTCTAAAAATTGATATCAGTCTTTAATGTGCGAATTTCTTTAGAAATGAGCTATTTGATACGGGAGAAAACATAAAACTTGGTTTGGAGATTTAAAAATAACAAAAAGCGAGTAGAAAAAAAACCTTTTTCGACAAAAACTCGTCTAAAAACCCAAAAAAAAAAACATTTTTTTTTCGAAAAACTGATATCGCCATCGTTTTAAGCGTACAATTTTACCTTAGATATGATATATTTAAAAAATTTGAAATCGGCAAATTTTTTTTTAACATATCTACTAAAAAAACCTTAAAAATTAAATTAAAAAAGATAAATTTTTCGACAAAAACTCGTCCAAAATTTCAAGAAAAATATTTTTTTGGAAAAACTGCTATCGCCATCGTTTTTAGCGTACTATTTCACCTTGGAAAGTTAATATTTAAGAAAAAATTAAATCAGCCGATTTTTTTTATTACCTACTAAAAAACCTTAATAATAAAAGTTGAGAAAAAGTCAAAAAATTAAAATTTGGGAGCCTTGAAAATGATTTTTGTGATATGTCGTTGTGGAACTTTTTTTCCTCATGCCAAAAGCTATCGAAAAGACGATGGCACAATATCGATTGCTAAATTGACCCACCCTAATGTGTAGTCTTAATGGCAAAATCGTATGAATTGTGCTATGAATCCATCCACCATATTTCCGGACTTAGCCCCCAGTGACTATTTTCTATTTCCAAACCTAAAGAAATGGCTCGGTTGAAAGAGATTTGGCTGCAATGATGAAATTATTGCTCAAACCAATGCATACTTCAAGGTCCTCGAGAAATCCTATTTTTTGGAAGGAATACAAAAATTATAGAAACGTTTAAGCTAAATGGAGACTACGTAGAAAAACAAAAACTTTTTTATTGCTAAAAAAATTGTGTTTCGTTCAAAAAGTAACGGACTTATTGATCTGCCCTCATATCTTCTAAATACGGCTAAAAATGTTGTTTTGCAGAACACCCCCCTTGTTTTGGGAACAAGTTTTACGACCTTTTATGCAATTTCAGATTTTGACCAATATTCTTACTTATGTAAAAACGTGGGAAAATTCACCAAGTTTTTGCATTCAAATTTGTCATTTATTTTTACAAAAAACTTCAATAGAACTATTAACTTATTGTCATATATTTGTTTGCCGCATTTTTATTATGGAAATCTATTATTAAAATTTAAAAAAATTTTTCCTTTAAAAAGAAAACCTTCAGAGTTTTGTTAATTTAGCAAATAGCTTAATTCTAATACAAAAAAAAAACTTGAGTTCCAACTTAGGCACAGTACCTAAGCTGTTTTTGTTTCACAATATACTCCATATTAAAAATTAATTTTTTATGATAGTGAGTTTCATGTGAAAATCTCACAATGGTGGAGACTTTCACAGATTACAACACTGCGTTTCGCTTACTTTGTAGACTTTTTGCATGAAAAAGTTGCAACGATGGTCAACAGCTGACTAAAAAAATAACCTAAAAATAACACAAAATAATTAAATAAAAAAATTATTATAAATATAATAAATATAACTTTAGACGTAATGGCAATGTACTAATAATTATAAGAAGTGTTGCGTGATTCTAATTTTTGCTTCCCGCGAAGCATAACTATGAAGAAAGCATTGGGAAGTGCATGTCTTCGTTCCTTGTCGTCCCTACAAAAAAAACAAATTTACTAACATATTTAGCGTTAGATCTTTACATAAAATAATGCAAATTGTATTCCGCCAATGAATAAAATGGTTTGTAGACATATTTTTAATTTGAGGTTATTTTTTTACGGTACTTTGTTTACAAAAAAATGCAGTTGTCAAATCGAAATCTCGCTACACACAGAAAAAAAACAGGGGGAATATTATCTAAGAGCTGTGTAATTATACAACTACATAATTTTCGAATTAGTTTTATAAAGTTCTAGTAAATTATCAAAATTTTTTTGTAAAATATATACAATCCTTGCAAAATATATACATGTGTAGTGAAAAATATCCGAAAAATTACATATGTTTTGCTAGAAATTTGTAAAACTTACTTCGAACTTATATAGTGTATAATTACATAGCACTTAGATAAAGTTCCACCTTTTTTTTTCTGCGTGTACCGTCACAAAGTGCAGATGTAAACGGTCAAGATTTCGGGTCGGGATTTGCATTGAAAGCTTAAGGTCCTATAAAAATCTACAAAACATTCTCTTTTGAAAAGATCTGATGATGATGAGATCGGTTTTATATAACAGCCATAGAAATAAACCTATTAAAATAGCAGGAAAAGCTACTAAAAATTTGTTAAAAGTGGCCTTGCAGTAAAAACTACTAAAATTAGCAAAAAATTTTTTTTTCCGAAATACTAGTAAGATAAGAACAGTAAAAATAAAACTGTTGAATTTACAGAAATTTTGTTATATTTAAGTTAAATTTTATTTAATTGAAAATGACAAATTATACTGTAAAATGTAGACTAAAAATAACAAAAACAAACTGTTATATCTACAACATTTTTTCTATATTTAAGTTAAATTTAGTTGAATGCAACTAGCAGTCTTTTCTGCTAAAATCAGCGGAAATATTTGCTTAAAAAAACTGTAAACTACTGTTTTCAAAAAACTCAATTTTTATTTGCATTTCAAGAAAAAATAGAAAAAAAACTCGAAAATTGAAAATTTTTTGGTGATTTTTTAGGCTACCAATTATTTAACAAAATTTTTTGCTGATTTTAGCAGATTAGTTTGCTATTTTCCTTTAACAAAAATTTAACTCAAATATAACTAAAATTATGTATATTTATTAGTTTTATTTTTGCTGTTTTTATATTACTATTTAATATAAACAAAAATAATGTGCTAATTTTAGCAGTTTTTTCTGCACTATAATTTTTAACTAATTTTTAGTAGTTTTAACTAAATTTTTTACAAACTTTTTCTATTAGTGTACTAATCTTGTTTGGACACATTTACTCTTTCTCTTACCTGAACAGTTCTATGTGTCAAAAACTCTTGGGAAACCATATTGTGGTTGTCAAATGCCCTTAGTTTCTAAGGGCCGGAAAAAACTTTAAGTGAATTTTGCATTCGATTCAATTCATTTAATTCATTCAAATAATTCAATTCATTATATTCATTCAATTTATTCAGTTTATTCAATTCACTCAATTCATTCAATTCACTCAAATCAATCAATTCATGCAATTCACCTCATTCAATTCATTTAATTCATTAAATTTATTTAACTCATGTAATTCATTTAACTCATTCAATACATTTAAATTATTGAATTCATTCCATTCCTTCAATTCATACAATTCATTTATTCAATTCAATTCATTAAATTCACTCAATTTATTCAATTCGTTCAACAAGGAAAAAATTCCTTTCCAACTCTGTATGTTTTTGTACCAATAACGTCAACTAAGCACGCGTTAATATTGCTTGTGTATGTGTAAATACACTAATGAGTATAAGTAGGGTATAACTGCCGGTTATATGGAGAATATGGATGTGTGTAACTATCATTCTGTCCGTTTGTGTGTTAAACCATATAACCGTACTCAAACACGCACTTCCGGCTTAAAATAGTAGAAAAATTTTGCCTAACGATGTGTATGTTTCCAAAAAACGCAAGTTGATTTTTATTTGTATCTACGATGATTATGACATGTATTTATTTGCTTTTTTTGCGTAGTTTTTCTAAGGAGGTTTTTCACATAAAAGTCTAAATAACTTTCGGTTGGGAAAATTTGTTTTAGTTGGTATGCGTGGGTAAACGAATACGTTAACAACTTATTTAGGCCACTTAAGCACTTAAGAAGAGATTACACTTTTAATATGAACATTTTTTTTTGTAAGGGTCAAGCTTAATTTTCAGATTTCTTTTAAAGCCGAGAAGGAGGATTTACGTTATTAAAATAGGTTTAAGGAAGAGAGAAATATTTTGTATATAGCTTAATTTTTTTATTGGATTGATATTGACAGCAATGTAAATGAATTGGGAGCACTGCATTACCGATATTCATTTGACAGATACTGATTTATTCTATATAGTTTCCCATAAGGAAATTCATACATTTTTCGTCAATACAAAATTATGCAAGTTTCATACGGGCCTAAGAAATCGGAGTCGATCTAGGGATATTTTTCTATTCAAAACATAATCACTCCTTCAAATTGGGGAAGGGGCTGCTAAAAATGTTGCCTTAACATTTTCTGTACTTCTAGTTAGCTTGATATTAAAATTAAGCAAAATCCATCGAGGGATTCAAAACTTTTAACTGCAAATGTAAATGTAGATTTTTAGGATTATCAAGAATTATATAAAAAATGTATATTTCAACAAAAATTTTATTTATTGTCAACTTTAAACTATTATTATTTAGTATTTTAGTGCTAGCACGTGTTTATTATATAAATCTAAAAAAAATATATTTTTAATTTAATTAATTTTAATCACCATAAATCCTTACTTTTGAAAAACTTTTTCAAAAACTATCTACATACACCCTCTACCCAATTATGAACAATTAATAAACAATACAAACAATAAACATCCGTTTTAAAATAAAATTTAAAATAAAATTAAATGAACAAATCAAAATCAATTATTTAATAAAATACCATTTAAATCAAAAGTAATAAAAAAATTTAAAATTTTTCAACCATAGCTAACAAACAATTTAATTTTTTTTTTTTTTGAAAATTTGTATTTAATAAATGCTGGAAATAAAATTATAAACTTAATGAACATACGGGCAAAGTTGTTGTTTATGTATGTTTATGGATTTTTTCGGCTACATTTAGTGGAAGCGTGCCACAGTTTGTATATCTACCATTTTTGTAGAATCATATAATGAAATTGTATTGAACCACAATCTTTGTGTACTAAATTCGGCATTTGTATGTGTCTGGGCACTTTAACAGTCATAAATATAAAAGTTAATTGAAAATAGCATAAAATAACGTTATTCAACAATTTTTTTTTTAAATTCCTGCCATTTAATTTTATTTAAAAACAAATTGTGATTTTTATGATACCATGATTGCCCAGACAAAAACAAAAAAGAGCAACAAACAGGTTGCCTTTTTAAATTTTATTTAGGGAGAGAATTTTGTATTATTTCGTGGGTTGGATACAATCAAATCAATTGAATTTACAATTTCGTTTTGTGAATAATTCTTTATGTAGCGTGTAAAACGCAATTTTTTCTTTTCAAATTCGATAAAAGAACTGAAAGTAATAAAGATTTCTTTAATAAAAAAAAAAAAAACAAGTGAATGGTACTATCAAGGAACATACTGTAGAAACCAGTGTTGCCAACTCTCGAAGGCGGCAAAGAACCATGAGCATTGTAAAAACGGGTACAAAGGGTAAAAATTTACAAAAAATGGGGTAAAAAAGCATGACATTAATTTTTTATTTTTTTTTAAATTTAAGTCAAAAATTAAGCTTTGTAAAAAAGGTTCAAAAATAACCAAACTAATATTTAAAAATTTTGAAGTTTAAATATAATGAAGCTGCTATTTAAAATTGTACTACAAACATCGTGAAAAAATTTATTTTTTGTATAGTTCGTATTATTTGTTCAACTTTAACAGATAATTCAAGAAAAATTAAAATAAAAAACCAGAACAAATACCAAAAATATAAACTATACAAAAATGGCATCACTGGTAGAAACTGTAGGAAGCAGTGTTGCCACTTTTTGAATAATTATTCAATAAAGGGACTCTTTACACATTCGTTGGATAATTTTTGAATATTGACATTTTTGTGTAGTTTTTGTGTAATTTCACTTTTTATAGAAATTTCCGTAAATTTTTAAAAGTCCTGGAGATTTTTAATAAATTAATAAAAATTAGACGATATTTAGACGAAACGAGTTTGTCAGTGAAAGATTTACCACAAATCTCCATTTTCTAGTGAATTACTTTTGTAGATTTTTTCAACACTAAATCAGAAATCAGAAATGGTGTTATGTATTTTTTTGGTTTGTTCACAGCATCGCCTTTTGTTTATTTTTTGCGAAAATAATTGTCAAGCTTCTTTTAAAAATTCTCTTGGTTTGCAAGAACATTTAAAAATTCAGCGAAAGAGTGGGAAAGTTTGAATTTGTTATGATTGTGACTTTCTAATGTCTGAAAAATGTTTTCCTGTAGTTATCATGATACAGGACTCTGACCAGACAAAAATTTTGCTAACGCAGCGAGGTGGAGCAGAATCAGAATATTTTAGAATTCTGTAAATCCAACATGTTTCAGATTTCAACAGAATCGTATGAAATTTTTGAAAAAATGTTATATTTTTGTTTTTTAAAAGAAAATTTGTTGATACACATACTGCAAAGAAATTTCAAAATTTTACAAATACGAATATAAATATTTTTAAAATTGTTCCTGTCTTGCCGACATTTAAAGCTTTTTGTGTAATTTCATAAGGGTTTCGATAATTTTTGATCTACAGCTGTGTAATTTTTTGCTTTACTGGTGGCAACACTGGTAGGAAGTTTAAACTGACCGTTTTACGGCATTTTCGCCGCGACGAATTATTTCAAATGGATTCGCCGGTGTTAGCGACCGCTTTTATTAAAAACTTTGAACGCAATGAAAGAGGCGTTCGTAACTCTCTTGATTACTAGTCTGACCTTTCCGAATAAAGGTTTCCAATTATAATAACTGGTGTGCTGCAGAAAAAACTGCTAAAATTAGCAGATTTTCTTACTAAGTACTAGTAAAATCAGAACAGAAAAATTAAAACTGTTAAATTTACAGAATTTTAGTTATATTTGGGCTAACTTTTAATTAATTGAAAATAGCAAATTGTACTGTAAAATCTGCGAGAAATTTTGCTAAATACTTGTAGACTAAAAATAGCAAAAATAAACTGTTAAATCTACAAAAATTTTGCTATTTTTAAGCTAAATTTAGTTGAATGCAAAATCAGCAGAAATATTTGCTAAAAAATTGTAAACTGCTGTTTTCAAAAGGCTCGATTTTTATTTGCATTTAAAAAAAAAATCGAAAAAAAACTTCGAAAATTTTTAATTTTATGGTGAGTTTTTAGGCTACTAATTATTTAGCAAAATTTTTTGCTATTCTGCATTTACAAAAATTTAACTCAAATATAACTAAAATTCTGTACATTTAACCGTTTTATTTTTACTGTTCCTATATTACTAATATATAGCAAAAATAATCTGCTAATTTAGCAGTTTTTTTCTGCAGCATCATTTTTAACTAAGTTTTAATTCAATTTTTTACGGACTTTTTTCTATTAGTGTATATATAAGGTAGATCAGTATGTATTGAACTATCAAGAAATTTCGACTGCGGGGGGATTTTAAAAAAATGTGAATTGTCCTAAAATAATATATTGGAAAAAATCATACATGAGAGTAATTAATTATTTGGACAAATTAATTGACGATATGATTAGCATTAAACTGAAACTAATGGTAATGAAATTTTTGGCATTATTATTATTTCCATTAATGCTAATGCTTTGAAATACATCAATATCATTATTAATGCCAATTGTGTAGTAAATTCATTAAAATTACTAATACATCAATTATAAGAAAGTAGAGTGGCATTAGTAAACGCCACTTTACATATTTCGTAATCATTGCCGAGCTTGCAAATGTCCATTTGAAAAAATTGCCATGGCAAAACGGATAAAATTTTCGCTCCGGCGGAGTGTTTATACACTCCTATAATACAAATAAGCCAAGTTCAAGAGAGCTGCCAGGAATCCATTTTTCTACAACAGAAACAGGGTGACATTTTTAATTTTTGTTTTTGACAATTAACGTGAATTTACAAATTAACACACTCCGATAATGGATTGGATAATCGGTGCAAATCGGCGGTATGGAATGAAATGGGGAACGAGTGAAATTGGAACATGAGCCGCAGGGAACGAAATGGAATCAAACGGGGAAGGAAATTCCTAGTCGTGTTACCTTAGGGTATTAATTTCTATTTATATTTAGCGTGTTTTTTAATCACCTGGATTTAGAATTTTTCATACAAAAAGTGGATTTATCCAAAAAAAAGCTGGATTTAATAAATATAATAAAAGCATAAATATATGAAACAGCCTTTTAATTTAATGACAGAAAAAAATACGAATTAAAATTAAAAGAGAAACAAAAAAATTGAAAAACTAACAAATAAAAGGTTTTTATTAATTTTTTTTATGAAATATGTTTAGAAAAAAAAACTACACCTCACCAAATGCATATTTTCGAACTTGGATATGGAGAAATAGCTAAAATAGAAATGGTAATTTTTCACTCTACTGTATGTAATTTAATTAAATCCAATTAGTGAATATTAAATAATATTGCAATGGAATTTTTCAATTGTGTAAAAGTATAAATTGAAGTGATAAAACTGAAAAGGCAGACTGTTTATCGCTGTTTTATATAAAATATAATTAAAAATTAAAAGTTAAAGTAAAATCCTTCATCATCGAATTCGGTATTAAAAATTAGGGTTAAAGAAGTGTTGGACAGAAAATTCTTTTTAAAATAGGGAGAATCTAACCCCATCTGTTGAGCACTTTTAGAAATACTTTTTGGATTTATTAAATCCAAGTGATTAGAAAAAACGGCTATTATCACATAAATTGTAAAAAGGGTCACCCTGTGGTCGTTTCACAAAAATTTATTCCTGGGGATCGCTCTCGGACCTAACTCATGTGAATAATAAGAGCGCGAAGATTACATTGAATCTTGCAATATTTTTGTCCGTTTTGCTCTATCTCGCTTAGTTTTCGAGATACAGTCCATTTTGTAAAATGGCGATTTTTTTTTAAATGACTCGCATCCCGAAAACTAAGCAAGATAGAGCAAAATGGACAATATTTTTTTCCATTGGAGTATTAACACATCCCAATAATATAAATAGGCCAGGTCTTGTAGTGCTTCCGATTGATCCATTTCTATGAAACAGTCACAGTGTGACATTTTTGATTTTTAACAATTTACTTGATAAAACAAATTAACACACTCCGGCAATGGATTGGAAAATTGGTGCAAATCGGAGCGATATGGAATGGAACGCGGAAAATTGGAAAACTTGCAGCAGGGAACGAAATGAAATTAGACGGGGAACGAAGTTCTTATTATATTAGTGTATTAATTTCTATTATCCTATAAATTAAAAAAAAGAAAAGGAAAAATGGGTCACCCTGTGGCTGTTTTATAAAAACTGATTGCTGGGAATTGCTCTCGGACCTCATTATCTTAGTGTATTATCTTACAGATTGCTGGGAATTGTTCTCGGACCTACCTCATACGAATAATAGGAGCGTGAACGTTGCATTGAAGCTGCCAAAAATGTTATCCGTTTTACTCTATCTCGCTTAGTTTTCGAGATACAGTCCATTTTGTAATACCTATTTTAATTTTTGACATTTTCGGGTGTATTGACCTCAATTGGCTATCCATAACATTCAGCGTCACTAGTGCTTGTGGGACCATAATTAAATTCAATAAACCACTTTTTTACCATTGAAGTTGATGGTGTAGAGCCACCATGGTTAGGTTAGGTTAGGTTGAATGGGAGCCCGCCAGAACGGCGAGTTCATTCGGAGGCCATAAGGCCCATTGCGATTCCCTTAAACTCCCCCTCATCCACATGGAGAGAAATACCACGACCCGAAGAAATCTAAAACCATCCCGATCCCCTCAAAAAATTCGCAAGACCAGACATGGAAACATCGCGTAGACTGTCCAGGTCGTCGAAGAACCTGCATCCCAGATATCTGAGTACTTATGAAGCTTTTCCTTAGTTTAAGTGACAGCCAACTTTGACGATTTGTCTCCAGTTTGACGATTTTTTAAATGAAATTTGATGAAATGATGAATTAAATGAGGAAAATTGTAATAATTTATTGTTAAAAAACTGTAATTTTACTAAAAAAATAACAAGAAACATTAATAGTATTTCAAATCAATTTTTTGAAGAGAATTCCAGGGTTCCATCAGACTCATTGATAATTTTGAGTTCTTATAATTCATTAATTAATTTTCTTGGAAAAATTCAAATATTTCAGACCAAATGAAACATAAATGTGAAACATCTCATAATGAAAATGACTTTTTCAATTCCGGGTAATTAGTAGAAGAGCATGATGTAATGTGGAATGTCCAACAATTTCGAAAAATACCTCAAAAAGTGAATTGTATTATGATACAATAGAGACTTCCGGATGCTTAACATAAGCCAAACACATATTCTTGGTACATTTTAAAGCAGGATCAGTTTTCCAATTTACCCCACATTACTCTACTCATTATAAAAAGACGAATTGTTGGGACAAATTTTTACATAAGAGGATTTTTAAGTAAAATCTTTTTTGACGATTTCTTATTTACAATATGACGATCTTGACGATTTCTTTCACTAAAAATAATGACTTTTCAACAAAATAGGATGGCAGCGTTTTTGATGAGCACTCGAAAGTCACTTTCCTCCATTTTTACAAAAATACACGAGGTTGTATAATTTGAGCACCTCTTAAATGCAAAGTAATGATTGAACTTGCTCAAAATTTGACAGTAGTCTATTAACAGATGGTATTTGACCCGAGCAGTGTTGCATTTCATGTAACTACGAGGAAAGTTCGAAAAGTCACAAATGTCAGAATATGCATAAATATATGCATTTATAGCAAAGTATGTAAAAATATGCCATTTTCTTGCAAATTTGTTGATTCGCAAAAATATTTAAAATTGTGCAGCAACTAATGATATACTTACATTATTTCCCGAGCCCTAATTATAACATATATAATTAATTATTTACATAGTATAAATAAAGGGTAAATAATTGAGAATGTAAGCTAGAAATTACTTGTTTTAGATCATTTTTATTTACTTATTATTTAAATTAATTAATTTTTATTAACTTAATATTATACAAACGGGAAAGCGATTGCAGAGTACTTTAACAATTGGTATAAGTACTGGCAAAAAGTGCTTTCCCATTCCCAAAATGATAACAGCATTAGACAAAAGGACCGGCTGTTCAAAAAGCGCCTGAAAAGCACTGGAGGAACAAAATTTTTGAACGTTGGCAAAACGCTGGCAAAAGCAATAAATAGGTGGTCTGGAAATATATTTTCCAAAATAAAATTTAAAAAAAGTTCATATGTATTTTTTTTGGTCCTGCAGTGATTTGAACCCAGGCCGTCAAATTGGCAGACGATTACTCTACCCACTGAGCTAACGAGACATATAATATTTTAAGGCTAAACACATAAATGGGTGATAATAACTGGACAACTACTGGCTGTGCTAAAATGCTAGCACTGGCAAACAGTTTTTTGGAACTAATATGCCAGCGTTGGGAGATCAAAAAAAAGAGTTGGTCTTAAAGGAGCTTTTCCACAAACAAAAAAATTGATTTTATAGAACAAAAACATTTTTAAATTAAAAAAAATGTAAAAAAAAATTTTTTGCTTGTAACCGGATTTGAACTCGGAACCTCCTGACTAAAAACATTTTTTAACGAAGCGTCAGCATTTTTATAAAATCATTGCTCTACCAGTGAATTGGTTTTTGTACCACTGGTAGAATTGGCCATTCTTTGCCATTGGTTTTTTTATAAACCACCGAAATTTTTGTAAAACAAATACTGGAAAAACGCTTTTTGCAAGCGCTGGCAAAACGTCCCAAATAAGTGTTCTCCCAGTCATTTATTTTCAACACCGTGGTTACCCAGTGGTATGCCAGTGCTTGATTTTTTGTACCACTGGCGATTTCTGATTGGGAACTTATGTAAACAATTGGGTATATTACTAAAATTGAACTAAAATCAACAACTATATAATTTAATTTACGTTTTAATTTTTTATAGTAAAACTTGAGTTATTTTTCTTTATATGATCTTAATTTTTTTAAAAATGTTTTCATTGTAAACATTTTAATTTTTATGTTCGGCAATGAATAAAACTTTATTGGCTTGTTAATTACCCGTAAAAAACTTATAAGCAATCAGACCAAAAGTTTAAGGACCCTTTTAAAAACAGCAGGGTTGTATACACAAAAAAAAAACGCTTAAAACCGTTACAATTAAAAACAAGCATGAATGAATGCATGTTACAGTTTTTAAAAGAATTGATGATTCTACTAAAGTTAAAACATCCACAGCAGAAACAACATGTAATAAAACTATAAACTCACAAAAGAAGACAATAAATATTTTTTTTCACAAAAAAAAAAAAACTAAAGTAAAACACGGCAGGTGATTTACATGCATTAAAATAACAAAATACAAGAGTTGGGTAAACAAAACATTAACGAAAAAATAAACTTTAAATAATATAAATCTTCTTTACATCACTTTAAATCTAAATACTCTTCATTTTTTTAAGGGAAACACCTACAGAAATAAACTGCATATGATTTCCCTAAAAACAAAAATAAAAAAACGGCACTCACAACATATGGGATGGATTTCTTTTTTTGGTGGTGCGATGCATTTATTGAAACTTTATACACTACAACCCGCTGGGAAGTGTGAAGGCATTTAAATCATTTTAATAAAATGCTTGAAAAAAAAACTTAAACAGGCTAAAATTTTCATAACAACACTGAAAAATTAAATACACCACAATATGAGAATACTCTATTCACACTAAAAGACTTTAAGGAAATTGTAAAAAATCCAGAAAGTAGTTCACCAAACAATTAATTTTCAAACTATAAGTACTGGGGCCGAATTACGGCATACGTGAGCGAGTGAAATTGTTTGAAAACCGTTTTTTACATGAGTAATTATGTAAAATCTGGTAATGACAACACTATGTTTTACTTTTATATCCAATATAAAGCCCAACTACAATATCTATAGACCTAAAAATTTCATTAAATTTCATAATTTTCAGAAATAAAAAACTAATTTCGAACGAAAAATTTCGATCACGAATACCATGGATTTTGTTTAAATTTTCTCATTTTGGTCTTTGCTTCTTTCTACAATAATTCTGAATCTATAATTTCAATGCCTGTGTGAACTGGATATAAATATTCAAAAATCTGCTTTAGTAAAACTTTATAGAAAACTTAAACCAAATCATATCTGATGATAACTTAAATGCCTTAAATAACACATAAATCTTAAAACTCAAATTTAAAACATGAGGAATACAAATATTTCAAAAACTTTTTCATGTTTATAATTTTATAAAAAAAGATTTTATTTCCTTGAAATATTGTCAAATAAAAGTCAGAAAAAATATGAATTATAACGACATTGAAATCTGTCCCGTGCGTTTAATTAAAAAGCCGTTGTCTTTAAGAAAATTGACAAGTTCTCCCCTTTTTTTCGTCCCCCTTTTATTTTGAAAATTATGTCAAATATCTTTTATTATGTGTGGCATGTTACCACTCCAAGAAATGTTGTTATTTTTATCCACATAAGATCTTGTTACAGTTTTTAATAGAAAAAAGGGAATTTAGTTTTAATTTTTAAAAATTTTTGTTTATATTACAATTTTTCGAAATTATTTATTTTTTTATTATATTTTTATTACAGCTTGTTATGAATTTTATTTTTACGATTGTGTTGACATTAATTGTTTGTGTTTTGATAATATTTAAAAAAAAAACCCGAAAAATTATTATTGTATGGTTTTATTTTATAACAGATCATAAAATAAAATATATTTAAAATATCATCAGGGGAATATTGATGGATTTAAATGACTTGTAAAGGAAATTTTAGAATAATTCCCAGAGTTTTGAAAATGCATCTTATTTGCTTTAAACAAAACCAAAAATTTCTTTCAAAATATATACACAAAATTTGCCAAGGTTCTAAAAACGGAGCAGCAAAAAAAATTTTGAAAGCCATACTTTATAAACCATTTTTTTCATTTCTTACAAAATAACCGTTGGTGCATTTTACTGCTTTTTTAGAAGTAATTCTAAACTAATTCTTATTACTATTCTTTTAAAAACGATCTTCATCCCGTGGACTTTTAATTCGTTTGTAGAATTTAAATAAGATTGATGAGTGTACAAGGTGATTCAATTTTAATCTCCTATGTTAGCGGCCCTGTTAGTCAAGAACCTGACAAAGGGTCTACAAAAGTACACTCACAGTATTTTTTTCTTAAATTGTATTGAATATGCATATTAAAACAATTGAAAATCAGTTAAAAAGAGGACTACTGACTTTTCAGTTAAAACAATTGCATTTTGTCGTTTAATTTATAATTGTTAATTAATTGACAAAGTCGGTAATAACTATATTTTTTCGTTTATTTCAATACTCAATATTTTTTACAGAATTCTTGTTTTTAAAAGAAAATTTTATCTAAATATTCAATTGAAACAACTTTATTGAGTTACTTTTTAAATAACTATTGACGGTGGGTCTCATACTGTAGGTTTAACAGATTTTTGGGTTAACTACTAACTAAAGTTTAAATCTGCAGTATGAGACCCACCGTGAACATTTAATGCAAATATAATGTTACAAAATCGGATTGGTCTAGTATGGAAAACTCTGGAATTTTTTGAAAGAAAATATCCCGAAAAACGGGATTTACTAAAACCGTCAATCTGGCAGCACTACATTTAAGTATAATTTTAGTACTCTAGGAGTTTCCGGAATTCTCTACCTCCACGTAGGTAAAACTATTCAAGGCTGCCATATGTCATTTAGTTAGTTAATGGATTATTAGCGATTGTGTAATTCAGTCGAGCTTTAATAAATCGTCGTGTTCAAATCGCTAGAGTTTGTGTGATTTTAACACGACGATTGCTAATTTCAGCAGTTTTTCTGCAAGGTAATTTTTAACAAATTTTTATTAGCTTTTTCTACTATTTTTACAAGTTTATTTCTATGAATGTATAAAAATAGTAAACTAAAATACAAATCTTTTTACTAAAATTTTTTCTGAGTGTAATTGGTGAAATAACAAATTTTGAGATGTGGATCAAATTTAGACTTTGAAGAAATTTTCTGAAAGTTTCAGCCAAATCGGAATTCATCTACAACTTTCGTTTGAAAATCTGAAATTATCGAACATGGTGAAACAATTTGTTTTCGAATTTGAATATTTGTTCACGAAAAATGTTTATTCATTCTCTCATATACCGATAACACTATGCGACAGTCAAAATCGGGATGGGATGAAACTAACGGGAAATTTTATATCGGTCAAAAACAAGTTATACGTGTCCCGACGTTTCGCTGGGTCACCCCTATGAATCGAGATATATCTTTTTTTTGACATAACTCGAGAACCACTAGTCCGATTTTGCTCAAACAATTTTAAAAAAATTAAAAATTACAATTCCTTTAATCTGTTCATATAACGTTTTTCTATATACTCAACAGTTTTGCCGGTAAAAATAAATGTTTGAGCAAAATCGGACTAGTGGTTCTCGAGTTATGTCAAAAAAAAGACCACCAAAGGTCAAATCGATATATCTCGATTCCTAGGGGTGACCCAGCGAAACGCCGGGACACGTATAACTTCTTTTTTTACCGATATAACTTTCCCCGGTAGTTTGAACCCTTCCCGATCACTGACCCCTACCATTTTTCTCACAGTGTAATAATCCATGCATAAAAATACGAAAAACTGTCAAAAGAACAAAAAATTTTCGTAAAATATACGAAAAATGGTTTATTTTACGAACGTTTTTGTTGCTTTGACATTTATTTCGTATTTTTAATCATGGATTATTATGTGTGTATTTACAAAAAAATGGAAATTTCGATTGGGCGAAATTTACTGTCTCTATAGCAAATCGTTTTTAAAAACACTAAATTTTTGTGTGATTTTAAACCCTCAATTAAAATTGCCTAAATGGATTTCGATTTACGGCAGCTTGATTTTCACTAGAATTCCAATTTTTTTTCCTAAAGAGCCGAATAACCGCCAACCTAACAAGCAGTTATATATTTTTCCGCTTAGGTATGATTAACTGGCCACCATTATGTAGCGATTTAACGACTTGATTCCTTTTCGTATTGATACACTAGAACTCATGTGTAAGTCGAAACTTCCTAAACGCAACTTAGGACAAATGGCTCTGATGCCTTGTGAAATATCACTGAAAATTATCTTGATAGAATTGACTGCAGCGAAACGAGCAACATTGTGCAGAAAAGTTTGTAGGAAACAAATTAATAAATTAGGATTTGAAATACTCAGTTGTTGATTTTAACTATAATTACAGTTGTTTTCCTATGGAAAAATATAAATTAACAATTTTTTCAGTTATTTTTAGAAAACAACTAAGGAAAAGTACTGTTATTTCGTAACAGACGTTGAAGTTATTTTTGTTAGATATTTAATTAAAAAATGTTAACATATATTTTGGTATATTCCTGAAGCAGAAAAAACAGAAGGTATATTACCTATGCTATGCAATTCTACAACTATATAAGTTGCAAGTTAGTTTTACAATTTTCTAGTAACTTATATGCCAGTGGCACACCCCCTGGAACCCCTTGAGGGGTTCACCATACAAACATTTCAAAAACATTTTTGGCAATTGGTGCTCAAATGTCCCACAAATCTGGATTTTAGGGAGAATCCATGAGAATCTTCCATTTTAGGTATAGGATGTGTTCAGCCAACTTATGTAAAACACTACTCGGAATATTTTTGTGGAACATTTTAACCCTCTAACTCTTCAACTTACGGGTCTTTTTTGTACCTTTTTAAAAAGGGCCAAAAAATTCCCTTTCATTGAAGAGTTAGAGGGTTAGAATGTTCCACAAAAATGTTCCTCGTAGTGTTTTACAAAAGTCCGCTTAACACATCCTATACCTAAAATGCAAGGTTCACAAAAAGAAACACATAGCCATTTCGCTGATTTTTTCATGTAAAGTGGCAAAAATGGTGATTTTTTGAAATATTTGTATGGGGGGGGGGGGGGGGTGCCACTGGCATGGGTGGGTCGTCCCTCCAAAGTTAGTGGGGACTCGCTTAGGGCACTCTAATTGGGTCAAAGTGGGATTTTGCTAAATTTGAACCTACGTGTCAAAAGTTGGGACATCAGAATTCATTTTAGAGGTATGGTTCCTCGGGCAAAGCTTCTTATTTTGATCCCTAGAATACAATTTTCCTTGTCACTTGGACGATTTTTAAATCGACCCGCCGCCCTATTACTCATATTACAAGTACTTGAGTCTTGATGTTTTGTGATAATAATTATGGTAATATTTTTTAAATTTCTTTTTTATACCACCTGCAGTGTTTATAATATCTGCAATAATTTGTTAAAAAAATAAAAACCGAAAAAAATAAACAAACTAAATGTAATATTCATATAAAATAAATGTAACTGTACGTTTACATGAAACCCTGCTGTTTTACAAACAAACAAAACTATAAAACACCGAGAAAAAAAAAACATAAAACTACTTGTTTTTAAAACGCACTACACAAAATTAAAAAACAACTAACATGCAAATTTAACATTAATACAAAAACAAACAAAAAATTCTCAACAATAAACTTTAACAAATTTTTATGATATCAGTTGTGTTACTACAACAAAACTTACTAAATATCACAACTACTACTTCAACTAAAATCCTCATAAAGAAGAAGAACACCAACAAAAATGACTCATTTGTAAAGAAAATCCAACCATTCATCCTGGTGCATGATGTACTCATACATTAAGGATACTATTATTTTAAAAGTTATAATTTATTAAGGAGTTTTGGAAAAGAAATCAACTACCCGCGCAAAGTGGGAGAGTAAACAAAATAAAAAAAAATGGAAATAATTCAATCCTATTTTGCTGGGCGCTTGGGAGATTATAATAAAATTTGTCTTTATAATAATCAGATGTTGATGAGCTGAAAATTTGTGTTTCGGTTCCTTACCATGGTTACAATCTTTTAATTCGGCGATAAAATGCCATCCCTATATATAAGTCCTGTCCTAATACTACTTTATTCTACCCATCATAAATGTGAAACTTAATATCTTTTTGTACTTAACTAATGTAGTCATTTAATTTTATACTTAAAACGTTTATTTTTCGTCCCTCTACCAACTTAAGTTATTTCTGCTTTAAATGTTAGGCTATTTTTATGGCTTTCGTTTTTCTTTTGTGGCAAAAACCTCAACCTTAAAAAAATCTCTAAACGATATATCAAAAATATTTTTAGTATTTAATTTTTGGTCAGTATATTTTTGGCATGTTGTTTCTGTTTCTTTTTGGCTTAAATAAGCCCCAATAAACACACCTCTTAGTGGCCAAGAAGTTAATATTGTTATTTTGGCTTCTACTTAAAGTTTTAGTTCATTCTGTAGAAAAACAAATATGTTTTTTTTGATTTTGTGACAGTTTTATGATAGTAAGTTAAAAACACGCAAATTGTTAGTTAGAAAAACGACTGTGGTTTATTTCTCAAGTAATATAAAGTAAATTAGTTTGTAATATTTAAACAAACACACTCCTTAAATTAAACGAATTTATTCTTGGGTTAGGTTAAAAAGTTTTGTTAAATTAAAGTTAAATGATTTTCAAATATTAACCATATAATTCAAAAGGCTTTCAATATTAAAAAAATATACAACCCTTTAGAAAAACGTGTAAGTCCATACAATGTAATCGATTTCGTGTACTTCACATTGTGTGTACTTACGATTTGGGATACTGTGTATAACAATTGTATAGAAAATTTAAAATATTTGAAATTTTCCAAAAATTTTGTCTAACTTACAAGCCACTATACTTGTGTGTACTTACGAAGTATATTGGCTTGTGGGCCATTACAATACGGCCATACCCTGGGTAAAATAAGCCAGCTTGTGTGTAGAGTTTAAAAGCACTCGGGGATACTAGTAAGTAAACAAAAGTAGAATTAGGGTCTACTGCTTATAATTCGGTGTCAAAACTTATTATTTTTGGTCGACAATGTCGTTTTTGTAAGTAGTTGTCCATATTCACTGCATGAAAAAACGCACAAAATTTGCTTATCCGCTGCATTACAAAAGTATATAAAATAAGTAGTTACCAAAATAATTAGTTATTCGTGGGCTTATATGCAGTTAAAAAATAAATAAGTGGTTATTAAATAATACGACTTATTTATATACTTTCCAGTGTTTAAAAAATAAGTAGTTACCAAATTCACATTATCTTTATAAATAAATAAGTACACTGAGAGAATTTTCATCACTTCAGTAATGAATTTCTTCATAGTTTCAATGAAAATTGTCACTGGAACTCGTCCATTGAAACTTTTCATAGAATCTATGAAACAGGTTTCATTATAGTCAATGTGTATGAAATTCTTCATTGGTTCTACGAAAAAAATTCTATGAAATTATATCATTAATATCATGAAGAATAATTCTGTCAGCGTAGTTGCGCGTAAGCTGGACTGCTTATAAAAACGATTTCGCCTATTTGGTAATGAAAGAGTTTGTTGGGTTAATTACAGTATTAATTGCAGCTGTCTGTATTACGTTCAGAGCTTCGAAGAATTAATTCCCTAATTCCCTTTTTTTGAACTAAATTTATATTTTGGGAATGAATTCCCTGACCAAACTTAAGGAATTGAATGAATTCCTTTTCTTTCATTCGATTTATCTTACAGGAATTCATTAATTTTTTTCTAATGCCTTCATAAAATTTAATGAATTCATTCAACAAGGAATTCATTCAATTCTAGTTAATTCAACTTTTGGTCAAGGAATTCATTCAACTCTACACTGATAGAATTTTGTGCATAGTATTAATGAATTTGTTCATTAATCCAATGATTTTTTTCATTGAAAAGTCCCCAAAGAACGCGTTCATTAAATCAATGAAACGTATTCATTAAATGAAAACTAATTGAAAAAAATATATTTTTTTGCGTTACTCTTTTATTTATTGTTTACTTTTATTTTATTAATTTTTATTTGGACATATATTTCTTTTTTGTTTTTATAACGTTTTTGACATCTCCCTGAACTCGACTTGAACCCGCAATCACCAGATTTTGGTATATTTCTGAAAAAAATTTAATTTCTTAGGGAACTAAACGAAATAAATTTAATTCCTTGACTAAAAGTTGAATTAACTAGAATTGAATGAATTCTTTGACCAAAAGTTGAATTAAATAGAATTGAATGAAATCCTTGACCAAAAGTTGAATTAACTAGAATTGAATGAATTCTTTGACCAAAAGTTGAATTAAGTAGAATTGAATGAATTCCTTGAGCAAAAGTTGAATTAACTAGAATTGAATGAATTCCTCGACCAAAAGTTGAATTAGCTAGAATTGAATGAATTCTTTGACTTAAAATTGAATGAACTCGTGTTGAATGAATTCTTTAGTGAATGAATTCTTTAATTCGAATGCTTAGTGCTTTGGTCAGAGAATTCATTCTATAAATTTGAATTCTTTGAATTCATTCACAGGAATTAATTCCTGCTTATCTTTTATTAATAAATTCGTTCCTTGAATTAAAGAATTAAATTAAATTTTTGGGAATTCATTCCAAAAAGGAATTAATTCTTTAAAGCTCTGATTACGTTAAAACTCTAGACTCTACCTCTTAGTTTTCTTAATTTTTATTAGAAATTTAAATTAATTGCTATTTAGATTTTTTTTATTTACATTTACGGTGTGTGTTCACTGCAAGCAAAAATGAAAAAAATCAACTCTGAATACAGGAAAAATTGTTTCGAACCCTGACTTTGAATGTATAATTGAGGGGGATTATAAATTATCTAATTAAATTAAAGTGATTATTCACAGAATATTTATATGGAAAATCTCGAGATAATACATGAGATAATGCAAAAATCTTCAAGATAACTAAAACCTTCTTCATGTGAATGGGGTATAAGACAATATGCAGGTATTTAAAAAAAATATTTTCTATTTTTAAATTTGCTGATTTTTGGTTTTTTGGGTGGGAAATATGGGATTTGAGTCATTTCTCATTTCTGTAAAAACTAGCTTTTTGGATTTTTGGGTAATTTTTCAATTTATTTTTGGACATTTTTTCATATATGTATTTTGGGTGATTTTTCTTCTTTTGCTTTTTGGGCGATTTTTCGTTTTTGGTGGGTGATTTTTCATTTGGGCTATTAATCATTTTTATTTTTGGGCTATTTTGCATTCGTTGATTTTTCCTACAGCCAGAATTTCAGTATCATTATTTGTATTTTGCTTAACTTTTTCAGCCAGGATTAAATTTTTGCATTATTATTAAGTGTTTCTATATTTTTAAGTAGCAATTTGCGGTATTCACATGATTTACGCATGAGGGATAGTGAAATTGTGGCGGAAGTAAAAAACGAAATATTACCCCCTCTGGAATTTAGTCTTTTAAATAGTCTTCTTATTTCCATTTTTAATGATCTTAAAAGCCCATTAGAAGCATTTCTAAAAATATAAATTCAGAAAAATGCATTAGTTCTGTTAAATTAACTGCTTTTTCAGTTATTTCTATAGACGTATTATTTTCAGTAAGTAATTAATACATATAAGTATATTTTCACTTACAAATAAGTGAAAATATACTTCGATCAACTTGTGACTAAATTTAATGAATCGATACAAGAATTCTATTAAACTTGCGTCCATCTCTATATATTTATTTCGTGTGGTCGTTATAACATTTCATCTTAATTACATGACACGTGTTTGAATACAGCAAAAGTGTTATTTTACACAAGTCACGTGTTCATTTGTTCATTTATTCCTTAATGCAAAAATATTTTCAAAATTATTGAATATTGTTTGTGAAAATCTAATTATAAAAATTGTTCTATTATAATATTTTTGCTGCTCTGCAATCATTTAGATTTTTACTAATTAGCAAACAAAAATATTTTTGCATCAATATTTTCGCATTATAGCAAAATTACAATAATTATCTTGACAATTCACATGAATTGCATTTTAACATTAATTAGCTGAATGAGAGCTATAAAACAGTAGTATTTACTAGTGATTTTAATTTTTTTTTTCAGTATTTAACCTGTAGCATAATTACATTTTGTATTATTTAATGCATTTTATCGATTTTGCACTTCAATAAGCTCTTTTTTTATACACGAACGTGTTGAAACAGTGACTTTTTAAATGCGATTATGTCTGTTATCATTTCAGCTTATTCATCTAACAATTTATTCATTGTTTCATGTTAGCAACACTCCTCCCACATTTATACAAGGGGTATTTTTTCACTTTCACTGCTACATTTTTGCATAATAATAGTATTACAATGATTTAAAGTTACCACCCTGACGATTTTTTGTCATTTGACGATTTTGTAGGAAAACGCCCTGCTAAAACTATACCCTATAAACAATTTCATTGGAATTCAAGTTGAAATCAAGTTCAATTCCAGCCCTGTTTTCCAGTTTCAAGGCTTGAATACAACTTTTATTAAATTTTATTTCAATAGCATACTCCAGCAAAAGGGAAACAAAAATTCAAGTTTGAAATATTTTTTTTAAATATACAAATGCTAGAATTTGAAACCTACTTTACTTCAAGCAAAATTTAAAGCACTTGAATTTTTAAAACCTATGTGCTCATTGGGATATAGTTGTCACTTTTTACAGAACGATAACACTATACAATTTCAAAGGCGACAAAGGGAGATTTTTCTGTTAATGGAAAATTCGTCTTATACATACTGATATAATAATTAAATTTCTAAAAAAGAATCATTCAAATTTGCTTTTTATTCGCGAATTATGTCTGCATTTATTTGATTCGCGCGAATAATTTTTATATTTTTTTAATTTGCTAATTTATAAATCATTTTTCTTGAATCATCTTAGAAAACAATTCTTTTTTAATCAATTGTTCAAAGTTCTGTCTGATAGTATTATCTTTATGACGTTAATAAATTATTTCATAATCTTAATGAAGTTTCGCTGGAATTCTGCTAAATAAATTTTTCATTTAGTTAATGGAATTTTTCATAACATTTTATGAGAAATTTCATTATATAAGTTAAAAGTTTCATACTTTTAATGGAAAAGTTTCATTGAAAAAAAAAATTGGTTGATAAAAATTATAAAGCTTTTCATAAATGTTTAGAAATTTTTCGTTTATTTTAAAATAGAAAATTTCATTAATTTAAAATTAACTTTTTAAAGAGAAATTCCAACAAAATTCACAATTTTTCTTAAGAGAAAATTTTTGAAAACAAAATTGTTCAAATAACGATTTGTAGTAGCTATAATAATTTTGAAATGGCGATTTTTTTTAATCCAAACAGTTGGCATCACTCCACTAACATAAGTTGTTATTGGGATGCCATTTGCATTGTACATGCATTATTATATTTCTCATTTAAAACAGCATCAATCATGTTTTCTAAACAGGTTTGACATCCGTATATTCAGAGCTTTAAAGAATTAATACCTTTTTGGAATGAATTCCCAAAAATTTAATTCAATTCTTTAATTCAAGGAATGAATTTATTAATAAAACATAAGCATGAATTAATTCCTGTGAATGAATTCAAATTTATAGAATGAATTAAATTAAACGAAAAAATTTAATTTCTTAGGGAATTAAACGAAATAAATTTAATTCCTTGACTAAAAGTTGAATTAACTAGAATTGAATGAATTCCTTGACTAAAAGTTGAATTAACTAGAATTGAATGAATTCCTTGACCACAAAATTTAACAGACACAAGTGAATCACCAGACTACCGCAGTTTCGTCTCACCCAAAGACTCGTCAGTGCACTATAGGTAAAATGACCCCAATTTCTGGCCAAAACTATAAGGAATCACTGAATGAGGATGAAAATCTATATACGGGGGTTTTCAAGGTTGCTTATATAACAATAAGGTTGTTCATAAGGGGTGTGCTATCTGTTGTATCGTTGTATCGTCCTAACAAAAAACAGAGTTGTTAAAATTTTTATTTGTGTTTAACAACGATTTTCTATTCAGTTTTCTATCTGTTAGCACACTCAAACATAGGACACTAAACATACGTAAAAATGTTGTATCGTGCTATTCTCAAATGTTGTATTTTTTCAATTTAATTTTTAACAACTCTGTTTTTTGTTAGGACGATACAACGATACAACAAATAGCACAGCCCTTGTGAAAACCCTTAATATCATATTGGATTTTGGACTTGCGGTAAAACAATATTCTAACTAAATATATGAAAATATAAAAAGTTCGAAAAAACAATGCAAAAATTAAAATAATTTTGTTATCGTACAAAGTCCAATTTTTTTATCTGGGTACTTTTGGATAAATGCCGCACAACAATTTTTTCACCGGTAATTAATTTCATTATTTTTAATTTTTACCATTTTAGGCAAAAGTCCGAAATTTTGAGGCAAAAATTCTAACAGAAGATCTGAACCGATTTAAAAAAAGAAAATAGATCTGGAATGTCGACATCTCGCTCCGAAAGAAAAGTGATAAAACGAGGCTCCCTTGTGTTAATCCTTCCCAATATTTTAAGTTTTAGTTTTTTTTTTGGCAGTTTTCATCCTTCAATTTAATTGAGTTTGAGTTTTTTTTTACTATTTTTAACATTTGTGTCTTTTCATTTAAAGTTAATTTATTTTCAACCCAATAATAGTAAAATTAACTGTTTTTTTTAGTTATTTCCACTGCTGTTTCATAATAAGTGTACAATCAAAATCGTATATTTATTCCGTTTGTCAAAATTTGGAGTTGAGGTCTAATTTTTCATTTTGTGTAATATAAGCTTTTACATCAGCTTTCCAATCATTATAAGCACCAACTTTTAAGTTAAACATATATTCGCCACTTGGTAATGGCAGTAGTTCAAACATCGATTCTTTTAATATCACATTCTGTACAATAATATCATGCTGCAAGCAAACATAAATTGGTTATTAAAATTATATATTAAATCCAAATTTAATATATCTTACATTATAAGGACATGTATGATTAATATTCGAATCTTTAAGTATAACATCCAAAAATATTTTCAAAAACAAAAATTTTTTACGGTTTGCCATGAATTTACAAAAATCCGTAGTTACATTATACATAAATGGCCGGTAGCCACTGTATTTTCTTAATAATGCTAAATTTATCTAAATGAGAGAAACATTTTAAATTAATTAATATCAATTAGATGTAATATTACTTACTGATATATTATTAACTGGAATTTGTAATAACTTGACATGAACATTCAAAGCCACTACTCCACGTTTTATAAGTTTTAAATTACATTTGTCAAAGGTGGCAAATGATTTATCAAATTCATCACATTTAATATTGGTGAATTTCAAAAATCCGTCGGTTAATATTAATATATTCAAAAATATTAAAAATAAACAATTGGAATTCATAATGCCGACTAAATTGTTAACTAGATATGTTATTAGGTTTCGAATAATATATTTTCAAATCATTCAAGTGTAATAATATATTTTCAAATCATTCAAGTGTATAAATATTTATAATCACTTAAATGGGTTTAAGTATAAATATAATTAATAGATATTTCAATAAACTATACTCCTTTTTACGGTAGTAGATATTTTGGAATTTTTTGAAAATCGGTTAAAAACTCCAAAACCAAAACTCTAAGAAATTCCAGAATTGCTGTTCAGCAGACAACTTTATTTTCCACGTGCTTTATTTCTTAAATTTTAAGTAACTCTACAAAGTTTAATGAGATTTGGTAATGAATTTTAAAGAAACCCGGCACTTACAAGGAAAGTATCTCATGTGATAATCTCCGATCTTAATGAAATACGGATATTTTGTATGGGGTCAATAATGGCAATTATGGGGTAAATATGGCGCCCATTTTTTTCGTTAGATATAAAACTTCGAAAAATGGACTATAATATCGTCTTATAGAATGTAGCACAGGAAAGTAATTCCTTAATTTAGAAAATGATATCAATTTCCGATAGTTTACTCTCTTTACTCTCATTACTATTTTATTGTTTCGAACATGGTTTCGAAGATGATAGTTAAACAGCTAATAGGCAGTGTTGCCAACTTTTTCCTTAACAAAACGCTGGAAAATAGCTAAATTACAAAAAACTTCAAAATTTAGTTTAATAATAATAATAATAATAACTTAAAAGTTCTGACAAGGAAATAAATGCTAAGAAAACATCAAGGCTGACTTTAAAAAATCGCTAGTTTTCCCGCTAAATGGGTTGAAATATTATATTTAGTTTTATAAAATTTTGCTAATTAATTAAATTGAAAACCCGGTAAAATTTTTTTAATCGGGGTGGTAATATTTCAAAATGCTTAATTGTGTATAAATCTTTTTAGTACACTTGAGTGAACCTGCTAAATGATTGATTTGATATAAAATCAATTTTGACTCAATCCCTCAAACCGCTTTCGGTTTTAAATTAAACTACCAGAATGCTGAGGTCGGCTAACTTTTCTAAACATAAGCGCGATTAAATATTATCCGGAGTTATTTGAATTCAAATTTAACACATGATTAAAATATGCTCTAACTAACTGTACAGTTAAAATATTATGCAGGTAAAAATCGCTACAAATGTATTTAAAACCAAATGAAACTTCATTTGCAAATAGGGCCACTAACATTTCATAACGTCAAACTTATAGTTTCATTTTCTTTTCACTATTAATAAAATAAACCGCAAATAAGTTAAAACTTAATTTACTTTAGTAGGTTTGAGGTTAAGAAGAAGAATAAACATTTTTTCAAAACTTATAAACACATTATTAATTTACAAATCAGACTAGATCTAGTTTCTGCCTTTTTTATGGACAGGCTTCATTAGTGATTTTCCATTAAAGGGTATTATTGTTTAATTTTATTGTCAGATTGTCTCTATATGATAATTTTTTCAACAACCTGTCGGCTGTAGGAATCAAACCCATGCACTCCTACATTACAAACGTAACTATACTAGAGTTCGACAGCTTAGCCATCTCACTCACGTAAGGCCTTGCTTAAAGTGTGGCTAGTTCATTGTTTTCTATTCTATTCAGCTTTCTGTTATTGTTTTTACTCTCAGAAGTGATCAAACAGACACACACACATTCTACTTTAGATTTTTTTGTTTATCTTCTTATCTCCTCCTTGTCACCTTTTTCGCAAATGTTGTGTCTGTTAAAATTTTCAATTAAAATGATTTATCCTTCTTCCTGCAGAAGCGTACTATTAAAATAACTCATTTACTGAATTGCCTAATTTTTTTAAGTAATAAATACTGCATAAAATGAATGTTAAGAATTCTATATATAATTTTATTTATGAATTTTTTTTAAAGGCTGCCAATTTAGTCAAATTATTATTTCATCAAATCTTTTTTCACTAGAAAATAACAAACCTGAAATACTACATAAACAACTAACAAATCTTAACTGCAGAAGTTCACTGAGTGTAGATTATGTGAAACTGAGCTTACTTTTAGATAAATTAGTTGTCCTTATTATCTTAATTTTAATCGATTATATTTTTTTTCAATGGAAAAGCTATTAATTAATCTATTAAAATTATTTGTTCATATAATATACATAAATGGTTTGAAAATGAGTTAACTGAAAAATTATTAATTTATTCAGCAATATGAATTCCAACGTCTCGTTAGCCATATTTTTGAATGTTTTAATATTTACAGATGCATTTCTGAAATTTACCAATATTAAATGTAATGAAACTGATACATCATTTGCCACCTTTCAAAAATGTCACTTAAAAATTATACAACGTGGAGTAGTGGCTTTGAATATTCATGTCAAATTACTTCAAATTCCAGTTAGTAATATAACGGTAAGTAATGTGGAATTAATTTAAATAATCAAAAGTAATAATGTCTGCCTTAATTTAGATCAATTTGTCATTATTCAAAAAATATAATGGCTATCGCCCCTTTATGTATAATGTTACAACCGATTTCTGTAATTTTTTCCAAAATCGTAAGCGGCAATTGTTTCTGAAGATATTTTTTGATTTGTTACTTAAAGATTCGAATATGAACCACACATGCCCTTATAATGTAAGTAACATATGATTTAGATTCTTCTTTATGTACGGATCTATAAGATTTTATTTGTTACAGCATGATATTATTGTGAAGAATATGGTATTAAAGGAATCAATGTTTCAATTATTGCCATTACCAAGTGGCGATTATATGTTTAGACTACAAGTTGCTGCTTACAATGATTGGAAAGCTGATGTTAAAGCTTATTTTATGCAAAATGAATAAATTAATATTAGCCGACTAAAAGCTATGCTTTATAATAATATGTATATCGATAGTAAGGCTGTTCAAAAAAAAAGGTTGCAATTAACGATCTTATAAAATTTCCCATTATTGCAAATAATATGGCCCAGCAAAAAAAATCTCAAAATAGTTTTACTAAGAGGTCCCTTAGAAAAAGACTTCTTCCAGAGGAAGTTTCTAAAGCAAAAATTTTCAGTATCTGTGGTTTAAAAAAGAACACATATCTACAATCTGACATTTCTTTTATAAAGATCAGTGCTTAGAATGTAAGGATTTCAATAGAAAAAAGTGTTTAATTTCTATAGATTTTTCTATTCCGTTTTCCCCACTGGTTCTGAAATGTTCTTCTATCAAAAGGTTTGAAATCTGGAACTTTTCCTAAACGAGCATGTGCTCAGAATCTGTGTCTTTTTCTATAGGGAAAAAAATTCAAAATCAAAGGCTTTTTCAATAAGAAATCGTAGTCAGAAACTGGGCTTTACAAAAATGATCAGAAAATTCTACGCACTTTCTTTTTTTTTTTTTTTTTTTTTTTTTTTAACTCAGGAAATTCTTCCTATTAATTAACGTGTTGCTTCCTTTGGAAAGGGGATAGAGAAGAAATGAAAGGTGGTGAAAGATGAAGGTCTTCAAATATGGCAACACTGTAATTGCGCGAGATGTTGAATTTTAGAACAGTTGTTGCGCGCCATCTGACGGTGAGTTGGCGAACTTTGTTGAAGCTTTTTGGTTCATAGCCCTGTTATATTATTTTACTTCGGTGGGGTTAAGTGCTATGGGAACACCGAAGGAGGACGCTGCGATATGTATGAGGGATAGAAAAACTCGTACATATTACTATTTTTCATAAATTGATATTGCCTTGGTTGGGACTCGAACCCGCAACCTCACGTGTAATAGTCCAACGCGCTAACCATTACACCACAGTGCTTAAAGAGTTTTTCCTATAGAAAAACTATTGCATTCTAAGAACTTTTTCTAAAGAAAAATCCTAAGATTGTGATGACTTTTTCCTGCAAAAAAAAACAATATCCAGAGGACATCTTCCTCTATTCTTAGATTCTGAAGACTTTTTCATTAAGAAAAACCCATATTCCTATAGAAAAATGTCAGATTTTGGGAACTTTTGTCACAGATATTTTTAAGATTTCTTCCTATTAAAAAACTGTTACATTTTGGGAACTATTTTCTAAATAAAAGCTCTTAAATTTCGACACCTTTTTCTAAAGAACAATCCTTAGATTAAGATAATTTTTGATAACCTTTTTTTGATTAAGATAACCCTTGGACTTCCTATAGAAAAAACCTCAGTTTTCTAAAACTTTTTCCTATAGAAAACCCTCAGATTTCGAGGACTTCTTCTTATAGAAAATTCCTCAGTTTCTAAGAACTTTGTCCTATAGAAAAAATAATTAGATTAAGATAACTTTTCCTATAACAACCATACATTTCTGAGGACGTTTTCCAATAGAAACCCCTCAAATTCCTGCTACTTTTCATACGAAAAATTCATTTGACTGCCTGGATTTTTTCCTATCGAAAATGCCTTTGATTCTGTGGATTTTTTTTCCTATAGAAACCCCTCCTTTTTCTATAGAAAATCCCTTTGATTCTTAGGACTTCCTATAGAAAAAACCTCAGTTTTATAAAACTTTTTCCTATAGAAAACCCTCAGATTTCGAGGACTTTTTCTTATAGAAAATCCCTGAGTTTCTAAGAACTTTATCCTATAGAAAAAATTGTGCTGAATCTGAGACATTTCCTATAGTAAAAAGTCCTAAAAATTTTAGGTTCTTTCTAAAAAAAAAATTCTCTGAATCTGATGGCATTTCCTGAAGAAAGGCAGGGAACTGATGTTTTTCTTAGGAAAAAGTGACCAAAATCTAAAGATTTTTCTATAAGATAAAGTGCTCAGAATCGGGGCTTTCCCATGGTGAAATCTACTCAGAATATGGCTTAAATAAAATTATAACAGTTTTTATACGCTACAACACTACGTGAAGAGGGTATAATAAGTTTGTGCTGATGTTTGTAGCACCAAAAAATATTCGAATTAGACCTTTTAGTATACCGATCGAATCAGAATCACTTTTTGTTTCGATTTAACGATGTCCGTCTGCCCGTCCGTCTGTCTACTGTACATTAGAGCGTACCACCTTACAGGCAAAAAATCCAATATGAAGTAGTTATGCAATGAGGTTGCCGAACGTAGGGGTCGCCATTTTACATTTTTCCTTATATCTTTGGCATTTACAGTCGGATCTTAAAGTATGATACATCGATGATTGTGCATTGGCCTCAAGTATCCCGTTCTAGTAGTTACCCACCAGATATCAGTTGCTACCACCCTAATGTACCACTCTAATATCAGAAAATTAAAGCTCGCAAAAAATCATTAAACTTTAGCTAAGGAAGTTTTTCGATAAACCCAGTAGAATTTTTTTTATATTTTGGTTGCCGAACGTAGGGGTCGCCTATTTAAATTTTTTTTCATTGGATTTCACTGGTCTTCTCGAGGCAAAAAAACCGATATATCACACTTTAAAATCCGACTTTAAATGCCGAAGCTATAACGAAAAATTTAAAAGAAAAAAGAAAAAAAATTTTTTTTAAATCGTCTTCCAAAAATACTTCATATTGGAGGGTGTACGGCGAACTTTTTTTTGAGGTACAGTCTACTGTACATGCATTCTTCATTCACTCTACAGGTCTCAAATATTAAGACATTTTAATGAAATGTGGTACACCGACTTGTATCGGCCCAAGGACGAGGCCTATTGATTTTCATTTAAATCGGTCTATATTTGGACCTAGTGCCCATATAAAGGTCCACCCAAAATTGGCATGTTCGCAAGCAACATGACGCAAATACGAAGATATTTGAATGAAATTCAGTACAATGACTTATATCGGCCCTATTGATTATGGTTGAAATAGGTCTATATTTGGACCTAGTGCCCATATAAAGGTAACCCAAAAATTAACTTGTTCTCACGTTACAGGTCACAAATACGAAGATACTTCAAAGAAATTTGGTACGCTGTGTTACATGGGCCCAAGAACAAAGCCTAATGATTCTAGATAGGATTTGTCGATATTTTAACTTATCGCTCATATGGACTTTATTTCCGATTTTCTCTTAAATACAACTAACATTAGGTAAAATCCAAATTTCTTACAGTTTTTATAATTTTTGTTATCAGTTTATAGACGAATTTTGACACAAGTCCATTCGAATTTTCGATCAAAACATTAAATGGCTTTCAACCAGACTGGGTATCTATAGTCGGCAAGCCCTTTAACTTTTTTACTCGTTATTAATCAAGGTTGGTTACCGAAACAAATAACGGTAAGTGCAACGGTAACGGTATCGAATTTTGTTTGTTTCGGTAACGGTAAAGGTAACGGTATTTGAGACTGTTTCGGTAAAGGTATACCGTTATCGAAACAGCAATACCGGTACGTACCGGTATTAAAAATTACGTTAAAAACATATAAAGACGGGTAAAAACATAGCATATTCTTATTTGTAAGTCCTAAAAATACAGATTATAACCTACAAATTCAATGCTGGTAGTTTTAATAATTAAAATTATTATCTATAAATTTTTTTGTAAAAAAAACTCAGGATTATAAAACAAAAAAGTTAAAAATTTGCATTTTTATATAAATTAATAAATACCGGTAACTACCCATAAAAATAACGGTATCGGTAACGATAACGGTATTGGGAAATTTTTTTAAAGGTATTGGTAACGGTAACGGTATTCAATTTGAAACGGTATTTTAGCGATAATGGTATTATAACGATTACGGTAACCAACCTTGTTATTAATGAAATGTTTTAAAAATGATTTTATTCTTTTATTTTTGGGCGGAATAACATATTTTATTTACCCACAAAAATGGTAAAAGTGCACATGATTTTTGATTTTTTTTACACATTTTCAGTGTAAATTTACAAAATTTTGTGTGTAATTAATTACGTATCGTGTGTAATTTTACACACTCGCAGTAAAATTACCATATTTATAGTAGGAGAACAGTTTCCTACAATAAGTTGCATAAATTTAAACAAAAGTTAATTATAGTGTAGGGTTTCATATAGTCCCGCATCTCCGACTCAAATTTTTTTATATGTGTTAATTGTGGACTTTTTTAACCCATATCTTACAACCTCTTGGACCCTCCCTTAATAATTTTATTTGAACTGATATTCCTATATTTGAAAGCATCAAATGTCAGCGGTCGCTGTCAAAAATAAACAATTATTATTTTACTGATTTTTATAAAATTCGATGAGGTTGATGGAAATTACTTGATTGTTTTAATGGAGAATTATTCAATTTAATAATATTTCAATATTTTAAAATAATAGTTTTCGGATGCTTTTAGTACACTTGAGTGAACTTATTAAATATGGCTATGCTCATTCCAATATGGACTCAATCAAAACATGTTTTTTTTTTTGGTTAAAATTTCAATCTGATATTTCAATTGACTATAATTTTCTTGCTTAATGGAAAAGCTATTAATTTATCTATTAAAATAATGCAAAATATACACATAAATAGTTTGAAAACGAGCCAACTAAAAAATTATATATTCAATTAATTTAGTCATCAATATGAATTTCAACAGCTTGTTAATAATATTGTTAAATATACTAATATTGACAGATGCCTTTCTGAAATTTACCAATATCAAATGTAATGAAACTGATACAAAATTTGCCACCTTTGAGAAATGTCAATTAAAAGTTGTACAACGTGGTGTAGTGGCTTTAAATCTTCATGTTAAATTACTTCAAATTCCAGTTAGTAATATAACGGTAAATAATCTGATTAATTCATTTATCATTCAAAATCAATCAAGCTGTTTGCTCTTCTTTAGATCAATTTGGCATTATTCAAAAAATATAGTGGCTATCGTCCATTTATGTATAATGTTACAACCGATTTTTGTAAATTTCTAATAAATCGTAAGCGGCAATTATTTGTGAAAATATTTTATGATTTGTTAGAAAAAGATTCCAATATAAACCATACATGTCCTTATAATGTAAGTACTATTTTCATTAAGATTTTTCCTTAAGTAGGTATTTATAAGATTTTATTTCTTACAGCATGATATTATTGTGAAGAATATGGTATTAAAGGAATCAATGTTTCTACTCTTGCCATTACCTAGTGGTGAATATATGTATAGATTACAAGTTGGGGCTTATAATGATTGGAAGGCTGATGTCAAAGCTTATTTTACTCAAAATGAATAGTCAAATCAGTCAGCGCATAAATTTAATTCGCGTGCTCTGAATTCAGTGGTGTTAACCATTTTTCTAGGTTAGCTCTACGAAAATATATTTAAATTTGAAAACTATGATATCTGGCAGCCCATAAAATCACGATTTTTTGCATTTTCAACCATTTTGTTTTTTCAAGATATTTTTTTATTCCCTTAAGCAGTTTTGGGTTAAATATGATTAATATCTTTGCAGCGGTTTGAAAGGCGTAAATAAAAATGCCAGAACACCTCGAAATTTTCTTTAAAAAAATTATATATTTTTATTGCTTTGTTAAAATGTAAAATTTTGACACCGATTTTGATAATTTATGACACAAGTCTGCTTGGAAGGATAGAAAATAATCTAGCTAAAATTAATGATCGAAAAATTAGTGTTTTTTGAGGACTTTTGAACCATTATATTAAATTCAACTATCCTTTTTTTAAGAACTAACCTAAAAAACAGTTAGCATCACTGATTTCAACGCACTCGAATTACGTTTACCCATCTGTAGTGGGATTCCCTAACTTTTTAACGACAAAATTCGGTAGTTAAGTTGTCAGTTTACTATGAAAACTTGTCAATTTAGCTTCCGAATTTTGTCGTTAAAAGTTACAGGATTGCCCCTCTCGTATCCCACTTGTCGGTAAAAAGTCCTCGATTCGAGCTTATTGATATTATTTAACCATTTACTGTTTGTATGAAATTTTAATAAAAATTATTAATTTTGGTAGTGGTCTAAAGGCAAAACATTTAAAGTCATTTTATCTTTTGAACCCCGTTCTTAATGGATATTCTAAACAAATTTTTCTTCAAAAAATTAGTGAATTCACATTTTTAACTGATGAAAATTCTAAGAAATAAATTACACTATCAAACAATTTCGACATTTTTTTACAAAAATACGTGGGGCCGACAATGGATTCTGGTCTGTCGGCGTTTTGAAAGATCACATCGGAATTTTATTTTAGGGTGGGTTATATGAAACTATGAGTTCTTTACATCTGAGGTGTAGGGTATGTTCAGCAACTTTGTAGAAAATATTAAGGCTAATCATAAGTAGAAGAAATCGGAGGAAAGTTCATGCCTTCCTGCCATCAAGATTTTTGGAAATTCTTGTTTCTAGCCGATCATGCTTACAAAAAAGCAAATTTACTAACTAACCCCCATTAACAATAAACAAATAACCTAAAGTTAACACAAACTGAAAGTTAAAATAATTCTAATTTGTATGGAATTTGACATCTATAACTCTAAGTTAGCTCAAACTTTAGGTTAATTTGTTTATTGTTAATGGCCCTAACAGCGTTAAAAAATGTATTAAAAATATGGTTTTTATTAAATATATAAAGTGGTCACATTGGGATTTGAACCTTGGATAGGTGATTGTTAGCCGAGAACTGTACTTCTAAGCTTTCAACACATTGCCTAAAATGCAAAGAAATTGATGTGCTTCGTATTATTTATTGTTGGTGATGTCTACAAATAGATGTTTAAAACAAATTTTATCCTTATTTTAGGTTTATAAATCATGCAATGCGTAATCAATGTTCTTTAAGTCATTACTTTTTGTTTTAAAATACTGCAGAAGTTAATATTAAAGGAGTAAAAAAGTTAAAGTCGGGCATGCCGATAATATAATTCCCTACATCAGTCTGGTTAAAAGCAAAATAATGTTTGGATCCGAAATTCGAATGGGTTAAAATTGACTTGTGTCAAAATTTTCTATAAAATGATAAAGTAGGAGAAAATCGGAAATATAGCCCATATAGGCGATAAGTCCAAATATGGATTGATCCTATCTAGAATCAATAGGCATTGTCCTTGGGACCATGTGAGTCAGCGAGTCAAATTTCATTGAAATATCTTCGTATTTGCGGCCTGCAACGTAAACCAGCCAACTTTGGGGGGACTTTTATATGGGCACTTGGTCTAAACATGGACCGATTTTAACCACAATCAATGGGCTTCGTCCTTGCGTCGACGTAAATCGGTGGTGTATCAAATTTCGTGACTATATCTTAATATTTGCGACCTGTAGAGTGCGCACAAGAATGCATAGACAGACAGACGGACGGACGGACATCGTGAAATCGAAATAAAAAGTGATTCTGAGTCGATTGGTATAAATAGTATAAGGTGGTTCTAGGTCCAATATTTTTTAGTGTTACAAACATCAGCACAAACTTATTCTACCCTGTCCACGTAGTGGTGTAGGGTATAAAAATAATGCATGTATACATTGCACCAATTACACAAGTTTTGTTGGGAGTATTCAAATAATCTTAATCCTATATAATAAACTCAACTTTCTGAAACTTCGAACTTAAATAAGTTTCTATTAATATTTAATTATGACTCATTAAATGTCATTTTACTCTGACAGCACATAACACAAAGATATGATTTATAACATGAAAATAACATAAACTGACAGTTTGTTTACATAATTTCAACATCTTTCTCTTTTTGCAAAATAATTGTTCATATATTTTGACAGTTTTAGCACTAAAAAATGTCAACCACTCAAACCAAGAAAATTGCATAAATTTTGTAACACTTTAACGGATAACAAAATACCCTTTTGGCTAGAGAATATAGTAAACTTCGAGAAAAAAAAAACTATGGTTAAATGAACATTAATGACAATCAGGGATGGGAAGTTCAAATGGCAGTAAACTTATTCAAGATCGTGATTTAAAAATTTTTATTTTTTCATTTAAAATAATAAATATAAAGTAGAAAATAAAGGTTATAACGATTTTCTTTAGATATATCCTACAGAAAAATTTTCATTATGCGTTTTATATCCATGAATTTTGGAACATTTTCTTCATTAAATTAGCAATCTTTCCTTTTCAAATAGTTTCATGTGATTTTTTTTAAATTTGTTTTTAATAAAACTACTCAGATTACAATGGACCGTTTTTGAAGTTAATATAACTAAAAACTTTACTTTACTCAAGTCGAAAACATATTGTTGCGAACAAGACCTCAGTGGCACTAGGTCGAATTATCACCGGCTATGAGCGGACAGACTCTTTGATCTGGGTGTGAATCCCATCCCTTCGACCTAGCCCAAGGACTGCAACAATTAAAATTAAAAAAAAAAACGTGAAAACGACTGATTCCAAATAAGAGGTGTAGATCACGATGCCGAGCTCTGTTTCTCAGTGTATCGTTTAGTTTTCTTGCAAACTTGTTTAAAGCTTAGCACATTTTTCGAAGTTTTTTTTTCTAAAAATGTTTATAAGTAACTGATTTTAGTTATTTTTACATTGGGAAACACTTATAAAACTTGAGGCAATATTTCTGGTGAAAAATTATTTTGAAACTGTTATATAAAAAATTTTAGAAACAAAATTAAAAAGTGGACAAAAAAGTGAATATAGTAAAAAAAAAATTTAAAACCCATAATTTTTGTGGTTGTTTGTCGAGAATTTTGTTGTAAAATAAATTTTTAGCAGAAATAAAGCCTCAAAAAATTGAATTCTGTTTGCAAGAAAACTGACCCATACATTGGAAAACGGATTTCGTCATTGAAATCAGCAAGTCTTCGTTTTACAGAATCAGTTGCTGTCACTGGAGTTTTCGACTTTCGTGGTGCATTTTGTCACACAGTGTTATTTACAAAAAAAATATTGGTTTTTTATCGAAGGATCGAAAAATAATATTTTAATTAATAATATTTCTTCTAATTGTCACGTAACTGGTTAAATTATGAGGCTTGGAGCCCACTGTACGAATTTTGACCAAATCGGAAATATTGAGTACATTAGACTAAAAAGTATCACAAAGTGGGTTTTGGGAGTTGCTGATCACGAATATGAAATAAAAAATTTAATATTCAAAATGGAGGATCCAGGATGGCGGTCATGAATTTTTAGTTTTTAATATATTGGATTTAAAATAATCAATTATGTAGGTTTAGAGGCCGCTGATTACAAATTTGAAATTCAATTTTTGAAATTAAAAATGGCGGATCTAAAATAGCAACAAATAGTTGTTTCACTAAATTTCTTATGTCGTCTGATTTACTTAAACGTTTCATTAGGGGAAGTTTTTAGGTAGCATATTTCGAATCTGAAATCCAATTCTAAAAATTCAATATGGCGGATACACAAAGTTTGATGTTTAAATTCATAGACATTAAAATTTGAATGTCAAAGGGTTAAAAAATAAAAATGTATGCCAGCCATATTGGATCCGCCGTTTTAAGTTTTTTAATTCCGATTTCAGTTTTGTAATTATGAGCTACCAGAACCTTCATTCACCTCAAATTTTGTAAAAAGTTTATTTTGGAAAACAGATATCCACAATATGTTAATGGTACAATATTTTAACTTGTAGTCTACATGAGACATAAATTAGTTAACATGGCCACTAAGTGTGGACCACTCATTTTAATGTTATGATTTACGTTTTTTCTGTGTTAAAATCCCAGCAAAACCTTGGTTATATGTTTGTATTACAGAACACATTACCTGGTAATACCATACCCCTTACCATTGCATTATTTCATAACTAAAATGTAATGTCTTACGTATAATGTGCTGCATAACTACTGGGTAGTAATAGCAACTTATTACCAATGATATATTTAAACACCTCAAAGAAAAGAGTTACTTGTAATACACAACATGAGTACTAAATAATAGCAGCGATTTATTACAGATGGGATATTTTAAAACCGTAAAATAAGGAGTTACTTTTAATGTGATACGTGATCACTTAATAGAAATAGCCACTTATTACCGATGGTGTATTCAAATACCTCAAAATAAGGAGTTATTTGTAATGCGATACATGAGTGTTATTTTCTATTTAAAATATTCGATACAAATAATTTATATGTTTTATACATATTGACTGAAATATATTTTATGTTTACTTTATATTAATCTGAGTAAATATTAATTAAATATGAATATGCTTCGTTTTAGCATTTATAAAAAACCAACACGATAACGTCTTATTTTAATTTTTTTTTGTAAGAAGTATATATTTTTATACATTAAGTAAGCGCATAATTTTAATGTGTTATTTCAGACCTGTTTGTTACACATTTTTTTGGCCTTACTTTAAGCTGTTATGTAAGTAGTATTGTGCTCAGTATCGGTTATGTAAGTGGTTACGTAACTCCTAACATGTAACATTAAAGTAACATGTTCTTATGTTGTTACCTAGCCCTCTTTTGGAAAGTACATACCTCCAATGACATGCCCTTGTTAAAATAATAGCTGTTGGAATAGCAAAGTAAGAGGTTACATACCTTAATTTCTTCTTACAAACCTTATTACCAGGTAATAGAAAGTTTTGCTGGGATAGTTGTTAAAGCAGATGTTAAGAAAACTATTTTATAACTTCTCAGTCGATGCCATATTTTTTTACTGCTTAATGGCATCACCAACAAACAAAGCTTATAATAAAAAACAAAGAAAATATATAAAAACAGTGTAATTGTGAAGTAATTTGCATTATTAGAACTTAAAATGTAATATTATTTTTATTTATGAAAGAAAAAATATACAACCAATTAATTACTGTTAAAAAAAAGACATTCATTTGCGACTGAATCCGGCAAGAAAAAATTAATAATGAAATTTCTTAACATTAATGTTCTACACCACAAAAGTATTAGATTTTATTTGTGACTCTCATAACAGCTATCTTAACAGAATCTCATAGCTAATGGAGACACAGAGTAATAAATATTTCTGCTCGGCTAAACCAGTCACTATCCACGGCTCTCATCTGAAGAACTGAACTGGTTTTAAGAGAGTTTCAGTGTAAAATAACAAAAATCATGAAAAATGTGGTATTTTTAATTAATTATTTTTATTGTTTTTAAGCAATTTTAATTAAATTGTAGGGTGCACTTATATTGTTTAATATGTTCTCTGCATTAGTTTTGTATAATTAGCACAAAAGTTTGCTTATTAATATTAAAAAATACGCGTTAAAAAAAACACTAAAAACTGTTTTTCTTAAAACCAGTTTGCATATAAAATTAAAGAGACTTTTTAACAGCAGTTGAGGCGGGTGGTTTGTCTTTAGTCTATATGGTCGTTGGCTAAACGAAGACTTGTATTATAGAATTGTTGACAAAATTGGATTTCATACCCTTATTTGTGCGAAGCCTCCATACGTATAATATTTCGGAAAGATTTATTTCCTTGCGACTTTAATTGACGTTTTTATATATTTTCTATATTAAACTAATTTTTTGCGATTCGCGAATTCACTTCAATCATAATAATTCAGGGTTTCATAAATGATTTTTTTTTACAAATACTGAGACTTGATATCACCAATGGGTGATATCAAGAGAAGGGTGGAAAGAGAAGGTCAACATGTGTAGAGCCCTTTTAAATAGGTTAAACTGAACTCCCGATTTCTTTGAATTTATTGAACGATTTTTTTAAAAATAGCGATTTTTCGAAAAATTCATCTGGCAGCTCTGTTTAGAGATGTTCTTTGCTCTATCTCTAGCACTTTTGCCCTGCGTGTAAATATGCCTTAACGAGTACAAACAAAATATAACATAATACTATATTTTCCATCTCTGATAAACATTATATGATATTTACATCCTTCTTCATTGGCTGATGGTGCATTTACTTCAGGCGGATTCTGCCTGTTTAGTTTAACATACATTTCGAAACATTATGCACATAATGAAGCCATTGGGTTTCAATAAAAGCTGACACATTCAGTTGAACAAAAAACAAAAAAAAAAACATTGGCGATAAATGCACTTGTCTTTTATATTAAACAGTAAAATTTTAATTTAACGAACAAATTCTTTTCGTCAATATATGTGACCTTCTCCGAGAAAAGGGACCTAGTGTGTCAAAAACTTGGGAAAATCGATAAAAATGAGAAAATATCGATTTTCCCAAGTTTTTGACACACTAGGTTTTTGACACACTAGGTCCTTTTTCTCGGAGAAGGTCACAAATATATTTTTTTTGGTTTTTTTAATTATTACACAAAAACTACACATTTTTAATAATATCTAATGTATTAACTAACTGAAAAGTCAGTTAATTTAACTGAAAATACTGTAGTTGTTAAACTGAAATTAGTTACACACAATACAAACGTTGCCAAGTAATTAGGAGCATTTTAACTAATAAAGTTTCTTCGCATATATTATGCAAAAACCAGTAACACTTTGCCAAGTTTTTGGTTTTTTTTACTTAATTGGTGAATAAAATATGCGAAAAAACTTAATTAGTTGAAATGCTCCTAATTACTTGGCAACGATTGTTTTGTGTGTAGGTACGAACTTAATTTTAGTTCATACTTTTTTTAATATAAAATTCGTTATTGCCGTATCTTACTGTATCTCTACTCTTGTTTATGATTTTTTATATAAATTATAATGCTGCTGATGTTTAGGAATGATGATGAGGACAATGACAGCGATGGTGATGATTTTGATGATGAAAATTATAATGTTGACAATGAATGTTTGAATGAACATCGTTCGCTTAGCAATAACATGTCACTTCATTTGAAATGAGTGTCAATACAAAATAAAGTGTCTGTTATATTGTAATAACAAAATAATGTTTGTGGAACAGTAGAGTAGTGTTGCAACAATATTGTTGCATGAACGAAAATTATTGCTTGTTTTAGGTTTTATAGATGCGGTTCGTCTGAACTAATGCCCTGTGGGAAAATTAGAGGTCAGTTGAATGCGAGAACCTGTCCGGTGATCGGTGCAAATATAACCGGTCTGAATGGGCCTATCCCGTGACATATCCTGTGACTGGTGAAAACACGACCGGCCTAATGAAAGAACCCTCCCCCTTGACTAGTGAAAATAAGACCGGCCTTCAAGTAGTTACCCTGTGTCCTGAGCCGTGACTGATACAAATTGATCAGTCTCAAAGGACCCACCCCGTAACTGGTCAAAGCAGGACCGGTCTGAAAGTATCTACCTCGAGACCAGTAAAAATATACACGAATAAGATTCAATTCGGCTAATAATAATAATAATAATTTTCTTTTCAGAAAATATGGTATTTGTTTTCGTATTAATGCAAATGTAGCATAATTTCTCTAAAATTTATATTTTTTCCGATTGACAGTATTGAAAGCATATTGAAATATTGCATACATTCTATAACAATATGTTACATACATATGTAAAACGACATGTAATAATGACATGCAATAGCAATTCACAACTATCACATACAACATGGCAATAATTGACAGCTGTTAACCATAATAGTGGTGTTTAAGGGAAATTAAAAAAAAAAATTGCTGCAATATATGATACATACATATATTTGGTAAAGAAAAACTTAATTTTTCTTCTTTTTTTTGGTTTAATTATAGAACTGTTCACTTGAGCATTTTTTCCAACATAAATTTCTTTCTTTAATATTTCATTTTGAAAGTTTTTCATATGATTATCATAAATTTTTGATGCACAATTATTTAACCACTTTTGGTTATTGTCATAATAAATTTTATGAACAAAAAAGCCAAAAGGATTTATGGTTTTAAATAAAAACAGTTTTCTCTCTTTCATATAAAGATCATCAACATAAATATGCATTTTTATTTGATTAATGGAGAGACCATAAGAATATTTTTATATTGCAAATACCAACCGACCGACAGACAAACAGACCGGCCAGACACATGTGCTCAAACTTACATTACAAACATATAAGAGTGTATAAATAAAAATGCAAATATTTAAATGGAAAAATGCATTGCAGCAAAAGTGATATATTTTGTAGAAAAAAATCAAAAGAATGAAATTAATAGACAAAAAGGTACAGATAGAAAATTTTAAAAGAAGAATTTAAAAAGAAATTTTTTAGGAGACTTCTGACAGTTGCAAAGTATTTTAAAATATGCGCTTAGCACAAGTTTTTACTTTTTGCTGCAATAATTAGGAAGAAAACAAGTTATATTACAAGAAAATCCATGGAAAAATTCCAAAGTTATGGAACATTATGGCCATGTTAAAATTTATGAATAAATAACAACAAAATGTACAGCAACTGTAAATGAAAATTATGTTAATGAACGATTTACTGTTAATTGTCCAGTCCTATATTCATAACAGTTTCCCAGTTATATCCCAGCAAAAATGTTGAAGCAGTAAAAACGATTACTGCTTCCTTACTGCTACTTTTACCGCTTCTTAAAATGTCAACAGCACTAATGAAAGGCCTAAGTTGATTAATTGTTTACATCGCTTTTTGCTGTGCTTTTCAAAAAGGCATGAAATGAGCAATACATATTGATTGCTTAAATATTTTTGCGGTTCTTTTATCAAAATTTTTTAAAATGCGGAAAATAGTTATTTTAAATTAAATAAGAGGTTTTACTAAAAAAGAGGCATTTTCTCTTCACGGAAAAATATTCAGGAATATTGTGCTTTTGAGAAGGCATGATTTTAAATAGTTGAAAAGCTTTATAATATACCCTTCCGAGAAGGCATGAATTATCGACATTTTAAAAGAAAAACAGGAGCACTAATTAAAAGCGGTGAGTTCATGCCTTTTAGGATATCGAAACAAGTGCTTTCACGCGAGCTATCTCGAACAAAAATCAGGCATGATATCATCAATAATGCAATCGCTTCGCTGCTCAACATACCCTGACAAAACTGCTTCCAAACAAGCAGTTATTTCTGCTGGGATAATAATTGTTTGTTTTTGTAGCAATCAGTAGCACAGGCTAACATTGCCGCTCACGCTGCAAAAACCTTACTCTTGGTTTTTATATGTGCAGATTACGAAGGTTCGTTATTTGCTTAAAAGAGAGGGAAATTTTCTCATTGGGCAGCCCGTTACCGAACCTTTGCAATCTGCATAAAATTTTGTTGGGGCCGTGAGGTTAAGCGTCCTTCTAGAGTATTCTTACTCTATGTCAGTAGATGTTGTTTTAACTGTAATTATAGTTAATTTTCGATTGAAAAATACAAGACAACGAGTTATAACAGTTACTTAAAAAGCAATTAAAGAAAAGAACTGTATTTCCACAGTTGTTTGAAGCAATGTTTTTGCAGTAAACAAAAGTTATTTAAAAAATAAAAAATTTAGTTGATATTTTAGAAATTCTTCCTTAGTTTATATTTGTATTAATCTCCAGGAATCTCCAATACATAAATATAAGGAATATGTATGTACCGTTTGGAATTTTGATTAAAAATTTCTATTAATTTTTTCTGTTTGAGGCAACTTAAATTCGGTTAATCTGCTTAATCAAATTTTTCGATGCGAAAAAGTTTTGTTATTTTCTTTTGACAATTCATTAATAGCCGCTTTTTCTAATCACTTGGATTTAATAAATCCAAAAAGTAGTTCTAAAAGTGCTCAACAGATGGGGTTAGATTCTCCCTATTTTAAAAAGAATTTTCTGTCCGACACTTCTTTCAACCTAATTTTTAATACCGAATTCGATGATGAAGGATTTTACTTTGACTTTTAATTTTTAATTATATTTTATATAAAACAGCGATAAACGGTCTGCCTTTTCAGCTTTATCACTTCAATTTATATTTTTACACAATTGAAATATTCAACTGCAATATTTAATATTCACTATTTGGATTTAATTAAATTACTTACAGTAGAGTGAAAAATTACCATTTCAGCTATTTCTCCATGTCCAAGATGGAAAATATGTATTTGGTGAGGTGTAGTTTTTTTTCTAAACATATTTCATATAAAAAATTTTAAGAAAAACCTTTTATTTGTTAGTTTTGCAATTTTTTTGTTTCTCTCTTAATTTTCATTCGTATTTTTTTCTGGCATTAAATTAACAGAGTGGTTCACATATTTGTGCTTTTATTGTTATACTTGTGCTTTTATTGTTATATATAAGCCCAGACAAATAAATCCAGCTTTTTTTTTGGATTTAATAAATCCACTTTTTGTATGAAAAATTCTAAATCCAGGTGATTAAAAAAAACGCTTAATATTATTGTTCTGATATTTATCAAAAAAGTAGTAATGGCGACAAAGCACTTTGTAGGTATCACTCTCCTTATTAATTACTCCAAGGTTTTACCAAGTCAACAAGCCCGTATAAAAAAGATTAGATATGATCAGATGTGTATATATTTAATTTGATGTGATCGTAACTGATTAAATTATATATTAATCAGATGAAATTGACATTTACCTTATACAATTGTATCAAATGGTGGATCCGAGTTTTAAACTCATATAATTGTATCTGGACAAAATTCGGATATAACGACAAAAGTTTGTATACAATTGTATCTATTTGGATCGGTTAGATATAAACCCATTAAATTGTTCAGGTCAAAAATCGGTTACAATTTTATCTGATTAAAGTATACTTTAATATGTTAAGACCTTAATTAATACAACTAGATAAAAACTGGTATACAACTGATATAATTATATCGGGCCATTTTTCAGATGAAATGGTATATGGATCACACTAAGTTATATATTACCATATAAATAGGGGAGTGTTTTTTTTTCAGTGCACATTTATATACTTACTTTTTCTTTTAAAAAATAACATGTTTATGGTCTTAATAATTCATAAAGACTAACTACATGTATAACTTTCATGTTCGTAATAATATATAGATTTGTTTTTGTAAAATATCTATAACGAGTAAAAAGGTTAAAGTCGGGCATGCTGACTATATAATACCCTACACCAGTCTGACTTAAAGTCAGCTAATGTTTGGATCCGAAATTTGAATGGCTTAAAACGGACTTGTGTCAAAATTTTCTATAAAATATAAAAGAAGAAAAAATCGAAAATATATCCCATATGGGCGATAGGTCCAAATATGGACCGATCCTATCTAGAATCAATAGGCTTTTTTCTTGGGACTATGTGAGTCAGCGAACCAAATTTCATTGAAATATTTTCGTATTTGCGACATGCAGCGTGTAACCAAGCCAATTTTGGGGGGACCCTTATATGAGCACTAGGTCTAAACATGGACCGATTTTAACCAAAATCAATAGGCTTCGTTTCATTGAAATATCTTTGTATTTGCGACCTGCAGCGTGTAAAAAAGAGAATTTTAGGGGGTACCCTTATATGGGCACTAGGTCTCAACATGGACCGATTTCAACCAAAATCAATACGCTCCGTTCTTGGGGCGACATAGGTCTGGGTACAAAATTTCATTGAAATATCTTTGTATTTGCGACCTGCAGTGTGCAAAAAAACAATTTTGGGGGGTACACTTATATGGGCACTAGGTCTAAACATGGACCGATTTCAAACAAAATCAATATGAGTCGTCCTTGGGCCAATATAAGTCGGTGTACCAAATCTTAATATTTGCGACCTGTAGAGTGCGCACAAGAATGCATGGACAGACAGACGGAGGGACGGACGGACGGACAGACGGACATCGTTAAATCGAAATAAAAAAAATTCCGAGCCGATCGGTATACTATAAGGTGGATCTAGGACCAATATTTTTTGGTGTTACAAACATCAGCACAAACTTATAATAACCTCTCTACGTAGTGGTGTAGGGTATAAAAATGCAAAAAAGCAGCATACGTTGCAAACATAAATTTATGGCAAAAAAAACTCTCAAGTACACAAAAAGGAAATTGCCATATAAAACATTTACAATTCTTATTTAGAGAAAGAAAAGTCAAAAACAAACATGTGCATTGCCAGGCTTGCCAGACTTAGTGTCCGAAAATTTGGGGATTTTTTGTTGGTCTTGCGGACAGACTTTCATTTAGGGACAGGGGAATTTAAAAATGTTTGGGGGACATTTAAAATCTTTCAGGAGTGATGAAGATCATATTGGTTTTGTAGAGTTTTCAGAAAACATCAGTTAACAGATTATTTGTTGTTTTATTTTTATTTTAAGTTATATTTAGGGAGCGCATCACGTCCCGGTATACCCGGGAAATTATGCATTTTTCAGTTCCCGCATTCCCGGGAATCCCGGGATTTCAAAAAATGCATTTTTTTTTTAATTTACTTATTCAAAATTTTCCAACATTTTGAAATAAGTAAAAATCTTACATTGGGCTTGCTCATTTACTTGCAAAATTGTAGTAAAAGTAGTAAGATTTTCGAATAAACGAATTTTAATGTAAAAATTTGACGAGAAGATTAAATGTAAGTTAAATTGTTTTTATAATGTTTTTTTTTTAATTTTTGTTGTTAACTATATTTGCTATTTCTGCTATGTCGTTGCCAGATTTAATAAAATTAATCCCTGAAGAAGGTGGAAAAGTTACCCACCACAACATTATATGAAAAAATTAAATAATTAATCTTTTATTTGCATTAGTGGAATACAGACCTTGAAAGCCTGATAAAAACAATTCTAAAACTTTAAATTTGAACACACTGATTAATTTGTGTACTTTATCGAACTTTTTAAGTTCCATTTGTTTTTTACAGGCTTTAAAAGGAAATTTTTGAATCGCACTTATTCTGTACAGAATTAAAGACAAATTTGTCCATTGATTTTTAAAAATTTTTACAATTTTCTAAAATTATTTTCTATATTAATTTTTTTTTTACGGACAACTGATTTAGTTTAAAAATTAGTTTTAGTTTATTCAGTTTTTAAAAATATATATAATATAAAATTAATTTTTTCCCACTACGAAAATTCCAAGAAAAATCACCTGAGCTTTTTACAATCATAAAAATTTGAGGTCTTTAAGACATTTTATTAATAAAAATTTTTTATTTACTATAAAATATTTTCTAATTTATGTCCCTTGCGGGATCCCGGGAATACAAGTTAAATTTATCGCTTTCACGGGAAATCAAAAAGTGCGATATTTTGCATTCCCTAGTTATAGTCAGTTATGTTTGTTTAAATAATTACCAAGGAATGTACAAATTTACCATTTCGTGTATTTTCCGCAACAATTTTTTAAAACAATTTAAAAAAAATCCTATGAGCCTGAGATTTGTTATGCTCCAAAACTACAATACAATATTTTTAATAAAAAAAAACAGTCATATCGATTGTGAATAAAAATCCATTGAAGGACAGCTAAAAAAGATTTATTTTTGAAAACAAACCTGATTTAAAATATGGAAAACTAAAAATTAATATACAATACATTAAGCTAAGGATACAATTTTAATATATCATTTCAACAAAAAATTGCTAATTTGATTTCCACTTCGTGAATTATCTCTGAAAACAAATTCTTTAATCGAATCAAAATTGATTCAATATAAATTGTACCAAATCATTATCACTTTATTCAATATCAAATCATTGATTAAAATGTTTTATAAATTATTCACTGATTTATAAAATGAATAATATTTTATGTGAATTGATAAAAAAATATATTTTTCAAGCTCTGTCTTAGAATTCTTGAAAATTAGTTCAAATTGATAGCGCTGTTTTTTTATATTTAATAGTATAGTTATCATGCGGGCAATGCTAATTTGAACATTCCTTCTAGTTAGGGATTTTTCAGGGATATTTTTAGAATTGTTTAGTGATAGTGGAAAAAATTATCTGGCAAGCCTGTGTGTTACTTTTAACATTTTTTTTTTATTGTGAAATTATCAACTAAACTATAAAAGTTCTTTAGGACATTTGACCATAAATCTTAGTTAAATTTAACATATAACATATTGCTATTACTTTACAACTACAATATTTTTTGTTCGTTTGTCATAAATATAATTTTTATATGTTCTCCTCAATAAAATAAGTATCACGGATTAAGGATTACAGTAATAGTGGGTCATTTACTTGGGAAAAAGTGCTAATAAAAATGTTAATTTTACGCTAAACTTGTTAAAATGGTGGTGGATTTTTTTTCAAGTTTCTTAATCCCTTGCATGATTTCCTGATATGCTTTGCAAAAGAAACTAACAAGTGCAAGTAAATAGTTTCTAATAGAAAATCCAAAATACATCATCTGTGTATCGTATTGGGGAAATTTATGTTTTGTGGAAATTTGATTAAAAAGGTTCATTGCACTTTAGTTATGGTTTTCATTTCAAATACTTTTAGGTATTAATATTTTTGTAGTTCTGAAACAATAATCATAATGTGTATTTAATATTTCGTTATGCCCCATACTGGCATTTGTGATAAAAATATTTTATTTTTGGTTAAAAGAATTATTGAATTTATGTTTAATAAATAGTTCTTATCTGGGGTTGTTTAATTTTCGATTGTGAAGCTTTTATGGTTTAAGTATGGAGAGTATGGCTGTCATTGGATTGTTGTGTAGGCAATTCATCATTTATGAGTAAATATATGGCGACTCTTTTCCTTCCTTATCGTTCCATACGAAATTGGACATTTGTATGGATACAATTATGGCTTAAAAGGTGTTATGATTAATTGGAAAATGTAGAGTTAAAGATTGAGGTACGTTTGTATATAATGAGCTGGAGAAGATAATGTTCAGCTTAATGCTATATTGAGTGAAGTGTCTGCCTGATATTAATGAATTTTTGCATTAAATCACTAAAGTTGCACAAGTTTTCATAAATTTAATGAAAAATATAATTTTATTTATAAGAACTTGTATACACGCAATTAAAAAATTTCATTAAAAAACCACTTTCATAAAAATAATGAAGCTTTACAATAATTAAAAAAAATTTTTGTTTACTTTGTGAAAAAAGTTTTATTACTTTAAAGAATATAACAATATGATTAAAAACATAACATATTTAAAAGGAAAAATAGTTGCTCATATATTATACTCATAGAAATAAACCTGTAAAACTAGCAGAAAACGCCAGTAAAAATTAGTTAAAAATTATAAAAAAAAAAATGCAGAATTTAGCACATGTGAGAAATTAGTAAGAAAAGAGCAACAATAATAAAATAGCTTAATTTACAGAATTTTAATTATACTTCAGTTAACTTTTAGTTAATTGAAAATGACAAATTATGCTACACTCATACAAATAAGTCCGTAAAAATAGCAGAAAAAGTTACTAAAAATTAGTTAAAAATGATGCTGCAGAAAAAACTGCTAATATTAGCAGTATCAGTTTGCTAAATATTAATAAAATGAAAACAGCAAAAAAAACTGTTAAATTTACAGAATTTTAGTAATATTTGAGCTAAATTGTTGTTAATTGCAAATAACAATTTAACCTGCTAAAATTAGCAAAAAAAATTGCTAAATAATAGTAGAATGAATATAGCAAAAAAAAACTGTTAAACCTACAAAATTTTTGCTAAAATTTTCTGAAATCAACAAAACTTTTGCAGATTACTAGTGGACTGGAAAAAGGTAAAAAAGGAGCAATGAAATGAAAATTAATAAATAAAAAATAAATGGGTATTTAAAAACATACTTGGGACCAGTTTATTGAATGTGTCAATTAATTGAAATTTTTATCAATTGGCATTGTTAAATGCCTAAATGCCCATTTATAATTGATGAAAGAAGTATTTGTTTTCATGTTTTAATAAAAGAATAAATTAAGAAAAAAATTAAAAATTCGCGTATTTCTTATATTTTTTTTATATTACAATGCTTTTCTTCAATTATGTGTACATTTCATTGTCATTGTTTTCATCAATGCAAATTGAAAAAAATTTCATTGGCATTGAATGGTGATGAAATTTGTTAGCACTGACATTGAGATAAAGTAATGCCAATTATATTTCAATGCCAATGAAAATTCCCAAGAATGATTTTTTGTAAAAGTGGTAATATTGATAGACAATTATATGTTAACCATAACAAAATGTATTTCAGAGACCCTTCTTTTGATTTTCATTGTTTGCTGATCGGTTATGTACTTCCGAATTTATTTGAGTTTCCATTTTCACCTCTAAAGCTCTACCCACAGGAAAGAAGGTGTGGCCGATTAAAAATATCATATTCTTTAAATAAGCTTAAAAAGAACAATATTGGGGGAAAAAATTAGGGTCATCCCTGTAAACTCCACTTGCTCCCCAGAGATACTTTTAATCACAATTTTCATATTAAAATGGTTCGTCCAAAATAAACCTTGATCTTTGAAAATTAATGTATTACGATAAATAGAAACTTTTCTCCTAAATTTTAATAATTTAGATATTTTATGAGTAGGACAAATTTTCAACCATTTCAATTTAGCTTTATTTAAAAACTTTTTGCATTATTTTTGGCGAATTAAAAATATGCAGTAATTTTTATGAGTCATTTAACATTCTGTTTATAAGCGCTCCAAAATTGGTAATTTAGTTTACAAAAAATTTGTAAAATTAGCAAATCTTCTGTTAAAAATAAGTAACTAAAATTCAGCAAAATACTGTAAAGTTAGCAAATTTATTGTTAAAAATTAGTAACTAAATTCAGCAAAAAAAAGTAGCAAAAAAATTTGTAAGTTAGTAATGTGGAGGTAGCAAAAAAATTAACTAAAAATTAAATTTTAACTAAAAATTAGTTAAAAATTTGTTAAGTTGAACTACTAACAGTTTTACTAACTTTTCTACAAACTTTTTTCTATAAGTGTATTAAAATCTGCGGAAAATTTTGTAAAATTTTAGTAGGCTAAAAATAACAAAACCGTACTATTATATCTACAAAATATTTGTTGTATTTAAGTTGTTATATTTATATTTAATGACATTTCGATCATAATAACAAATTCAAATTGTAAATTTGCTATTGTAGTTAAAATAATTGCAATATCAGTTAATTTTAAACGCAATTTTACCGCCATAATTCTCTTAGTGTACATAAGGATCTAAATCAAAATCATTTATGAATAACTTACATAGTTATTCAGATATATGTATATTGTTAAATTTGCTTTGACTGCAATTGTAAACTAAAGGTTCCCTATTTAAGGAATAATGAACATAAATTTCATTCCTATATTAAGTACAAGACTTGTTGACATATTTACCCTAGCAATTTAGGACTTGATTAATAGGAAATTATAGACTGATAATTGATATTAACAATAACTACAACATATATACCAAAAAGTAGGGAGACTTGTTTAATGAAATAATATGACTACACTTAAAACATTTTGTATGTATAGACCGCTGAAAATGTATTTAAAACAAATTAAAATTCACTTAAAAACAGAATCACTAACATTTTATTGAGTATTATAAGTTTGTGCTGATGTTTGTAACACCAAAAAATATTGGTCCTAGACCCACCTTATAGTATACCGATCGGCTCTGAATTTTTTTTATTTCGATTTAACGATGTCCGTCTGTCCGTCCGTCCGTCTGTCTGTCTGTCTGTCTGTCTGTCCATGCATTCTTGTGCGCACTCTACAGGTACACCGACTTATGTCGGCCCAAGCCTATTGATTTTGGTTAAAATCGGTCCATGTTTAGACCTAGTGCCCATATAATGGTCCCCCCAAAATTATATTGTTTATACGCTGCAGATCGTAAATATTAAGATATTTCGATGAAATTTGGTACACAGACCTATGTTGGCCAAAGGACGAAGCCTATTGATTTTGGTGAACATCGGTCCATGTTTAGACCTAGTGCCCATATAAGGGTCCTACCAAAATTATATTGTTTATACGCTGCAGGTCGCAAATATTAAGATATTTTGATGAAATTTGATACACAGACCTATGTTGGCCCAAGGACGAAGCGTTTTGATTTTGGTTAACACCGGTCCATGTTTAGACCTAGTGCCCATATAAGGGTCCCCCCAAAATTATGTTGTTTATACGCTGCTGGTCGCAAATATTAAGATATTTTGATGAAATTTGGTACACAGACCTATGTTGGCCCAAGGACGAAGCCTATTGATTTTGGTGAACATCGGTCTATGTTTACACCTAGTGCCCATATAAGGGTCCCCCCAAAATTATATTGTTTATACGCTGCAGGTTGCAAATATTAAGATATTTTGATGAAATTTGGTACACAGACCTATTTTGGCCCAAGGACGAAGCCTATTGATTTTGGTGAATATCGGTCCATGTTTAGACCTAGTGCCCATATAAGGGTCCCCCCAAAATTGGCGCTGACTCACATTATAGAAAATTTTGACCCAAGCCCCATTTTAACCCATTCGAATTTCGGATCCAAACATTAGTTGGCTTTTACCCAGACTGGTGTAGGGTATTGTATAGTCGGCATGCCCGACTTTAACCTTTTTACTCTTATTTTATCTGACTTTGTGCGCTTGTTTTTGGCAGAGACTATTAATTATAGAGATAGGAAATCAAAATTTACACTACTCATCGGTAGGGGGCGCTGAAATTTAGTATCACTTGAGCAACTATTTATTATCACTTTAGTATCAGCTGAGCCTATATTTAAAAACTCAAAAATTGCTGAAAACTGTGCAAAATAATAAAATATCAGGCGCAAAATATATTTAAATAATTAGATTTGAGAATTACTTTTTTTCTTTGCTTTTTTATTTGTTATTTCAATTTAAATAAAGAAAGAAAATTGTCAATTTTTTGAACAAAGTGCCATCTAGTGATAACGATGTCGTTATAACTTTTGTTTTTGGTGATGCCATACCCCTGGTCATTATATTATAACAAAAAACAGCGTTGCATAAAATTAGTAGTGTGATTACAGAGTAACCACAATAAAATTTGGATTAACTGTTAATCAAAAAGATTAAAATATGGTTTAATCGACTTGTTTAGTGCTTGATTAACTAGATGTCTAAACGGGGTATAACAGTAAATACATACATGCAAAAAATAAAAAGTGCATAATTGCCGAAGTCCTTCGGTAAAATACAACTTCAAAAGTTTTCTGCTAAGTTACAAAATTCTTTAATTAAAATATAATATGTTCTAAGATAATTTACAAAAGAAAAAACTTAGTTAAATTAACATATTTTGAAGTGCATGAAAATGGAATAGGTCAAAAACTAAGGCAAGTTGACAAAAACCAGAAATTGATAAATCTACATATATTTTTTTTACTAACTTACAAAAAATACTTTTGAAGTTGTATTTTACCTAAGTACTTAGACAATTATACACTTTTTATTTTCTCCATGTAGTACTTAATCAAAATACTTAACGACTGGTTAAGTAGACACAAAAAACAGATGCCATTATCTAGGAAACATTAAAAAACAATAGAATTAAAATAAATATAAACAAAATTCCCAAATAAAGTCAACAGATTTCTTTTGTAGTTCTTGTATTCTATTCCAGAAAATTTAAGCTCTTTTGGCTGCACAATTTCTATTTCATCGTACTAGCTGTTTAAACAGAAGTTCAATGTTCAAGTTCATGAACTTATGGCAGTGGTATTGTATGGTCGGTCGGTCGGTCGGTCTTTTGCTTCCATATACATTTTCATTATGCTGGATAGATATATGACTATGTACTTATTTACTGTCTACCGACTACTTGTTTAATTTGTTTGGAACTGTTAGTTGGTGTTGCATGAAAAATTAAGTCTTCATTTTGAACTACAAAATAAACAATAACATTTATAACGTACACGTAAGACAGGCGGCCTGTGTTGTCAACACATTTTTTAACATTTTCAGATAAAATTTATTGTCTCGCAAACACTTGAATTTTTCTTTACCGAAACAAGGAATACAAATTTTAAGTTTAAACACTATATGAATTGTAAATAAAAAAAACAGTTCTGAAGTTTGTTTAATTTCTGTTTTAAAATTATATATAATAGAAACACTCGTAGAATAATTGTGTGGTTTAGAATTAAATAACATAACAAACATACTTTCTTTTTGTTTAAATAAATTGTTCTGTCTTATGTTCTTTGTTTTAATAGGGTTTCCTAACATAAACATAGACATAAGTTAAGTGTTATATGATATACATAGGTTCCGACAATATTTTCGGTATACTGACAAAAAAGTTAATAAACAGATTAGTGACATAATTTATTACTAAAAATAAGGTGACACAAGATAGTTTTTTGTACCGCTTCTTAAACCAAACTATTTTAAAACTAATACTTCTAAAAATGGTTACATGACGCCATTCACATCTTACTAAAAGTAAATCAATAAATGTTCTTTTTTAAATTTAGTGCAATATTCCTTAAAAAAAATTAAATTAATTTTAAATGAAAAAAAAGCTTACATTAAAGGAATTAAATATGCTACAATCCCAAACGTATTTTACAAATTGTGAAAAATAATGTGTTGGAGGCATGTCCCTATCCGGATTTCATTCTTGCCTTAGGAACTCGTCAGGGGACGATGTTTTTATAACTTCTGGAAATATGTGTTAAGTTACAGAAACTTATTTTATTTTAGTTTACTTAAATTTTCTATTAATTAAAGAAATTTAATATTGACTTACCACATTTCTAAAAACAATTAAACATTATTGAGAAATTTTAGAGACAGAATCTGATCGTTTCGATTGAAAAGCGCTCTATTTTGGAAAGAATTTCTGTGTATTTTTTAGAAAAAATGCTTTCGAATAATTTTTTCCATTAGAATCTGTGGGTTTCAATACCAAAAGGGTTTAAAAATTTAAAAAAATAAAAACTTGAGAATTTTTCCATAACTAATATTTACTCAAAATTCAATAGTATTTCAATAGAAAATATTCCTTAGTGCAGGGGTGGCAAGATTTTTTCGCTGCGTGCCAGAAACGGACAAATTTTTTTTATAAAAGTTTTCCGCGTGCCACCTTAATTTTAGTTGCCTTTTAAAAGTCTTTTTCGAACATTTTTAAAATTTGGAAATTTCTTTTAAAAATATCATTCCAGATGCAAATATTTATCAGCGCTACGGATAACCCCCATGAAATAAATCCTAGAGGGAAAAATTAAATAACTTTCAAGAAATGACGTAAAAATGTTTGAGGGTTATTTAATTTTTTTAAGTTTAATTGAAATTATTTAATTATGAAAAAATCCTCAATGAAATAAAATTAAAATAGTTTGGACGTTATTGCCATTGAAGTAATTTTTATGCGGGTTATTCCATTTTTGGTGATTATTTAATTTTGTTAAGAAAAGTTAAATTTTTGGGCGCCATTAATTATTTAGGTAAACTAATAGTTGAAAAATGTGCCTCAGGCAAAAATTTGATTAAGTTAAAATAAATCACGCGATTTTAATTTATAGCGAACATTATGGATTTGAACATAGAAAATTCAGATAAAATAGCTCTGCGTAACACGATCAAAACCCAATTTCAAATTCCACCAAAGGGAGTTATTTCATTATGAAACTTATTTTCAGCCTTTAATTTACAGGGGGTTATTTCGTAGCACCTATTTTCCCTCTAAAAAAAGTTAATTTTTTAGATCCAATTTTATTACAAGTTGTTTTCCATTTTTGTGCAATTTTCTGGTACTTTTTTCTCTCCGATTATGAGGCATTTTCTTATCGAAACATTTAAACTTCTTTAAATCTAGAATTTTAGAATTTTTCTCAGAATTTTCTGATAATCGAATTTGCGAGTTCTGTATTTACCATATTTCTGTAAACAAAAAATGGTTTCAATACAGAGTTCGATTTATTTTAAAAGACGATTTACAAGTTCTATGAAAAATTTCACCATTACGGAGTTAAATCACACATTTTTGTAGCTAAATTTAACATTTACCTGAAGTTTTTGCTGGTCTTCTAATAGTTTAACTCCTAAATTCATAAACGCTTTGTAAAATTATAGGAGGTTTATTGAACAAATTTTGTATAAAAATGACGTTTTGTGAACCTGCTATAACTTTCCAAACATTTATGAATTGAGGGGTAACTTTTTTAAAAACATCAAACAAAACGTCGCGTTCCACCTAAAATCCACTCGCGTGCCACAACTGACACGCGTGTCATAGTTTTGCCAGCCCTGCCTTAGTGTCTCAAAGTAATTCTCTAGAAAAAAAAACTATTTGAAATCAAATGAATTAAGTTCGAATAATATGGCTGATTTAAAACATTTTTTATACACCAATAATTCTTTTAAATTGTAATTAAAGTGTTATTATAGCGAATTATTATAAATTTGCCAATCCTAAATTGTCCTTCAACTTTTTTTCAGCGATATCTCTTAACCTTTTGAGGACCATACATTTCCTGCCGAAGCGATGTTAAAATTTTTGCGATTTTCATAATCTCTGACCTAATAATAGTTACACCAAGAAAAATTGGCAGCGTAGAACCCCTCTTTATCCCTCATTTCGCTTGCCAAAAATATTTGCCATTTGACGACCCTGCACCCAGAAAACAGATTCGGTGCTGACAACTCCATTTGTTGCCAATCGAATGGTTCAGTTGCATCATTCGTTTGCGGCTACCGAATTATTCTTCATATAACTGAAATTCCGTTGTCACAGTCAAATTAGTCTTGTCTCACCTGGTTTCCTGTTGCCACAACTGAAAAATTCGGCTACCACAACTGAACCATGCGATTGACTACTAATGGGGTTATCAGAACTGAATCTGTTTTCTGGGTGTGCCGTTCCGGGCGAAGCTATTTTTATTATTATTTTATTTTCGGGATTTCCAACTAAATTATATATATTTTACAAAAAATTCCTTGCAGTTCACTTTGCTTGTCAAAATTTGTGCTTTTTATCCCTTAAATGAAGAATTCCAGTTAACCAACTTCGAGGGCTCGCAAGGGGCAAGAGGCACCAGGTAAGGACTTGCCGCCTACTACATTTTTGTTGCCCCAACCTTTCTATATAAATAACCTTTGGACATATTTACTCTATTTGTCTGGACAATTATAAGTGTGAAAACCCCTTGGGCAATGCAAATTTGGTGAAATGTAGATTTTCACAAACAAAATTTTAATATTAATTTTTTTGATGGATTTATTAAATAATTGAGCTCGAAATCATAAAGTTTTTAATATAAAATGTCTTTTATTATTTTCTAAATATCACCAATATTTTGTCATTCATTCAATGACATCCTCAGGGTTCCTAAAATTTTGAAAATAAAATAAGTTGAATTACATACAGCAAAAATAATTTTATAATTAAGCAGAAACAACATTAAAGTAATTGAAATAATTTGTTAATCAAACTAAGTTTGTATTATTTTTAATTTAAATACGTTTTCACTTATTTTTCAAATTCGAAATCAATGTCTAAAATGCTGAGATATTAATTTATGTATGAAAATGTATATTTTAACTAGAATCATATTTACTTTAATAAGATTCATACTTAATTTAAAAATGTTCGTAAAACATGCGACATTAATTTACATATGATATAATTGTTGATTCAACTAGGATTTGTTTTCTCTGTGTAATTATTTATACAATAAAAATTTCCCTTTTTCATATTCCTTTCATCCCGCTTTTTGATCAGAAATAGTTGGTCATGTTAAATATTGAGTGTAATTCTATAAAAACGCGTTTAAAAAGTTGAAATCCCGACTAGTATAATATCAAAACGGATATCAAACGATTTCCGAGAGAAATCGAAAATGGCGATCGTAAATTTTTCGGTGGGTTTCGGCGTATTGACATGTAAAAATTTAATCTATCATCATTTAGGTCTCGAGTTCTACTTTTCGAACTAATACGATTCATTCAAAAATTTTATACCAAAGAAAGAATGAACCAACCGCGTTTTCGTAATTTATCGAACCTTTTAGCCTTTAAAATCCTGTCAAAAAATAACTGAGAAAACTGAGCCTTGAAACTGAAAGTTGTACCCGTGAACTAAGATTTGTAGTTTGTAATTACATATCTCTCTTTTTGAGTTTACATTTCATTTAAATTTATTTACATTATTTTATTGAAAGATTCTTTTTATATTTTAATTACAAGCTTATTTTGTAATGTTAAGATACTTTATTGTTTCATCGTTATCTTATAAATATATTTGTTAAAGGGATTTAAAAGATTTTTTTTTTATGTGAGCAATAAAATATTTACTTATAACTTATACAAATTTCCAGAAATTCTCTGTGTAGATTTTGAAGTCTTATTAATTCACAATTTGTTTAAAGCTTTTAAAATAAGGTTTTGTAGTAAAGCATTTTGAGGAAATACCATAAATATAAGAGTATAAGCACAATGAAAAGGTCCCCGTTTTTTTCAATATAATTTGACAATTAAAATCGTGCAACGATTTCCGTGAGAGATAAAAATCATTTTATTTTTTCAACGGAATTTCTTATTCTCCTGTTTTTACTCTCAGATTATTTTACTAATGTTGCCAGATTTTCACATAATTTCAATCACAGTACAAGTACAGTACGATTACATGGTTGATTTCGTCATGCACATGCATTAGTAATATCAAAGGATTTAACTTTATACATTTCTAAAAAATATAAAAACAGCAATAACACAATAACACTTTCACAGCCTGTTATTCTAACTAATGTAAAACAACAACAATACGTTGGAATGTGTCAAGAAGGAACATATGAAATATAACCAACTTGACTTTCTATGTGTTCTGTGTTGTAAAAGTTTTTTCCGTCACGATTTAAGATTCCTTTTCCATTTCTATTGTGCTTATTCTCTAATAAGGCTGTTATATTTTTATTGGGAAATTTTTGAAATTTTTAATATAAACGGGGCTTTGAACATCCTAAGAGTATAACTACAATGCAAAGGTCTCCCTTTTTTTCATACAATTTGACAATTGAGTAGCTGAGATGCAAAACTCGTTCGTTAAACATTAACTAAATTTTGGGAAGAAGCAAAAAACTTGTTGCGGTTAATTAACTTAACAAAATTAGTTGAATGCTTTTAATTCTTAAATGTTATGCTATTCTTGATTAAAAACTCAAAAGTTGAAAAATCGAAAATATTCTTACAAATCGCCTAAGAACGGTCATACTCAATTGTCATCTCGTTTTTTTAATTTTTGTAACGAACGAGTTTTGAATCGCAGCTACTCAATTAAAATCGTGCACCGGTTTCCGTGAGAGATAAAACTTGATTTTATTTTCTCAACGGAATTTCTTATTGTACTAATGTTGCCATATTTTCATACAATTACTTTAATTTTGTAAACAAAAAACATATGACTTCAATCACAGTACAAGTATGGTATACGTAGATAACATGGTTGATTTCGTCATGCACATGCATTAGTATAATAATATCAAAGGATTTAACTTTATACATTTATTAAATATATAAAAAACAGCAATAACACTTTCACAGCATTTTATTCTAACTTATGTCAAACAACAGCAATACCGTGGAATGTGGCAAGAAGAAAAATATATAATATAGACAACTTGACTTTCTATGTGTTCTCTGTTGTAAAAGTCAGATTCCGTTGCTATTTTGTTAATTTTTTTCCGTCACGATTTAAGATTCCACCATACTAACGTGGACTGGATAAGATTGTGTAGAGCCAGTGTGTCATTCTCTGGTTTAAATCCCATTTGGAGCCTACAGAAACCTATATGCTCTCGATGGGTTGGTTCCAGTATCATTTCCTGTCAGGAATTTATCTTAGATATTTCACCGTTTTGGAGGCACCAAGTATTTCCTACATGGTGTCTCCAAGATCGAGGTTCACCATAATTTATAACACTCGTCTTCCGAGTGAAAAGGCATATCTCAGTTTTAAGGTTCAATTAGACGTGCCATAACCATAACCATATAAAACAGCTGTTCAAACCAATCTTATGGGCTACAATGTATACGATTATTGGTGACATGCCATAACGCCATAACCGTCACCGTAGAAACCAATTGAATTTTGGTTTTCTGCTATGGCGTTATGGTTACGGCTATGGCGATATGGCACGTCTACTTGTAAAGCACTTTATTCAAATACAATTATTTTCGAAAAATCGTGGTACACGATGCCTAATCAGTTTTGAATTGCCATATCTCCCGTATTTCTACTCCGATTTTATTGAAAATAATTGTATTGGAAACTGTAAGTAAATATTACATTTTAACTAGATACTCAAAAAACTTAATAATGTCACAACTCTATTATAAGTCCAACGATTTTTTAAAATTCTCTTATTTGAAAGTGGGTTCCTTAAGGTTTCTTGAAATCGTACTTATTTTCTGTAGATTATGTTTTGGCAATTTGTGATTTCAGACCACGTGTGATGGGTTTAAATGTTAAGTTTATTTAAATAATAAGTGTTGAAGAACTAATTTTCTGAATTCTCTCTTCTTTGAAATATGATTTCTTTAATAAAACCTTAAAATATGGATTCTTAAATTTAAAACATAGACCATTTTTAATCGTCCTTCTTTCAAGCATTTATTCTCACTTAAAAACGTCAAGAAAACCGCTATCAAAATTAGTTATAAATATTTTTCAAAAAAACGTCATGTTTTATAAAGTTGACATACATGATCAAGTTATTGAAATGTGGATAAATCAAAAAGATTTCAATCAATCTAACTGACTTTAAACCAACTGATGTAAAAAAATAAAAGAAGAAAACAAAAGATCACAATCTCTTCTTACATTTCAATGAATTTCTACAACTTTAAGAGAAACAAAAAAAAGAAAGAAATTCAATGAAACCATAAAAACCCTCCGTCAAAACAAATAAGATTAGAAGAACAGAAAATGAAATTCAGTCCAATGACAACTGATGCACCTTTGTTAAAGTATGATTAGAAATAAGAACATTTGACAACCCAGTTATTAAGCTTGAAGATGATGTAGAAGTTGACGATGTTGATAATGTTGACAATGATGATAAAGGTAATTAATTGGTTTTGACACTTTTGGTTTTTCTTATGATTAACATGAAGAGAAGATTATTATTTTTTCTTCAGTTGAAAAAGGTATAAATTCATAAACCAAATGTTAACCAAGTGTTAATATTTTTCGAAGTATTCTAAGAAATCATTTTAAATATTAGGCATTAGCCAGATTCACAATGCTGTAGTACTCCACTCTACAGAGTGGATTTTGTTTCTTTCTTTTTCGCACTTACATATTTTTTGTATCATGCCATCTCTATTTTAGTACACTCCCCTCTGCAGAGTGGAGTACTCCATCATTGTGAATGTGGCTTTAGTTCTTGAGAATGTATTTATGAATATTTTTAATCATATTTTGAAGAGTTTTATTATTTTAACACAATTTTTTTATAAAAACTTTTAAAATATTAAAAAATTTGTTTTATATTTTTTTTAGTAAAGTGGATCAATTTATAAACAAATTTTGATTTTATTTTGTAAAAAGAACCTGCTGCATACTGATGTTGCTATTTTTTCTTCTTTTTTGATGTTTTAAAGTCAGTACTGTTGATGTCAAACATCTGTTACTTAAATAGATGCAGACAAAACACATCTATAGATAGAAATTCTTAAATCGTTTTATTTTGTACGGAGTGCAGTCAAATTAAAAATCATCGTTTATTTTGTTTGAAAACTATATTTTCATTAAAGAAGTTTAGTTTGATAAGACCCAGAAGCTTTGGCAGTTCCTATGTAGATACTAAAAAGAATTCATAAAAAATTTACTTCAGCATTATCAGTATTAAAACCAAATGTACTGTGGCTATCCCCAGGAGCAACGCACAACAAACTTATACCCACACTCATAGAACTAAATCTGTAAAAATAGCAGAAAAAGCAACTAAAAATTTGTTAAAAATGATGCTGCAGAAAAAAACTGTAAAATTAGCAGATTTTTTTTTGCTAAATACTAGTAAAATAAGAACAGCAAAATTAAATCTGGTAAATTTACAGAATTTTAGTTATATTTAAGTTAACTTTTAGTTAATTCAAAATGACAAACTGTTGTACTGTAAAATCTGCAGAAAATTTTGTTAAATATTAGTAGAATAAAATAGCAAATAACAAACTGTTATATCTACAAAATGTTTGTTATTTTTAAGCTAAATTTAGTTGAATGCAAATAGCAGTCTATCCTGTTAAATTAGCAGAAATATTTGTTAAAAAAAAATTGTAAACAATTTTTATTTGTATTAAAAAACAAAAAATCGAAAAAAACTTATAAAATTTAAAATTTTTTTGTGATTTCTAGGCTACTAATAATTTAGCAAAATTTTTTGCTAATTTGAGAAGGTTAATTTGTTATTTTCTATTAACAAAAATGTAACTCAAATATAACTAAAATTCTGTATATTTAACAGTTTTATTTTTGCTGTTCCTATCTTACTAAATAATCTGCTAATTTAGCGGTTTTTTCAGCAGCATAATTTTTAACTAATTTTTAGTAGTTTTGTAGATTTAACTAAATTTTTTACAGACTTTTTTCTATTAGTGGAATTTTTCTATGTGATAGATAAACCAATTCTAAGGTCAATCTCTGCTGGTACTCTGTAACAAAGCACACAAAAATCTTTGCCAAGTAATTAGGAGCATTTCAACTAGGGATGCCAATCGGGATTGGTTTTTTAAAATCCCGGGATTCGCGATTTTAAAATTAAAATAACGGGATCCCGGGACGGATCGGGATTTTTTGGGATCCCGAATTTTTGGGGATTTCGTGATTTTTTGCCATTTTGAAAATTTTTTTATTTAAAAAAATGTGTAAAAACTTAAAATTTATGTAAAAGAAATATAGGGTCATATGCATAAACACTTAAAATTTATAAATGACTTATAAAACAAATTTTTCATACAAATTCAATTTAATATTTATGTTATAAGGTTTTCAAATTATTATACATGAGCATTGCAAAATATAACTGTTTTATACGTTTTTTTATATTTAAATACTCCTGTTTATTTCTAAAGCACCGTAAGTTGTTTGAGCTTCACGTGAAAAAAACTGTTATACTCCATATAAAAAAAATGATTTTTCACGATAATCAGTTTCACGTGAAAATTGTGTAGAGTTTGTTTTCACGCAAATTTAATATACAAGAATATTATTTTTCTTGGGAAAAAGTGACATTTTGTGTTTATTGTGATTGTGTCTTTGTTATAAAATTAAAAAAAATATTCATTTGTTTAAATTAAATTGCAATTTGAGGCATTTTAAATTCGAGTGAAATTTTTTCACGTGAAAAACAACTTACGGTGCTTAAAGAACGATAGAATTGAAAAAAACTCAAGAATTAAGATTTTAACTCTGTCGATATGTTGTGTGCTATTTTTGTTTATAATAATTTTATATTCATTATTCTTATATCATTGTAATTTAAAATTGTGAATTAAATTTTAGAATTTTCAATTAGTTTCAGATTTTTTTAATTGTTTTCCACATATAGTGCAGAAATTCCAATGACAAATTCTGAAATACAACTTTTTATTCTGAATTTTAATCGATGATTTTCGAAATATAATAAAAAATACAGCACAATATAGATTTATATAAAATTATATTTAACAAAAATGGTTTAAAAATATCAGCAGGGTTACAATTTTGGAAAAATTACCACTAGTTTTTGCAATTGTAAAAATCCCGGGATTTGAGCTTAAGAATCCCGGAATTCGGGACTAATTTTTACTGAATAATCCCGGGATTTTGGGACTCGGGATTTCGGGACTGGCATCCCTAATTTCAACTAATAACTTTTTTTATCATTGTTTTGTATCATTTTACCAAGTTTTTAGTTTATTCCAAATACCTAAATTTTTAATAATTTATTCGAAAAAACTTTATTAGTTGAAATGCTGCTAATTAATTGGCAACGATTTACAAAAAGTATACAAACATTCCATTTTTAAATTTTTTGTTTATCTTCCAATCTCCTTCGTGTCGAATGTAGCCAGACGACTTTTTTAGTGAAAAATTACCAAATGGGGACTTGCTAAAAAATTCAATTAGTTTTGACGATTTCTAAATATTACAGATTTTTTTAAACAAATTTAAGTAAGGCAAAATTCTAAGACCCACCCTACGGGAAATTTTAACAAACTTTCACCGAACTGGCCCCTTTATATGAAATAGACTGGTCACTTTTACATGGCGTTGTCATAGGAGGTGGAAATTGACCCCTTGTGACATGTCACAAGACAAATCCCAGGACAGGACCCTGAAATTGAGAGTTCAGTAACCTGTCCGTCAATGACGGACCGTTTACGGACCGTTATGTCATGTAAAAAACGGACTAGTCCGCTGAAAGTCCGTCAATACCGGACCGTTTCCGGACCGTTATGTCGTGTAATAAACGGAGTGACTCCATTTTTAGAATGCCGTTTTCGGACTTTTATATCTACCTAAATTGACACATTACTAACTTTAATATTGTATGCTTTTTAATAGATTTATTAAGTAATTTATTAATTTTATTAAAAACTATGTTTAGCGCCGGTGGAACTAACTTCATTAATCGGCCTCAAAATTCGCAAAATTGACCCATAACTAGATCCAAAATATATCTACAAGCAAAAGAAACAATTTATTAATCGAGGTTAAATTAAATGTATTCACGATTGAGTTTTTTCATACGCAATTCGCAAACTATCGTGAAAAAAAACATAAAATTTCATAAACACTTACTATTTAATGATTCTATGTGAATTAAAGTAATTTGGCTACTGTGGCAACGGCCAAGATAGGATGCTCGTTTTTGCGACATCCAGAAACTTTTTTTAACCGACTTTAGCGCGCGACCCGTATTAAATTATTTAAATAATTCTATTTTGCGGACAAAAATTCACGAATTAACTGAAGAAAGACGACACCGTTAGCTCCGGAGTTCAAACTGATGAAAATTGGTGAAGTCCGTATTTAACGGTGCAGAAACGGATACACCAAAACGGATTCAAAACGTATTATATTCGAAAATCCGAAAGTACGGTCCGTTATTGTTCCGTATACGTACAAGCTTTGACGGATACCTGTTTTACGGACCGATAATGTTCCGTAAAAGCCGGATTGATGATTCCGTACATGCCGGAGAGTCCGTAAAAATGTTTCTTGGGTGAGTTTATATGCAGGATATTCCCTTTCCTAGTGTCTTTGTGGTTCTTATTGTATTTGAACGCGGTGCTAGGAGAAAGTTTTTAGTTGTATCGGCTTACATACCCTGTAATTTATCGGTTAATACAATTTATAATGGACTCTGTAGAATACCCTCTAAGGACTCTGAATATGATGGCGTTGTTATCCCATTGGCAACAGCAATGGGATAACATTCAGTAGATGGTTGACTGATTTCTCTGCTGAATTTATTAGGTTTTGTGATACTAATCCCACTTTCCCGTTGAGTTCGTCTTATTTGGATCATTTTTTGATTTCAAAAAATATTATGGACTTACATATCTCATCCAGTTTACGATATATTTACATTGTTGACGTTTTCGAACCATTTTCTGATGTGCCTTGTAATACCATTGGAAACTATTCGAGAGTTTTAAGGATACTGACTGGAAGTCTTTTGATAGGGATTTGACTGAAGCTCTTTTACATAGGCTACCGCCTAGGGATCGTACACGCAGCGTTGAACTAGGTAAGAAGTGTAACCTGAATCTTCCGGCTTCAATAGTAAGCCTGTTTTCTGTTAAGCGTAAATGGCAGAGGAACTTAAAGAAAATTATTATTGAATGTTTTTTAGTTTGACTCTAGATCATAATTTAATATCACTTTCTGTTTAAATTATTTTTCAAATTAAAGAAAGATGATACAATTTTCACAAGTAAATAACAAAAAATAAAAAATTTTAAAGAAAGACAGAATACATATTTTCGGCTTTTGCAACAAAGCCATTATCAGTGTCATTTGCCTTGACGGGTTAAACTTTGCTAATTGTCTACTTATGTGAAAGTTGAAAGCAAATCGAATATGTTAACAACTCAACTTAGACTAACATCATCGAAATCTAACAATGCTATTTTCATCCTTTGTTATTATTACTCTTTTTCTGCTTTGAACCTTAATTCTTAAGATATCTCAGCTAGTTCTATTCAACTCTGTGTATGATAACCACAGATTTTTGAATTACAACGAACCGTTAAATTTAAATGTATGTTATTTAAATTATATTTTGCACCGTGTCATGTGTTTTTAAGATGAATGAGGGGTATGTATAGTTGATCTTTTATTTGGTAAATAAATAATTTTTAGTTTGACTCTAGATCATAATTTAATATCACTTTCTGTTTAAATTATTTTTCAAATTAAAGAAAGATGATACAATTTTCACAAGTAAATTACAAAAAATAAAAAAATTTTAAAGAATTCGATAAGGCCAGCAAGACAGAATACGTATTTTCGGCTTTCGCAACAAAGCCATCATCAGTGTCATTTGCCTTGACGGGTTAAGCTTTGATAATTGTCTACTTATGTGAAAGTTGAAAGCAAATCGAAAATTATTATTATTATTGATGTTCTGAATACATTATGTATTTAAACTTAGCCTGTTTACAAAGATTATCAGTATATTTTCGCGTGCCATGAATCTTAGTTGGCCTATTGATTCCCATGTCTCTCGTTTGAAAGTTCTATACTACTTTACGTCATCGCACTCTAGAGCTGCATGAGTTACATTGTCTCGTTCTTTTCGAAGCGTGTGGCGTAGTCACCCATATTTTCTTCATCTAATTTCGATTTCAATTCTTTACTGGCGCATTACTAATTTTACTTGGCCACCAAATTTATAGGATATTTCAAAAGCATCAGCTTTTTTTTTTTTTTTTTATAGACCAACACTCAGGGGATGCCCCCTACTAATGCAGTGCATTGTGTTGATATCAGGAAAATAGGTTGTGGGAAGGAGGAAAGAGGGAGTAGTGTTTGTGGACATTTGATTTGAATTTCCCTACATTGAAAGTATCAGGAAAGCATTCGCGGGGAGTTTATTCCACATACGGGATGTTCGACTAATGAACGAATTTTCCCTGTAATGCGTTGTGCGATCCACTGGACAATCGATTACAAACGGATGAGATCTACTAGATAAGCGTGTGTTCCGAGCAAAACCATGGGACCTAGGAATAAGTTCACTTATTTCGTTAGAACACTTCCCATGGTAATATCGATAGAACAGTGTTACATAACCCACATTCCGTCGATGCTCCAATGAATCAATAGAGCTGGATATCCTACTGTCATTGATAAGCGCCTTCGCCCTCCTTTGGACACGGTCCAGAAGCTCCAAAATAGACTTTGAAGCTCCTGCCCATAAATGGGAGTTGTATTCCATCTTCGGTCGGATATAGGTGGTATAAATAGCAACGTGCAAGGTTTCACAACCATACACAAGTTTCGACTTAACACAAGCATCAAAATCCCTAATTTTCGTGGATTATTGCAATGAATTTAATCTCCATATCCGATGTAAAGAAGCGACTTGGTTTTTCTTAATTCAATAAATCAAAGTGAATTTAGTTTTCATATAATCTTTTCCATTTAAGTTGTCAGTTGAATAAGAGATATTTGCAGTTAGCACTAAAAGATTCAGAAAATGTTGATGAAGGTCATAGCTGTCCAGAAAATGCTTCCATTCGGCTAGTGTCTAATATCTTTTTTGGTATATTGTCCATTATTATAAAATATGATTATAATTTTTCTATTCATTTAGGAAAAATTTTCATGATCTTGAACCGAACGAAGAACAACTCAATAAATAACTTCATAAAAGTCATAATTTTAAAAATGTCATTAGCAATGTACAGATGTTAATTATAAACAGAAAAACATCTTTGAAGTCTAAAAATTCCAAAAATTTTATAAATACACATGTTTTCTATAAAAACTAATGAAAAAAATATGACCTTATGAAGGTAATTAGGAAAGGTTCTTGTAAAATAATTTAAAAAAAGTGCCAAAAAAAATATAAGAGGAAGTAACATAAATTTATAATAAATGAGCATGAGTTATAAAAACATAAACTTAAAATTTATTGAAAGAACATAATAATATATGAACATCATCACTGGATGATAGATGTTTTATTATTATTTATTATTTACAGAAATATGTTGTTTGAATTTTCATAAATGGAAACCTAATGAAAATGATAACAAATTATTAGGGAAGCAAATGAAAAACAAAAAAACTTTAGATATTAATTAACAAAATGATTTACTACTAGGGTTTAAATTTATGAGTAAAACTCTGGATTAAAACACCTGCCTAGACTACTTGAAATACATATGTTAAATGTTGGCATTTTTTGACTGTGGCTTTAACAACATATTTCTACAGGGTAATGTATGTAAAAATTCAAAAAAGGTGTGACACTGTTTAAGTAATATTTTTCTAAACGTGGGGTATATTATTGTGTAAAATTTTGTTAAAATTAACCCACGCCGAGTAAAAGAGATGCCCATTAAACTTCATTAACCGTATCAAATAAAAATTAAAAAAAAAACAAACTACTAGAAAATATTACAAAAAGTAGCACCTTTTTTCGAATAGATACTCATACTAATGTTGCCAATAGTTACTAGTTTTATGTAAAAATTATATATAAATATTTATAAATAATATTTTTTCTGTACTACAAAAACATCCCTTTGTTAAAAATCTATTGTTGTAACACCAAAATATATGAAAATATTTATGTTTTTGGTACATGTTATTATACATGTAATATTTAGACAATTTCATGGGAATTTCATATGCTTCATAGTAAACGGGGTTGTATTTAGTGGTGGTAATATTTATCTTAACACTTGCCGTGTATTTAGTGACAATGACTATTATTTTCCTATTTAGCTGTAAAGTTTTCAGTCAACCATTCATGCATTTATTTAGTTATGTTAAGAAATTTTTTAAATAATTTTGAAAATTTCTATAAATTATATCCACAATTCAAATAACTTTATTCTGGAGTAGTGCTGGTAAAAATATGAGTTGTGGGTATCGAGTATTTGTCTTTTTTTTTTGGGTACTTGATACTCAAAACTACTACTCGATATTTTCAGATTTGCATTTTGGGCAGACAAAATATATAAAAATGTGACTCCGCTAAAATATTTACCACAAAAATGTGACTCTGCTAAAATATTTGTCACAAAATTACAACTCTGCTAAAAGAAAAAATCAGAAGTAAAATATTTAAAATAATATGTTAAAAAACTATGAAAAACTTTAAAAATATGTTTATAAATTTAAATATTGAATTACCATACACATTTTCAAAGAATTTTACCAAAAAATTTTAAAAAATTTCAAATTTAAAAACCGTTAAAAGTATCGAGTATCCAAATCAAAAATATCGAGTAGTATCGAGTATTGAAAAGTAACCGAATTTACCAGCACTATTCTGGAGGAGTTCTTGAACATAACCAGCAAAATATTTTAGAATTGGTTACCCCTGAATCTGTTCTAGAACAGGTTATTTTAAAACCAGTTTTGAAATATTGGCGTTTTCTCTTTCCTATATTATTTACAATCATCAACCTATTTCAAATATCTTACTTTTAAATAAAAGCTCAATAGCTGATAGGAAAAAAATACTTGTAAACCTTTTTCAGAAAAGTCATTAACAACAGCTAGAACCAGGTCAGTGTTTCCAAAAGCACTTCATTTGAGCAAATGACATTTCAGGCCGCAATTTTTCACCGACATTTGATACAATTTCTGAAGATCTAGATATTTTTTTTGTCTGTTAGGGTTTTTGTTTTACAGAATACGCACATCATCTGTAAATTATTGAAACAAAAAAAATTCCCAGATTCTCAAAACTTTTTGATGAAATTCATATGAAAAAAAAACTCCCACATTAAAAAAAATCATATACCTAAAATATTCCCTCGCTGCCACGTTTTCCAGCTAATTAACCATGACAACTAGAAAAATTAACCCAAAACATAAAACCAGACAGCTTGTTAGACAACTCAACAATATCAATGACCATAATGCCATATAAATTTGTAAATTTCAAAACGCGTATTAAATACAAAACAATTATAATTTCAAAACAATAACAATAGAACTTTATACACACGAATAGCGAACAATAGTGAAGCGAGGCGAACACTGCAACAATTAGGGGTTAATCAATTTTATATGAAAATCCATATTTTTTATATGCATTTTGCTAAATGTGAATTGTTTGATAAATATGACGAGTGTGCACAAATAAATAAGTAAATTTAACTATAGTTTGCAAAAAAGGCACGTACCAAACATTTAACTTTAGACAAAAAAAAAAAAAAAATAAATAAAAAAGAAAAAAAGGAAACAGAGGCAACTAAATGCATTTAAATTGCAACCCCTCACGTTTTGTATTGAAATTGCTGATTTAAAAGAATATTTTCACACAATAGTTTTTGGTTGATTGAAAAGTTTTTCTTCTTGTTTTTGGCCAAAATTTATATATTGTTTTGTATTATGTGAGAATTAGTGAAGAATGGAAAAAAAGGTTATGGTTTAATTTGTATAATGACGAGGGAGTTCATTAGGGTCTTATTAATTTTATATTGTAGTTTTGTGGTTTTATAGCAAATTATTGAATTATTTAGAGTATTTTATTTTTAATTCTCACAGGATATAATAAATTTAGGAAATAGAAAATTATTACAACAATTTTGATTTATGGATTGATATTATGGCGCCCAATTTGGGAGGCTGGTTTAATAAATTTCAAAATTAATTTCATTGAAATTTGTTTTTTATAAAAAGTTTTAATAACCGAAAAAATTTAATTTCCTTTTCAAAGTAGAAATTTTAGCAATTTTATGTGGAGTATATAACTATCTTTTATTATAGATGCCACACGTTGAGCGCCAAAATGATAGCATGTTCTTGCCTATTAACAAGTTAAAAGAAAATTTTCTTTATATAGCCAAATCTCAATTCTGATCATTGCTATTGAATAAGCTCTAGGAATATTTATTTTAAAACTTCTACAGCGGACGTTTAATTAGGTTCTCTTTTGACATACTTAAATACGTGTAATCCATTGTGGCAACTGTAGTTCTTTCAAACTAGTTTACTAATTAACCCTATTTAGTTTTGGTAACTAATTTTTGTAACCATAACCGCTATATGAACTAATATTTTAAACAAATAATAAATATTTATTTTATACCATTTTCAATACATCACTTGCTTAACTCATTAATACCTTTCACAATGTATTTTTTTACCCTTTCTTGTACTATAACATTCTAAAAGTATTATTTTAAAGCAAACTACCATGTCATAGCCACTGTTTCAATTGGAAAAAAGTAAATTCTATTTATTTTTCTTTTATGAAAAGGTGCACCTTCATGGTTCTGTATCAAAGGGCTACTGTTCTTGCTTTAACTCGTGTAATATTTACATTTCCAAATGACACCAGACATGAGTTTTGTAAAATAACAAATGAATTTGTTTACTTCTATTTGTTTGCTGCATGTTTCTGTTAGAATTTTCTAGGAATTATCATGTGTTTATAAAAAAATCATACAGTAGTTTTTAAACATGTAGTTAAATATACATATAAAACGATTCATTATAATAATTACAAACAAACTATTTAAATAGTGTGGCATATACAAGTATTTATAATTATATGTTGTAGTTATAAGAGCAGATGTTTTTGGGGACTAGTTGACACCTTACCTGATGTGGCATAAATTAGTGTATATTTAGGGGTTAATTAGATAAATGAAATTGCAAATCAAATTATACAAAAAGTTTGTAACTTCAATAAATTTGGCCAAGCCGAATTTAAAATTTTTAATTTTTTGTGATTTTATGGCGTACTAATTATTTTTTTTGCTGGTTTTAGTAGATTTATATTAACAAAAATTTGAATCAAATATCAGTTAAATTCTGTATATTGCAGTTCTCAGATAAGCCACCTAGATAAGCCTTGACGAGCATTTGAACGATGTCGTATTCTCCTCATAATGACTTTAATAGGGCTTCCAAATAAACTAACAAAATTCGTGGATTTATCACACGCGAATAAAACTCAATTCTCACATCTACCCCTCCCCTTGGAAAACCCTTTAAATACTTCCCTTAGCCTAAGAACAGTCCTGGCCACTGTGGCCTTGATATATACATCCCCGGGATGCCGAGATACATATAGTAACCCGCTTTGGGCGCTGAACTTGCAACCCTTGTAATACTCAGAAAATCAATTTATTGTACATTTTCGAAAATGGACTAAAGTGACACTGAGTTTACCGCCCACAATCATATTAGAATTTTATATGTTAATAACAGTCGTACGATTTCCGTGTTTATCAAGTGCATAACAAACAGTTCAAACCCCATCTGTTTTCAAAACCATCTTGCAGGTTTAAATGGCTCATTAAGCACTTTCTAACCTTAACGTGTTATTACTTTTCCATTAGTGTTCAAAATCTAGAAGAATACATAGCCTATTAAATTTAAGAGTGGCTCCATCCAATTTATGGAGATGAAATTCCTTCATACTGACCTTCGGCTTTTGCTACGTAAACTCCCAGCCTTACAAACGCTGATTTCATGAGATCAACAATCGCACTAAGAAGTGTTTTTAAATCAATAGCATAACTTCGTCAGTGTTCCCTCCAGTTATGAAAGGATCACAAGGTTCTTAAACAAGGTTCAGCATGTTATCTGGCTATCAGGTAATATGTGACCTAGTACTCATACTCCCTGAAATATTGATGAACACTCTTTCCACGTCCGCGCAGAATGTCAATATATATATTTATAGCTGTAAACAGTATTCCCAATTATTTCAACAACATCATTTAAAGCTGCTTTCATCGCCCTTCTCTTGAGGAAATCCTCATGAATATATCTACCAGTCTTTTCAGCGTTTTCAGTAAAAACGATATTAAACCAATAGGTCTATAATCCTTAGCAGTACTGTGGACTATTTGTACCATTTTGAGGAGAAAAACCACCCTAACCTTCCTCTCTCCAGATTCCGAGGATATGTACTCTAATCCAGAGTTCTTATAAATATACAAGGAAACCATAACATGATTATATTAAAGGAGTTTTGCAGTAACTCCAGAAAAATAGAATTAGCACGCAGTGATCTGTAGGGCCTAACAGATCGTACAGCCCAAACAATCTTAGATTCGTGTACCATTGACTCGATGTGCTTATTTATAGGAATTTTGGTTGATGAGAATCTAGCCAACGGGATACTCTACCTTACCCTTCTCAGTAACCCTAAAAGTGAGTATCCATCGAAAGTTCAATGGTTTCTTGACAGCTCTCCTATAAAGTACCGTCCGGTATCAAAAGAAAATCTGGTAATTGAGAGGAACTTTACACAGTCTGGAAACTTCAGTGGTGCTTTCTAATTATCTACAAAATTTTGGCCACTATTCCTTTCATTGTCCTACTTTCAGCTGTCTTTCTGTGCCTTACTGTTTTCGGCTTTCTGTTCAAAGTACCTTCAACTCCGATTTACAAAATAGTTGGTAAGTTTTTCTATGATGCAAGCATTCAGATAGGGAATTGTGGAAGATGACAAAGGAAATTGTGTTAATTTGTTATTGCTGTTTTCGATAATCAACATGCTCAGTGTGTGTTGGGGGTACTTACTCGAGATTTATAAGGATGGCTCCAATAGGGATGGAAGGGTAGGTTGTGGCATATGCAGCATTTTACATGCCGAGGTAGTGGCCATACAGCGGGCTATGTATTGGATAAGGTGTGAAGGGATATCCTTGTCTTCACAGACAGCCAGGCGACCATAAACTACCTAATAAGTGTGTTAACCAAATCGGAGATAGTCCAGAAATGCCGGGGTTTCTGGCGAGGCAATCGAGATTGATACTCATCTTTGTACCGGAACACGAGGATTGTTGCGGGAGTGGGACGATGATTCACTAGTTAGATCACGAGGAAGGTTTGCCCTACCTATGACCAGCGCCGAACTAAGGTACGTCTTTTCCATTTGCGGAAGAGGATGAAACTTGGCTCCATCTCCTCTTTTTGGTCATCTGGTTCTGAATGACCTGCCGGACCTGTCCCACATTTACATCGGAACAATGGAAACACGATATAAAGCCAAAAACTATCGTCACCTGTTGATTTTCTTTGGCAAGAATGATATCCCGAAAGGGACAAGCCAAGAACAAATTATTTTAGTACAATTAATTACTTGAACGAATTCCTATATATTTTCCTTCGACTTTTCGCCGAGTGAACTTTTCAAATTTTGTACTCTAAACAACCTGTGCATTAGACCGTACCACAAAAAAAAGTTCGCCATACACCGTCGAATCTAAATTATATTTGCAATGCACTTTCGATTTTTTTTTTTGCTGAGCGTAGGGGTCGTTTTTTATAGTTTTCGTTATATCTTTGCCATTTACAGTCGGATCTTAGAGTGTGATATATCAATGTTTTTTTTCTCGAGGGGAGAAATGTTTTGCCCTAAGGGTCATTGACCTCAAGTATCCTGTTCTAGTATTTACCTACCAGATCTCAGTTCCTACCACCCTAATGCCAGAAAATTAAAGCTCGCAAAAAATCATTAAACTTTTGCTAAGGAAGTTTTTTGATAATTCCAGCAGAAAATTTTTTATTTTTTTTGGTGACCCCTACACCCTTAAAATTTTTCTTCATAGGATTTTTCCTTTATACAAAACATTGGTCTCCCCGAGACAAACAAAATCGATATATTACACTTTAAGATCCGACTGTAAATGCCGAAGAAATAACGAAAAATTAAAAAAGGCGACCCCTACGTTCGAAAAAAATATTCTTTTATTTTCGAAATTGCCTTGCAAAAGTATTTTATATTCGAAGGTGTACCGCGCACTTTTTTTTGCCTGTAAGGTGGTACGGTCTACTGTCCATATCTGGAACTGGTACGTTTCTACCGGATTTAGTCAAGTTGGTCTTTCAACGATTCCTGTTTGGAAAAATGTTCTGAAAGCAAATAAATATTTATCCTCCTAGGGTTAAGTCTGTGATACCAAAATTATGTCAATCGCATCTTGCTTAATTTAATCGTATAATGTCCCTTTCAAAACAAATTGGAAGACATGTTTTAATACCACTTCCTTCATTGCTTACAAAGTAGCCATTAGTGTATTTCCACCGCTTTTTTAGAAATAAAATTAAACAAATTCAAAAAAATCACTTCTTTCATTGCATCCAAAGTATACTAACGGAGTATGCTTTAACAGCCTTTTTGTAATTAATTCAACATCCAAAAAAATCACTTAATTATTGCTTCTAAAGCATTATGGCTCTAAAAGTTATCCTACGAAGTGATTTAACTGCAGTTTATTTTCAAACAAACGATCGCGGATTTGAATCTTGGCGGGATCAATATTTTTATTTTTTTTAATATTAATAAATAATTTGTATAAATTATTTTTAAAAATAAATAAAATAAAAATGATGAAAAATTTATTCTTTTGCACTTATGAAAAAAGTACTGAAAAAAATTGGGAGGCACTGCAATCCAATTTTTTTTAAGTACTCATCTTCTACTTTAATTGAAGAGAATAAGAGGATAAGAATGCTTTTATTGTAGAGAATAAGACACAATGACAAAGTGGTGTTTTTATGTCAGTAAAGATTCATATCAAGAATTAGCTCAGTGGTAGAAGGCTACATTAGCAATATTGGTACTTCTAAGGAATTGAAAACTATTTTTACGCGTAGGGTTTACAACTTATAAGGAATTTACCCCAAATAAAACACAATGCTTTTAATTAAATCTAGATATGGGAGAGAAATTTAAACAAATGCCATTTTGAAACTTTTCGGAACCACATTTACATCCCGTGAAAATAATTGGCCTAAACAAACTTCCTCTAAAGTCTTCGTAACTTTTAAACCTGCTTCTGTATAACAAATTTTTAAAATATGACTGATTTCCTTACCTAAATCCCTTAGATAGCCCAAAACTTAAATTTTAACAACATCGCATTTAAGCTTGGAATATTTTCCTTAAAATTCATTAAGATTATATTACCTCATTTGAATGTTATATACCCACTTAAGTGCAAAGAAACATCAACACAGTATGGCTAGTTGTAATGTAGCTTCCATGGGCAGTAGCCTACTATAATAATTTTGTTATTAACACTGCAGGGCGCCCTTAAGGGCAGACAAAAATCAAGCAGCAGCAACAGCAAAATGTTTATCAAGAATACAAATGCAATCAGCAATAGCCAACCAACTGTTGACCCACCACAAACCGACCGAATCAGACCAGACCAAAACATCCAACAACCAGTCAGTCAGTAAACAAGGAAGTAATGTGGTTTTATGGAGAAAAACAAAAATCAGAATATAAAAACCACAAACAAATGTAAAGACAATGACAGATAAACAGACATAATACAGTAGCGGTTTTTATACTACATGGTATTTTTTGAGAAAAAAAAAACTGTTGAAAATCCAACACCCAAAAACAGAAGCAGCAACAAAATATTTCCGTTTTGTTTATAATTTCTTTGGATTTATTTCTGGTATTTTTTCCTTCTTTTTGCTATATTTAACAAAACAAATATTTAAAGACCACACAAAATAAAGGAAAATTTTAACAGAAAATGCTAAATTATTTGTTTATTTAAAAAATTACTATAATTTAATATTTGTATATTCTATATGTGACGCGTCATAATTCAGGGAATTCTTAAAGATTTTGCTACTGTCATAGATTTTCTAGTGTGTATTTTTTTCAATTCACTTGGTCTTTACATAGTCAACTGCGTGATGTTTTCTGGTCTTATATTTATTTAGACTCCTTGGGTTTGTTTCAGTTTTTTTCTGCTTTAAACAAATCTCCAGACAGAATAATCCACTTGTCACCTTATTAGTGTTGAAAATCCAATTGTTACAGTGTAGAACAATCTCAAATTTCACCAATATATTGCTTTAACGTGTGGGTTAAAAAAACACTGACATTGTCTTTGGGTTTATGTGTGAGTCCACTTGTGACTTTGGTTTTTACAAAATATGTCAATAAGTAATTCTGTATTTCGTATATATTTTTCCACTCCACTCTGAGCTATTTATTATTTCGTTATTATAACCTCAAACATGTAATATATTTAGTATATTTGTCACAGATTTTTTAAATTTTATCTATTTGACAGATTTTGGAAATTGCAATCGTCGTAAGATGCATATGAAAGACATTTCAAAACCACTCTTTGAGTTTTAATACATTTTCATAATGGCGCCCAACATGAATGCTTGTTAGAAACTATGGAGTTATACCTCTCTCTTTGTAGGATGCTCGGCAGTATGAAGAAAAAATTTACAAATATATTAAGTAGTAAGTAGTATTTTGTATTAAATTACTTCCATGCAATAAGTATTTTTTTATATTGATTTTTATTTATCAGGCTTTTATAAGTGGAATCTTGAAATGGTGAAATGGTTGGTTTTTGATAACTTTGGATGTGGTTGCCCTTCACTCGGACTTCGGTATCTGGGCGCTCCCAATTATTTCACAGACTCACGACAATGGTCGCCAGGTTAGACGACTTTTTGCTACTTAATGGTGGTGTTCGTGTGATAAAGGTAAAATTAGTAATCTTAATAATAGGTCAAATTAATTCTCAAGAACAATTAGGAGGTGATTAGTGTATTTTTTATATGAAAATGGATGATGGTGTCTAAAAAGATAACTTAACAAAAAGGTCCGGATCAAGAAAAAGATTATTGGGGAGGAAAGTAGTTTATAATAAATTTTCTATTTTTCTATTGAAAATTTTCATTTTGGGGTGAAAATGTCCCAACTTCCCTCCACCAAGATTCGCGGTAGAGGGAAATTTCGATAGCGGCAGGTAGACATTTCGATAGCGTTGGAAGTTGCATATATGATGAGACACATCTATTCGACCGCTATTTCGGTGACGATCTCATATTTAGAGGATCATGTGGAAGATATTCCCAATATAGTGGGTCGCATTTAGATGTTGAATGAATTTCGCTCGGAATTTTTTTCGAAAGCTTCAACCAGAACAGTACTGATCTTCAACTCGTGTTTTTCATCTGAATATACAAAGTATACGAACAAATTTAAATCTTTTTAGTTATTGACGAGAAAAAAACAGTAATTTCCATCGGACAAAATTTGCGATCGTACATGTTAGACAGTTATCTTAGATTCCAAATTAGAACATTGCGTAAATATCGGTTTCCGAGATAACTTTAAAAATGCGGTCGTGAATTTTTCGGGGTTTTCTCCTTTTTTTTAAACTTCAGATCAAGCTTTCAAAGTTATCCTATCAGTTTTCCAGAAAAAACCAATTGTAACTTATGCTTTTCAACCAACTTCTATTGTTACTTCCAAAGTATCTTTAAGTGTATATTTACTGTTTTTTTAGAAGTAATTCTGAACAACTACAAAAACTTCCAAAGTTTCTGTAAGTGTATATTTACTGTTTTTTAGAAGTAATTCTGAACAACTACAAAAAAATCTCTCCTTTCATTGCTTTCAAAATATCCGTTCATATATTTTTACAACTTTTCAACAAGTAATTCTGAACAACATCAAAAAATTACTTATTTGTTGCTTCTAAAGTATTATTGCTCTACATTTGATCCTAAAAGCCTAAATCAGATCAAGGCAGTGTCGACCGCAGTGCGACGTTTTTTTTTCGATAAAGCAGGTTTCTATATTCTCTTTATTTGTCAGCCGAGAAATTATAAAATTTTCTTAATAAACAAGAGCTGTTTTTAAACAACATTAAATAAGAAATTCTTAAAAATATTGAATAATTTTCGCGAAATTCGAGAATAAAATTTGATAGCACTGCCACTGTTCACTGGGCTTAAGAAGTGATTTGGATCCAATTTATTTCCAAGCAGATGATCGTGGCTAAGAATCCCAGAACGACCAATATTTTTTTATTTTAATAATTAAAATTAATTTGTTTAAATTCAATATTTTTTAAAGCTAAAATCGAAAGAATGTAGCATGCAACATAGGTTGTAACAATGGTAGATGTTGGTCAGGGCAATCATGAAGCGGGTGCACGTATTTATTCCAGCCTTATTGCTCGTCGTTTGGGGGGGTTCAAGGCTTCGTCGTACCCAATACCACCATGCTATATATAAATTATTTTAATATACGTGCAACACAAATATTTAATAAAAGAAAGAATGTAGAAATCGAGGAAGAATTGAAAGAAATTTTAAACAAAAGAATTGGTACCAATGTGGGAAAATGTAAATTGTAGAAGCGTGGTTGACGGTACAGGATGTTGATGTACCAGTCTTCTTGCCCTCCCATCCTTGATCATAAATAAAGTAAATCTTTAAAAGTTAAAATTTATGACCCCAAATACCACTACAACTAGCGTATCCCCTTAGTGTGAAATCAAACAGATTATTTTAAATTTAGAAATAACCCATTATAATTTTTATTGAACGTGGGGCCCGAGCAAGTCAAAATGTTTTTTTAATTCCATCTTATTTTTGCATTTTCTATGGTGTGTCATATTTTGTTCGGCTCCGATTAAATTATCTTTCATTTTAGTTTCGGAACTTATCTGATTGTTTTCCCTTATTTTTTTTTTCCTCTGGGTACCATTAAAATTTAGCTTGGATTTAATTGTGATTCAGTTTGAACAAAATATTCACATTTAACCCTGAATTTATTGTTATCTAGCCTTCATTTATTTGTGAACTCATAAGATTTACTGTTTGAACTGTTAGGAATTCAGTATTTGGATGTAAAAGCTAGAACTGACCTCAGTTTAAAATTATCGAATAAGTTTACCCTACATTACTGCAAAGGGAATTATAGAGCTTTTAGTTAGTTTTATCCGTTGCAGTGAAGTCGCTTTTCTTTTAATTTTCCTCTTTCCTTATCTATATTTTCCGCCAACACTGGTTTTGTAAATTCGTTTGAGCATTAATCTACAACATGCTGTTACCTTGGTGACATGAAATCAAACAGACCATAAATATATTTATTTTTATTTTTTTTGCGAACGTGTCGTACCGCAATTTTTAATTAAAAAGAAAACCTTAAATTTTTTTTTATTTTTATTCGTTTAAATCTTTTAATCGTCTGGAAAACCTGAAGTACAGATTTGGAGATTAAAGATTGAATATTTTCTTTTATTTGTTAATTTTTTTTTTTTGCATGATTATTTACTAGCATTTTTAGTTTGACTTGGTTATGCACATCCATTTATTCTAGCTCGGGTAAGTGAAAAGTTAAAGTGTATATAGAAGATCACATTTTTGGTTTTTTTGGGTAACCACTTTTTCACTTGGTTTATAAAAACGGTTTCTAACTGAAAACCAACTCACTTTTAATTAGTGATTTATCATTCATTTCCCAAAATATTCGGTAACGCTGATTTAACCTTCCCTTTAGCATTGCTGTTTTTACATCTGATACTTTTTATTTTATTTTGAGTAAAATTTTTGGGTTATCGAAAATATTTTGGGGATTTTTGTGTATTTTTTTTGTTGTTCAGGATTTCATCTTAAATCATTTATTGGTTTTCGATATTTTTTTCGTTTCATACTCCTTCGAAAGGAATTTTTATTTTTATTTTTTTTTTTTTTTTGCAGAACGCAAAAATTTTTGCTGGGTGTATACCACTATATATTTTCTGTAAGTTAGTTCTGATTTGTCTGAAATGGGCCTGGGTGAAGGTGCTCAAGGTGGCACTGCTTCTGGTGGTGCTGATAAGCATCCAAATTGTGATGCATGCGACACTCCAATAGTGTCTAAAAGTTTTCTAATTACCCCTGTTTGTGGTCATAATTTCCATAAGGAGTGTTTGCAAAAGATAATAAAGTTACGTCCTTACTGTCCCGTTTGCAACACCAGAATAGTGAGTGAAGGTCCTCAGAAGTCCACACGTGCTCAGAACAAACCGCTGGTGAATGAACAGGCGGGTATTTGTCCGATTTCTGGGACTGTAGCACCTGATGATTCGGTTAGGGATCCTTCCTCTACAGTACCAACTAACCCCCCTGTTGTGTCCGTAGATTCACTTAAAGAAATGATTTCTGCGATAGTTTCTGCTCAGAACGCCCAGTTATTAGCTACTTTGAATAGCCATATTTCCACACTTGTGGATCAGAATGTGCGGTCCAGTCTTGCTGGCCTGAATCTCCCTGCTTCTTCTGCTGTTCGGACAATTCCCCAGGTGGAGCAGGCACCGGGTTCACGCCGGTTTGAACAATCGGTTTTGCCACCTGTTCAGGAAATCCAGCAACCAATTCCACCTCTTGTTCAACTGAAAAGCCAACAGCAGAATCAAACTCAAACTTCACCGCAGGTTGAACGCACGCCGCCTTATCATATGCCGGATGTGTCTGCAGTGGAGCAGCGTACGTTTAGAGAGTTTTTAGGTCTCGACTCGAGCGGCACCGGTAATAATTTAAATAATCCTTATAGACCCGGTCCCTTTAATTCTGCTCTGAATACTTCAGTTTTTCATGCTCCTTCATCGTCAGATTTGCGAGGTCGTCCTTTGTTTTGGTTTTGCAAATTATCTCGAACTGGAAACTAAAATTCAGTGGTGGTCCGAATAGTCTGTCCGTGGAAAATTTTATCTACAGGGTAGAGGCTTTGACAGTCCAGACATTGCGAGGGGACTACAATCTCCTTTGTCACAACGCTGGCCTACTTTTTGACGGAAAAGCCAACGATTGGTTTTGGCGATATCACCAGTCCGTGTCGATTATGGAGTGGCCCGAATTATGCAAAGCCTTGAGAAAACAGTACAAGGACTCTAGAACAGACGTCGACCTACGTGAGCTGATTAGAGACTGGAAACAAAAGGCTAACGAGACTTTTGATAGCTTCTACGAATCTATAGTGGAATTGACCGATCGACTTACTGAAAAACTTTCGGATAGAACGTTAGTAGAAATTTTGCGGCGAAACCTGCTCCCGGATATTCAGCATGAAATCCTGAATTTGAGTATTCACTCCGTAGAGGATTTGCGAGATATATGCAGACGTCGTGAGTTTTTCATGCAGGAAATTCGTCGGAGACAAGGAATACAGCTCACTCGACCTTCTCCAATTCAAAGAAGAATTGCCGAAGTCGAGCAGGATTTCGAGGAAAATACTTCGGGCCTGCCAGAGGAAACAAACTTGGAGATTTCAGCTTTGAGTTTGACTTGCTGGAATTGTAAGAAAACTGGACACAGGTACCATGATTGCTTGGCTGAAAGAACCGTCTTTTGTTACGGATGCGGCGCTCCCGATACGTATAAACCAAGCTGTAGAAAATGCAGTCCAAAAAACTTGAGAGCGAGTGCACTGCGGGGTGCACAGAAGCCACAGGAGTCACTGGAACAGGCAATGGAGTGACTATTTTGCGAAAGCCTGTGAATAACGATTTTACCACCGGATGTGACGACGTGATTACCGGACATGACTTGATTAGCACCGGAAATGATAATTTTAAACCTTTGGAAATCAGTTCGAGATTATTCAAACCTTTTCATGTGCGTTTGAGGGAATACAATGAGGCCCGTATTCGAATTTTTGGCAATGAACCGAAACCAACTCGTTCTGCGAAGCGTATGCGTTCATTCTGGCAAAAAGTTAGGAATCTTAGAAAAAGAATAGTCTGCTCAGTTTTGAATAAACCGTGTGACGTAAGACCATATGCTGAGGTTATCCTCTTTGGGGAAAAGATGTTGGGTCTGATGGATACTGGCGCGTCTATCAGCTGTTTGGGTTCACAAACGGCTAAAAACTATCTAGCTTCCGGTTCTTTCTATCGAAAATTGAGGACTTCTGTAAAAACGGCGGACGGCGGTAGCCAAAAGATAGTCGGTTATATCGAAACCTGTATTTCCTTCAATGGGGTTGAAAAACCAATTGAGATTTTTATTGTGCCTGGTTTGGAAAAGGATTTGTTTCTGGGAGTTGATTTTTGGGAGCTTTTCGAATTACTTCCGCCGGGTTTAACTTATATAAATTCGTTTAATATGGTCTCGGAGATCAATGAGTTAGGAAACCAGATACCGTTATCTGCCATTCAAAAACAACGTCTGGGTCAAGTAATTTCTATGTTTCCATCTTTCGCTAATGAGGGCCTGGGAAAAACAAACGTGCTTTCTCATGTTATTGATACCGGTGATGCGAAGCCCATAAAACAGCGGCATTTCCCGGTTTCGCCCGCTGTTGAAAAACTTATATACGATGAGTTAGACCGTATGATTTCTCTTGGGGTCATCGAAGAGTCAAATAGCGCGTGGTCTTCTCCTGTAGTGTTGCACAGAAAACCCGGAAAGAATAGGCTTTGTTTAGACAGTAGGAAATTAAATTCGGTCACAGTTGGTGATGCCTACCCATTACCGCAAATTGATGGCATTCTGAGTAGACTTCCCAAAGCCGAATATATAACAAGCTTAGATCTGAAGGATGCTTTTTGGCAGATTCCATTGGAATTGGGATCTCGAGAGAAAACAGCATTTACCGTTCCTGGGAGGCCGCTTTACCACTATAAAGTAATGCCTTTCGGGCTTTGTAATGCTCCACAAACAATGTCCCGCCTCATGGATAAGGTCATTCCTCCGGCTCTCAGGACGGAGGTGTTTGTTTATCTCGATGATCTGCTGATCATTTCGGATTCTTTTGAGAGGCATCTAGAAGTTCTAAGGATTGTTGCAGTGAAAATTCGTGAATCAGGACTGACGATAAACGTAGAAAAGAGTCATTTTTGTGTCCCAGAGGTGAAGTATTTAGGCCATTTGGTAGGTAATGGGGTCATTCAGACGGATCCGGAAAAAGTGTCCGCCATAACTGACTTTCCAGTTCCGCGATCTATAAAGCAAATTCGCAGATTTTTAGGGATGACGGGTTGGTACCGGAAATTTATCAGGAATTACGCTTCTATTACCAGACCTTTGACTGATTTGTTGAAGGGTAAAAGAAAATTTGTATGGACCGAAGAAGCCCAAAAAGCTTTCGAGATTTTGAAGACTCATTTGAGTACCGCACCTGTTTTGCACAGCCCCGATTTTGCGCAGCCGTTTTTCATACATTGCGATGCTAGTAAAACAGGCATAGGAAGCGTGTTGGTTCAGAAAAATGCGGAGGGCGAGGAGGTTCCTGTGGCATTTATGTCCAAGAAACTCAACCAAGCCCAACGTAACTATTCGGTAACCGAACAAGAATGTTTAGCAGCTCTGTTAAGCATAAGAAAATTCAGAGCCTATGTCGAAGGACATGAGTTCACCGTCATCACTGACCATGCGTCATTGAAGTGGCTTATGTCTCAGACGGATCTGAGTACGCGGTTAGCTCGGTGGGCTTTAAAGTTGCAGGGATACAAATTTCACATTCAGCACAGGCGTGGTAGTTTGAATGTAGTTCCTGATACTTTGTCTAGGGCCAATACCGGGGACTTGTCCGCATTAGAGATTGAGAGTTTGACAGACTTTGGTGATGAATCAGGGGTTTTCGTGGATTTGAACTCCACACATTTTCAATCAGACGAACACCGTGAGTTATTGGGCAGAATCGGGAAAAACTTGGACAAGATGCCGGACTTAAGAATTGTGGACGGTTACTTGTATAGACGGACAGAGCACGCTACAGGGGAAAAGTTACAGGACGATATGGCCTGGAAGTTGTGGATTCCTCGAGCAATGGTTCCGGAAATTTTACGTCGCGCGCATGATAATCCGCTATCGTCGCACAGCGGTATTAATAAAACGTTAGAGAGAATACGCCGGTATTATTTTTGGCCGAATTTAGCGGTTGACGTGAAGGCGTATATAAATAATTGCGAGGTTTGTAAATCATCGAAACACCCGAATCAAATTCTCCGGCCTCCAATGGGGAAAACCTCGGAATCTAGTCGATTTTTCCAGAAGTTGTATGTTGATTTTCTCGGTCCGTATCCGCGCTCTCGCTCCGGGCATATAGGTATATTCATTGTATTGGATCACTTTTCCAAATTTCCTTTTTTGAAACCAGTAAAGAAATTTACGGCTGATCCTATTGTAGAATATCTTGAAACTGAATTATTTCATACATTTGGGGTACCAGAGATAATGGTTTCCGATAACGGATCTCAATTTCGGTCACATCAGTTTAATCAACTCCTTTCGCGTTACGGCGTAAATCACGTATACACGGCGGTGCATGCTCTGCAAGCAAACGCATCTGAGAGAGTTAACCGGTCTGTGATATCTGCGATAAAATCTTATGTGAAGCCTGACCAAAAGAACTGGGATGAGCTATTAAGTAGTATTTGTTGTGCATTGCGATCAGCTGTACATTCGGCTATTGGTACCTCGCCGTACTATCTGGCTTTCGGCCAACATATGGTTACAAACGGTTCGACTTATGCTCTTTTGCGTCAACTGGATATGCTAGACGATCGCGCCGTTAGATTTGATAAAAACGATTCTCTTGAAATAATGGGTAGGAGGGCCGCGGAACTTGTACAAAAACAATTTATAAGAAACGAGAAGACTTATAATCTTAGATCCAGAGAGGTGTCCTATGATGTAGGTCAGGAGGTTTTCCGCCGAAACTTTAAGCAGAGTAATTTTGAGCAAGGATATAATGCGAAATTAGCCCCTACTTTTGTCAAAGCACGCATACGTCGCAAGTTGGGTAATAGTTATTACGAATTGGAGGATTTACGAGGCACATTATTAGGAACTTACCACGCAAAGGATATTCGCCAGTGATTCTGTTTCTTTTGGTTTTATTTTAGCAAGCGTGATCAGCTTTGTTGTTGATACTAACCCCCAAAGTCTGATTTTTGCGGGGGGGAATGTAGTGGGGCGCTTGCATGAACGTTTCTACATCTTTCAACGGCTCGTATTTTTAAAATAAGATGCTATGATTTTCTATATTTTTTTTTGTATGCAACGACATCTGTTGATTAACTTGGGCTAGTGGATACTTTTATCTGTCTCACCGTATTTGCACTTTACATCCTATTTCTGTTTTGAGAGCTTGCTAGAAAATTGGAAGAAATACGTTAGTTACTCAAAAGCGCGAATCCATTTTTAATATACCGAGCTTTCTTTGTACCAAAATACCAATTATTCTGCCATTTTAATTCCAAACCGCCGACTGTGAAAGATCATTTAAAACCTGAGTGCTGTAAAAGGAAAATTCAAGTCAGTGTTTTTTTTTGAAAATTTCCTTGAAGGAAAATTATTTTTTTTCTCTAAAAGAATTGGAGACTGTTTATATATATATATATATTTCATTTTAAGTGAAGATAAAAGCTTTTTATGTGAGTATTTTCCTGTCGTTTTGCATGATTTTTTTTCCCTTCATGTAAAGCAAACGAGTTTTATTTTTTTTTATCACAAAGGAATATCGTTTCTTTTCAATCTCTCACAGCTTTTGGGCATTTTTTTTTTTGGTTTGGACTGCTGGGAGGTACCTATTTTTTTGCCAAGGTACGTTTTTGGCCTCTTTGGCTACTGCTATAATAAAAGGCTGAGCCTGAATTAATTGGTAAATGCAGTTGAGTGGATCGAATTTTTTTTGGCACAAATTGGTACAAAATTGGTCTGTTGGAGCTGGTAAAGGAAGGCTTAATTGGTTATTTGCTTTTGGTTTTCCATAACGTATCACATAAGATTCGGGACATATTTTGGGTTTTTTTCCCTTTGGTGCCAACTCGAAATGGTAATTTAATTTTAGTTGATTTCTATTTGTTTTTGATATCAAATTCTGATCAAACTTTTGGTTTATACAGATTGGCACTTTTTGTGTGGTATAAAATCATTAGCTGGTATTTACACTAACAACAATCCTAATTTGATGCAGAAGAAGAATAGCTTGCATTTCCAATTACTCTCTCTCTCACTTGCTGATTTGGGGATAATTACATCAGTTCATAAGCAAGTGTTAAAGTGCGTGTCGGTCAGCATTAAATCCTATAAAATCGTCTTGTCGATTGCCGTCGGTAAAATGATATTGCCAAAATATTATTAAATATCCCTAAAGTGGTTGTGGAAATCTAATTTTATTTAGAAACAAATTTTTTTTGAAAACAAAATAATCTTAATATTGCCTTAAAACAGGTAGCAATTTATTACATTTATAAACAGAATTTCCTTGTGGTGTGTAAAAGGTTATGTTAAAATTTGGGGAAAAAAAATGCTAAGGAAAAAATCATTCTAGTGATATTCAAAATCCTAATTTGGAATCCCTGAATCTACGAACAATAAATATCATTGCAAAAATTGCCACAAACTAAAATAATTTGAACCAAGAAAAATTTTATATACTTTCATACCAAAAACCGTGCAAATCAGAGAAATAAACAGCTAAAATTTTATAATTTATTATACGCCCTAAAATAACTTTCCAAAGTAAGAAAAAAAATCCTTAGTGTAGTGAATTATTTAAAAACTTTTAAAAATAATTTTACCAGTGTCTAATATTTTTTTTTTTTGTTTCTGTGCTCCAGTGTAAAAATATTTTTGCTTAAATTTGCTAAAAACTCAAATTTACCGTATTTTGGGTTTTCGTTTTTTTTATTGTCTTTATAATTCTAGCCAAAGCAAAGTTCATACAACACACATTGTTACATATATGTTGAATATTTAACATACGTACCAGTAAATGGTTATTTCTGTTAGTAACATTGCTAAATGCCTGCAAGTTTTTTTCTGTAGTGCCATAACAGTGAGTTTGTATGAGCTTTGAATTGGTTAATTACCAATGGTCATGAATTTGCAAAAGTTTTAACTTAATTAATAGTTGTTATTAAAAAAAAAAAAAAAATTTTTTTAATTTAATTTAGTCATTTAAATTATTAAAATCGGTGTTTCAAAAGTTTTACAAAGAGAAATCAATTTTTTTTTTGCTAATCAAACTCTCTTAATTATGGAAAAAGAAACCAGAGCAAAATAATTACAATAGTGAAACCAACAACAACATTTACTTACAGCTTACAACCTGCATCGAGAGTACTTTCGACGAGGGAGCGGCTTTACTATTCAGCAATGTAAGTGTTTCTTTAAAAAGAAAAAGCTCATTTTTTATATTTTCTTCTTCTTTTTAAAATTTTTTTCCTTTGTTTTTATTTTTAATTTCTACCAAACTATCTTTTTTTTTTACAAAAGATTCAATCACCCTTTGGATACTTTTTGTTTAGGGTGACCAACCGAAATTTTTTATTTGTTTTAAAGTATCCTTTGGATAATGTTTACATTTTTATTGGTTTTAAAAGGGGTGATTAAATAAACGATTGAACCTTAATATAACTAATTAAATTCAAAGGATTTTCATGCTAGAAGATAATTTTAGCCATCAAAAAGTACTTAATAACTAATAAATTGTTTCTTTTTCCTTTTGCTGGTCGCAATAAAACTTAATCTGAATGAAATTGAAAGCATTTAGATATATGAACGAACTTTGAAACCCGGAATTCAATATACATATACATATTTATAGATTTAGGTGTAAGTTTATACGTATGTTAGTTTTTTCTTGTTACCTCTACTACTTTTTCTTAAGTTTTTTTCCCCTTTCTTTTTTTTTTTTTTTTTTTTTGCTCTTAAAATTGATATTAATTTATCACAATATTACTGTCTATTCAAATAGCCTTTTGATTGCACGTTTCAAACGTATTTCTTGATATTTTTACTTGGGTTTAGACCCATAAGTTCGCCAATCGCAATGTTATTATTAAACCTAGGATTAAACGAATTTTGAATTATCAATAAAAATTATAATGGGTTATTTCTAAATTTAAAATAATCTGTTTGATTTCACACTAAGGGGATACGCTAGTTGTAGTGGTATTTGGGGTCATAAATTTTAACTTTTAAAGATTTACTTTATTTATGATCAAGGATGGGAGGGCAAGAAGACTGGTACATCAACATCCTGTACCGTCAACCACGCTTCTACAATTTACATTTTCCCACATTGGTACCAATTCTTTTGTTTAAAATTTCTTTCAATTCTTCCTCGATTTCTACATTCTTTCTTTTATTAAATATTTGTGTTGCACGTATATTAAAATAATTTATATATAGCATGGTGGTATTGGGTACGACGAAGCCTTGAACCCCCCCAAACGACGAGCAATAAGGCTGGAATAAATACGTGCACCCGCTTCATGATTGCCCTGACCAACATCTACCATTGTTACAACCTATGTTGCATGCTACATTATAAGAACTGGTTCCAGAACACATCATACTGCATTGTAATAAGTTATAATTTTTGTTCTACAATCGGTTATTTTTATATGGAGTTTGACCTAAATAGGGTCTTTTTTTATATTCCATTAATAAATATTTAGCATTTGAAATTATATGTAAAACGAATATTAAATATAATACTTATGCTAGATATTTATAGCTCCTAGTCGGAGCATAGGGCGGAAACAAAATCAGTCTAGTCTAGTCTAGTAGGTTGTTTTCCTCCATACTAGAACAATTTGCTTTAGAACCGGTTTTAGGACTAGTCCTGGGGCAGTGAAACCTTACATTTTGAGTTTTAGGAATCAGTTGTAGAATCGGTTCTATGGAAACGCCAAACCTTTTGTGGGTTTTTACTACGCTTACCTAATACAGTCAGCTGGTACAGGAACCTCAGGAGACGCAGTTTTTAGAATTTCTATAAATATTTTATAGGTTAAATTACAAACTCAGTGAGAATTTCTTGAGCATAATTCAGAATTTCAAATATCAAAGATATTGGTCAGACAAGAAAAACTACGGATCTGTTAATTTTGTATCCGCTTTATTTTGTGTAAATTTTGAACTCAATCTGAGTTCTTGCTTGGAAGAGTATATCACGAGAATAATCGACTGTGAATTGGATTACGTCATGAAGAATTGTTGAACCGATTAAATTTTTAACTACGATTAATAAATGAATGATCGACAGGTGAGTCATGTTAAATCGTAAAATAGGGAAAAGGTGCGATTAGCAAATATTTCGAAGAAACTCAAGAGAATTGTCGGCAGGTGAGCCAGGTAATGGGTACGATATATTCATGCATAACCTTGTAATGTTTGTATTATTTTAAAACAAAAAGTAATGACTTACCTATTATGGATTACTAGAGCAAAGAATTCCATGCACTTCAAAATATATGCCTAAAAAATACGGCTAAAAAATAAAAATATCCATTAAAAACACAAAAACTTGCACTCAAAACGATTATTTTCGTTATTTTTTAAAACTAAAAAATATGTATAAGTTAATTATTTAGCAAATAGACACAGAACTCGAAGCTTTTCCATAGGTCAATAAGATTTTTAAGGATGTTTATTTTTAAAAATAATAATAAAAAAGAAATACTTAAGAAAAAAGAGACACGGAGGAGATTAGAAGATGAACCAAAAATCTAAAAATAGAATGTTTGTATGTGTCTGAGTTTGATCACTTCTGAGTAAAGACAATAACAGAAAGCTGATTAGAAAAGAAAACAATGAATTGGTTACATTGCATTCAAGGCCTTACTTGGGTGAGATGGCTAAGCTGTTATCGCACTTCGATATATTTACGTTTGTAATGTAAGGACATGTTTTCGAATCCCACAGCCGACGGGTTGTTGAAAATATTATCAGATAGAGACAATCTGACTATAAACATATAAACAATTAACAATTTAATTGAAAATCACTGATGAAGCCTGACCATACAAAAAATGGCAGAAACTAGATCTAGTCAGATTTAAAAATTAATGTTTACAATTTCTAGAGAAAAAGGTTTATTTTTCTTCTTAACCTCACACCTACTAAAGAAATATTTTGATTGAATAAAATTTTTTATATTTTTTTTAAATTAAAAAATGCTACTAAAATTGAAAAATATGCATTAAGAAGTACAAAATATTCATTAAAAAGACAGCAAATGTGCAATAAATATGGAACTATAAATCAATGATATTTTGTTATAAATTTAATGATTCGGATAAATATTTTATCCATATTAGTTTTGGATAGAGATTCCAGGGTTATATCCCAGCGTAACCACGTTATGTGTTTAACAAAAAATATATTTATAATTTTTTTTATATAAATTTTTTTATGTACATTTCCATTTTTGTAACCAATGTAAGGACCTCATCGCCTTTGCAATTAATCAGTCAAGTAAGATTTACAGTAATGAAGGGACCTCTATGGCTACACATTACTTTATGCATTATTTGATAATTTATGATTTTTCTATGAAACTATTTTCTAGCAAAGGCCCATGTCAGAAACAGGATTCCGCTTTAATCCAAGCTTAAAAGCTTAAATCTCCCTCATTACCTTTAAAACCTGCAGTTATTTGTAAAAAAAATAATGAAAATAAACATGTTCTAGCACAACACAGAGACCCACTTAAATTCCACATATATTAGGTATGCTTAGATGCATACAAAAAAGTTAAAAAGTATGCGGAAATTTAATGTCATTATCAGAAAAATTCTAGATTCTAGAAATAAAATTATGCGGGCTACAAAATCCAGAACTCTTAGCCAAATTTTTCGGCTAAACTGCAGTTTATGGGGTTTCGTCAAAAAAATATGACCCCCTCTAGAATTAAAAAAAAAGAAAACCTCGGGAGGCCCGTGGGGGTAAAAAACGGGGGGACATAGTAACATGTAAGTGTGGATGCTCAAATTAAAGGAACTTGTCTCACGGTTTTAAAAATGTTATTTTTTTAATCCATAAAACGTAGCCTTAACTATCCCTTTGAGTACCCACACTTACATGTTACCCCCTCCCCAAATTTAATTTAGCCCCTCCCAAAATTAATTTCGGTTTTTTTCTTTTTGAATTCCAGAAGGGGTCATATTTTTATTTTTTTGTGCATAAACCCCATAAACTGCAGTTTTGGCAATTTTTTTTATACACGCAATTTATGAGTTAACCCTCTATTTCCCAAGGTCGGAGAAAGCTCTCTTTAAGTCTTAAGCAACTTTTGGATTAATAAAGGAAAAAAGAGATGCAGAAGAAACTATTTTCATCAAGCAAAAATTAAAAAAGAAAATATTTTTCAGAAGAAAAATTATATTTTTACCCCTCAATTCACAAACGCTTTGTAAAGTTATAGGAGGTTTACTAAATTTAATTTAATTTTAATTTAATTTTACAAAGCGTTTATGAATTTAGCGGTTCTTATTAAAAAAAAAAAATTTATTGCCACAATCGGGTATCGAACTTGCGAACTCAAGATTGATAGTCTAGCTTTGTAAAACTGAAAACTGGCTAGCATAAAAACACCACTTATTTGAATGCCAGATATTTTGTTCTCTTCAATAAAAGTACTTATTAAACAAGTGCAAAACGTGCACTGCAATTCAGTATTTTTTTCAGTACTCTTTTCACAGTTGCATTAAAAGCAATTTTTCATTATTTGTGTTTTATGTATTTTTAAAAATGAAAAATTTATTTATTCTTGTTCGAGGCCAAATATTTCCTTATTATGAAATAACAGAATAAGTACTTTTTTCAAAAACTGCCATTTCCGTTCATCAGGATATTCGCCTAAAAAATACTTCACAGAGTTTTCTAATATTTTTAATTTTAAATCCCGAATACTTTTCGATTATAGGGTATATCAAGTTGTATGCATGTTCTACATATTCATTTTATATACATTATGAAAACGCGCGAATACGGACATGTTACGCATGTACAAGTTTCAATGAAATTCTAGGGATTTGTGGTTACTATATTATAAAAAGGTGTATTATTTTTAACGGAAGGAATGTAATGGCATACATGAAGTTAAGGAATTTTATCCGGAAAAAGCATTTTATAAAATTTTTAATTTTAACTTGAAACTACGGTATTCACAATAGATGGCGTATCTTTTACACAGGGTTTGTGTCTCTAATAACTTATATGGCATTTTGGAGTGTAAACATCTGCCATTTATTCTCAATTAGTCATTGAACGAAATAGTGTAAACAACAAAGTTTTTTTTGCTTTGAAATTGTCGAATTTTGTGCTAACAAAGCATCATTTGCGTGAAGTTTTGCTTTACTTCTTCAATTTGAAAAAAAAAATGCACATGAAGCACATCGATTACTCATCGAAGTTTTTTCTGAATATGTTCCATCGATTTCAACGAGCGAGAGATGGTTTCTGTGGTTCAGAAGTGGTGATTTTGACACGGAAGATAAATTGGAAAGAATTTTGTTGGACGAGTTTCAATGAAAATTTTGAATAAACTATTGAAGTTTACTTTACAAAATAAATGAAAAATTTCTCAAATTTCATGAAAAAGCTTTATATATTTTATGAATCTAAATAGTTTTAAAGGAAATTGACGAGTTCCAGTGAAATTTCATTAATATCATGCAGATAATTCTCTCAATGTACGTATTTAATATTAATATTTGCTTATATTTTATGAGCTATTGATCCCAAAGGGTGTTATTGAAGACACTCCCCAAACTATGTAAGGTATTACCCTAATTCGTCTATACCCCATTCACACAGTAACACTATTATTTAGGTGCATCTACCCAGTATACTTGGTATATTAAAACTAAATAACAACTTGTTAGCATGTTTTACAAAAGAAACCTAGAAGTGTGTGTAAAAATATTAAACGACAGAAAAAAAAAACAACATAAAAGCATGTTAAAACACGTGTTTTTACATGGCAGAAAACGTGACATAAACTGCATACAAAGGATTAAAATGCATTAATGAGTATAAAAAACTTTTCATATACAAGTGAAATTTAATGAGAATTTAAGAATACACTAAATGAAATTAATGCAAAAAGGGTTTTGTTGAAATGGAAACCAAACAAACTTTGAAGGCAAAAAATAAAAAAAAAACAAATAAATAACAGACCATGTTTCTTGGTTATTTACACTTGGTTAAACGTCTAAGGGACTCACTTTACACTTACGATAAATTTAATTAATTTCAACAAAAACTTTATGGTAATTTTTTATAATACAATTTGTTTACTTGCTTAAGGTTACCAATTTTAATTGTTTAAGTAAACAATGATTTACCAGGACTCATCTACATTGTTAGTTTAACTAAAGGTGAATGAGGAGTTAAGGAAAAAGGGACTAAGTACATTTTTTACTCATATTATTTAGGAAAGCATGAAATTTGTTTTACAAAAGTTGTTTTGCAATGAATTTAGTAGATTATGTTTAGTAGGCAATAGTTTTAAAAAAATAATTGGCAAATCTTTTACCACTGAGCCACTTTTTTAATAAAATAATCCGAGGGAGCTAAATCTGCTGAATAAGGTGCGCGATGAAGTGATTTGAACTTTAATATATTGATTTTGGCCACCGGAGTAGTGGATTTGTGAACTGGTGCATTGTCTGGATGAAACAACACTTTATTTTTGGCCTTTATAAATTAACTAGGATCATTAGTAACCGAATGATGGAACAAAAAAAAAATACTGAGAAACGTCGCGCCTTAAAAAACTTAAAACATATATTTTATAAGGTTGCCACTTTTTACCAAAGTAATTTTTTTTAAACTACTGCTTTCGGCTCATAGAATAAGAATCCTCAAAAAGCTGTTCAAATTTTACTGGCTGGGATATCAAGAAAATATTTTAGATTTTAAAAACCATTAATTGAAGTTATGCCCTTTTGTTATTAAACACTTTGGTATGCAAAAAAGGGGTGTTTGGTTTCAAAAAGTTTTCTTCTTTATTTTATATTCTTGAAATATTTTGAATATGATAAAGGGTTGATGTTTTTCTGGTTTACTTATTGGATTATCTACCATTTTAATGGTGAAACTGATTTTAAAAAGTTTTGACAAGTTTGACAATTGTTGGTTATGCAATTGTTTGCATGAATGTTTTTTTTATGAATTTAAATTAAAAATTAATCTAATCAAAACAAAAAGTTTTTGAAAAGTAAAATTTTTGAAGAGTGTTAAAAAAACAAAAGAGATATGCTTTTGCAAATAAAGAAAAGAGGGGTTGGTAATTTAAGAAATACACACTTAAAATAATATGACAGTAAAGAGATTCTGTTAAACGGGTTTCAAATCGATTTTATAATTTTTAACAAATTTTTAGTTGAAACACTAATTTAAATGGAGATTTCAGTTATCTTCATTTAACACAATACTAAAAATCCTCAGCTCTTTAACTAATTTTAAGTGTTAATTTTCAAAATTATTTATAACCAGGGCAAGTTTAAAATGCCACAAAAAAAGTTGAAATCAGCAGGCAAAAAGGCAAGAAAAAAAGCAAAATTAGCACGAAAAATGGCAAAAATTGCATGCTTCTTCTAAAATTTAAAAAAATACTAGATGTTTAAATATTATTGTAAACAAATTTTAACAAAACTCAATAATAAAGGAATTCACAGTTGAACAGCTAAAGTGTAATCGATCAAGTTGGTATGATTTCAATGTACAACAATTTCGAACTTTTCCATAACTACGGGGTTCTAGAAATGGATTCTGGTAAAGGAGATAAAAAACAATAATAATATAGACGTAAATCGGCGTTTTGAAAGATCACATCGGAACTTTATTTTAGGGGGGGTTAAAGTTTCCCCTCTTTTTAAAATATTTATTGTGCATCGGCATAGGAAACCATGTGAATCTTCCATTTTAGGTATAGAATGCGTTCAACGAACTTATTAAAACACTATGTGGAACAGTTTTGTGGAACTTTTTAATCCTCAAACTCTTCAATTAAAGGGACTTTTTGGACCCTTTTTTAAAAGGGACAAAAAAGACCCATAAGTTAAAGAGTTGGAGGGTTAAAATGTTCCACAAAAATGGTCCTCGTAGAGTTTTACATAAGTTCGCTGAACACAGCCTATACCTAAAATGAAAGATTCACATAGTTTACCCCTAAAATCCATGTTTGTTAAACATTTGAGCTACAATTCGGAATAAGTACGAGATTAACCCTTAAACAAATTTTAAAATTAATCCATGTTTGTTAAACATTTGAGCTACAATTCGGAATAAGTACGAGATTAACCCTTAAACAAATTTTAAGTTTTGCTTTATTTCTGGCATTGCAGTTATATTTCAAACTTTGATGTCTTAAGAGACTTTTAGTAGAATTTCATGACATATATTTTTGCGGATCATTTTAACCCTTTAACTTTTCAACTTACGGGCCGTTTATTTCCCCATTTAAATAAAAGTCAAAAAAGTCCCTTTAATTGAAGAGTAAAAGGGTTAAAATATTCCGCAAAAATATTTGCCATGATTTTCTACTATAAGTCTCTGAAGAAATCAAAGTTTAAAACTTAACTTCACTGCCAGAAATAAGTCTAAACTTGAGGATTAATCTCGTACTTATTCAGAATTGGAGTTCAGATGCCCAATAAACATGGATTTTATTGAGAAACTATATGAATCTTTCATTTTAGGTATAGCATGTGTTTAGTGAACTTGTGTAAAACACTAAGGGGAACATTTTAACCCTCTAACTCTTCAACGTATGGGTCTTTTTTGTCTCTTTTTAAAAAGGAGCCAAAAAAGTCCCTTTAATTGAAGAGGTAGAGGGTTAAAATATTCCACAAAAATGTTCTTTGTAGTGTTTTACATAAGTTCGCTGAACACATCCTACCCAAAATTCAAGATACACATGGTTTCCTATGCCGATTCACAATAAACATTTGAAAAAGGGTGAAATTTTAAGCCCCCCCTCCCCCTAAAATAAAATTTCAATGTGATCTTTCCAACTGCCGACACACATATATTTTTTTTGGTCTGCTTTACCAGAATCCATTGTCAGAACACCGTAATTTTTTTCGTGTTGTACTGTGTTGAAATTTTCATTGATGAAAGAAATTCCGGAATTTCATTTTTACCAACAAAAAAAAAATATAAACGCCGGGCGAATTATTTCAAACGAATTCGCCGGTATCCGCGAACGCTTTTTGTAAAAAATATCTCACGAACGCTTCGGAAAAAAAATTTAACACAATGAAAGAGGCATTTGAAGCGTTCACGAGATAGTTTTTTACAAGAAGAGTTGTCGCATGCCTGCGAATCCATTTGAAATAATCTGTCCTCAATTTGTACTGTCTGGTTTTTATATTCCTTAATAATAACTTAAATTTTGGTTTTCTTCAACTATTAACTAACTTTTTTTTTAATAAATTTCTTTTACAACATCGATAAACTAAAACCTCTTCCAAAGACATAAAGAAATATTATTTCTGTCAAACCTTACAACCATGAAACTTGATGCTTTTTCTTTACATTTTTACTCTATGTAGTTTATCAACCATATTAAATCCAAAAAGTATTAGAAAAGTAATTTGAATTTTATGGTAGATTCTTTGACAGCACAAAACAAGAAAAAACACAGTTAAAACTATCTTTTAGATCGTTAAAAAATTTATGAGATTTTTAAATAGATATTTAAAAGTTGTAAACACCACATTAAATATGTTGGTGGAGTAAATGAAAGAAGAAACGTTACTTTTTTCGAGGCAGTAGTAATTTTTTTAATGAATTGATATGAAATGATAGGAAATTTAAGATTTTCAAATAAAATTTTATCGATTGAAAAAAAAAATAAAAATTACCATAAAAGTTATCAGTTAATGATTGATTTAAAGATTGTTTTGGAACAAATAGTAATTTAATATGTTTGTATTTAATTTTTTTTTATTAATTGAGGGAAATTAAAAGCAAAAGTTTCTAAATCGGTAAGAAAAAAAACTCACATCAACAATAGCTGTATTTTATCTCATGTCTATCAACGTTAAGTATTTCAAGCAAATCTACGTTAAACCGATTGTAACATAAAACGAGTAAAAAAGTTAAAGTCGGGCATGCCGACAATATAATACCTTACACCAGTCTGGTTAAAAGCCAACTAATGTTTGGATACGAAATTCGAATGGGTTAAAATGGTAATAATCACACAAGGCTTCCAAAAGTCGCTGTACCGCTCGTTAAGTTGAAGCAGGTAACTAGTAACTACACGCAGAGAAAAAATATAGTTTAACATGATTGGGGAAATGAAATTATCATAGTATGTTGTTAGTGATCATAAATATATTTCTTACTGCCCATATTGTGATCACTGTTTTTGATTTTATCGTCATTTGGGATCTTACCATGATCTTTGGAATCACATTATTATTATTACTTGTTTCAATGATAAACTCTCAAACTATCATAACATGAGACTTTTCTCCGCGAGTTGTTAAGTTTAGTTATATGTTAGTTATAAATTAACCCTACTCAAAAAAAAAGAAAAGTTAATAGTTATTAATTTTATAAGAAATATTATTTTTTTTGTAATATTTGCTGCTTTTCACGAAGCAAAAATTCTCACCGAAGATCTCAAGCAACTTTTGTTCGCTATTAAATCTCGTGTAGTGAGCCTAGGAATGATTTTCTTGCCAGAATCTAATAATTTTTGTTATAAAATACTCATTATAGGTAATTTTATTATATTAAAAAAAAAAAATTGGCGTCAACCTTCTCAAACCATAATGATATATTTTTAATAAGACTTCTTAAATATTAACCCTTTTAATTCTTAAAACAGACGCTAGCAGTTAATTACTTTTTTGTGACAGTTTTTAGAATTATTTTTTTTATAGGTCTGCATATGACTGTATGTCAACGTCTCATTAACTTGGTTAATATAATTTCCTACAAAACACCTCATTAAAGTCACATTAATGCTTAAATTCTTGAATAATCATTTGGCAATTACAGTAACATTATAATACCAGGATAACACTTCTAAACAGTTGGAAACATTTAGTTGTTAACCCTTTTTGTTCTCTTTTTATGTATTTTCTTTTGTGTTCATTAAATTTTCAGAAAGTTATAAAACTTGCTATAGCTACTATTATTAATGAAAAGCGGCTACTTGTACTAAATTTTTTGTAATAACCTTAACTAAACTATTTTTATCGAGATGTTAGGATCTTATTGTGTTGGGAAATGGGTAAAAAAACGCTTATTTAAATTGTTAATTTTTTTTATGTATTATTTTCTATTTAAAAAACTTGTAATTAACATAAAACAAAACTTTAGTTTGTAAGTAACGGTCATTTCTATATTTTTAACCCTTCTTAACATGCATATGTTAAGTTCAAATGTTCGACTGCACTCATTTGATTATTTACGCTTTAGTGACCACCTGTGAGTTGGAGTTTTAATTTTTATTTCGATTTTTTTGTTGTTTTCTTAAATATTTTCAACCATTTTTTGTTAATAAATGCGTTGACATAGTGTTCTTTTGTTGGAGGTTTTATCTTTTGTTTCTGTTTTTTTTTTAACTAATCATTTAAATATTAATGTTGTGCATGTTTATACTTGATCACATATTTACATAAATTGATAATAGTTTTGATAAGAAGAAATTGTAAAACCAATGAAAAACAAAAGCTTGGAATTTCTTTTTATAATTTTCATTTCTTTCGATTAACATATAAATCTTGTTAATGATTAGATTATATCAGGAAATCGTTTATACAAAAATTCTTAATTGCGACAACATAAAAATAAAGAAAGAAAGACAGAAAGAGTTTAATGAATCTTCTGAGGGGTTTTCAATATAAAATAATTTCATAATTATAGTGTTTCTGCTAAGGGAACAAATAAAATCATTATAAAACTATTCAACAAATTTGAAGTTTTTGAAAAACCTCTTCCTGCAATGAATAAGTATTTTCTAATAAATTGCACAGTACCTACAACACGAAAAAAATTACAGTATTCTGACAATGGATTTTGGTAGAGGAGACAAAAAAAAAATTAAAAATACACTTGTTTGGGCATTTTGAAAGATCACATCGGAATTTTACTTTAGGTGGAGTTAAAATTTCCCCCCTTTTTCACATGTTTATTGTGAATCGGCATTGGAAACCATGTGAATCTTCTATTTTAGGTATGCAATGCATTCAGTGAACTTACGTAAAAACCTACGAGGAATATTTCTGTGGAACATTTTAACTCTCTAGCTCTTCAATTGAAGGGACTTTTTGGCCCCGTTTTTAGAAAGGTTAAAAAAAGACCCGTAAGTTGAAGAGTTATAGGGTTAAAATGTTCCATAGAAATGTTCCTCGTAGTATTTTACATAAGTTCGCTGAACACATCCTATACCTAAAATGGAAGATTCACATGGTTTCCCCCTAAAATCCAGGTTTGTTGGATATTTCAGAGCCAATTCTGAATAAGCACGAGATTAACCCTTAAACACATTTTAAGTTTTGACTTATTTCTGGCATTGAAGTTAAATTTTCAACTTTAATGTTTTCAGGGACTTAGTAGAATTTCATGACAGATATTTTTGCGGAAAATGTTAACCCTTTAACTCTTCAATTAAAGGGACTTCTTTGAACCCTTTTTAGAAAGACACAAAAAAAGCCCCGTAACAACTGAAGAGTTGGGGTGATGCCTACGAAACAATTGTATTGTCGATCATGAAAATGAACAATCTTTTTAAAACAACACATAAAATTTAATATGGCAATATCATATTAGAATTTGGACTTGAGTTAGAACAATATTGTAACTAGATATGGTATGTATATGAAAATAGAGAAATTCCGAAAAAATAATTTTTATATTTTTTAATGCAAAAATTAAAATAATTGTTGAACAAAAGCATACCACGGCTAGGTCTCATTCAAAATATTTATTTTGTTTGGGATAAATCTTGTTGTTTTTACAAATGTTATTGACAACGAACATACAAAGAAAAATTAAAAATTTTCAAATTTTTTTTCGATTGTTTTTTAATACAAATAATAATACAGCCTCCTGAAATCAGCAATTTACTATTTTTAGCAAATATTTCTTTTAATTTTAACAGAATATACTGCTATTTACAATCAACTAAATTTAACTTAAAAATAACAAAAATTTTGTTGATATAACAGTTGGCTATTTTTAGTCTACTAATATTTAGCAAATTTTTCTGCAGAATTTACAGTATAGTAATATGTCACTTTGTATTAACTAAAATATAACCAAAACTCTGCAAATTTAACAGTTTTATTCTTGCTGTTCTTATCTTACTAGTATTTAGTAAAAAAAATCTTCTAATTTTAGCAATTTTTTCTGTAAAGTAATTTTTAACCAATTTTTAGTAGCTTTTTACAGGTTTATTTCTCTGAGTGTAGGATATAATAAATTTTGTGCTAATTTCTATCGCTCCCAAAAATACTTGACCGATACCTATTTTTTATTACATCTAATTATATATTTCACTAAATTTATTGCACTTTAAATTAAAATTTCGTTCCTGGAATTCAATCCGCTTTCCGGACAATGAACCAAATCGTACTGTGGCGTAGATTTTCATATAGTCGGCATGCCAGACTTAAATATGTGTTACTTGTTTACTAATTTTTCGGAAATCTATTTATAAACACACAACCTTACACGTCTAAACTGTGGCAATTGGTCATCCCCTGTGAGAATGCCACGTTAAAATGACCGGTGCCTCTCAAGTGTAAAAGTTGTTTCCTGCCAACTTGGGACCTGAGTACCGATTCTGAATTGTTTGTAAGTGATAAAAACTGTCATTTGTTATCATTAATTTTAAATGAGTGAAAAATATTTTTCACCGCTTCACAGCTTCACCAATCATTCGGAATCGGTACTCTGTAGTGCATGTTACCTGGGACTAGTACTTTTTTCCGTGGAATTGCTAGGGTCTTTCATCAAAAATATTTCTCATTGTAATAAAGAAATGGGAGCTAATAAAATTGTATATACTCTTGTAACATAAACTCAACATTTTTCTAAAATTCTTATAATTTTATACAAAATGACCTTTTAAGCTTAAACGAAATTGAATTCTTTTACTATAATTTTCAAATAATTACAATTATATTATGAGGAGCTTTTAGAGTTGCTTGATTTCCTTTTAGTCCCAGCCAGCAAATTCGGAGCGCTCATATATAAGATTCTTAAATAGCTCATAGAAATGATTATTGTTTTTTGAAAACAGTCTTTTTTTGGCAGAAAATATGAACCCTCAAAAAACAATCCAAAAAGTTGTCACTACAATATAAAAAGCTGTACAAAATGAGGGTTCATTTTTCGGACTCAAAAAAGATTCCAAAATTATTTAAATTTATGAGGAAAATTTCGATTTTATACATTCTTTTTTCTGAGTCATTTCTGATTACACAGGGGGCTCTTTTTGACGGACCACTTTCATAGGAAAAAGTGAAAAAATGTTTATGTTTTTGGAGCTCATTTCTGAGTCATTAATGATCATCTTTGTTTGCTGGGGTATTAAAATTCAACTTGAAAACAAATTTGCTAATAACAATGATAATGATAATAACAATGAATAATAATCTTAAGGCCAACGTAAATAAGAAAATTACCATGGAAATTATAAACATTATCTGACATAATAAGCCACAAGATGTTCTTCTTATTCCTGTTAAAAGTATAAGAAGCCAAAACTTGGTTAAACAAAAAAAAACTAAGAACAACAACAACAGTGAAGACAAAGGAAGGAATATGGTTAAAACAATTTATGGTAAGACAAACAAACTGACAAAATAGTCAATACAAACAAGAAAGTTTAGTTAAGCATGTTCTTGGTTAAAATATTTTAAGTTTTTCATATTTGTTTTGGCAAATGCTTAGAAATTGCAAATTGTATAAAAAAGTGTTTTAAAATTAGAAAATCATTATTAATTTTCTTCTTAAATTTTTTAAAGAGAAAAACCACAAAATCTCATTAAAATTTTATCGCTTTCCTATGGATTTTAAATTTTGTTGTTTACTTGTGGTTTTCTTACAAAATGGTCATTAAATTGAAAATTGTTGTATATGATCTTATCCCACCATACTTGTCATTTCTGTGTCATTTGACCAGTAAACTTTATCATCATTATTGCTGCTATAATACTTACTTGGTTCCATAGTGTAATGATAACGATGACTGTTGATAGATTGTGGTTAAGAAACCACTAAAGTGCACACAAACTACTGTCATGAATATCATATTATATGGGCAGTTCAAGTAGTGACAGCTGTAGAGGATATTTAAATAGAAATTTTATATGATACCCAAAAAAATTGACAAAAAATTGTGCCTTGTGCCTTTATTAATGACCGCTACAAAATTTAAAAAAAACTTATGAACTGACAATTTTTTTAATGTCCACAATAATGTTTAACAACAAATTGTGTTGTAACAAAAATATTGTAAGTCTTCTTTGTAGAATTAATGATATGACCGTATGGTACTCCATAACATTTGTCAAAATGTTAAATCCTTTAACGGGAAGTTTGTTTATGTGAAAGTTACCTGTCATATTTATATGCATTTTTCATAGCAGCGGGTAACTGACCCCTTGTGATATGTCGCAAAACAAACCTCAGATATATAACATAACTCTTCTAAAAAACGAGTTAAAAAGTTAAAGTCGGGCACGCCGACCATATGATAACCTACACCAGTATGCTTTAAAGCCAACTAATATTTTATCCGAAATTCTAATGGGTTGAAATGGACTTATGTTAAAATTTGATTATAACCCAGGAAAAAATTACCCATTACCTTAACAAGGCATTGCCATATAACCGCTTACAAATCTCATTGCCAAATTTCTTTACTGCATTACCAAACACATTCTAACAAGATCGTAAAAAAAGCAAGAGGTATTGTAATCAATTCTAAAAATCAAAACAAACAAGGCATGAAAGTCATTCAAATATAATTATTTACTAACAAAAGTTTTCAAAAATTAATAATTTACTTTTTAAATTATTTGATCTTAGAAAGTAACCGTTTACATTTTGGTAGTAAAACAACAAATTAAGAAGTAGTTCCACATTTTGAAAAGAGAAGTTATTTAGTTTTAAACATAACAGTGAAAAAATTATTTTAAAAATTTTGTGCTAATACGGCATTTTAATATTTAAAGGACTATTTCCCATTTCTTCCAAATAAATTTGCGCTTTATCACAAATATTATTTTTGATATACACAAGCATGAAGAGTAAATAAATGTTCAATGGTAATTAAAAAAGTAAACCAGAAAAGTTGTTTTCGATTAAATAAATAGTAACATTACAAAGAAATATATTTTTTAATTTTTCTTAGCAGTTTGAATAACAAAATATAAAAAATTACTAAAATTTCTTTTAAGTTATTATATTGAGAATTAAAATAAAAGGAAAATCTATTGTCTTTTGCAATTTTGTCAGTTAATCGATTAATTTTAATTTATTGCTTTGTATTTTGCAAAACGTCCAAAACAAATCTTTTGGCAAAGTAGTTTAAAAAGGCCAACAAAACCCCATATTTTTTCATTTGATACATACCATTTTTTTCTGACTTGAAATCAGTACAAATTTTTTAAAATATAACCAAAAAAAAAAACAATTATAATGCCAATATAATGGTTCAGTTGCTGCAACAAATTTTTTCGGATAATACTACGGAATTTTTGTTTAGGACAGCGAATTTCCGTTCTCGGAAATAACCCTATTGGAAATTTTAACAAACTGTCACCGAACTGGCCCCTTTATATGAAATAGACTGGTCACTTTTACATGGCGTTGTCATAGGAGGGGGAAATTGACCCCTTGTGACATGTCACTAGACAAATCCTAGGACAGGTTACTGAACTCTCATAAAAAACAAAGTTCAGGGACCTGTCCTGGGATTTGTCTTGTGACATGTCACAAGGGGTCAATTTCCCCCTCCTATGACAACGCCATGTAAAAGTGACCAGTCTATTCCATATAAAGGGGCCAGTTCGGTGACAGTTTGTTAAAATTTCCCGTAGGGAAATTACATTCTAAAAACTAATTTTCGGATAGATACAAACGAAATATTCCACTAGTACACCGAACCAATCCATTGGCTACACTCAAAAAAGTTTGACAGTTGTTTGTATAGTAATCAGTAGTTGTTATATTTAACGGAAATTACAGTTATTTTTCTACAGAAAAATTCAAAACAACTTTTATGACGGTTATTTAAGATAACAACTAACGAAAAGTACTGTAATTTTGTAACAGTTGTTTAAAGCAGTTATTTTTAATATCATAATAAACAACTACCAAAACAGTAATTTTACAGCAAACAGTTATTTTTGGTAGTTAATTAAAAAATAAAAAATGTCGTTGATTTTTTTTATTTAAAAATTCTTGTTTAGTTTATATTTGTTATTATTGATATATTTCTAGTTTGCAAATAAAAATCAGAAACTTGTATTGTATCTCCAATGCATAAAGCATAAAAACTGGAGAACGGTTTGGAATTTTGACTTCGAGTTTTTGTAATATTTTTTTGTGATATTTTTGTAATCGAAAGAAAAAAAATAGTTTTTTTATTAAAATATAACTTTTATAAACAAAAACATTTGACTATAAAAAACAGCAGTTTTTACCGATTTCGTCAGTTGTTTTGAAATTTTTTTAGTAAAAATTTCTCAGTTAATTTTACGATATTAGTAGTTATTTTTAATGCATTTGTTAGTTATTTTTGAGGAGGTAAAAATAACACAATTTTTAGTTATTTTAAATGTAAATACCTTTGTCGCCTTTTTAATTGCATATATCTTTGTTTTAACTGACATTTTCAGTAGATTCTACCGACAAACGTTAGTGAGTGTAATATGTTTTCTCTTTGCTAATATCTGATTTATTTCTGCCATAGAAAAACGTTCACATTCTGACTACTTTTTCCATTAAAAATGGTTTATATACAATTTTAAGGTTTTGGGAACCTTTTCTATCGAAAAACCCTCTGATTCTGGGAACTTTTCCTTTCGAAATTTCCACATAAAAACATTCAGATATTGTTGTTAGGGCAATTGAAATTTTTTAATTTATTTATTTAATTTATTAACTTATTTAATCTATTTATTTAATGTATTTAATTTATTCAATAATTTATTTAATAATTTATTTAATAAATTATTTAATAATTTATTTAATAATTTATTTAATAAATTATTTAATAATAATTATTTAATTTATTAACTTATTTAATTTATTTAATTTATTTAATTTGTTTAATTTATTTAATTTATTTAATTTATTTGATTTATTTTATTTATTTAATTTATTTAATTTATATAATTCATTTAATTTATTTAATTTATTTTATTTATTTAGTTTATTTAATTTAATTTTTTCATTTAATTTATTTAATTTATCTAATTTATTTAATTTATTGAATTTATTTGATTTATTTAATTTATTTAATTCATTAAAATTTATTTAATTTGTTTATTTTATTTGATTTATTTAATTTATTTATTTAATTAATTTATTTATTTAATTTATTTAATTTTATTTAGTTTAATTTATTTGATTTATTTTATTTTATTATATTTTATTTATTTAATGTTGATAAGTAAGAGTGGAAGTACAGCTAATATAATAAATATACACTAAACCTGATATGCTATTTAGTATTTGTCTAATTTAGTATAAGTCGAATTCTATTAGTTTAACCATAACCATAAAGCGATTTTAATATTCGCTTCCCTTTTCTGTAATTTGCAAGGTGTATTGTAAGGCCTTATATATAAATTCTAAAGAACTACCTCTTTTATCAAAAAAACAAGCTTGTGCTAAAAAGTATAAAGTAATTATAAAAAAATAAAATCTGATTTAAGCTATAAATTATCATGCAAGACGGTGGCTCAGTGGAAGAGTATCCGCCTGACACGCAGGAAGCCAGGGATCAAATCCCAACGAAACACATGTGTAAGTTTTTTTTATTTATTTTAAAATTTAATTCGTAAATTCTATTTTGAGAATATCTATTTTTAGAAACTCGCTTATTCTTTTTATTATTAGAACACCTTCTTTTACTAAAAATCAAAGGTGTTCTGTAAGAAAAATAGTAACTAGCTACCATTGCGATTCCAAAGAATCGATTGCATTTAGTCTCACGCCTTGTTAAAAGAAACAAGTTGGTAATCCAATTGGGAAGGCGTTCTACCAAAAATACCTGATTCCCAACTCGATTCCCTATTTTGAAAATTTTTTGCTGGGAAAATGATCAATTGAAAAAACGGTAGGAAATTTTCTTTTCACCTAATATTAGGTGTAGTCAACAGAAAATCCGCAATATATTCTATAATTCTAAATATAGACCGATCCCATTTAGAATCAATAAGCTTTGTTCTTGGGCACATTTGAGTCAGAATACCAAATTTCTTTAAACGTGCGAAAAAGTAAATTTTTCGCTACCCTTTATATGGACCGATTTTAACCATAATCAGTAGGCTTCATCCTTGGTCCGATATAAGTCGGTGTATTAAATTTCATCATAATATCTTAATATTTGCGAACTGTAGCAGACGAACATGCCCATTTTTGGGGGACCTTTATACGGGCACTAGGTCTAAACATAGACCGATTCCAGACAAAATATATAGGCTTTGTCCATGGGCGCATGTGAATCGGTGTACCAAATTTCATTAAAATATTTATCTTTGCAGTTGGGACCTGTAGCCTGCGAACAAGCCACTTTTTTATGAGCTTTATGTGGTCACCGATTTTAACCAAAATCAGTAGACTTCGTCCTTGGGCCGATATAAGTCTTCGCAATGAATTTCATCAAAATATCTCTTATTATTTGCGAACAAGCCAATTTGGCAGGTGCCCTTTATAGAACGATTTAAATCAAAATAAATAGATTTAAATCAAAATAATAGGGGTATATAAGTCGGTGTACCAAATTTCATCGAAATATCTTAATTTTTGCGACCTGTAGCATGCGAGCTTCCACATTTTTGGGGATCTTTATACTGGCAAACATGGGCGGACTCAAAATAAAATCAATAGGCATTGTCCATGAGCCCATGCGAATCAGTGTATAAATTTTATTAAAATATCTCCGTGTTTGCGACCTGCAACATGCAAAAAAGCAATTTTGGGAAAATTTACCTGAACCGATTTTAACCAAAATTAATAGACTTCGTCTTTGGGCCGAAATTTTTATTTTTTCCGTTTTATTTCTTGTAGAAAAAGGTTGGTGAAAGTAAAACGAATATATACATTAGACCGACTCACCTTATATGGACAGAAAAAAAGCAAAAAAAAGTGCCCCCCTCAAAATAAACCTTGGTTTGTTTTATGATGATTCCCAAAATATTTCGGGTCTAGGAATGAGATCTCACGAGCTGACAAAGACAATATAAACAATATTGGTATCATATGAAAGGTATATATAACATGTTCAATCATTCCTAGAAATGTCCTGTTTGCAAGGGTATTCCACAAAAAAAAACAAGTTTTTGACTCTTTTGTATGAAGAATTTTGTGATTTAAATATCAATCTTACATATCTTAATCTCTAGTCGATTTAAGTGAACACGTGTTTCAAGTTTTTGTTGAAATTCGCGATTGGTCGCGTTTTATCAGAAATTCAATATGGTGGAGAAAATACGCTTAAAATAGGGCAATATGGATATAAAAATTTCTTTTTTGATAAGTAAATAATCGCTAAGTGGATATAGTCTATAATTTTGTTAATTTAATACATTTTTCACGGTGCTCTGGACCAAATTTTAATAAAATTTGGAGTTAACCCAATTCAATAAAAAAAATTTAATAAATTTTTTGTAGGTTTGTTATTAAATAAAATATTTTATTAAAATACGCGTGTCTGTAATTTTTTTAATAAAAATCTAAATATATGCTGACCCTAAATAAAATTTTATAATAATTTTTTTTCGCGAAAAAAAGATATTCCGCCAAAAAAGCGCGTGTTGGGTTTTTTTCTGTTAAGTTGCATTTTTATTTTTACATCTACTAGAAACTGAATTAAAATTATTATTAAAATTTTATAAAAATATTTTTCCCGAAAAAAATATATTCCGCCAAAAGAAGCGCGTGCTGGATTTTTTTCTGTTAAGTTGCATTTTTATCTTACATCAACTAAATACTGAATTCAAATGCAGATTGGAGTAACTCAAAAATTTTAAGAAAATTTGGTCCACAGCATCACGCAAAATATATGAAATTTGCAAAATTTCGAATTATATCCACTTTGCGATGATTTACTTATCAAAAGAAAAGTTTTGGTATCCATATTGCCCTATTTAGAACACATTTTTTCCTCCACATTGAATTTCTGATAAAACGCGAAAAATCGCGAATTTCAAAAAAATCTGAAACACGTGTTCGCTTAAATCGACTACAGATTATGATATGTAAGTTTGACATTTCAATAACAAACATCTCCGTACAAAAAGAATAAAAAATTTGTTTTTTTTTTATAGAATATCCTTGAAAATAGGACATGTCTGGATACGCTTGAACATGTTATATATACCGCTGGACGCGCTTCAAAAAAATATTTCATATGATACCCATATTGGGTATGTTGTCTACAGCTAAAATGCAAATTTCTTACAAAAACTAAAAAAAGACCTTTTTTAAAAATGGTCCAGCTGGTGAGATCTCATTGCTACCCCCTTAATATTTTGGGAATCATCATAAAACAAACCAAGGTTTATTTTGAGGGGGGGGGGGGGTAAATATCGAACGTTACGAAGGAAGACGAAGTTGCGCATTAACATTTGTAGAGTGAAGTTATACTTTGACATTTGTGCTGTTAAGTTGCTTACTAGAGTTTGTTAACTAATTGCGTATTAACATTGTATAGTCAGTTAATCAATAAAGTTTGTGTGTGTGTTATATTGTCGTATTTAAAGTAATACAGTGTTAAATAAATAAGTACATTAAGCTCAATCAAACTAAAGGGTGATATTTTAATTACAAAAAGCACCAACCCGGTTTATCGAAAGGAGATAAACGAACGTTTTAAAAGGTAAAAACGTAACAATATATATAAATTTATCTGAAAATTGTTGTACACTCACAATATTTTTTCCTTAAAATCAACCGAATATATACATTAAAACAATAGAAAATAAGTTAAAAAAAGGACTACCCACTTTTCGTTTAAAACAATTGTATTTTGTCGTTTATTTTTAATTGTTATTTTATTAACTGCCAAAGTCGGTAAAAATAATAGAAATATCGTTTATTTTAAAATTAATTGTATTCTAAAAACTGATTGTTTTTAACAGAAAATTTTGATTGAATATTTTAACTTCTACCGAAAGTCCGTATTTTGTGTATTTTATTTCTTGAATGACTGATAGAAAAAGTTAAAAAATATATTTCTTTGCATTTTAACTACTTATTCAATTAAAACAACTTTACTGATTTACTTTTTAAACAACTGTTGAACTTTTACGGTAAAGTTATTTTGAGTGTATGAATTCTAAAATTTGTTCGAAATAGCAAATTTCCAAAATTTTTAATTTTGAGTGATTTTACAAATGAAAAAGTTTCGGAACTCCGATAAGGGGTGTATCTTGGTTTTTCTTAAACCTAGCCCGTTTTCTGTTTGCAGGCACAAGCTGCTAACATAGGGTGAGATAATTACATATCCATTGAATTAAGGTTTTTGTTCTACCTCAAGTCCAAAATTTAACATGTTATTGCCATATTGGATTTTATTTGTTGCTTCAGTTATTTTTACGATATTGTTAGTTATTTTTTAATACATTTCTTAGTTATTTTTATGCAGTTAAACTTTATCACCTTTTTAGCTGCACAGAAAAAACAGTAGGCACCAACAATGGGAATTTGTAGAAGCAATCACATTTTCTTTCCAACAATTTTTTGTTTGAAATATTTGTAACTCGTTTGTAAATTGTTATTTTTCATATAAAAATGTTTTAAAAATAAAAATTCGAAGTTACAAAAAACAAAAGAAATATTTTTTTGGATTTACAAATTTCTTTGTTGGTGCCTTTTTAAAAAGTTTTTGTTTTGTATTTACAAATTTGGTATGAGAAAGGTGTTTAAAAATTTAATTAGAATTTTGTAAATTCTTTCTGTGTGATTATACCATTGTTTCAAGTATTATTTTCAGTAGATTCTACCGTCAAACGTTTTTGAGTGTGCCTTAAAAGATATACATATTCTTTATAGTTTAATCTGAATCTTAATTTCAAAAGGCAGTTTTATTAATCCGATATTCTAATTGACATTAATACCAGTTAAAACGTGCAAATACTTGATATTTTTATATTTGTCAACTTTAATTCGACGTACTTATAATAAAGAGGCTTAAATTATTAAGTCAACATTTGACATCTGCTTTAGTTTTCCAAAAAACTAGTTCATATCCTAACATATGCTGTTGCAACATTATAGCACATGATCCTAAATACCCAACTAACTCCCTTTTGTCATACCACTCAAACGCAGTATGTGAACTGCAATTTGTATGTAAACAGACATTTCCAAATAAAAACGTCACAATGCTGTAAGTCTAAGGATTTGTTATAGGTCACGTTTTAATATTTTTAGAAAAATAATTTCACATTTTTTGCATATCATTTTTATGCAAGTTGTAAAACTTGTTTGAAAGGGATTTTAGAAAAACTAAAACAACTTCAATATTTTATTTTTTTTTATCAATTTTCTTTTCATAGTAAATTTTAAAATTTTCAATAGAGCCTTTTTTTTTTCTTATAATTCTGGAAAAACGTGCCTGCTACATAAAGTCATTGTTTTAATAAAACACAAAAAAAAAAACATTTTATAGACAACTGCATTGCTGAGCATTTGTCTTAACAATTAAATTTATATAAAATGGATGAATTATTCAAATGTTATTAAAAATCACTAACCGTTAAAATTTCTTGAAAAATAACTTTCTAACTATATTTTAATGTTCTTTTTTCAAATAAATGCGGTATGGTCACGTTTCATTGACAAATTCTAATCAATAAATATAGGTAAAGTTTTTTATGTTTAGAAAAATACACTTAAAGAAAATTGGTATTAATTTGTTTACTCTTTAATTTCTTAAGACATCCCAAAAAATTGTTGTTTACGCCAAATTTGAATTTTTTTCAGGCGCATACACTGAATTATTCTAGGGCGGAATCTAAGATGTAAAAAAATTTCGGTTTATTGTGGGAGAGTAAAAAAAAAACAGGGAAGGTATTTTAAGCTAAATACTGCGAGTTGAATACAAGTTGGTTATGTTATAGATATAAAAATTATATAATCAAATTGTCCCGGTTTTTGGGTCACCTAGGAAATTTAAATGGTTCCACTTTTATTTTTAATATTTTGCTTTTTATTGAATTTTATTCAACTTAAAAAAGTTTGTCGGTAGAATCTATCGAAAATGACAGTTAAAACAAAGGAATATGCAGTTAAAACGGCGACAAATGTACACTAAGAGAATTATGTTGATAAAATTAACTGCAATTGCAGTTAAAATGCGTGTAAACTACAATTACATTTAAAACTAACTGATATTGCAGTTATTTTTTTCACCTATTTTTATTTGATAATTTCATTTACATTTGTTTAGATTTAACTATTCCCGTTAAGCCTTTAGGCTTGTCTGCGGACAAGTTAAACTACAGTTAAAAATAACTGCAACTGCAGATAATTTAAATGCAATTGCCGTGATAAGTTTTTTAATTGCAATTGCAGTTAAGTTTACCGACGTAATTCTCTTAGTGTATTTACCTTTAAAATAACTTAAAATTCGAATATTTTTAACAGCTGAAAAATAACTAACAAATGCCTTAAAAATAACTAACAAGATTAGCTTACAAATTTTTACAAAAATAAATTCTAAAGCAACTAAAAAGATTTGTAAAACTATTGTTTTTTATAATTAATATGTTCGATATTATTTTGGATATTATTTTTAATAAAAAAAACATTTACTTCCCTTCGAATGCAAAAAAACTATTTAATTACGCCAACCTACTAGAGAGTTGAGGTAAAAATTCCAAACGGTTCTCCAGTTATCACGTTTTTATGCGTTAAATATGCAATACAATTTTATAATTTTTAATTTCAAACTAAGAATATTATCAATAATAACAAGAATTGTGAACAAGAATTTTCAAAAACTCAACGAAATTTTTTATTGTTTAAATAACTATTAAAAATAACTGTTTAGTGTAAAAATACTATTTTGTTGGTTGTTTATTATAATACTAGAAATAACTGCTTTAAACAACTGTAAATTGGTTTTCGTTGTTGCTTTAAATAACTATTTTAATAGTTGTTTTTATTTTTCTATAGAAAGCCAATTATAATTACAGTTAAAAACAACTACTACTAATTACAGCAGTCCCCCCTTAAAAGCTTCTACAAAAATGCCGAGTTTTTTGCATATTTAAGCTGGGAATCATTTATCCAAAAAAATCGTATAAGTGCACAATAACGAAATTATGAAAATAGTGCATAAATGTGTAGAAAGGCATTAAACAAAATTTATCTTCTTTTAGTAGAGGTTTTTTTACACGCTCTCTGCTTACAAAAAACTGATTTCCTTAAAATTTAAATTTATTTACAAGTAATTTAAGATTTTAAAATAATTTGGTGTTTAAGCACCGTAAGTTGTTTTGATTTCACGTGAAAAAACTGTTATAATCCATATAAAAAAATTATTTTTCACGATAATCAGTTTCACGTGAAAAGTATGTAGATTTTGTTTTCACGCAAATTTAATATACAAGACTATTATTTTTCTGGTGAAAAAGTGACATTTTGTGAATATTTTGATTGTGACTTTGTTACAAAATTAAAAAATTGTTAATTTTTATAATTTAAATTGCAGTTTGAAGCCTTTACAGTTCAAGTGAAATTTTTACAGGTGAAAAACAACTAACGGTGCTTTAGAAAAAAAAATTTTAAATATCTTTTTTATTTTATGATTTTTTTTTTACCCGAAAAATTCATATTTTTGGTATGAAGCATTTAAGTGATAAATTTAGTTCCTATTTCACTAATTTAACCTAGCCTAAGGGAATCATATAAGCATTTAAGCGGAACGTATTTATACGGAATTATGCCCATGCATTTTATGTGGAAT